>OZ010729.1:46172676-46772676 GCA_963932275.1 Andrena praecox | reverse complement strand
CCATAAAGTCGAAACACGAATTAAAATTACGATTAACCCAAGAATGGTCACGTATTCCGTTAGAATACTTAAATAAAATTATTTCTAATATGCCCAAACGATTAAACCATGTACTTAAACAAAAGGGCAATCCAATAAAATATTAAAATTGATATAATTTTGTGTAAGTATATGTGTATTTTACATAAAAGCATTATGCTTTGCAGAGTGTCCGAATATATTTGCGACGTCAGAATTAGGCATTATTTCGTCTACCATTGATTAACAAAAAAAGTGTATAAATCAAATAAAAAAATCTTACGTTTTTAGCAACTAGAATAAGTGTACTAAATCATAAAAATACAACGAATCCTAAGGGATAAGTTTCCAAAATTACTACAGATACACATCAATGTATTTCCAAGTACCACTGTGTCCGAATATCAAAGCTGGATTCACACTAGCCGTCTAGCCGGCGGCTTGCGTGAATCCAACTTAATGCGGCTCACTGTACCTGTCTTCAGAAAATTGATCCGTATTCGTCAGATCCGTACTGAAGAATACTGGACAATGATATCCTATTTACATATACATATATTTCACACATAATATAGTTGAATTTTGATGTAGGTGTTAATTAAACTTTACTAAATTGATTTAAGACGCTCAACACATAAGACGCAAGATCACATTGACTGAACGGGAACGCACTAACACTTCAGACGCGTACGGTGCTCGGGTCTCCCGTGGAACGCTCGCGTCTTGCGTACAATGTTTATATTTTGTTTTGGAAGAACTACATACTTAACTGCGACACGATCAACCAGAATAACACAAGTCCAGTGGACTTGCATCGTTCTGCCCAAAATGTCCGTAAATTATTACTATTCTGTTTCTTATTATTTACGTTAATTATACGAATATTGAGTAGTGTGCAAAATGAAGGAACTATACGTTTATCTGATAAAAAGAAAACAAGCAAACATTGCTAATAAGAAGAATTCGTGTTTAGAACTTTTAACGACTTTAGAACTTTGAACGAATTTAATTTAATAGACGGAACCAGTGCGCCAAATCATCTCTTCTAATTGAACAATTCTTACGGTCGAAATTTAACTTATATTATTTGAACAACAATATCTCGAAAGTGAAAAGATGCGACGTTTTTCCTTACAAATATATTTGTATAGTTATTGACATTTGAAGATAATGAAGAATTCAGTAAATTTTTTCAGGGCTATAAGATTTCACTAACGATTTTGTTATAGTTCAGGGTGAGTCCCGATGCTTTTCAGGCATCATTGAACTTAGTAAAGGTTTGTGCTTGTAATACAAAAAGAATTGTGCGCACAAACTCGCGCTTATGGTTTTAAAGCATTTTCTTCATCGCGACGCAAAGCAATCAGGGCGATAAAACATTTGTGCCGCAGCTTTTGACTAGAAAAATGCCGAGGAAAAAAACAAAGCCATTTTTTAAGGAAACAATACATATGCTCCTTCCACCAGACACTCATTATTACACTCCAAATCATGATGAAAATAAGGAAAATTTATCATCTGACTCAGAACAACTTTCGGCCGAAGGCTATCATGAAATTCACATTCTATTTTTTAAACATTCAAAACATTTGTAAGTACTTTTTTATTAGCTATTATTGTTAAACTCAACAATTATTGCTATCTCCTTAGTTTGATTAAAATATTTTTTTTAAAATCTTCAAAAATGATTTTTTTTTATGAAAACTGTATAAGGTGTTATTCGGAAACGTCATACACCTACTAAGCATCATAAATAATTTGGGACAGCCAAAAACAGCAAATTGGACCACTGTGCGCCCCGGCCAGGCAGCGCCGACGGCACACGTACAGAGGTTTGGGTGTGCTTGTAGTAGTGCGGCACAAGCCAGGAGCACCAGGAAGGGATGACGGTTGGTCGCGGAGAGGGGCGCAAGCTCGTGGACGAACACCCGGGGGTGTTCACAGGAAATTCCCTGCGCAGTACCATACTCGCATCATAGGGAGGGAGAACGCATGCGCGCGATGACGCGGTGACGACAAACCAATCAACGCCAAGACGGGACGCGCCGTTTCGATTCCCATCGTTTCCCATCTTGGCGTTGATTGGTTTGACGTCACCAACTAGCCTAGTACGGCACAAGACAGGAGCCCCAGGAAGGGATGATGGTTGGTCGCGGAGAGGGGCGCAAGCTCGTGGACGAACACCCGGGTCCCGGACCCCCGAACCCAGCATTACAGTCTGCGACTGCTGAACCACACGGTACGCGGCATTTACGCCAGAACCCTGGAGTAGAGCGGTCTTTCCAATATATTTCTAACGTGCGAGTTTGCGAGACGTGCGAATCCATCGGGCACGTTAATCTAGCCCAGTTTACGAGGCTTGATAGTCTTTTTATTTTATATTATTTTGGACGTTGTGTGATCGTGTTTCTGTGATTGTACAAGTTCAGGACACCGTGCGGCAAGTGCTTCAGAAGATGCGAATAGTCTCCGCGCCTGTTAACGCTACTATTCCGATATCTACCTCTCATTTTGATGGAGACTGTACTTGAGTTCGGTGGAAGCGATTTGGACGACGACACCACACCGTATAATACGATTTAGTTTAAGAGATCACTGAAGATGCATTTCTATGGAACTCGACTGATCGGAAGAAATATTTTCGCACATGGCGATCTGCGGATGCTGACAGGTGCGCCAGGAACGGGGCTGCAGCGTAAGATAAGTGTCCCAATTTCTACTCATTTAAGCGTTTACTTGTTATAATGGTGTACAAATTTCGTTTATGCTGAAAATTTGCAAAATTATTACTTAATTCTTTAATAATAAATAACTAATTCGGAAAATATTTAAGTGGGAAGCCACGCCCACGAACGAAAAAAGACTACTTTCAAAGCATTTTTTGTAATAAAATGAAAAATCTTTTTGACCATATGAAAATACGGTAATTATTTACAAACGCACGCGGTCCTCGCCGATTTTGATGACCTTGGAATAAGTTGTCAAAGTTCTCGGCTTTAATTTGCAAAAATCTGTGATTGGTAGTTGGTTTAGGTTAGATGCCAGCTTCTGGGAGATTTATACATATTTTATCTTAAATCTCCCAAAAGTTGGCGGCCCTCCAAACAGGGGACCGCTGAACCATCTGGCCCCAACCACTACCGATCACAGTTTTTTTGCGAATATCTCGAAAAATAAAGCCGTGCGATGGTAATATGTGTAGGAAGAAGGTATTCAAAATCATGCCCTGACAACATATACCAAGGTCATCGAAAGCCGTGAGGACTGTGCTTTTGTCAATAATTACCGAAAATACATATATGTAATAATATTTCATGGTCCTATATTCAACACATTTTATAATTACACGGCCACAGCATACGATGACGTTACGCCCCACGAAAAAAATTTATAACGGGCGGTCGTGTACGTTTCCAACCTTGAATAAAGAAATATTAACTTTTGAAGAAATGGCGGACTTTGGAAGTATATGTATTAATACTCGACATGTTTTTTTTCAATGTTACGATTAGATGAATTATTTAATCAATACACTCGTACGGTTAACTGAAGATAATTTTATTACGAATATTCCCTGAAAGTTTCAAGTGAATCCGATAAAATTGACCTGAGTTATTAAGCCACCCAGTTTGAAAAATGTCGTTTCGAGAAAATCGGGTTTTGAGAGAAGTTATTTTCTGTAACTAAAGACAGCAGATGTATACGTCGTAAAGCCAGTGACTCTACTTAGTCTAAGCAATACCTACATATCGACGTGCGTTACGAAAAGTAGCACGTTTCAATTTTCTTACGAAAAGTAGCACGTTTGCCTTCGTTATCACGAAAACTATCACGTTTCGGTTTTCGCTGCGAAAACTAGCACGTTTGAGCGGTTTGCCACGAAAAATAGCATGTTTCGTCTTTCGCTGCGAAAACTAGCACGTTTGAGCGGTTTGCCACGAAAACTATCACGTTTCGGGTTTTGCTACGAAAACTAGCACGTTTGAGCGGTTTGCCACGAAAAATAGCATGTTTCGTCTTTCGCTGCGAAAACTAGCACGTTAGAGCGGTGTGCCACGAAAAGTAGCATGTTCGCGTTTACCCCGCGTTCGCAATTCCCGCACCCTCCCTTACTTAAATTATGTAGATTAAAATTTTCATATGTGTTGTCTTTTGGAGATTAGATGGAATTATTATTTATTAAACAATATTTTCAACAGTTGAATTCTTTTAAACTGCCCACGCGCTGAAACGCGATAGTTTCTGCAGTCTGCAGTATAATCCAAAACGAGCTATTCTTCGTGGCCAAACCGGATAATATGTTAGTTTTCGCCATAAATTCCCAAACGTGCTATTATTCGTGGCGAAACACTATAACGTGCTAGTTTTCGTCGCAACAGTACGAAATGTGCTATTCTACGTGCCGAGGCAGTCAAATGTGTTAGTCTTCGCGGCAGAAGACCAAACGTGCTAATATTCGTCAGAAACGATGGAACGTGCTTCTTTTCGTGGCAAACCAAAACGTGCTACTTTTCGTAAGAAAATTGAAACGTGCTACTTTTCGTAACGCACGTCGATATAGTACGTGCTGTTCACTTGAATCGCCTCACGTATTTATTTAAATAAATTCAGTTAATGTGAAAGGAAAAGGCTTCTAATTTTTTATTTATATTATTATTTTTTGCATCAACTGGAAATTAAGAAACGTTTATATTAAGCAAAGTTATAATCAGGATACAGTAAAATCTGTTTATAGTTATAGCCTATGTCACATGAATAGCCTCACTTTAAAAAATGGAGGAAAATTTACTTACAAATTGAATTTTTTTATTCATTAATATTTCGTATATTTGCCGTTACTTTTTATTATTTAAAAAATCCGACGGGGTTGCAAATCATATAATGAATGTATTACGAATTTACTAGCGATCATAAGATCGGGGCGATCCTTATATTGCTTTTCCACCACCGTAAATTTTTCTGGGAAGCCATCCCCACACATTTTCTATAATATTTAAGTCTGATGATAACGTTGGCCATGGCACAATTTCAAAATTTTTATCATGGGACCACTCTTTCACTACACGTGCTGTGTGTATTGCGGCATTATCCTGCTGGAAATCCACCTTTTTGCCCCATGACATGTTCAATCTTTGGTATTACATTCGCAAGCGACATATTTAAGTATTTTCGGGAATCTTGTTTCTCTTCCATAATTACCAAATCAATTACTCTCAGGGTAGGATATCGCACCGCATATCATGATGGAGCCAGTAGATGAGTTTCGCCGAGAAAGAATTTGTTCTTCCTTTCGCAGGTGGTGATAATATTTGTATCTGAGGCTATTCTGAGCAGGGGTGAATATCGACCAATCTTACCTACATTCATTATATGATTTGCATCCCCCCTCGAATTTTTGAATTTATAAAAAGTAACGGCGCATCTTTCAAACTCTAAATAAAACAATTCAAATTGTAAGCACAGCTGCACCCATTTTTTAAAGTGAAGCTATTCTACTGTATTTTGATTATAACTGTCCCTAATATAAGCGTTTCATAATTTCCCGTTGAGGATGCAGCAAAAATTATATAAATAAAATATCAGGAACCTTTTCCATTCACGTTACCTACATTTATTTAACAAAATACCGTGAGGCTATTCACATGATAAGCTCATAATTCTTGGACATAAACTTTTCGGCTGATTGACACCAAGTTACCTGTGCGTGCACTCGATCTCGAGCCTTCTGCTACCTATACAAAATCTACCGTAGCTCCGAGAATTTTTAAAAATCCGCATTGAAACTGTGCGGATACCTATATTGTTTAGACCCCAAACACTATGGAAATGCACAAGAAAATTAAGAATTTTTCTCAAAGTGGCTTCCACCTTAAAAAAAATATTTCAAGATGTTTACTTATTAGAAATGACTAATTAAATGTATTAAATACAATGTTCTAAATGTCCGTACTTCTGCTCGCGAAACATAGCGATGTAGGGTAAACTATACAGTAGTTGACCAGGTCTGTGACGATAGCACCCCCAAATGCGATTTTTTAGAAAAACTCGACGGCATTCATTTGTCCATCGTTTGACCAACAAAAATTTTCGTTTGCCCACCCTTAAAAAAAAGTTATGACCAAATAAAATTTTCACCAGCACCCCCATGAAAACTTTTTAATGATTTGATAGTGGGAAATGATTGTCCATCGTTTACCCACCTTTCAAAAAAAAAGTTATGAACAAATTAAAAAATTAGTCTTCAGAACACTCCATGAACACTTTTGAATTTTTTAAAAGTAGCATACGATTGTCCGCGATCTGGCCACGTTTGCCCACCCTCCAGAATCGAATTAAAGGGTGAATTAATTTTATTATTTCCTTCGTCACTTTCTTGGGAAAGTTATACCACCAGCGTCGGTAGCCTCGCATGATCGTATGATCCGTGAGTAGAATTGCCACGGCTGGACTACGTCAGTGGTACCGCACTTTACAGTCGGACCGATTCAATAGTTTTACTATTGTAAAGTATCATTATCATATATTCTGGTGCATTAAGGTTTTAACAGAAATTTTATATTTTTATCAGTACTATTGTTGTCGGATATACTTTTACCGTTTGTAGATTTGTAATCGTACGCAATTTTTTTTACTAATGTCAGTATGTACTGTCCACATTCCTGCTGTATTATGGCAGTAAGTTGTAAAATGTCTTGGGCCATAACATACGATGCCATTTAAAACGTATATTGCATCTTCAATTTGAAATTTTCCTGGTATGCTGTTTAAAAATATTCCATTCGGATATTTCATTTTATTTTGGTGGAAAAAGATTTCAGTGTCTATGAACACATATGATTTTGGTTCTCTCTTTAATTGCACTGCTGACTGACATGTTTTATACGTGCCTGTTTGTATACTGAAGAATTGCGCAATAAAATTAAGAAAATTTTGTTTAAAATCTTCAATGTATTTTACATTTGTCGCAGATGCTATTTTCTTCGACACTGCAAACGTCTGTTACAAGTTGTGTAAGTAGTCAATTGGCGTTTGTAGTACAATCTACAATATCATTGTGAACTACAAATATTGTACATAAAATAGCTCCTCGCTCTTCATACACGGAGTTGTTAATTGTTACAACGCCCTTATATTCATTTCGTTTCTCTAGGCCAGAGCGCTAGCCCTGCGCGTAGGATCATTCCACGCCAACTCGATCATTTTTTCCCCTTGATGTCTCGGATTTTGTTCAAACTTGAATATGTTGTAGTCCTCGTGAAATTTGGGGGGGGGGGGGTTTAATTCACTATTTTGTCGATTTCGAGTTTGTTTAAAAAAATAGGGCCTTGAATTTTGCTATTTTTGCCTATTTTCGTGAAAATGGGTTGTACTTATGAATTTTTATCTCGGAAACTATTTGTCGGATTTAGTTGATACTTACGGCATTTTAATGTAGGAGGATCGGCCTTCCTGAATATTTTTGTTTCTGGTTAAAAAATCATTTTTACAATAATGAAAATTATAAATATAGTTTTATTCTGCAAATTGAGGCTCAAGATCAGGATTTAAAAAATCCGATAAAATACCACCATATACTGAAATTTTTAAAATTTGAACTTTAACGTTTCTAAGGGTTTTTGATATCGCTAATCACGATTCTAAGGTCAGAGTATCGAAATTTTACGGAGAAACAGTGTTGCCAACCTAAACAAGCCTAAATGAATAACAGCAGTTACATTCATATATTATTCTTTCCTTTGGCGCTGCCCAGGGCTCTTTTTTGTTTTTGGGGTTATTTGTGTTATTTTTGGAATGGTTTTTTTAGTTTTCTGATTTCACTATTTTGTTGCGTACCGCGCAACCTCATATTGGTAACAATGCGTTTTCCACTATATGAAGGATTTAGGGTTACTGTTGGAAGGTTGTCTGCCATGATAAATAGCCAAAGAGTTCAAACTCGACTCTTTCTCTAATAGGAATATGAATTGTACATATTGTTGCGAGCACCGGGTATAGGCCCGTGCATAGCCTACTGGTGCTCGCAGCGGAAGGCAACAGAAGGTCGGCCTCCGTCAAGAGGACGATCAGGAGGCCGACAAGAAGGAGTCGTTCACCGTACGTCCTAGCGTTCGGACGTACGGATAACATCACTGTACACAAATATAGATAAC
Organism: Andrena praecox; assembly: GCA_963932275.1. NCBI lineage: Eukaryota > Metazoa > Arthropoda > Insecta > Hymenoptera > Andrenidae > Andrena > Andrena praecox. Next base: position 46,764,508 of record OZ010729.1, on the reverse strand, counting down.
GGTCGCTTAAAGGGTATACGTGTGTACTTATTCTACCCGTTGCGTCGGGGTGGCCGGTACGGGAAACGCCCCGACGCAACAATGGTGTCAGAAGTGGGATCCGTAACCACGGATCCGAAGATACGCATGGAGCTGTTGCGTGCGATACGCAAGGAGCCGTTGCGTACAACGCGAGTTCCTCATTGAGGACCGAAGAGGATTCAGCAGCCGGAGAAGCAACTGACCAGCGAGGGACGGGCTGAACAGCGGGAGCGGCGACGGCGGTGGAGACCCGCCGACACCGAGGGACAAACATCGGAGCGGAGCGGCGACGGCGGCCGAGGCCCGCCGACACCGAGGGACAAACAGCGGAGCCGAACAGCGACGGCATTCGAGGCCCGCCGACAGCGAGGGATAAACGGGAATGGAGGAAATGGCGACGGCGGTCGAAAACCGCCGACATCAGAGCAGCTCCGAGGATTAGGCGACGAAGCTGCTGCAAAGGAAGAGACCATGGCTGGGTCGGCTCTGGAAGCTCGAGAAGCCGACCTACGAACAAGAACCTGGATTCTGGTTGTATTGGTCTCATTGTATAACGTAGAAAACGATTACAACAGAAATGACAGCACGAACTGAAGTTGACTCGTTCGCGAGTATCGAGCAACTTTGACGTTTGACACATTGACGTTTGACATTGACGTTTCGAATTCTCCTGTGACGGAGAGAACGGTCTTCAGTGAGGGCAGTGTGAGTCGCCGAACGCCATCCGGATACAACGCTCAGCAATGCCGATTCAACTTGGAGCAGCAAGAAGAATCGAGGGGTTCGACGGAGTCGGGGAACCGTCAACACAAGAGGCCGAGTTAGAATTGGTGGTGGAGGGTGCGACTCCGACAGGGACGCGGGGACGTCCAGGAGTACACGGACGACACCAAGGATTGGTGGATGTACGGCTCTGGGTGACGGCCAGGGATCCACGCAGTTGTGTTGCTGGTGAGCGGCGTCCCCAGGAGCACGACACCGCCGGAGCAACGTGGAGGCGCCGGTAAAGGCGTGGAGTTGCTGCTAAGCTGCGACGAAGGGAGTTCGGGGACGAACATCGTCGCAGGGAGGCCGAGTGGTATATAAGCCGCGACGGAGGGAGTTCGAGGGCGAATACCGTCGCGCGACCACTGAAGATCCACGAGAGAGAGAGAGCCCCAGGAGCTGAGTCGTTCCGTCGGGATGGATCGTTCGTCAACAGGAAGTCAAGGGAGACGACGCGGACAAGAGGAGCGTTTCGCACAGTCGGGGAGAAAGAAACAGAGCGTAACCAGGAAGATTAGGTTAAGCTAATCAGTGGACTGGGCTGCAGAGGCTACCTTCGTAGCCCGGCCCCCTTTCCTTGAGTCTGTTTCAGAAAGCACGAAACCCCACGACGAGGGACAAGGTGTCGGGGGACTGCCACCGCGGTCGGGATACGCGCTCTCGACTCCCCCGAATGTGCCGCAATAGCGTGGCGGTCCGCAGCGGGCGTGCGGACATACGTGGAAGCGGCCCGCTAGCCCCCTGGAGGAGCTCCGCCTGCCCCTGGCACTGCCGGGATGGAGGTTCGGGCGGGCTCCCAGGTATGGTAGGAGAGGGTGGATAGTAGACGGGAAATGGCATCCCCAACCACCAGTCGGACGAGCAGGTGCTCGGATCGGCTGGAGGAGATGTCGCGGAGTCGAGAGCGCTAACCGGACGCACAGGACGGTCCCCAGAAGCCAAGAAGAGGAATGGGGCCATCCGAAAGTCAAGGATGGGAAAACTGGAGGCGAAGAAGAGAGAAGAACGAAGATGGGCCGGGAACTCAGGGCGGATTGATCGGGGAACGGGCCGATAGCATGCTCATGAGTTGTGACCCCCTGCTTTCGGGCCCGGCTCGCCTGTCCGTCCTCCCGGTTCTGGTCGGCTCCAACGAATTCTCTCGTGAGTGAGAGAAGGTTAATGTTCGTTGTCTCATTTACAATGGAACTCCGGAGTCGCAGAAGGACTGGAGTTTCGGACCAGACCACCGGAGGGACATCGAGGGCCAACCCCTGTAGAAAGCAGCTGCCTACAACCGAAAGGAGGACACAACGTCGGAGCGACAGCGTCGGAGCGGCAATGTCGGAGCGGCAGCGTCGGAGCGACAATGCCGGGGCGACAACGTCGCCGTCGGACACCCCGGAGCAGTCCCAGGAACGTCGCGGGACCCACGGGAGAGGACGAGGACACCGGGGGAATTCCGGAGGAGTTCATCGCTGGAAACACCGGGGGAGTTCTCCAACGCGCGGTGGGGATCGTCGTGGGACGTTCAGGAGCAGAGTCCCAGGAACGCCGCAGGACAAGGAACGGAGGCGCAGGAACGCCGCCAGACAAGGAGCAGGAGAGTCGCATCGAGGGACATTAGCAGACAGATTCGTCGCTGGACATTAGCAGACAGATTCGTCGCTGGACATTGCGAAGAGGAAGCAGGTCTACCCCGTTGTACCCACGCCTTGCTCAGGGTTTTTGGAGTGGTTTTCCCCTGAGCGAGAAGGCAAATGCCGAGGCGGAGGTCTGAAGGAACCACCGAGCTGATACGACCACTCCTTCAGACCGGGGTACGAAGATCCCGAAGAGGAACCACCGCGGTCGGGACGACCGCTGTTCGAGAGGGGGGAGTAGTGTTGCGAGCACCGGGTATAGGCCCGTGCATAGCCTACTGGTGCTCGCAGCGGAAGGCACCAGAAGGTCGGCTTCCGTCAAGAGGACGATCAGGAGGCCAACAAGAAGGAGTCGATCACCGTACGTCCTAGCGTTCGGACGTACGGATAACATCACTGTACACAAATATAGATAACGGTCGCTTAAAGGGTATACGTGTGTACTTATTCTACCCGTTGCGTCGGGGTGGCCGGTACGGGAAACGCCCCGACGCAACAATATGAAAGTAGAAAAGACATTGTAATTGTGTTCATTTCATGTTTATTATGATGTGTTAGATTTATTATATTGTCATTAAGAATATTTGTATCGCGTCGTATATTTAAATACTTAATCATAGCCAAAGCGTTAACCACTCGTTCGGCAACAGCGAAACCAATAACATAATTTGACTTTCGATTTTTTGCCCCGCATGTATGTAATCCACTCGATAAAAACCTTTTGTTTTTATCGCCGTAGGAACAGAAATAACGACGCCGGTCATTACTGTTTCGGAACGTAGAAAAGCTAACACGTTTATTTTCGAGCTCCGTTATATTTCATTTCATCATTTAATAGTTGTTACAAATAAATAGTTAAATAAGATGATATTGGCGCGTTGATTCGGTCACTATACAACAATTTATTTTATTATTTCAAAATAAAATAAAGAAAACACCGCTATTTCGTAATTAATTATAGAAAAATCATCTTATTTAACAATTTCGGTCGAGAATCTCAATTTGAAATTTATAATAAATAGTTAAACCATTTAAATTACAAAGAACACAGTCTTTCTATGAAATCGAGCTGAATTCATACAATTACGAAGGCGCAACTCTGAGCAGAGCGGTTTTGCGCTCCACGGGCATCAACCCAGTCCCTAGGACCATCGCCGGGCCGCAGGAACACGCAACAATTTATTATGTCGTTAGCCCTGGGTAACGCCAAAGGAAAGAATAATATATGAATGTAACTGCTGTTATTAATTTAGGCTTGTTTAGGTTGGCAACACTGTTTCTGCGTAAAATTTCGATACTCTGACCATAGAATCGTGATTAGCGATGTCAAAAATCCTTAGAAACAAATTCAAAGTTTCAGTGGCCACTATAGTGGCCAGCCCGGCCCTCTAAAGGTTAAGCATGCGGCATCCTCTACTAACCTAGTAGCTAGCAAGGCCTGCCGAATGCTTAAGCATTTGCTTAAGAATAAGTAGCGACTATGAATACCGGCCTTAGTTTCCTAATATAGAATAATAAATATAATTTGTTTACTTTCACCACACTGAAAGCGATATTGCACCCAAAAAAGAAATTTGATAATAATTTATCAATTTCATTTTTTCTGAAACGGATATTTTTATTTACATAATTTTCAATTCAATTAAATCGTAGATTTATTTCTAATTACTTTACCTTTCACGATTCATTTTTATTATTTATTATCTAAACAATTACAAAACAGTAATTAATACCACGCTTTTGAATACTTTTTGGGATTAGGAGGGTGACGATTATATGTAGTTTTCGACGTAATCGACGTATTCTACAGTATTCTATAGTATTTTCATGCAACCAACTAGAGAATCAGAAAGAATTATATTTTTCCAACACTTTAATTGTTGAAACCTTAAAATAATGAATGTTTCTATTGACTACATTTGCGACAAATGACACGTATGAAATAGGCTTAAAAACGACATATTATACGTACATTTGCGACATGCCGTAAAATGCATTTGCGACGCGGTGTCAAATACCGACCCACCACTGGTGGCCAGCCGCTGGGCCACGCTTGGCCCCTCCGCGCCGAATCCCAACGGCTCTCCTAAGGGCGAGGAGAGGTCGTGCTTCGCGACCGTTTGTTTTGGCTCGCGCTCGTTTCCACGAACTTGATAAACCGCGTCTCGCTCGCCACACTTCCAGATGCCAGACCTGATATCTACTGACTATCGATACGGATATCGATAAATATATATCGATAATATCGAAATGTTACCGAAAAATTCGATATACCGATAGCATCGTTAAGATATCGCGAAGAAGAATATGGGCAGAGGTGACCGAAGTAGAGTGTGACGCCTAATAAATTTATCATTTAAATATATTTATTGTTGTTGGAACTGATAACAGACAGCATGCTCGTGTATTTCGGTGGTAGTCTGCTTCTTCTTTCAGAAAGAATTTGTCCAGCTTTAGAAAATAATCGTCCACTTGGAACAGAGGTGGCTGGAATGCATAAATATTTTGTCGCCATAGTCCAAAGACGTGGAAAACTTGTAGCACCTTCGTTCTTCCACCACATAATTGGATCAGATTTCCTATTAATTACGCTACATTGTAAATATCTATCAAATTAAAAAAATAATTGTTTATATGCTCTGTATATTATAATAATATTATATTATAAATATAACACAAATACACACATTATTGGACATTGTATCGTTAAGAAATATTTACCTTTTTAATTCAGACTTTATCGATGCAAGATTGTTATCAGTAGCAGATTCTACATTTTGCACTTTCTTATCGAAGTCTGCCCATATACTATCATTTGTATCTGCGTGAATTGTTACAGTACTGTTGCTGTTGCTCGGCTGTATATCGCAAATGTTCTGGTTATACTCGTTTATTAGATTATGTTTTGCCATTTTCATGCATTCTTTTGAATCAAATGCCATGTCTTTGTATCGCGGATCCAAAATTGTGGAAATTGCATATGTAGGATGTGCAAACAGTAGGTTTGTACGTAATATTTGAACATCTGTTGATATATTTTCGTCATTTTTTATAGCACCTTCAATACAACGAATAATGGGAATAACTTTAGATATCGTCATGTAGCTATCACCGGATAATTCTGTAGTTGCCTGATGAAACGGTTTTAAAATGTTCGTAATATTTTGAATAGTTTCCCATTCCTCGAATGTCAAATGTTGTAAACCGTTGTGATTCAGTTCCGCGACGGCCGCCGGCAAAACTGTTCTTAATTCCAGAAAACGAACGAGCATTGTATAGGTTGAATTCCATCGTGTCATATCATCCCTTTTCAAACTTAAAACTTTAAGCAAGCGTTGTCGAGTTTGCTGGCTTCTTAACACTTCAGAAGCATCATTACTGCTTTTAAAAAAGTGTGTTATGCGTTGACATTTTTCAATCACATTGCAGATATCTCCGCTGTTTTTTAGAGCACTGCGTACAACCAAATTTATCGTATGCCCGAAGCAAGACAGATGTTGCCACGGTGTTTTTCTTATCGCGGCTGCAATATTACTTCCATTGTCGCTAACAACAGAATGTATTTTAGAAATAATATCCCAAGCACGTGCCGTTTCTATGAGAGCTTCCTGCAAATTATCAGCGGTGTGTCTCGTAGGAAGATAAGAAACTTGCAATGTGTCAGCCTCTAAAGATTCAGTCCCGAAAAAGTGGACAGCGGTGCCAACAAATGACATCTGTCGATGGACGTCCGTCCATAATTCGACTGTTAGATGTACATGTTTAGTAGCCAATAGTTTTCCCTGTATTTCTTTACATTTCTCGGAATAAATTTGAGGTAAATATTTACTGGCTATTGTTTTTCTATCAGGTATCTCATACTTTTCGTTCAGTGACTTAACAAAACTGATAAATCCTATATCGCTTACTACAGACAACGGACGAACGTCCTCTGCTATCATTTTTATGAGGGAATACGTAATTTCTTTGAATCGTTTAGAATCTGCAGGATACTTTTGTACATTATCATTATTGTGGGCTGTATTTTGTCCGGTGCCACTACCAAAACTGGTAAATGAATCAGAACACCCAGCGATTACATTCTCCCCGTCGGATGAATTGATTAAAATATTTTTGTGGAATCTACGCAAGTGTGACCACATGTTTGACGTATTTTTCGAGTGCTGTATCGTAGCACTACATACATTACACTTAACAACTTCGGTGTCGTCTTCAGTGTAATTTGAAAAATGCATCCATACAGCACTTCTGTTCGCTCGAACTTTTGGCATATTAAATAAACTCACAGCGCCAATATAATAGCAACACACAACAAAATATAACAAAATAAGGACTAACTATATATTCTTTAAATTTTAACCACTCGTCTCACTAATCGCTCTCTGAAAGTATCTCAGTGGCTGCTCTTTCAAGACTGATCCTGTAGCTTTGGACTTCGTTGTTGAACAGTTTCATTTTCTTTAACACATTTACAAGTCCAAAGTGATACTGAGAAAATCCCATACTTCAGATAAACGTGATGTCTATTGTTTTTGTATCCGTTCGCCTGAACGATATCTTAACGATATTATCGATATGTCATTAAGTATCAATAAGGTACCGATAAGATATCGATAATCGATAGTCCCAACTCTACTGATATCAGCAATATTGTAGTTATCTTAACCACAAAATTCAAAAAGATTGGTAATCTGCAGATGTGTGGCTATCGTCTGAAGAAACATAATAAATTTTTTTTGAGAAACAGAGAAATGGCAGCGTCTTAAATTTTTTTTATGAATTTCAGCAAACAAATTATGGTTTCGTTGACCGTAGTAATTCAATTTGGCAAATACTTGCAAATTCTAACGTCGGGGCCAGATATATTGGCCGGTGAGTTTCGTGAGGGGTATTCTCCCACCACACCGTTTGCCTGCCTCGGTGATCCTTTTCTCAACGTTTTCTTACTCGCTCTCGTTCCATCTCGCTCTCGCCTACGCAGAACAAGAGTGAGCCAGAAGTGGTGGGGATAGTGCCAAGCTTCTGGCGTGTAGGCCAAACCGAGCTGTCAGCGTAGAAATACACACATCAGAATAGGTGTGCGTTAGATCCGAAAAAATTCAGGAGCTTTATTGGTCAGAACATTGATTCCTTCTCGATAGCTTCATCTCGTATTGGTCTATGAATAGCTTCGTCACGCACACAACTATTACGCTAAGAATAAATAACAGCCAAACGGCTATATTCAGGCGGAGCTGAGCAGCGTTCCCGTTACCCCACCATACCCTGCGACGACCTCGCAACTCCAACTGACAAATCCACGATCGTCAGATGGTGGTGGTTGATTTCTCCTCAATCGTTGCTCGCGAAAACGAATTCACCGGCCAATATATCTGGCCCCGACCTTAGTTCGAACGATAAAGTAACGTCTACTGAGTATTCCTGATATATTTGAAGTGGATGGGACTTTCGGTTTTTTAGCAATCAGCTACAAAATCAGGCACAATTTATACACGCAAATTCTGATTAGGGAAATCCCATTCTGGATTGACTGTCAGGAATTATCGTGAATTACGCATTAGTTATAACAGTGACATATAAAATGTACAGAAAGAGATATGGGATGCAACTCACCAGACAGTCACAATAATGTAATTGACAATCTGCTTTAAATTTCCTTTTTGAAGTTTGGATAGTTCTGAGTCACTGATAAACCTGAATCGGAAAGAGGAATAAGACGCGAACACGCGCACACTTGATTATAGGATAAAATACTCACGAATCGAACTATAATCTGGAGCCGAAATAATAGTAAATTTAACTGAACTGTTTTAATAGAATAAATTATTTTGCAAGTTGATAGAGTAAATTTTTTTGTAATGTTAACAGAATGAATGTTTCAAAGTTATTAGAATGAGTTGTTTCGCAAATTTGAGTCTTTCCACGCGGCTACCATAAAATTTCACACAGCTGAGGGCCCTCCCTCAACATTCATAAATTTATATACAAAAATTTCTGACTAGGGAAATTCCACACTCGGTTGACTATCAGAAATTGTGTTGGGTGTCTAATTTAAAAAAACAATTACTAATTAATTAATAATCCACACATGCTCCGAAGCGTGCGACAAGACCGTGGGAAGGCGCTATTCCCCACAGTACGCCCCATAATAATTAATTGCGCCCGGTGCATACGTAAATTCCTTCTCTTTAAAACCAGTTACATGCACTTTGATGACTATTATTCAGACATACTGCACCAAATTTCGTAATCAATGCCCCACCTGCTGGCCCTGGCATCAGACCACATTTAACGATACCCATGATAACTATTGCCATTTGTAGAATCAAACCATATTCCTCTACGGTGAAACCGACGACTCTTGCGCATTGGATCAGACCGCGGGCTATTCGTATCACGCCGTGGAAAATGCATCCACTGAATTAATTGAAACGAAAGCAACTGTTGTGTCAAAAACAAGCCGAAATCTAGAGTTTGCGCAACAGAGTACTGCCAAAACCAAATAAGCGCTTAGACTGTGCCATCGGTTCGGGCGGCCCCTCGTTAGAAGGTGTCTTCGGACAGATCCAAGCCATCGTCAGCGAGATGATAGAGAAACTTAACGCGACCCCGCCGTCAGCGTATAATATCGCCACACCAGCGTCCTCCCGTTTTGAGAGAAAGCCATTAATAGATAATAATTATTCCCCGGACCAGGTTCCATCATCTCAAGTGACCCTGCGTGATGCCATTGAAACAGTCCCGTATTTGAATTGACATAACATGCCCGCGTTGCAACGTGCGAGAGCCTGCAATAGGGCTCTAAGGCTCTGGTTTCCTCGTAAGCTGAATCCCAGCTAACGAGGCTGCTGCGTAATAAATTACAAGAACATGTATACTTGGCCATTGAGGGTCGGGCCTTTGACTCCGCAAGTGACTTAAGGAAGCTACTTATATGGGGAAGCTACTACTATCGGGTTGACCTAGATACAGTATCATGAAAGGAAGTGGTGAATAGATACTGGATTACATTTCTGGTGTCAAGGATTTTCGATTCGCTGCCCTGGACGAAGACCAATTATTCTACCAAGATTTCTCACGAAATCACCCCCATCACCTGGTTCGATTGGCCTTAGACTCATTCATGGATGGTGTTCCTATGAGAACGAGGTTACAATTACATGTCCTCGACACACTGGAAGAAGTATTCGATCGAGCCGTCCTCGTAGAGAAGCAAATCAACAGAGATCGTCTACGATTTACCGAACAGAAGACTCCCAAATTAACCTGCCAACTTTGTGACAGAAGAAAACACGACGCACGATCATGTCGGAGCAACCAAGGTGTTGTCTCGCAACCTCCTGTGAGGCACCCATCAAATCGCGTGGCGGAACATCGCTACCAAGCACACAAATCCCTCCTCCTCTACTGACACGTGATCTCGGAGTTCAGGAAACGCATCTTCAACAACGAAAGGAATCCTGGAAACTTCCGGGAAAGGGACTTGGGGAACGTCCTGCCCCACGGGCGGCAATGGGTGCGATCTGTGGAATAGGCCAAGCAGGAACGTATCCAATTATAATGCAACACGAGACCCCAACACTACAGCAAGAATCGCCACCATACAACTAAAAAAAAACAGATAGTAAGGTGCCATCGGTAATTATTCTATCACCGGACATCAACAATGCAACGGAAGTGATGATTGACACTGACTCAGAACTGAATTTGCTGAAAACTCAGGCCGTAAAACATTCTCAAGACATCAACGCTAACTACAATTATAAGGCATCACGATGGACCTGGTCTTCACCCTTCGTAGCATAAGCCTTTATGAACGAAAGAGGCAAACGTCAATGAAATATTAGATCAAGTAGGAGGAGCTCAATATTTTCCCGTGTTCGACTTCACTGCGGATTTTCATCAAATACCAATGAACACAGAAGATGCAACCAAGACTGCATTCTCTACACCTCACGGATATTACGAACTTTCAAGGATGCCATTCGGACTTCAGAATGCGCTAGCTACCTTTCAGCGACTAATGGGCCATACACTTAGCGGTCTCCAAGGCGCAGAAATGTTCGTTTACCTAGACGACATCGTCCTCTGTGCAAGCTTCAAAGGAGTATTTAATGAAATTCAAGAAGCTCGCGCAACGCCTACAAATGGCGAATCTTTAACTTCAACCTTCCAAGTGCCAGTCCATGCGTAAGGAAGCCCCATATTTGGGACACATGATCAAGAAAGGAACCAGATCACGGAATGATCCAAGCTGTCCAAAATTATGCAGCATCTCGCACGCCAAAGGGAATTAAAGAATTCCTCAGTCTGGCCGGATATTATGGGAGTTTCATTCCTGAATTCTCTAAAGTAGCTCGGCCATTAACCGCGCGATTGAGGAAAGACACACCCTTTAACTGGGGACCTCCTCAACAGTTTACTACTAAAAGAACCGATCCTGCAATACTCGAACTTCGATCGGGAATTTCATGTCACCACCGACGTTTCTAAGTGCGTAGTGGGAGCGCATTTCCGGCCTTAACACTACGGGAGGAAGTTCACTCTATATACTGACCATCAACCCCTGACTTTGTTACATAGAGGACCCAACGTTACACCTCGTTAGGTAGCAACTGAAATTAGCGGAATACGAATATGAAACGTTGCCAACCAGGAAAAAGCAATAAGGTCGCTGACGCTTTATCTTGTAATCCCCCTGCAATTGTAGCATGGCCCATACGATAGTCAGAAGAATCTGAAGATGACGTGAATGAACGTTCGAAACCTGGACCTAGCGATCTTAAGAGGCCCCGAATCTCTAAATCATCGCTCCCTACGTACACGAGCCACAGCGACTCCGGAACATCCTCATTCGTCACGCAACGGAGACTGAAAATGGGAAGGATCATCGGTGATAGTGCCACCACGTTCTCCTCCACCAACTATACGCAAACCCCTTAGCCGCGTACCTGAAGAGGAAGAGAAAGAAGTAAAGGAATATCTACACCCATCCCAACCTCACAATCACACAGAGGAACGAGATGATCTCGACTTAGACACTGATACAAGGGCCAACCTGTCGATCAGGTCCACCTCAGAGTCGTCATTAAATAAATTGAATGGATCTCCCAATAGAGCTTCCGAGGTGAACCCTAGCAGAAATATCGGACTGGTACCATCCATCAGTCGCGACCCATCATCTCTACGCAAATAGATGTTTGTTTTCTTTCTAAGCGCAGATGGGAAAATATGTGAGGATGGTTTGGGCCCACTTAATAAATAAAAAGAGCCGCGTCTTTATTGGCCTCGTCATCAAAGAAAACCAAAAAACAGACCTAGCCATGACAATATGTGGCAAAGCCCTTTTCTCCCTTACGGACGAAGTTCGTGAACTTCAAATAACCTCATTCAGCATCGCCAAGACAATCAACATCGACCAACTGAGCTGACAGGATATCATCACAGACGTTTTTGAGACGATCAGCGAAGAGGAAGCCATTATCACCATCCGCCTGCAATTAGGCCCAGTTGCCGGGGAACCGGAACGTTTGAACACAATTGTAGAAAATCATGCTTCTGCACTAGCCCGCCAAAAAGGAGTAACAAGGACATACCATCGGATCGGACACCACTATTTTTGGAAGGGCATGAAGAGGACCATAGAAAAATACATCCCAACCTGCGCAAATTGTCAGTGGAAGAAGCTGGTCCGTATCAAGACTACGCGATGATCCTCGCGGATACGCCTGGCCGCGCCATGGATAAAATCGCTCTGGACAGAGTAGGGCCTTCACCTACGACAAAAGCAGACAACACATACGTATTGACCATGCAGGACCTATTTTCTATGCGTACCACTCGGCCAATTCACATCAATCAAAATCGCCGACGCATTCATCAAACGATTCCTTTGTCACTTCGGAGCTCCTAGAGCCGCCCTCACTGACTAAGGGGCAAATTTCACTAGGGCTTCTATGAAAGCAGTTGCAGGAAAAATTTAAAATTCAGCAATACAAAACCACAGCCTTTCACCCGCACACTAACGGCTCTCTAGAAAGATCGCACCTCGTTTTAACAGACTATCTAAAACTTTTCATAAGAACAGTGACTGGGATGAATGGACCAACCTGGCCGCGCTTTCGTGTAAGACCAGTGTCCACGGGGGCACTAAGTATAGTGCACATGAACTAGTATTCGGAAATCTGGCTCAGGTACCCAGCCAGAATTCGGTACCCGAGGATTTTGAAAAGTAAATATAAAATGGCTATCTCTCGAAATTAAGCACAATGGTAAACAAACTGCAAACCGCTGCAGCGCGAAGTTTGGATCAGTCAGTACACTTGATTCCACAGTAGAGCATCAAGATTTCGCGCAGGCACGACCCTCAGGCGACGTTGCTACGCCGCCTCCCCACTTAACCGCCTATGTTTTTCTCCGTCGCACGGCCTTCTTTACTCTCTCTGTTCACTCTTCGTGCGGGACTGTTTACGTTGACAACGGTCAGGTGCCGCGTTTGGGATGTACCAATTATTCCTTGGAAATTACCACGACCAATCGCATGCGGTTCAAACCGTGGGTAGTAGTGCGAGCTGCGCAGATCGGTCGCAAATCGGTAGGGGCGTCGAGATGCTCCAATGTGGAATCAAGTGTAGTTAGGCTATGAGAGTTCTAGACCATGGTGCTCGAGGGGGTGAGGCGGGGCGGGGGGTACCGCGCTCTTCGGCGAGGGCGAGGGGGTGAGGTGGGGAGGGGGGTACCGCGCTCGTTGGTGAGGGGGTGAGGCGGGGAGGGGGTACCACGTTCGTGGGTGAGGGGGATGACGTCACAGGGGAGGGGGATTTTCAAATTTCAAAATGGCGGTTGAGTTCGTGGGTGAGGGGGATGACGTCACAGGGGAGGGGGAGAATTTTCAAAATTTCAAGATGGCGTCGCGCGCATTTCGTATTGGCGCCATCTATTGGATATTTAAGGTACTTTGGATCCACGTCGATATTTGGGCATGCGTTGGTAAATTTCCTAGATTTTTAGTACATTTCGTATTGGCGCCACCTGGTGGATGTTTAAGGTACTTTGAACATGAGTCGCCGCCGCGCAATCTCCGCACGCGTGTGGGATCGGGGCGCAGGCGCGACCGCGAGCGAATCGTGGAATTTCGAATTTCGTCTTCGATGCTGATTTCTGAGAAAGAGGGTGGTATAGAATTTCTGAGAAAAGATAATGAATCATGGCGTGCGATAGGATTGAACACGTTTTGATACCTATGTGCATACCATTCATGCAGGATGTTTATATCGTGACATAAACATAGAACGATAATTATTATAAATCAATCGTCGCGGCAGCCCATGGAGTAAATATATAGCGATAAGTATTCGGTGGAGAGTTCCGAGTATTTAATTTATGTAGTAAACATAACATTGCACCGCGCCATGCAGTGTGTTTATATTTGAGCAGGATTGAACGCGTTTTGATCTTTGAATCGTGGGATCGATACACCGCACGTGCAATGACGTAAACATATAGCGATAATTATTCGGGGGAAGAGTTCCGAGTATTTTCACGATCGAGAACAGGGCGACGTCTCAAGCATCCTTCTCGAGGGGGGCTGTAAGTTGAGTGGCGTGGGAGTGTGTAAGGGTAAAAGAATTCGTACATAGATTTTCAAGATTTTAGTAGTTTATTTAACTTAGTTATCCTACTCGATAACATCATCGTTGAATATAGCATCGTCGATATCGTTAGTGAAGAATGCATTGTCGATGATTTCAGTAAATAAATCAGCATCAGTAAAGAACGCATCAAGTTGCGCGGGCGCAGTCGTATGAAAATCAGACTCGTCAACCTGAACTGCATTATCACGAACGTTAATCCCCGACATCGCATTATTATCAACCGCGATATAGTCGATTTGTTTCGCATTGACACATTTCCGCCAAACCACACTTTTTGGATCCGTCGAACTATGCAGATGATATACATCATTGTAGTCCATATCTAAACGATAATCCTCATCGTCGACATCACTAAGATCTAAAAAGAAAGGTTTTCGCCGCGTATGTCTATTTAACCAATATTGCGCGTCCCCGTAGTTGTCAAACAGATCTATACCGTCTAAGCCATCAACATTATAAAACATCTTCAAATAAACATTTCCACAGTAAAGAACTTCTGCCTCATGAAATTCACCATCTCGAATTTGTGCGCATTGCACAGCGACATCCCGACACGGCACATATATTTTGGGATGGGATGCGTGACTGGGGATCACAGCGGCAACTTCCCGATTCAAATCCACGGGTAGAGACATAATCTGAAACCGATTTTTCTTATAATTCTCAAAGTTGCTATCACAATGATTCACTAAAATATGATAATGGAAACTTACGGTATTAATCGATTGTATTTCCGTGCGTTGAACGGTGGACGATATCCTTCAAATCAATCTCGCTTACAACAACAATAACAACAACAACAACAACAATATCACATTGATGCAACAGTCTTCGATGCAACTGCAATCCACTCGGATGCGATAAATTTTTAAAAACGTTTCTTGTAGTAACGTATGACCTGACTGATGCAGTAGCATGAGAGATCTGATTTTAACGTGGCCGGCCCATGATCACACATACGAAAACATGGACCAATAATTATTCGACATTGCATTCGTGTGAGTAACCATCGTAAGCAGGGAGTAATAATTATTCGGGGGTAGAGTTCCAAGTATTTCGGCGATCGAGAATGGGGCGAGCATTCATATCGAGGAGGCTGTAAGTCAATCGTAGCGATAGCCCATGGAGTAAACAGGGCGCTGCACCGCGCGATGCCGTATGTTTATATCTGAATCGTGGGAGTAGTACAGCGACCGTGTAAGGGTGAGAAAAATTTGAAGATACGTTCGAACCGCAACTAACGTAAACATAGTTCGATGGCGTCATAATGAGTTCGGATAGGGTATGCGGTTAGTATATTAAATCCGGCAGTCGCTCGGTGAATATCGTGAAATACGTTACGCGCGCATAAGTGTCGCGAGACATGGACTTTTTCGTGAATTCATATAAGTTGTTACGTGGGATGACCCCACTGCTGCGTACCGAAGAACATTGTAACGAGTGGCTAATATCGTATAACGAATGTTTGCGACTTATCGACGCGTATTTTACGACTCGAAGAGTATCGACAACTGAACAACAACGTTTGACATTACTTAAGAGTAATTTAGAAATAGTGCAAACGTGTGTCATAAGCAAAATATCACACATACTCGCTGAACAGGACGCGCTAGACGCTTTGCTCGAGTCATCGGATTCTGATGATTATATTGATGGAGGGGCAATACAATTATCAACGTCGATGCAGCTGGATGACGAATCACTGACGATCGAGAGGCATAAGATCCGCAACGTGTTAAGCGTACCATCATTAACCGAGACGTCATGGATTAGCATCTTTCGACACGGATTTATGCAACTGCCGCGTGAGCATCGTCAATTGCTACGTCATATCGCGCGAAATAGTACTGTGGGTAAATGCTCATTGTATTGCATAGTTAACGATAAGGACGTATACCTCAAGCGTACGGAGTACATTACCGCGATCGTGTGTACACCGTTGACACTTCTGCACGACATCGAGAACGGAGCGGTCAAAGTACGGGAAGTATTGTATCCTGATACAACAAAAATTACGGTGCATAAGTTTTTATGTCGGGAATTGAAACGATTTTTGGACGATCGTACGAGTCTGCCGCGAAACTCGAAGCTCGTCCTCGTACCGTTAAGTTTTCGATTTCCGGATTGGGAGCACGATCGCATCACCTGGAAGAGTCGGATCATAAAGTCAGGTGAAATCAAACAAATGTGGGAAATAAACTATTTGTGAGGAAGTGAACTCATCGTGAATAAGTGAACATGGAAGTGTTCATGGACACGTACAGGGTTTTGTCCCGGATGTCCGAGCTTTTACGCTATGTTGCGGAATTCCGAGACTGGGAGGACCAGTGCGACACGTGCCTGCAGCTAATCGTCGAGTACCAGTGCAGCGGAGGAGTGGCAGTGGCCGCGAAACAACGCCTGGTGTCGCTGATCGCGCGAATAAAAACATTACGCGCGATTGTTCGGGGTCGGTTTTCGCGAGTAGGACTCGGGGTTTCGGGTCGATCGACAGCGCCCAAAGTCGTATGGGAAGACGTGGAATCAGCGTTTATAGGCCGTATTTCGACTGGCGCGGTAATCAACGTGGGACACGTCGATCCACGTCGATTTTTAGAGGGTGCTCGACGAATGGTACTATCGCGCGTGACAGACGCTATCAGCGAACATTCTAGTGTGTCCGTGAATACGATACTGAACGCGGAGTTTATGTTAAATGATAATATGGACATGAAAAGTTTCGGTACGCGAATTCGTGTACTGTTCAGGACATCGAACGTGCGCGAGGGGTATTCGAAGCACGTGGTCGCTCCCACGTTAGTGGCTATCGAGGAGTTTCAAGATCGCGACAGTGGATGGACCCTAAGGGCTGTACTAAATATTCTAGTGAATATAAATAAGCATAATCCACTTCGCGCTGGCTGCTTTGTGCCACTTCCATTCGATGTAATTGTTAAAAAGGCCGTGGTTAATGTATCGACTAGTGACAATGCATGCTTCTTGTGGGCCGTCGTCGCTAGTTTGCACCCTGCTGCTACGCATGGGGACAGGCACACGTCGTACCCACACTACGCTACGGTACTTCGTACGGACGATATTACCCTTCCCGTGACGTTGGATCAGCTTAAGAAGTTCGAGAGGATAAATAACGTGTCGGTGAACGTGTACACCTGGACCGACGAAAGCTGCATGCCTCTGCGTTTGACCGAAGACAAGCGCGAGAGACACGCGAACCTGCTACTGGTGCAGGATTCTAAATTCCACAATCAGCAGCATTTCGCGTGCATTCGCAGCCTGTCGAGGCTGATTTCGAAGCAGCTCGGCAATCACAATGGTCGAGTATTCGTTTCCGAAAGGTATGTTAAAAAAAAAAAATTTTAATCGATATATTATTATTATTATTATTATTATTATTATTATTATTATTATTAACGGGCAAAAAACCCTTTAGAGTACATAGTATTACAGAATAAGTACAATGAAATAAACATTCTACACGCCGCGATAAACACTAAACGCCGCAACGCAGTTGACAGGTTAAGCGGAAAGTCGATTAAGCAGCTGATTCCGAAACGAATCAAGTGATGCAGTGAATAAATCAATGTCCGCAAAGCGCTGATTGACCTCCTCCATTGCGCGGTTTATGGGATCGGCTGTATAATGAAAATAATCTGGAACTTTCGGCTTAAAAAGGGGTCTCAGACGCAATAAACGTTCAGGGGCCTGAAAGTGTATTGATGCCACGAGATCATTACAGTTTATCTGTCCATGAATGATTCTATACAGAAACAATAGGTCAGTACATACACGACGGTTACTGAGAGTGATGAGCCTTGTTTTGAGCATGGCAGGACCATAGTCATGGTCATTGAACAGCATAGGACTACCTATTGCTCTCATAGCCATCCGGAGGAACTTATGCTGGACCCTTTCGATTAAACTGACATATATCTTATGCTTTGGGTTCCAAATTATCGAGGCATATTCTAACTGGGGTCTGACCAGTGCTACATACAACAACTTCAGTGATTTCAATTGCCTGAAGTGCTTTGCGAAACGGGCTATAAATCCTAAGGTTTTCATCGCTTTGCAAGTGATATTCCGGTAATGGTTACGAAAGTCTAGTCTAGTCGTGAACGTAACTCCAAGGTCACAGACTTCGTCCACATCATTTAATGGGGTACCGCATAGACTATATGGCGATACAATGACACTCCTTGCTCTATGGGTTCTCAACACCACACATTTAGCTGTATTTAGCCGCATCTTATTGACGGTACACCACTGCTCGAATCTAACGAGGTCATCCTGCATCTTACTAGAGTCGAGTGCACTGCGAATGGTACGAAATATCTTCAAATCATCGGCATACATAAGAAATTTACAGTCCTGGAATACATCCTTCAGGTCATTGATAAAAATGAGGAACAGAAGGGGACCAAGGTGCGATCCTTGAGGGACGCCAGAGCTCACTTTAACAGGAGCTGATTGTTGGTCAAACACTTTAACTACTTGCACCCGGTCATCCAAATAGCTACCGACCAGAGTTGGGCAAAATGTAATCTAATTACAAATTACAAATTACGATTGAAATGTAATTGTGTAATTCAATTACAGATTACTTTCCGTAATCGTTAATTTTGTTGACCACAATTACAATTGTAATTGCCACATGTAATTGTCTTGATCAATTACAATTACATAGTTCGTAATTGTAATTGTGCAAGACAATTACATTGTAATTGTAATTGTAATTGTGCAGGGCAATTACATTGTAATTGTAATTGTGGAGGACAATTACATTGTAATTGTAATTGTAATTGTGCAGGACAATTACATTGTAATTGTAATTGCATTTGTAATTGTGGAGGACTATTACATTGTAATTGTAATTGTGCGGGACAATTACATTGTAATTGTAATTGCATTTGTAATTGTGGAGGACAATTACATCGTAATTGTAATTGTGCGGGACAATTACACTGTAATTAAAATTGTAATTGTAAATGTGCAGGGTAACTACATTGGAGAGTAATTACATTGCAATTGTAATCGAAATTTTGCAGCGCAATTACATCGTAATTGCAATTGTGCAAAACAATTCCATAGTTATTAAATTGTAACTATTTGATCGTAGTTACAATTGAACAAACCGACAATCTTAAAAAGACATTACTTACATAATACATATCTTTTATTTAATGTGTCTAGGAGATTGAACCGCTTCCTTTATATAGTTTATAAGTAGGTGTTCACTTGAGAGTAAAACTCGCGCGAGCAGTTCTTGATAGTATTTCTCACAAGTGGACACTACGTCCGAGAGTGACTGTCGAAGAACGACTTTTATAGGCAACACCCAAACCAATGCGGAAATGTTTCGCGTTGATGTGAACAAACTCATAAGCCGCCGCGTTTAGTAAAGTGCTGCGAATCCATCGCGGTGGCAGCGGATCCAACGCGGATCAGACGCGGCTGCCCATAAGCCGCCACGTATAAAAAACTGCTGAACCGCGTTGGATCTAGAGGTGTGACTATCGATTATCGATAGATTATCGATATCTTATTGATACTTAACGATATATCGACAATATCGTTAAGATATCGTTAAGGCGAATAGAAGCGGCTGCGGTAGAATACAGCACACTTTGTTGCAGCAACGATGCAAAGAACAATTTTAAAGACATTGTAACACAACGATACGTATACATACTTATAAAGATATCGCTTTTGATTCGAAGGAATATCTTAAAACGGTAAAAAGTAATTTAATATACAAGTACGATGTAAACCAAAATAATTCAAATATACAGCCGAGCAACAGTAACAATATGTTAACAATGGGTGCACATATAAGTATAAATGAGAGTGTATGGGCAAGTTCGGATAAGAAAGTACAAAATATAAAATCAAATACTGATTACAATATTGCATCAATAAAAAACGAATTGAAAATTTAAATATTTTTTAACGATATAATTTTGAGAATAATATACATGTATATTGTATTTATATTTATAATATATAATTTACAATATACATATAAATATACAAATTCTTACAGACAGAAACAAATACAAGATTACAGTCAAAATACACTAATATGTTGCCTGCAATAAGTTCAAATAAAAATAAATTGATTCTGAATGACTTTATTATACAATTAATGCGTTGCATTCTACCTCAGCCGCTTCTATTCGCCTTAACGATATCTTAACGATATTATTGATATACATATCGAAATATCGATAACATTTCGATATTGTCGACGATTTATCGATAACTTTATCGATAGTCACACCTCTAGTTGGATCCGCTGCCACACTGGACGCGTTGTGACTTGCTATCGAGTGAATATCACTATCCGACAGTTGCTTCCGAAATACGAACCTTCACCTTAATTAATTTTTATGAAGAGGGTTCAATACTATGGAACACGAAAGATAGTGACAAAGAGAGGTTTTTAGGTGTCCGCCTCCGATTACTTTGGTTTTTGGATATGTTTTAGAGGACTGAAAAATAACAAGTATGCTTTTTATTTTGATCCGTTTGCATATTTAGGGAGTGAAACCACCCCTCAAAGTTCATAAGAAAAGGTACAAATGTAACTGACGACAAAAACATCATGCATACAGCAAGTTATAGGGCAAATTAAATTTATATCAAGTTTTATTCAACACAGTGTTACAATATTCTTTAAACTAACAATAGGAACTTTTGTGCCGCTTCTTATGAATTTGGAGGAGTGGTAAATAATATGCAAACGGGCCAAAATAAAAAAAAACGTATTTGTTAGTACACCGGGTTCTAAAACATGTCCAAAAACCAAAGCAATCGGTGGCGGACACCTAGAAACCTCTGCTTGTAAGTTTTTGCACGCCCATGAATCATGATTACGATCTCACCTCACTCCTATACCGATATCTCGGAAACGATCAACACAGATGTACCTGATTCCGAATAAATATCAAAATATTTTTATGAATATCTCAAAAACTAAAGCCGACCACCGATTACACCAGTTTGCAAAATAAATAAAAAAAATTGCGCAACAGATGTCACTATCTTTTTCTTATGTAAAATGGCCCCCTGATTCCGAAAATAAGGTCTAAAAAAAATTCTATGGATACGATTTCGAGATATCGACAGGTGAATTTTTTACCTGTCTGTCAAAAAGGTGGTCCCATGTAATTGCGAATGGCCGATATGGGAACATTATATTAAATTATAATTAAATTATAATAATAATAGAATTACCAATAAATGTACCTCACAAATTTTTCAAATCCGTTCAGTAGTTCGGGTGAAATCGATGGAAATATGTGGAAAAAAGTCATTTTTTTCGACCGAAATGGAAATCGACAATTCATTTAATTATCTGGGAAAAATCTAAATCGCAAAGATGGGCCCAGTTTCTCATTTCTTACGTCGTGTCTGCACTTTTAAGAAGAAGATTTGAAAAATGTGTGAGGTACATTTGTTGGTGATTCTATTATCTTTAATTTGATATAATTTTCCCATATCGGTCATTCACAATTAAGTGGGAACACCTTTTTAACAAACAGATAAAAACTTCACCTGTCGATATCCCGAAAACGAATAGAAAATTTTTAGACCTTATTTTCCGAATCAGCGGGACATTTTATATAAGAAGAAGATAGCGGCATCTGTTGCGAAAAATGGCTGTAAACTGGTGTTATATGTAAGGAAAATATTGTTCAGGATGTTAACTTCTACAACATATTCAAACCTTATTGAAATCGGTGTACAGGTAGCTCTTCGACAAGTTTACCAGGAAATGTTACAGAGCTACTTACGTTCCAATAATCAAAAAGAACAAGTATTTCTTCAATATTTTTACGTTGCAGTTACTACAACAATTTGAAGAAATTGAAATAATTATAGTGATAATACTATTTTCTTGTGTATTATCATATAATACAAACAGTATCTTACATTTAAATATCACATCGATATTATTATACCTTATTATACTGTGGAATATACCAAAATAAACTGTACATATAAATTAAATCAAATATATAAACTACAGTATAAGCTAAATATAAATTACATGTAAACTAAACTTAAAATGTAGAATATAGTTTAAACGAGAAAGGAAATGGCTTTATAAAATACTTTCAATTTCAAGTCGTTCAGTTGTTGTTTGTTTATTTGTTTTCGTCGTAATTTAAATTGGATTTCAAAACATCACGTTTTTCTAACATTGTAACTATCAGACAGTCTATTTGCTTTAGGACAGGTAGTTATTTTAGCTTATGGAAAAGCCTTTCCCCCAAAATTGGCCATTATCTAAATAAAAAATAATTTAACTTCCTTAACTTCATTTAATTTATCTTCATTCGACAATCACTAGATGAATGGATTTATTTGACGAATAAAGGTATTGGTTTTATTTGTGTTGCGTTTCATCTTCAGCCTCGAATAGTTTTCATCTGTACTATTATATGTATCTTTATTCCACAGTTTATTGAAATTTTCGTCAGTGGACGATACTACATTGTATTGCGGGCGGCAGTCCCCAAGTCCCCGGGTCCCCGATCCTCGGGGGCGAACGCGTGCTTAAAAATGTATTTTGTAAAAAACTATGCGAACTTTTCTTGCAAAATGTCGAAACACGTTTTAGTCATTTTTTCAATGTTTCAACCCCGCAAGTGGAGAATGCAGTAATAGCAGCGTTGTCATATCCAAGATTTAAAAGCAAATGGTTTTCGTGTGTAGATCAAATTGATCATGTAATGTTAAAAAATTTGTTTATCACAGCTGTAGCAAAAGAATTCAATCAGGAACCAATTGTTACTGTAAGCAACGCCCAAAGGAAGTCGAAGGAAGATGACTTTTATAATTTCGATTCAGATTTCGATAATGTTTTAGAACACCATCATCCAAGATCCAAATCCGAACTTTTGATTGCCCACTATTTTGCCGAGGAAAGTCGAGATATAGAATTACTTCAAAGATACCCACAAATTAAAAGTATCTTTATAAAATATAACACGCCTCTACCTTCCTCGGCTCCAGTGGAAAGACTTTTTTCATTTGCGACTATAACAAATACTCCTAAAGCCAATAGGCTATCAGACTCAATGTTTGAGAAAAGGGTAATATTAAAAGCGAATTTAAATTACTATCAAAATTAATAAACGAACAACTACTTATACATATAACTATATTGTTTCCTTTTATATAATTAAATCGTGTATTTTATGTTTAGTTTACATATTATCATTTATTTTGGTGTATATATTATTTTATATTTTATTTTATATTTTAGTTTATATCTTAGTTCATATTTACAATTAATTTTTATATATTCCACGGTACAATATTAATATGTACATATGTTTTATTCAACCTCATTGCCAAGAATTTGACTTGGTTTACAAAGACAATTAATAATAAAAAAAGTAATAATAATAAACTTGTACAGATTTACATAACTATCTTACTCACGCATTCTCTCTCTCTCTCTCTCTCTCTCTCTCTCTCTCTCTCTCTCTCCCTCTTCTTATCACACACCATCTCCCTCTACTAACCATTTACCCTACTTATTGCACCCCTCTCCTGTTCGTTAAAACTCTCTTTGGTCTTTTTATCCCCTCCGCTTCTTTTTTTTATTCTGCTTTCTTTTATTTTGCAGCTTCTTTGCCACGTCTTCCATCCTGACCTCCCTTTCGGTTTCCCTACAGTCCCTTCTTAAATGTTTTATGTTCCCGAATCTATACCCACACATATCACACTTTCTCCCTTAAGGTAGACTTTCCAAGCCGCGATCGGCGGCGGCGGCCGGCGGCGGCGGCGGGCGGGCGCGGCCGGCGGCCAAATTTTAAGCACCGCTCTTATGGAGAAGCATGCATCCGTTTTCTTGGCCGCGTTTTCGAGCGGCCGCGACCGCGCGTCTGCTACAGCAGCAACCTGGGCTACTCGAGACCCAACACAATGCGATGAGTGTCTGTTTTCCGCCATGATGGCGGAATCTACTAGCCGCGCGGCTAGCCACGGCGGCAAATAGCTTGACTTCTCAAAACGGAGTCCTAGCCGCGGCCGCGCGGCGATCCAGCGGCACAGTGGGACAAAATATTTCTTGTAAGCAAATAATATGAGGTCCTGAAGAAGGGAAAAATATCGTGGTGGCTACTTCTGATCTGTGTGTAAACACGTGTCAAAGTTTGCATTTTTTTTTCTTGTGGAAAATTTTGAATCGAGACTTTTAAATTTTGATGATATAAAAGACCCAAATTTTTTGGGAAACGAAATGAGTAGTATCGTTTTTGGTAAGCAATAGCAAATAATTAGTTAGGTTATTTTCCATATGAAACCCATTGAAGAAATATCAGCAATTATCGGCTTTTTAGTTACCCTCCGGGAACTTCCGAGCAAATTTATTTTTTGTTTTATAATCAACATATGGTAAATGTCCCAGTCCTTAAACATGGCCCAATAATTAAAAATTGAGAAGAAATTTTATTAATAATAATAGTTTTACTAATTTGCAACGTTTAAACTGTTCGAAATATAATTGCAAAATGTATTAGCTTTATATAGATACAATTATAAGCTTACATAACTGAATAGTTATATCATACAAAAATATTATTGTACAGTAAAGCTTCAACAGTTTCAATCTCGCTTCTTACCTAATGGGCTCAAGCAAGCGAGAGAATATTTTTGTTAAGGTTGTAATTAATTATTATTTTATAATTTTTGAAATTATACAGTTGTTTTGGATTTATTATACATTGGAGAATTTAAAATTAATTGGATCTTTTAATAATTTTTTGTTTTTAATATTGAAATTGTTGCGTTTATCCACTAGTACACGGTAACATGACACGTACCAATCATTAGCGTGTGTTCAATGGTTGTTTAACCGCGATGTTACTGACGTCAGTGTTCAGTAGTTATAAAATTATAAATATTTATTGTACCAAAGTAAGTATTTTTTGTATCCTATATATTTACGTTAATAATAACTAGACAAAAATATAATACTGTTTAAGAATTATTAGGATAATTAATCTTATACTCGTTATAATATTAACATAACCTAAAGTTTTATAATATACTTTTAATCATTTTTTAACTTTTTCAGACATAAACTCATGCCGAAGCTAAAAAAGATAAAGAAAAAGAACTACAGTCAGTTGATTTCTTTTCATTAACTGATAGAAATAGTTAAATTAAATACATATTCAATAATTGGGACACTGTTAATTAATGACTGGGACACGCTATGAATTTTATTTAATTACTGGGCCATATGAACAGTTTCATGTTTTAATTAATTTAAAACTTTTGCTTTAACAAATGTAGATTCTTGTTACGTTATGCGAAAGTAGAAATTTTACGCTTTCGAATAATTATATTTAGTTATAATTTTATACTATTTAAATATAAAAAAAATTGCAATCATCTCAACTGCTTCCTTAACTGTTTTGCCATTGGGACATTTACCTTATATGTGGCTTTGCAACTGCGAAAACAAGATTTGGCAATATTTACCAATCATGGAGTAATTACCTGTATTCTATGTCGCACAGTGAGGCTAAATCCCAAGAAATACGGGAAAATTCAAAAACATCATATTTTTCGCACTGAAACTGCCGAATATAATTAAGGAAGTTCATAAAAAAAGTATTAATATACAACTCATATGGAGGATTGACGTTATTTAAAAAAATAATGTCAATAATTACAATAAAACTAGAACAATTTGATAAATGTACCTACATACTATGGAAAGTGCAGAAATATTTGCAAACTTATATCCATGTTATCCTATATACCAAATACTGTTTACAAAGTGTTAATACATTCCTACGAAATTGTGCAATATTGGGGCAACCTTTCAATCGGCTAATTGTGTGAAGGGCCTCAAGATGCCAGAAATAAAGGTTTTAAAAAGTAAAGAAAAGATTGTACGCTCAAAATATTCTCATTGCAATACAAACGAAGGCGTTTTAAACTTTTTATCGATTTCTTCAGATCCAGTACTAGTGTTTTATAAATAAGTTTCATAAGATTCGACATTTTGATTGGAAAAAGTGGAATGTTGAATTTTTTCTCTATTCTTGGGATTGACGCCCACTGTGCGTTGGGACAAAAGCGGGATCGGAGCCAAGCGAGAATTCATTCGTTGTTTTCGACCGATAATTTCATATTTTCCCAAGACCGTTTCGACAACATCTGTTTGCCAGCATTTCTAAAGGCAGTCAAGAACGTAGTGCCGTCTTTAATAATTTTAGGCATTCTTCACTCTAACAATGAGTTAATCCGTATATTGCTCTGTCCGTGGGTTCGGACCCGGACGTAGGTACTGCTATTAACCGCCACGCCGACTCGCGGGACAATATGGTCATAAACCGCGACTCTGGCGAGACGCTTTGGTCGATCAGCCTGATTAACTTTTTGGAATCAGATGTGGCATTTTCCTCCACGAACAAAATAAGAAGATGTTCATAGGTTAGATCGAAAAATGTTTCCCCAACAATGGAGTAGGAAACGAAATGACTCTGAAGAAGTATCAGTACGTCTCGCGGTGAGACACAGGAAGAAACGGGGTAGTCGGCCGACTGCGCGTGTTCCCGCCTGCATCATCCTCCCTACAAAATTTGAGAGAAAGCACTTATCTCTCGAGTATAAACACGCGTTGGAATATCAAAACAGAAGCACGCGCGAACGTATTCGGTAGGAGAGAAGGTGGGCCATAGGAAGGAGATATTACTGGGCAGAGGTGAAAAGCTGCTGTTTCAAAGGAATGCAGGACTGATTGGTTATAATATAATTTCCTCCCTATGGCTTACCTTCTCTCGCAACCAATACGTCAGCGCGTGCTTTTGTTTTGATCTTCCAACGCGTATTTATACCCAAGAGATAAGGGATCCGTCTTTAATTTGAAAGGAGGACGATGTAGGCGGGACCACGCGCAGTCAGCGGACTCCTACCCCTTTTCTTCCAGTGTCTTTCCGCGAGGTGTATTGATGGTGGGCTTGGTGGATAATACTTCTTAATTGCTAAATAAAAACTGAACGGGCTGACTTATGTCCCTAGGACGGTGAAATAGGGTTCGACGAAACGACCGCCGTTGTTTGTCATTTACCTACCTCGTTGGAGGCCTCGGTACTTATATGTATACAGTCAGTGTAAAAAGTATTTGTACAGCGACCAATTTAAAGTAAAACTTTGTATATCCATGTCAGTAATACATTTTAACAGAAAAAGATGATTAATAAATATTCTTAAATGTTTATAGAATAGATCTTGTATAAACAAATTTTTATTCCCTTTAACATTTACAAAAATATCAATAAAAGCAGATAAACGTGCAGAAATAGACCCGCAGTAAATATTCGTACAGTTAAATAAAGGATCAATAAACTATGGAAATAAAATAAATATTTAATGTTTTAATAATTTGTGGGATTGCCTTTTGATTTTATAATAGCTTCGAGGCTTCTTGGTATGAGATTTATTTAGTTGGATGTTATAGCAGGTTGTATTTGTATTTTACTCTACTACTACATACAGGGTGATTCTCCAGCGCCGCCCGTCCTTTGACACATCTCTATAGATGCCGCATGGTACCCGGTGACGAGGACAACACCTCGCAGTGCCTCACCGAATTTTATGGCTTTCGACCCTCGGAAGGGTTCGAATATCATTAAAAAGTCAGAAATGTCCAGGATTCCCGCATTTCCCACCAGATCTTTGCGAAAACGACGTCAATAGATTCCTTATGTTTCACCGATGAAACTGACACCACGAACGACGTAATTCCGACCATATGAAGGAAATTCCATGAAAATTTAATTTATATCATTTCAAGTTGTCTTCGTTAATAATAGTCCGATTTACATGAAATTTCGTATGATTTTTATCGGAGAAACATCAGGAATCCATTAGTGTCACTTCCATATCGATACGATAAAGAATAAAAAATAATTTTATTTCGGAAACAGGTATGAATCCTCGGCCGTAGACCCTTTCAAGTACGCTCGAACCAAAGTGGGACCCTCAACGCTGCGCGGCCGGAGTCTGGCCGCCGCCGCGGGCCACCGGCCGCGCCCGCCCGCCGCCGCCGCCGGCCGCCGCCGCCGATCGCGGCTTGGAAAGTCTACCTTTACTCCTCCTTCCAGTACCTGGTCCAATTTTCTAAATGTCCACATCTTGCTTGTGTTATTTTTTTTTTACCTCTTCCTTCTTTGCTTAGATATTCTGGTGGCCCTATTGTTCGAATATATTTGTAGTACAATATTAATAAGTAGTGATAATATGGATATGATGTCTAAAATGTGAGATAGATATATTTTTGTTACATAACAATACAGGAAAAACTAGTACTATTATTTTTATTATGGCAATTCCATTCCTTTTTTGTAATTGTAAAATAAAATCATTCAAGAAACAATAATCACTGTGATTATTGCAGTCTAATTTGCTATTTAGTTTTTCGAACACTAGTCATAGGATTTTTTATACAATTTATTGATGTTTCTTTAATTATTGAAAAAAAAGTTAGGGTAATTCTTAGTTGCAGATGAAGAAAAAATTGCTTCACAATTATTTTGCTTACCTGTCCTCGAATACAAGTAACCGTCGTACAAACATATAACGCGGTACTTAACGGTACCCTCCCATCAAATCACTGGAAACATAGGTCATTTTTACGATTTTATTTAAAAAAATAAGTAAACGTCGTAATGTTAAAAAACTTTGTAGGTTGTGTTTGTACATCATTTTAGATCATAAAAAAATTTGTATATTTTATCTAATATGTGTTGCTGTCTCTTGGTGGCTGTGACTGTCCTGGTGTCACAAAAAAAGTTCATCTGCGTACGCCTTGTAGAATTATTTGGAAAGCAATACATATTAGATAAAATATGCAAATTTTTTTATTATCTTAAATGATATACAAATACAGCCTAAAACGTTTTTTAACACTATGACGTTTACGTTTTTTTTTTAAATAAAATACTGAAAATTACCTATTTTTGGAGTGATTTGATGGGAGAACAGCGTTGAACAATGCGGTTTCAATATAACGCTGTTCAGAAATTGAAGTAAGAACCCTCGTATAATGCACACTATTTCGATATAACGCGGTCTTGAAATTTTTAAATTTTTATCCATTCACTTTTTAGTACATTTTTTAAAATACATTGCGGCGTACATACAATGGGAAAATTGGAACCTAACCCCGTTTTTCCTATTAGATCTGATTGTGAGTCTCGCATAACGTGATTTAACGCGGCATTTTTATCGATCGGAATATTCGCTTTATACTAGGGTTACCTAACCTGTAGTCCCTAACCCATAAACACATATATGTGAATTGTAAAAGATGGACTCAAAGGGATACCGGGAAAATATGCCTCAAGTGTCCTGAAGTATTACACTACAAATCCTGTAACTGCAGTTCCAACGCTAATTCAAGTTCTCTTGCAAAGTTAGCCAGCTACCTATGTAATTGTTCTCTTTTTTTTTGGTATTTAATGGTGTTTAGCGCATCTTTCAGTACCTCTGTTGCCGAAAATCACATACCATCAAAATAGTATTTCTAGGGACCGGTTGACCGTATCCGGTCGTGCGTTCATTCATTATGAAGTTTGAATGGAATGAAAGAAAATTCCTCGAATGATATAAAGTAGGTATATTATTATTTTTAAGAGCAAGATATTAACAAATACAAAATTTAATATTTCTTTCTAAAAAAATTGTTCTGTTTCTCATTTTTTGTTATTAATTTATTATTGTAGGCGGTATCATAAATGCTTTTAATTTGTTTACAATTTATGATCCTGTACTGAAATTACAATTTTTACACCAGTTTGACGAAGTCATGACTGACTAAGATGTCGGCATTTATAACAAACCTTTAAAAAATGCTATTGTCTTCGCAGCAACAAGTATTCGCCAATTGTAATCGTAATTGTAATTGTAATTGTTTTGCACAATTACAATTACAATGTAATTGTCCTGCACAATTACAATTACAATTACAATGTAATTGTCCTGCACAATTACAATTACAATTACAATGTAATTGTCCTCCACAATTACAATTACAATTACAATGTAATTGTCCTCCACAATTACAATTACAATGTAATTGCTGTGCACAATTACAATTGTAATTGTGATTACAATGTAATTTCTCTGCACAATTACAATTATAATTGGGATTACACTGTAATTGCTCTACAAAATTACAATTGTAATTGTAATTGTAATTGTAATTGCTCTGCACCATTACAATTGTAATTGCCATTGCCCTGCAATTACATTTGGCAATTACAATTGTAATTGTCAAATGCAAGTCTAGGACAATTACAATTACAATTGTAATTGTGCAGATCAATTACATTGTAATTAAAATTACATGTAATTGCAAATTATAATGTAATTGCTAAATGGATTACATGTAATTGCAATTACTTTTTAATCGGAATTACTTTGTAATTGCAATGAAAGTAATTGATTACATAATCAATTACAAATGTAATTGATTATGCCCAACTCTGCTACCGACCCATGATAGGAACGACCCACTAATACCAATCGAAGATAATTTCTGAAGTAAAATATCATGGTCAACCGTATCAAAGGCCTTCCGGAAGTCTGTGTATACAGTATCAACCTGGAGACCGGCATCGAGGGTCGCTGAGACATAGCAGTGGTATACCGCCAGATTAGTCGCCGTCGATCGTTCGGGAACGAATCCATGCTGCTCATTACAGATGACATTTGTGAGAAGAGGCGTTACGGTCTCTGTTACAATTTCCTCGAAGAGTTTGGGCAGGACAGATAGTTTACAAATCGGCCTGAAGTTTTTCACGTCCGAGCGGTCACCTGCCTTAAATACTGGGTATATATATTCTTCATTCTTATGTTTTATTATTATTATTATTATTATTATTATTATTAATGCTATTATCGTTGCAGGTGCCTCAACTTCTTCCATTCGTCCGAGAAATTGACCAAGCACAACGTGGACTGCCAACGTATAAACCAGGGCTCTCCAAGGTCCCGCACGCGTGCGCTTGGGGTTCTCCCACTCTCGTCCGCGTTGTCAGGGATACCGCGCGACGCTAACCGCGAAGACGCTAGCCCGTCATGGCAGCCTTTGCAGCGTCGCGCGGTCTCCTTGACAACGGAAGGTACGCTGCGCCAGAGGAAGATTGGAAGGGGAAGCAGGCGCGTGAGGGGCCCCTACGCTGGAGAGCCCTGGTATAAACGAATGCGCCGTCGAATTGCCGTCCGCTGACGACAAATGGTTGCAGTTCAAAAACTTTAAGAACAAGGAACGAGCACCATTCGTCGTGTACGCGGACTTTGAATGCATGCTGGAGGACGTCGAGCCTGCGGAGCGGAGTCGTACGTACACGTACCAGCAGCACAGAGCGTACAGCGTTGGATATTACATTCATTGTTCCACCGACGCGTCTCTGTGCCGTTATCGCGCGTATCGTCACGACTCCGAGTGCGTGAAATGGTTCGTGCGGGAACTTCGAGACTTTGCGGACACTGCGTATTCGTGGTTGCGGAACGCGAAACCAATGATCCCGCTGACGAGACAACAGTGGCAAAGTTTTAATGACGCGAGCGCGTGCCACGTGTGCGGAAAAACATTCGTCGATACGGACAAAAAAGTGCGCGACCATTGCCACTCGACGGGTGAATATCGAGGCGCGGCCCACGTATCGTGTAATTTACAATTTCAAAGATCGTACACGATCCCCGTAGTATTTCACAATTTATCAGGCTACGACGCGCATTTTGTAATTAAGGAGTTGGCGTCCGCGTTCGAGGGGCAGATCGACCTGCTGCCGGTAACGAAGGAACGATATATATCGTTCACGAAACACGTCAAGGGAATCGACGCCGAGAACAACGATTGGAAGAGGGGGTTGAAGTTTCGATTCGTAGATTCGCTGAAGTTCTTCGCCGCTAGTCTGGAGAAACTCGCTTCGGACCTTGGCAAAGAACGACTCGCGATTCTACGAGGCGAGTTTCAATCTCTGTCGGACGATCAGTTCAATCTCCTGACCAGTAAGGGCGTCTTCCCGTACGACTATGTATCGGCATACGCCAAACTTAACGATACGCGTTTACCGTCCCGCGAAGAATTTTATAATCGGTTGAACGATACCGCCGCGTCGGAGCCTGATTACGCGCACGCCGTGAACGTGTGGAATACTTTTCGCGTACAGACATTAGGCGAGTACAGTGATTTATACTTGAAAACAGATGTGCTGTTACTCGCCGACGTATTCGAGAGTTTCCGCACCGACTGTATCGCGAATTACAATCTGGATCCCGCGCATTATTTTACGCTGCCGAGTTTTACGTGGGACGCGATGCTCAAGTACACCGGTATCAAATTAGAGATTTTGACGGACGTGGACATGCTACTGTTCGTGGAGCGTGGCATACGCGGTGGTCTGAGTCAGTGCTCGCACAGGTACGCGCGTGCCAATAACAAGTACCTGCCGGCAGCGATGTACGACGAGTCGAAGCCGTCGACGTACCTGATGTACTTCGACGTCAACAACTTGTACGGATGGGCGATGTCGCAGGCTATGCCGCACGGAGGGTTTGAATGGTTGGACGATGCGACGGTCGCCGCGCTCGACGTATCATCCATGCCCGACGACGATGGACCCGAGGGATACCTGTTGGAGGTGGACATCGAGTATCCCAAGGAGATTCATGACGCACACGCGGACCTGCCATTCTGCCCTGTACGCGAGCACGCGCCAGAAGGGAAACAAACCAAGCTGCTTGCCACGCTCGACGATAAGGAGCGATATGTAATTCACTATCGCTACCTGAAACATTGCGTACGCCATGGTTTACGCGCGACGCGAATTCATCGGGTGTTGCGGTTCGATCAGTCGCATTGGTTGCGCGAGTACATCCAATTGAACACTGATTTGAGGACGCGAGCCACGAGTGAATTTCAAAAGATTTTATATAAATTAATGAACAACGCGGTGTACGGTAAGACAATGGAGAACGTGCGGAATCGCGTAGACGTGCGACTAGTGACTAAGTGGGACGGTCGTTACGGCGCGGAAACGCTGATCGCGAAACCAAACTTTCATAGTCGGACGATCTTCTCCGAGCAGTTAGTGGCGATCGAGATGCGTAAATTAAAAGTTAAGTTCGATAAACCGATATATGTGGGTATGAGTGTGCTTGATATTTCTAAGGAATGTTTGTATGAATTTCATTATTCATATATGCGTGCGAGGTTCGGTGATCGGTGTAAGGTTCTGTACACCGATACCGACAGTTTGATATATAGCGTGGAATGCGAGGATGCGTATGAAACAATTAAGTGTGACGTCGACCGATTCGACACGAGTGATTACGCGGTGGACAATCCGTATGGTATGCCTCGCGTAAATAAAAAGGTTCCGGGACTCATGAAAGATGAGAATAACGGAGCCTTGATGACCGAGTTCGTCGGATTGCGGTCTAAAATGTATGCGACTAGGACTTTTAACGCTGCAGCGTGGGCTACGTGCGAGATTAAAAAAGTGAAGGGTGTGCGGAGACACGTGGTCGCGAATGATGCACAATTCGACGATTACATTCGTTGTCTTCGCAATCTCACCGAGAAAGCGGTTCGCCAGAATAATATAAGATCTAGGCTGCACGTGGTGTATTCGGTGTGCGAGGAAAAGAACGCTCTCAGCCCATTCGACGATAAACGTTGTATTCTGGCGGATCGGGTGACCACCCTTCCGTGGGGACATTATCGTATCCCCGAACTCGACACTCACGAGCTCCTCGAGCTTGAGTCCGACGAGTCCCTCGAGCCCTGAATGTATTGAATGTTTGAATGTATAAATGTATTAAAGTGTAAATTATATGTATATATATTTTTAATTCTTTTTATTAAGATTAATTGTATTACGAGTAGTAGAGGAGTAATTGAATAAATGAGAAATGTATTTATTTATTTATATGTATTCGTTTATTCCAGTAACATAGAGCGCGCTTATAATCATGAATCATAGAATATCCTTGTCGCGTATCCACGAGTTCCGCGACGAATGGAATCCGAGCCACTTAACCAACAACTGGCTACCCTTGCGACGAATAATCTTCTCCACCAGATAGACGTCCGGATTCGCGACCGAATGCAATTCGTACTCGTAGAATCCACCCGAGATCGGCTCTCCCGCGGAATCGCGCAGAATGTACGTCACCGGGCGCGTTCGTTGTACGGTTACGATTTCGAACACTTCGGTCTACCAGTTCGGAGTGTACCCCTTCTCGAAGAGGGTCTTGAACTTGCTCACGCGTACCTTGTCACCTATGATGAATTTGGCGCGCCGTCCAACACCTTTCGATGCGGAGGGGGGTAGGGGTTCGTTCGCGGCAAACGACAAACGCGTCGCGGGGGTCACGTCAACGGGTCGAGCGTTGATCGTTCGATGTTTGCTATGATTGTAGGTGCGTACGAGCGTAGGTAACAGGTCGACCCAGCGATAGGACGCGTTCAAGAAGAATTGTTTCCACATTAGGTTTTTCAGCGTGCGATTGAAACGTTCAACGATCGACGCTTTCATCACGCTATACGTGGAGTAGTGGTTGATCCCGCGGGTCTTCGCGCATCGTTGAAACTCCGCGTTGTAGAACTCCTTTCCCATGTCGGTTTGTAAATTTCGCGGGCATCTATCGCTCTGCCGCAGCACGGTCGCGAACGCTGCGGTCACGTCGCGTCCGCTTTTCGTTTTCACGGGTAAGGCCCAAGCGTACTTGCTAAACGCGTCGATGATCGTTATTATATATTTATATCCTCGATTTTGCTTCGCGTACGGACGCATCTCCACCAAATCAGCCTGCCACAAATCATCGTAGCCGCGAATCACGACGTGTCGCCGCGGGAAATTGCGTCTCGCGGGGGCGTGTAATTCGTTTACCAATTGTACTCTCTCCTTGCTCATGCTTCACGGGGTGGACGGGGAATGATCGCGACGTTCCAAGGACGTTAGAAATAGTACGAGTTCCTCGAGTGCTAGCAAAATGCAATCGGTGCACGTCTTTTGCGATCACTCGTTATTATTAGACGTTTCAGAGCCGTAGCCGTTGTTGTTGTTGTTGTTGTTGTAGTTGTTCTTGCTACTGTCGGGGATCATCGTCGTCGTCGTTGTCGCAGACCCTCTGTCGCAGTCGTAAACTCTTCGAGTCTATCTTTCAAATGATCGAAGCGTCGTTCCATCGCGTTATTTAAGTTATCCTCTAGCCGAGACAATTGAGCGGTAACGATATCCGACATAGTTCGTTGTACTCGCGTCTCGAGTTGAGATCGTTGATGCTCGGCGTCCAACCGTGCGTTCGCGATAGCTATTTCGAGTTTTCGCGTAATGCGCTCGTCCACCGAGGACAATAGTCTCGTCGTAGTCATCGTTGCTTCGTTCATGTTATTGTTGTTGTTGTTGTTGGTATTATTGCGTAACGAGGTACCAAACTTATTCACCGACATAACGATGCGTGCGTGCTCGAACGCTACTGATGCTACGATCACCGGAATGTTCAATTTAAGATGAATCCGTCCTCGCGAAGTTCCTCCGCGATGGTTGCGATTTCATTATCGTGACCCGTGTGTCCAGCCGCGCGCGATGCCGTGAGCAGCCCGAGTCTATCGACTAATTCATTCGGATCGTCCCAGTATACGTAATCTACCGCGTTATCGGTGACAGTCATCGAATAGTCGATGGGTAATCCTCGACCTTGATGCGTGCCCGCGGTGTACGCGGTGTCCGCGCCATCCACGGGGCCCGCGGAGTCCGCGCCGCGCCCGCCGCCGCCGCCACGCCCGCCGTCCCTGACGCGTCTGACACCCGGTGTCCGCACCCCGCCGATCACCGAGGACACGATTTTCGTATACTTGTACCCCTTGTTACCCAGCGTACGCTTGCTGGGCGAATGATTTCGCTTGTGCGCACTAGTAGCCAACAAGATGCGACGGTACGAGCGAAGATCCGCGTCCGTGTACGTGCGATCGTTGGGTATTCGCATGAACAGTAATTCGTACAAGCCCCGAGTCCCCGCGTATCGAGTTCCGTTCACGCGAACGTCGTCGCTGTTCGGGTCGATGGTGAGCACGGAATCGCCGATCATTAGGTCTTCGTCAGACCCCAAGTATACGCCGTATACGTTATCGATGCGTTTCTTGGTGTCTGTGAAGAACAATCGTAGGTATTCTCGCGACAAGGGTCCTTTGGCATTCCGTACATATACAGTGACATCATCGACGGGTCTACGCAGCGCATCCAAATCGCTAACCCTTGTCGGCGGCTCATCATCCTGAATTTTTTCACTGTTTTCATCGCCCTCATCATCGTCAACAACAACATCGTCAACAACATCGTCAACATCATCATCATCATCATCATCATCAACGTTGTTGACGTCGATATCATTGTCGTTGTCGCTGTCAGTGTCGACGTCGCTGTCGTTATCGTTGTTAGCGTCGTCATTGTCGCTAGATGTTGGAAGGTTATTCGAACGTTCCATGGATGTAGTCGCGGTAGCAGTTCGAAGTCGCTTCGATGATTGGTGTTGATCATATTCGTATTCTCTCTTCACAGGTCGCGATCGAGGCGTTGAGCGTGTTTTCAACGCGGATGTATTCTCGATTAATCGTTTCAGCGGTTCGACGATGGGGCGCGTGCTCACCTCCACAGCCGCTTCCGTAGCCATTTTACCAATTTTCAAGGCCAAGCACTTTTTACATATAACGTCGCTGACTTTGGGCGATTTCTACCTTCGCGTTCACCTTCGTATCCACACCCCGACGTTTCCCTCCTTTTTGACATTTAGCTCCCTTTTGTCGATAACGTCGGCGTTGTTTTCGCGTATGCTTCGCGTCGACGTTACTCGAGGTTAACGCAGTCGTTGTCGTCGTCGATTCGTTCGACATTTCGTGTTGCTCTTCGATATCGCCCTTCGTACATGGAACTATCCTTATCGATCACCACGAAATCGTATCGTCGACGCCAACATCTCGCGCACAATTCGTTGAACGACTCGAACGTCATGTCTGTATTCACGTGATCGTTGTACACGCGACGCAAGTTCGTACCGTCTTGTTTGAACAGCATAAGAAAATTCACGTTGTCCCTGATCAAATGTTTAGGTATTCTAGCGTACGACTGACACAAATAAAAGCAGTCCACATTCGCGTGTCGACCCATGGAGAAATATTCGCGGATCGCGTTCTGTTCGTCGCACGCCACGTCATCGAACACGAAGATCGAGTCAGGTCGAGCGTCTCTCGGTGGGACGATCTCGGCGTTGTCCGAGTATGGAAAGTATTCGATTCCGTCGACGAGCGACAACACCTGCTCCAGATATCGATACTTTGGCTGATGCAACGATTTCGAGTACACGTACACATTCTCGAAACGTAAACCGTTCGGGCTCTCTAACATGCTCAGAAGTACGTTCGTTTTTCCGCAACCGGACGGCCCGCAAATCACGCCTCGCACGCTGTTCGGCAGCAACGGGCCGTGTCTGTTCGATCGACTCGCATCCCTATCATCGTCGAGCATTCTGTTCGCGGTCACGCGAATAACGCCCGGCTGTTTCGCGAATCGCATGACGAGTGACGACTATTTATATTCGTGGCACGCGTCGCGCATGCCACAACCACTCTGATCGGTGGAGCGCGCGTACACGTTTATTATTGTAGTAGCTTTCCTGATTATTCTAACGCAGGTGTATGATCGCATCAACGGCCGCGGTGTCTCATGGACTAGGGCTGAATCGAAAGAATAAGAAGATCGGATTGGGTCTCGTGAACGGAATCATAAACCGCTTACCGTTCGAACTACACGTGCCGGGTTATCAGTTTTGCGGACCTGGGACGCGTTTGCTAAAGCGATTGGCTCGTGGCGACGAAGGTGTGAACCCGCTGGACGCTGCGTGCCGCGACCACGATATCGCGTACTCTCGTCGCAAGGATTTGGCGGGACGACACGAGGCGGATCGCGCGTTAGCCGAACGAGCGCGAGAACGAGTGTTCGCGAACGACGCGACCTTTGGCGAAAAAGCCGCAGCGACTGGAGTGTGGGCAACGATGAAGGCTAAGACCAAACTCGGCATGGGTATGAGAAGGACGAGACGTAAACAGAGAAAGTCTGGAAGGAAAAAGAGAAATTCTGGAGGAAAACATCCGCAACGGCGACGACGACATCGTAATCTACGAGTGGCTAAACGCGGTGGATTTCTTCCATTTTTTCCGTTCGTGCTGCCTGCGTTATCGGCTATCGGAGCATTGGCCGGTGGAGCGGCTGGTATAACCAAAGCGGTCAACGATTCGAGGGCCTCTCGAAAACAGCTGGAAGAGACGTTGCGTCATCATCGGGCTATGGAAGGGCGTGGAATGCATCTGACACCGTACAAGCGAGGCGCGGGCATGAATCCTAGACGCCGACGCCAACGACGACAGCACTCAAAGAAAAAAAAAAACGTCGATCGCGTAGCCGCGTGGCGACGGTGGCAGCGATAACGCAACAACCTATGACGAATCTGCAATTAGAGCGCGAGTGCGCTAGCGTACCGTTCTTTCGAGGGGTGTTTATGCGCGACACGCTTCCTACGCGCGTACTAGCCAACGAATGTGGTATCGCGAATCTTGACGAGAATCGAGGCGCCGGTACGCACTGGGTCGCGTACGCGAAACGCGGGCTACGAGTACAGTACTTTGATAGTTTCGGGAATCTGCGACCTCCCACGGAATTGATTTACTATTTCGGACGCGGAACAACGATCACGTACTGTTTGGGAAATAGCTTTGTGAGCGCTGGTAGGATTTTGAGGTTAAGGTCGACGGTGAAAAGGTGCACACTCAATCACAGCGATTAAAAGAGAATGAGGTCTTTATTATAAAATGTGCACAAACGGTTTAGCCGTGATTATTATTATTATTATTATTATTATTGTAAACGGGTAAAACCCTTTGGAAGCTGAAGATTCATGGCAAGGAGCAAATATACATGTAAACTTTACAAATAATTAAAATTAAAATTAAAATTAAGGTTGAGTAACCAAGTTAACAACTAATCGCTGTGAGTACTTACTATTAACGTATCACGTTAAGTGACCTATACTACACGCTCATACAAAAGTAATCGGAGGCCACTGAGAGAAACACGAAACAAATCAATGTCCGGGAAACATTGGTTGGCACAGCTGATGGCTCTACTTAAGGGATCAGACGTATAATTCCGGTAAGCTGGTTCACCACTCACAAAAAGTGGCCTGGGTCGCAGAGCTCGTTCAGAAGCACGAAATCGCAATGTCGCAACAAGCTCAGTACAATTCACAAGACCATGTATGACTTTATAAAGGAAAATTAGGTCCGCAGACTGTCTCCTATCGCTAAGGGTGGCAATACCGAGTAGTCGTAAGGCCGGGCCATAGTCATGGTCACTAAAATGCATCGGCGTACCCAAAGCCCTAGAGGCAATTCTCAAGAACCTATGCTGCACCCTCTCGATCAAGCTGATATAGTGCTTATGTTTGGGATTCCAGATGACAGAAGCATATTCAAGCCGCGGCCTTACGAGAGCTGCATACAAAAGCCTCCACGACTTAAGCCTTCTGAAATGTTTTGCGTATCTAGCTACAAAACCAAGGATTCGCATTGCATTACCCGAAATATTCAAATAATGCTTGCGAAAGTCTAGCCCTGCTGAAATCGTTACGCCAAGGTCCTTAACATCTGCCACTTCTACTAGGGGAGCATCACATAGCGTATACGAAGAGGTTATACCACCTCTGGTCCTATAAGCCCTAACAAGGACACACTTGGCAATGTTCAAACCCATACCATTGGAGATACACCACCGCTCAAACATACAAAGGTCTTCCTGCAGTAGGTCTACATCCCGTTGATTCCCAATGGTACGGAAGATTTTTAAATCATCAGCATACATTAAAATGCACGTTAACAACAGAATGAGCCCCCGTACACTCTATCGTACAATAATGAACACGAATCAAACACGTGGACACGCGGACACGCACAATCGCGAATGCACAATCAGTCGATTTATACACTCGAACTGTGTCGCGAACACCGTGCTGAGTCCCCTTTTGAATCTAACGTGATTTGAGCACTGATTTACTTGTTGAGCAACGGTTTTGAAAGACAATGAACAAACGCGTTATACTTTGAACACAGTTATGAACAGAATGATGATCGTTAAGACTTAAGATGGATGCGCATTTCCGCCTCGGAGTCTTCTCGAACATTCTCGAGCGTCGATCGACAAGACGGACCCTGATTGGTCGATTGATCGCGGATCGACCGTGACTTCCGCTGCCCAGCAGGTGCTGCGGTGATCGAGAGTGCGGCGGCGCAGTGAACTATTCATTCCCAAACACGTACAATCACGATCGTTTTCAACGTTTCGACGAGATGAATTGCGGTCCCTTATGCGCACAATTTTTGCATCAAAAATCTATGGAATTATGGCCTATGTACTAAGATTATGCTACGATGTATCCATATATAATGATGCTTCATATATCCTATAATAAAGAAACATAATACCGATAAATTGACGAGTATTCGAACGCGCGCGTCACTTTCTCGCTCTCCGTCTCGCGAGTGTAATCGATATGTCGTTCACGCTCACGTTAACGGGCCGTAGCAGCGTGCTCACGGTAAACTGTTTTCCTCCGATAGATTTGAGCGATGGTCAGTATGAATTAGGACTCGCGGACTTGGAGACGTTTCACACGATACCGAACATTGACTCGAGCAACGATAAATTCTACTTCATCGCCTACAACGCCGAGAACAACATCGTCGACGTCGCTCATGAATACATTGCGATCCCTCACGGTTCATACGAATTAGACGCTATCGCCGAGCACCTGAAGCAGCGATTACTCGATCGACATCCCCGAAGTATCGATAACAACGATGCAAATGAGAATGATGCCGACAAGTATCCTCTAATGCTGCGAGCTAACAACAACACCATGAAAAGCGAGCTGTACTGCTCGTTCGCCGTGGACTTTACGCAACCAAACAATGTGGGCTCGTTGCTAGGATTTTCCCCGAATCGCGTTTTATCACCAAGAACCTGGCACGAGTCCGACGTACCCGCGAACATTATAAACGTTAACGTGATCAGAGTAACGTGCAACGTCACTACCGGTGCGTACAGCAACGACAAGCCGGTACACACGATCCATGAATTTTCACCTCGCGTGCCACCGGGATATAAGATATCGGAAACCCCGCGACACGTCATTTACCTGCCGATCGTTGCACGAGCAATACACGATCTAACGTTATGCATCGTCGATCAACACGTTTGCACGTTCAACGACGTCCGCGCGATAGGCTAGCGTAACTACACGTGTGCGCGCGTGTGTAGTATGTTAGTGTTAGATCATACATACGAATCATCAATCATAGCTGCCGCTGCTACTCCTATCGTCTCTGTGTCGCGTCATCGGCGCAACCCTTTATCGGCGGGCAAAAGTAGCAGAATAAAGGCGGGTGGAGCGATAAGAAGAGGACCGGTAAGAAGCGCAAGAAAGTCATTGACTCGTAGAAACGCGCGTTTTCTACGATCGCTAGGTTTCATCGTCGCCCATTAGACAAGCTGTGAGTGACACGCAACCGCGATGTCTTTTATTCTGGACGTGGCGAATACGCCAACCTTTGATAATCGTATCACGAAAATCGAGTTGCACACGTACAATCCGTACGCCAACACGACGTTCGATAATAGCGACGAGATAAGAATCCCCATACAGCAGCAAGATCTGTACACGCTCCCGTGCGAAAGTTTTCTATACATCGAAGGTCGTGGCACGTTAACGACGCAAGACGCGAAAGGCCAGGCAACGTCGGCGAGTGCTGTTCTCGACAATAATTGCGTCGCGTTCATGTTCGATGAGATTCGATACGAATTGAACGGTGTTGAGATCGATCGTTGCCGAAATCCGGGAATCGCTACCGCGTTGAAAAATTACATTTCGTTGTCGGTCGATAGAAGCAAAGTGCTCGCGAATGCCGGTTGGGATCATACCATCGCGTACGATAAAGACATTTTTCATTCGGGCGCTTTCAATTTCTGCGTACCATTGAACGTTCTGTTAGGATTCTGCGAGGATTACAAACACATCGTGATGAACGCGCGGCACGAGCTGATCCTTATTCGATCACGAGTCGATGCGAACGCGATGTACGGTACCTCGGTCACTGCGAGGCCGAAACTAGACATACGCAAGGTGCAGTGGCGTATGCCCCACGTCGCTTTGGAGGAAGTGAATAAACTATCGATGCTACGTATCCTGGA
Organism: Andrena praecox; assembly: GCA_963932275.1. Lineage (NCBI taxonomy): Eukaryota > Metazoa > Arthropoda > Insecta > Hymenoptera > Andrenidae > Andrena > Andrena praecox. Next base: position 46,722,109 of record OZ010729.1, on the reverse strand, counting down.
AAGTGGCCGACCGATCGCGATGAGTTTCAGATCGTGGGACTTGTACGAGTACCCGTTGCTGCAAGCGACAACGAAACATACGTGGACCGTGAAAGCTACGTCGCAAATCGAGAAACCTCGATACGTGATATTCGCCATGCAAACCGATCGAATGAATCGTCTTGATAGAACTGCGAGTAGATTCGACGCGTGTAAACTCACGAACGTTCGATTATACCTAAATTCCGAGACGTACCCGTACGATGATTTGAACTTGGATTTCGATAAGTTTAAATACGCGATCCTGTACGATATGTACGCGAAATTTGGTCGATCGTACTACGGACACGGAGAACCATTACTGAACGCGATCGAATTCTTTCAATACGCGCCTATCGCGGTCATAGATTGTTCTAGGCAAAACGAATCGTTGAAGAGCGCTACGGTGGATGTGCGAATAGATTTCGAGTGCAACGAAAATGTCCCCGCTAATACTACAGCGTACTGTATGATCATACACGATCGTATAGTAGAATACGGCCCTTTGACTAACGTGGTACGTAAACTAACATAGTATGCGTATGTGTGAACGATCAACGAATACTACTACCGCTTCTGCTACTGTGAAAACGACGATGTCCAAGTGCTCAGTTGCTGTTCAGACGCCACCACGGACACTGCTACCTAATCGTAAAATAATGTTCGCAATTGTCGATCTTCAAGGTTTCAATGCCAATTGTGAGTTCGTTGTCAAAGAGCTCGCGATTCGCAGACACAGTAACAACGATAAAACGCCTACGATCAGCCATTGGATCTTCGAACCACCGTACGTCTGGGGGCATCTGAAATCGTGCGAGAACCGTCAAGCGTCCTGGCTCACGAAGCATCATCACGGGCTTCGCTGGTCTGACGGTTACGTTCCATACTCCAAACTTCCTGGGTTGCTGGCCAGTGCACTCACGAACATTGACTTTGTCGTCGTGAAAGGTGTGGAAAAGAAAACCTCAGCAACAGCAACGCTCGAACCGTCGAAGACGACGGCGGCTACGACGTTGACGATGATTATTGCGGGATCATCCCTAACACCGCGGACCCCGACGTTCCTAACCTGAAGTCTATGTCTTCAACGGGTGCTCTTCGATGTACATTTCACAACAACGATGGTGTTTGCGCGTTGGAGAACGTCCAGAAAATATGGAATTATGCGTCTACTTTATGCGTCATTAACAGATAGACTAATATGTATTAATTTTTTCTGTTTCTATAGCTACGAGTACAACGGCGACGGTGATAAGCGCAACGACTGCGACGAATGCTATCTTTACCCACGAGCAAGAATACCCCTCCCATACGAATACGCTTTACGTAAATACCGATTCTATAATATAAGATCACATGCATGGATGTACATAAATAAACATACACTATTTTAAATAAAAAATATATTTATTTATTAAAAATTGTTTTTTTTAAATATTAATAATAGATATAACTTTTTTTAAAAAATTCTTGTTGGCGACGTCACTCACTGCAACACACAAAGAAAAACACGCATTGTATCTACTTTATGCGTCATTAACAGATAGACTAATTTATAATAATTTTTTTGTTTCTATAGCTACGAGTACAACGGTGACGGTGATAAGCGCAACGACTGCGACGAATGCTATCTTTACCCACGAGCAAGAATACCCCTTCCCATACGAATACGCTTTACGTAAATACCGATTCTATAATATAAGATTACATGCATGGATGTACATGAATAAACATACACTATATTAAATAAAAAAATATATTTATTTATTAAAAATTGTTTTTTTTTTAAATATTAATAATAGATATAACTTTATTCTAATTACATAAGTATAAGTATAAGTATAAGTATAAGTATAAGTATAAGTATAAGTATAAGTATAAGTATAAGTATAAGTATAAGTATAAGTATAAGTATAAGTATAAGTATAAGTATAAGTATAAGTATAAGTATAAGTATAAGTATAAGTATAAGTATAAGTATAAGTATAAGTATAAGTATAAGTATAAGTATAAGTATAAGTATAAGTATAAGTATAAGTATAAGTATAAGTATAAGTATAAGTATAAGTATAAGTATAAGTATAAGTATAAGTATAAGTATAAGTATAAGTATAAGTATAAGTATAAGTATAAGTATAAGTATAAGTATAAGTATAAGTATAAGTATAAGTATAAGTATAAGTATAAGTATAAGTATAAGTATAAGTATAAGTATAAGTATAAGTATAAGTATAAGTATAAGTATAAGTATAAGTATAAGTATAAGTATAAGTATAAGTATAAGTATAAGTATAAGTATAAGTATAAGTATAAGTATAAGTATAAGTATAAGTATAAGTATAAGTATAAGTATAAGTATAAGTATAAGTATAAGTATAAGTATAAGTATAAGTATAAGTATAAGTATAAGTATAAGTATAAGTATAAGTATAAGTATAAGTATAAGTATAAGTATAAGTATAAGTATAAGTATAAGTATAAGTATAAGTATAAGTATAAGTATAAGTATAAGTATAAGTATAAGTATAAGTATAAGTATAAGTATAAGTATAAGTATAAGTATAAGTATAAGTATAAGTATAAGTATAAGTATAAGTATAAGTATAAGTATAAGTATAAGTATAAGTATAAGTATAAGTATAAGTATAAGTATAAGTATAAGTATAAGTATAAGTATAAGTATAAGTATAAGTATAAGTATAAGTATAAGTATAAGTATAAGTATAAGTATAAGTATAAGTATAAGTATAAGTATAAGTATAAGTATAAGTATAAGTATAAGTATAAGTATAAGTATAAGTATAAGTATAAGTATAAGTATAAGTATAAGTATAAGTATAAGTATAAGTATAAGTATAAGTATAAGTATAAGTATAAGTATAAGTATAAGTATAAGTATAAGTATAAGTATAAGTATAAGTATAAGTATAAGTATAAGTATAAGTATAAGTATAAGTATAAGTATAAGTATAAGTATAAGTATAAGTATAAGTATATTGATTTGCTTCATGTTACTCACTGCAACACACAAAGAAAAAACACCAAATTATTATTATATAAACATTGGTACTACCGCGTGGAGCATCGAAACAATTGCAATTCACTTATACTCACGCTTCGAATAATCGTTGCAGCCCCCAGAAGTCAAACTCGTCGAACGTTAAAAATTCCATATCCAATGTATCTTCACGCCACATGCGCCTGGCAAATGCGATTTTTTTTCGGAGCTCGTGGCAGATTCGCCCGTCCCTCCTCGTCGGGTATTGACGATGCTGAAACATACACATGATTGGATTCAAACAACATTGAATGGTGAACGCGTATCATTTTGCGTGAAACAATACTTACCAGCAGCTGGATGATTACATCGCGATCTCCATCGCGTGCGCGTGCCTCTAGGTCTTCGCGACGCTGAAACAAATTGATTACTCGATTAAAACATCGTCGTGTGATATTGGTCACGCATCACTATAATTTTACGAAACGTCACTTACGAGGCGACCGACCGCTCCAAGATACTCTTCGCTCCACGCGATCATTTCGCGTTCGCGTTGCATCTGTAACAACGTACGAATCGATTAAAACATTGATGAATTGCACATACGCACCAATATATTTTTTTATGTAACACCGCTTACGATATGTTTAACTGCGAGCCTCCGCTCCACGCGCCAAGCCTTCACTAGATTATCTCGTTCGGACTGAAACAAACGCATGACTTAGTTAGAAACCAGTCCAATTGAAAACGCGCAACCAATTCAATTATATAAAAACCATAATTACAATATTCCGGATCGCTTCGTCCCGCTCGTCACACCACGCACGCTCGATCTGTCCATGTCGTTGCTGAAATAAACACACAACTTCGTTAAAATTTTTTTCGAAAACACGCACCAATTCAATTTAAATAAACTATACTTACAATGCATCGCTGCATCTCAAACGCGTTCATTCCACGCGTCACACAGTGGTGCCTTTTCCCGAAAAGCTGGCCAAAAGTCAATTTCTGAAGTGAATAGCAGCTTGTCGATAGTATGGTACATTTAATATATATACATCAGTGCAACAAATGCCGCTTGAAAATTTAAAATATAGTGGTTGGTTAATGAGATATAGGCTGTCAAAGTTGACGAAATTTCGTATTTCTTAGATGGCTTGAAAACGCTCGCATGTTTAATGTATCAGGCAAAGTTTATTTTTAAAAAATTCATATGTAACACATTTTACCATTAAGATACGTGTTATAAACATACATTTTGCACATGAATAATGCAAAATATCTTTGAACTTACTCTTGTATTTCCCTTCTCAAGATGTCCTAAATCCTACTCATATTTTAGTACAACGGAAGGAAAATAGTTACTTTATTCACGGAACTTCACACAGTTAAAGGTTTCTTGACGTAAAGTAACATGTGAAGTATGATATCCAATTGAAAAATCTTGCGCATATTTGCGCTTTTTTAAGATATCCGCATTTAAAGTGCCTATTAGTATCTATCTACGCTCTCCGTGAACGAACCCATTTCATTTCAAACAGCATTTATAATTCCAACTTTGTTTATTACTATTTTCAACCACATATTTGAACTATGCAATCTTCTATAAACGTAGGAATGCCGCATTTTTGATAAAAAAAAATAAGATTTTCACAGTAATTAATTTCAAGAATGTTTTAAATTTAAGATCGCCATACTAAATTCGACATTTTGATTATATAATTTTAGGCGAATATAGGGAAATTATCACAATTTCCGCAAAAATGAATTTAAAAAAAAGGTTTATGCCAATGCTATTAGGTCTGCGATATTGAAATTTGCATTTTGGACAAGATATTCGTAATCAGCGACCCGAAGAACAGTAGGATACTAATTTTCGTGCAGACCTATCCATTTTTTAATATACACGTCCGCCATATTGGATTCGCCATTTTGTTTTCAAAAATTTGAAGCTCAGATTCGTAATCAGCGACCCGAAGAACAGTAGAATACCAATTTTCGTGCAGATCTATCAATTTTTTAATATACACGTCCGCCATATTGGATTCGCCATTTTGTTTTCAAAAATTTGAAGTTCAGATTCGTAATCAGCGACCCCAAAAACCCCCGACCACCAATTTCTGACAAGATTAAAGTACGTTTTGAGGGTTTTGCCGCTTTTTTGCGATTTGGAACCACTGTGCGTATGTTCATGAACGTGGGTTTGTTTCCCCTGTTCATGACAATCAGACCATTGTCCATCGCCATGTCGGCCAGATTCTCACCTCGCTCGTTACTCGTGGCGTTGCCCCACGTCACGTGTTGAGCGTTCGCGTCCATTCCGATGAGGAGGTCCAAGCCCTTGCTGGCGCACCAGCCGGCTATTCCCTCCCCCTTGTTTCCTAGCGGGTGCTCGTTGTCGAACGAGTGGGCATACAGGGACACGAGCACCACTTGTCGTTTACCCGCCGCTGCCGAGGACGATGGTGGTGCTGCCGCTGCCGCTGCTGGTGGCGCGGCTGCTGCCTTCCAGTCGTCTTTGGCGACGATCGTGATCATCACAGCGCTCGTCCTGTTGTCGCTGTGCTGCGGAAGAAATGTTGCATCGAGCCCGTTCCTCGTCAGGATGCAGGCCCGGATATCTTTACTGGACGCCACCGACCAGATTTTCCCGGCTGCTGCAAGACCCTGGATCTGCCCATTGCCGCCGACCCAGGGCTCCTGTATCAGCACGACGTCGATCTTGTCCTTTTTCATAAACTCGACCAACGCCTCGGTGGCAGCAATACAGTGGTGTAGATTTATCTGCGCAATCTCCATATTTCGGCGCGCGCGCGCCTGTATCGTCTGCCTAGAATAACAGAAAAAAAGAAAGAGTGCGTTTATAACGTGCGCTTGGTTGGTTGGTTGGTTGGTTGGTTGGTTGGTTGGTTGGTTGGTTGGTTGGTTGGTTGGTTGGTTGGTTGGTTGGTTGGTTGGTTGGTTGGTTGGTTGGTTATTGTTGGTTGTGTCATGTGGTGGATTTGAATTTAGTTTGGGTTAGGGTTTTCCTCGTAAATCAGAATGCATGTATACGGTTCTATATTTGTTTTATTCAGATTTATTTACGTATATTTTTGTTACATTCGTTTCTACATTATTTCTGGTTATACATTTCTATATCCTCTTCCTGGTTCGAGAATGGGGACGACGCTGGGCAGACAGCTCCGGATCGCGTTCTCCGGGCGAGAGGGGGAATGTTGGGGGGCGGGGGGCAGTGGAGGGAAACAAGGGCGACGACGGCTCCTCCAGGGCACAGCGATGGGCTTGGTTGGTTGATTGGTTGGTATATGTCGTCCTCGTCCTTGATCTCGTCCTCGTCCTCGTTGTTCTCGTTCTCGTTTCCGTTCCCGTTCACCATCATTCGCATTTGCAGGTGCAAAGGTGCATGAAAGGACGGGGGGAAATCAGTCAGACCGAAGGTGGAGGAATTTCGAATAAAATGAACGAGGCAGTGGCGACGAGTAATAAACTATAGTTGTGCAAGTAGGCAGTCTCATAATGCAGTGGGATTACTGCGCTGGTACGACGAAGAAACGTACAGAATCACACAGACAGAAGAAACGATCAACAGCAAGGATCTCAACGCGCGAACTGACACGGTCAGTTGTGCGAGAACATGTACAGTTTCATGACCCGCAGATGGAGGAAATGATACGAAAAGCGGTAAATACACTGAATGGGACGCGAGGCAGCGACCGAAAGTCAAGAGATCTGTTGACTTTCGTGTTGTTAAGGGGAAGACTGTGAGAAACCGATTTCTTATGTATTAAATAAAAATCAATGGAAACAGCATGCGACTGAGTGTACTACGGCAAGTGAGAATGGAAGGAATCAAGGTCGTGGTTCCAATAACTAATCACACTGCGAGCAACAAATAAAATAGAAGAATTTATAACTGCCGGTTTATGAGATTGTTTTTCGAAATAATACTACAGAAACAGTTAAATAAGTATAAATGTTTTTATTATTTCGCCGCCCCTACATACTCCCACCAAAACTTCCATCGTCATCCCACTCCGACCATGACGGAGACGCCGGAGATTCGTGGCCCGGATCCCACTCCGGGCTGAATGGGCGGAGTGGGTGATTTTCTGCGTAAAATCGGAACGTGGGGTAGCTGGGGGTGTTTGGGGGGCTGAGGGACCTCTGCGAGCTCAGGGGGCTCAGGGGGCTTAGGGGGTTGGGGGAGTTGCGAGGGGCATGGGGGAAGGCGTCGTCGTCGTCGGTGTCGGCGAGTAGCAGCGTCGACGATTGAGAGTTGACGCTGATACTCGCGTCGTCCTCCTCCTCCGACAGTCGCAGCAGTCGCTGCTCGAACCAGTCTTGAATTATCTCGTCGGCCCTCGTTTCGTACCAGCCTGAGGAGTCGGACCAGGATCTCCTCAGGCTGTATTCTTCCTCCCCCTCCTCTCTCTCCCAACCCGCTCGTGCTTCCTGCACATTCATCCGCCTCAGTTCAGAGAGGATCATGTCCCCTCTGATCGTCCTCCTCCTCTGCTCCTCGTCCGGACTTGACTGGCCTATGGCCATCACGGACCGGTCAATGTCCGGCAGAGAGGCCGTGTTTACATAGGCCAGCCAAATGTTGTCCGGCACGAGGAGCTCGCGAGTGCTGGAGTGATGGCGGTCGGGCTCGGCCTCCTGGTGCCGGTGCCGGTGCTGGTGCTGGTGCTGGTGCTGGTGCTGGTGCTGGTGCCCACCGAAGGGCGTAACGCGTCCCCCTCTTCGGTCGCCGTGCAAGGCGGCCATCTTCGGCGATCTGCTGGTCCAAAACTCGAGGCGCCATCTGTTCGTGGGTTTGTTTGTTTGTTTAGGTTAGTTGTTTTATTAAAAAAAATAAAATCGACTTGTCGGAAAAAAGGTCGAAATTGCAGAGGAAAAGTTAACATGAATCGCGACGACGCCCCATCTCACTTATTTCGAACAAAACGACTGTGCAAGTTTGTTAAGTCGGTGAGTGCCGCGCCTCATCATTTCATACCACGCGCGCGCGCGCGATGATTATCCAGTATTCGAAGCGCTAATTATGCCAAGTCACTGGGGTTGGGATCGTGTTGGATCGAGGTTAACTATGACTAAATAAATAAAACGCAGGTATTTTAAATATGTTTTTTTTTTTTTTTAAAAACATGAAAAATTATTAAACGGGGGGCTCGGTGGAGGAGGAGGTGGTGCCGGTGGTAGTGGTGGTGGTGGTGGTGGTGGTGGTGGAGGTGCCGGTGGTGCTGGTGGTGCTGGTGGTGCTGCTGGTGGTGCTGCTGCTGGTGGTGGAGAAGAAGAGATAGAGAGAAACATTCTCTCTATTTCCTCTTCTCTCTGAATGTGATGCGTTGGAAACCGCTCACATTCTCCGTCATCCCTTTTCTCCTTATTAAGTGCAGCGAATCCAACGGCATTCTTACCGTCATCTCGCGCGTTGTTTCACCTGCATGTCCCCCACTTAGTACATGCCATTTCGTTGCCTTTGTTTCGGGAACTGATTTCTCAACCCATTGCAGCGTTTCCGCGTCCGAGACATGGGGGTTGTTGACCCGTACGGTCACTTCAACCCTCGTTAGCAGCACTTCTTCATTGTGTAACAGGACCATTTTCCCTTCAATCTTCAATAGGTCCTCCTCTATAAAAGCATCCACGAAATTTGTAAAGGTCTCCCGCTCTGACCTCACGATGAATCCCCCGTTTTTTACACCGTGTCTAATCACCTGCAGGTCTTTGCCCCTCCTCAACGCCTCGTTCGTGATATTGACGCACAATATGTATTTATCCTTCTCCGTCATTTTCGTCCGGGGATAATCCCTCAAAGTTATTACAGTGGTTGTAATAACTTTTTGGTTGTCCAGGAGTGGTGTCTGATTGCTTTTACTGTTTCTGTGTCGTCTTCTTGTTGTACCTCCGTCCTGTGTGTTGTGCCTGTTGGCGCTGCTCGGTCCTGCTTGTCCTTGTCCTTGTCCTTGGCCGTGTCCGTGTCCGTGTCCGTGTGTATGTGCCCGCTGGCACCCGCTTGGTCCCGCAGTGGGCTCTTGCTCGGGGGCTTCTTCTCCTTTCCCCTTCCCTGTCCCCTTCCTTTTTCCCTTTCCCTTTCTCTTTCCCTTCCCCTCTCCTTTTCTCGTTCCCTTCCCCTCTTCCTGTTCCTTTCCCAATTTGTTGATTTCTCCGATGTGGAGAGGCGTCGACGTCCTCAATGTCGACACCCCCATTACATCCATCTCGTGGTCCGTCTCCTGTTCCATTATCCTTTCCCTTTCCCGCATATCCTTTCCCGCTCCATTTGTTCCTCCATATCAATCACCAACGCTCCTTCCTCTTCCGCGTCCATGACATCCTCATTCTCCTCCTCCTCCTCTATCCTATAGAGCAGGGGTGCACACTAAGTTTGCCCTAGGGCAGTCGCACCGCCCTCGAGCTCGACCATGGAATGCTCACCCCCCACTCCTCGGTATAAGGTCTCGTGGTGGGGAACTCTATGACTGCAAAGGCCGTATGCCCGTTACAACTACAAGCATACTGGTGATAAATATACAAGACCAAACGAAAACGTGCAGAATTTTATATTATATTTAGAAAGTTACTTTTAACAAATTCGCATACGTAAATTTGAGTACTTTCATTTGAAGATATTTAATAACATATATACATATAGAGTGGGCGACTTTAGAACAGAATAACTTTTATAAAATTGGTCCAATATTAGATCCCTACATGAATATACATATATTTCTATGTATAATTTGTTAATATTTATTAATCGCGGATTCATTTTTCTTCAATTTGAAACCTTGAGTATTCCGTCATGATTGAGGTATTTCTGAAAATATCTGATTTTTGAACGTTCTTGTTATGTCTCGTTGACAAGAGTTGGTCGTTCTGAAAATAACTGATTTCTGATGTGGACATTCTTGTGATGTCTCGTTGACAAGAGTTGGTAGTTCTGAAAAGAACTGATTTCTGATGTGGACATTCTTGTTATGTCTCGTTGACAAGAGTTGGTAGTTCTGAAAAGAACTGATTTTTGAACATGATTATTGTTCCTCGTTAAAAAGATTTGGTAGTTCTGAAAAGAACTGATTGGTTTCACACACCATTCTCTCTCTCTCTCTCTCTCTCATTATTATTAATATGTACAGTACTACTGCTACTTACACCACCACCAGCACCACCACCACTACTACAAGTACTATTATTGTTATAATAGTACTTGTAGTATTTCCAGTATAGCTAATACAAAATATGACAACAAAATAGTAATGGTACTATAATACTATTACTATTCAGTTGTCTCGTCAATCGATACCACGGTTGAGGTTTCTTTCAATATCCGCCGCTTTTTGATTTGTACTAATGCAGGAATGTCAGGAACTATGTTCTGACAAGTGGATAAAACGAGGCAATTTTTCAAATTTGAATCGGTTAATCTACTTCTGTGAGCTGACTTCACTCTTTTCATAGCAGAAAAGAGCTGCTCACACACATACGTTGAGGCAAAAATGGATTTTATTGTCGCGGCAAGCTGGTGGAGTTTAGGAAATCTCGTCCGTGGTAGATGTTTGTAGAATTCTAAAACATTTTCGTACTGTCCATATTTCAACCTGAGTAATCTATTATTTTGCAAATCTAATATTTCTAATTGTAAATGCGCTGGAGCCAAATGCGCGTCACATTGAAATGGAGCTACTATAATACTTCATTCTTTATCTATTTTCATGACATCTTGAAAACGCGAAGAAAATTCATCATGCAGAGTTTGTAAAATATCGGCGTATCTATTGAAATTGAAATTATTTCCTACGGAGACTGATTCTAATTTTGGAAAATGAAATGTGACTTGAGTCCGTAGGTGGCCCATGAATAAATGCAATTGTGCTTTAAATAATTGAATGCTATCAAAAAGTTCTATAATTGTTCTGTCCCTACCTTGTAACGATACATTGAGGTTACTCAAGTGATCGACAATGTCTGATAAGAAAGCAAGGTCCATTATCCAGGCATTATCCTCAAGTTGAGGAACTGGACGTCCCGCACCATTTATAAATATATTAATGTCCTTGCGAAGGTGAAAAAATCTATCTAAAACTTTTCCGCGGCTGAGCCAACGAACTTCTGTATGATACGGCAGTTCGCCATACTCAGCGTCCAGTTCCTCCAAAAATGTTCTGAATTGTATACGTTTATTGCCATTATGTCTAATAAAATTAGTAGTTTGGACAACAACCGCCATTACATCGCTTAATTCGACGCGTTTAGCACATGAATGCTCCTGGTGAATTAAGCAATGTATAACAATTATTTCCCGAGGAATTACTAAATTTTTTACCTTCGATTGAATGCGGCCTACTAATCCGATGAATCTACCAGCCATAGCGGGGACTCCGTCAGTTGTTACTGACACAAGCTTATCCCACTGCAAATTAACGCGTTCTAAAACCTCTTCTACGCATGAGAAAATATCCTCGCCTGTCGTACCTTCTTTCAATGGAAGGAAATCTAGCAACTCTTCGGAAACTACTAAATTTTCATCTACTCCGCGGATAAAAATGGCAAGTTGTGGCGTACCAGAGATGTCCGTGCTCTCATCCAGAGCTAAAGAATACGAAACAAAATTACTTGTGACGTTTCTTAATCGGTCCGCCACATTGTTTGCCATTTCTTCTGTCCGGCGCAGTATCGTCATACGTGAGAGATTAATTGATTTATATTTATTTACCTGTGTTGGACTTACCTCGTGCACCACCTTCAGTAGCAGTTCCTTGAAAAACGGGCCTGACGTAAATGGTTGACATGTCTTTGCAAGCTCCAATGCGACGATGTAACTGGAACGTAGTGCTGCATCGTTGATGGGTCCCTCTTCCTAAGAACAAATTAAACAATGGTTTAGCATGCCACTTCATGTTCTTCAAAAACTGACAATCATACAGTATTCTTAGAAAGATAACTTACTTCGTCCTGTGATTCTTCGTCTGCTACTATTAATGCTGCCTTCAGCGTTTCAATTTCCTCAACTCTGCTCCTCCGGTGACAGATGAACGTAGTCCTTGGAATGAGACCCCGTATAGTGCCGCTGGATATTATATTTTTTTAATTGTTTCATTTGTTTGTGACACACTAAACACACTGCGGCACCTTTATGTTCCACGAAAAAAAAAGGCTTCTTCCCACAATGGGTTGAAGCTGGCGCTACACCCCGCACTTTTCTTCGCGTTGGAACTTCCGGCCATGATTAATATTCGAAGTGATGTTACTCGGGTCACTAATGGATACGAACTGACAAGCCTGCTCAAATTGTTTCACCTCGAAACTGTTACCTGCTAATTTGTCTGCCCCGTGGGGGTAAGGGTGGGAAAATCCCTAGCCCTGGATCCCTGCAAGCTCATTTAGCAGGTCAAATAAAATTAATTTCGCGGTACCTAACAGAAATTGGAGCGCAGCGAAGCATACTCGACAAATACACACACGACCATCGTCATTTTCATTTTGGAATGCGGATTGAGTTACATCCATAGCTTAAATTTTATTAAAAACACAAAACTATTTAGTTTTTTGGTGTCAGGCTACTACAATGGACCCTAAACTGCGCGCAGCTGAACAACTTTGAACGCAATTGCCGTGTTTTTATATAAAAAAATGTTTATTCCCTTTTCGAAATACATAATAATATGGCCTGAAGGTTTTAAAAAGACTGCATGTATAGTTTCCTTACAAAAACTTCCCCATAAGAACCTTGATTTTTTACGAATACGACGCCAACCGATTCCTTATGACCATAATCAAGGGAATTACATGAACAATTGATTTACATAATTTCAAGTTAACTTCGTTAAAAATAGCCATAAGCGTCCTCTCTTGGGGTTCGGTCACATATTTCTATTAAAATTACCATCATTCAGAGAAATGCATTTTGTAGGAAGAACATAGAAAAATACGATAACCTTCTCCTGGATTTTTAAAATTACAACATTTAGCTAAAATATTTCACTGCCATAACAGCTTTTTTTCTTTGGTACCAAATGTAATTAAATACGGCGATCTTTCTTAATTATAGGGAAAAAATTCAATACTAGTAGTAGGGTAGACCAGGGCGAACGAATCACTTTGTGTTTCATGGTAAAAAAGTAGTAGTTAAACATTAAAAATCTAATTTTTTATTATAATATATTCGTGACCAGTACATCTTTGGCTTGAACATAATATATAAAAATTGAAATTAAACAGAAAAATCTTTCATTTATAAACAAAACACGAGAAACTGAGAAATATTCGATGTGCCCCGAAACTCGAGGCAAATTAGTGTCAACATAAACAAATCTAATGAAAGTGAAGTCAAGTGCCACTATTTAGAACACAGATCGAAAGTATATTGCCGTTTTCCGCTACCTCTATCAGTACAATTCTCGTGGCATCACTCTTCTCAGACAATCTTCAGAAAGTGATTTCTCACCACAGTAAATACATTTCTTTAGATTTAATTTTTATCACAACTTCCTTTATTTTTCTTTTGCATACCATGATCCCCCATTGCTCTTTTTTATGTATCTACGAACCATCTGTATATAAACAATTATCATATTTATAATCATAAAAATACTAAAATGAAAAAAAGGAGTGATCCGATTCGCCCCAAATGACGTCATCCGATTCGCCACATACATATATAAGTATTTCAAAGGTTGCACATTACATAAATATATTATGATATAATAGTCTAAAATACATCCAATACTAAACTTTGACACCGAGCAAACTAACAATAAACACATTTGAATTTTCAAACTCACTATTTATTTTAAATACGAAATTGCAGATTACGGTAGGTTATATTCGGGCCAAAATTGTAACGTTCGCGTGCGTCCATCTCACTGAAACCGTATGTCAGCTCTAAACAATGATTTAAAATAATTGACGGGCTATTGCGGTAGGTGCGGGTTGGGAGGGACGAGGTACTACGAACGATCGGAATGCTCATTGCTATCGTGATGTAAGAAATATAGACTAAATTCTTATTTTGATTCGATTTGCCCTGTGATCCGATTCGTTGTAGTCTACCTTATAAATTAGAATAAATGGTTTTCCTTATAATAACTCACAAGTACAATCTGTTTCCTTAAAAATAGGCAAGCATGGGAAAATTGAAAGCCCTATATTTTTTAAACAAATTCGAAAGCAGTAGAATAACTTATATCACATTTTATTTCAATCAATATGCCTGACGTAGGCTAGAAAAGTAATGGATATATAGTGAAATAATCTACTCTTCTTTCACAGTAATTGTAACTGCCCAAAACTATTTTCCAATTTAAACCCTGTTTATGTTCCACAAATTTATAACAATAAGTGGTTTCGGCGCACTGGTTCGGTCAATTAAACAATCTAGAAGCTAATTTGCAATTTTAATAATTATAAATTTCCGACGTTTCGGTCTGCGATTTAGACCTTTTTCAAGGAAAGATATTTAAAAATTATACTGCGTTTGCTTTAGAGTCACACGTTTGGTATGCCGTGTAACACACGAGTCGGTTGGAGCATGACTCAGGAGTCATGCTCAGGAGCATGGAGCAGGAGGCATGTCTGTGAGAAACCGATTTCTTATGTATTAAGTAAAAATCAATGGAAACAGCACGCGACTGTGTGTACTACGGCAAGTGAGAATGGAAGGAATCAAGATCGTGGTTCCAATAACTAATCACACTGCGAGGAACAAATAAAATAGAAGAATTTATAACTGCCGGTTTATGAGATTGGTTTTCGAAATAATACTACAGAAACAGTTAATAAAGTATAAATTTTTATTTATTCGCCGCCCCTACATACTCCACCAATACTTCCATCGTCATCCCACTCCGACCATGACGGAGACGCCGGGGATTCGTGACCCGGATCCCACTCCGGGCTGAATGGTCGGAGTGGGTGATTTTCGTCGTATTCCCGGAACGTGGGGTAGCTGAGGGTGGTTGGGGGCTGATGGAGCTCAGGGGGCTCAGGGGGCTCTCGGGGTTGGGGGAGTTGCGAGGGGCATGGGGGAAGAAGGCGTCGTCGTCGTCGTCGTCATCGTCGTCGTCGTCGTCGTCGTCCTCCTCCTCCGAAACTTGGAGCAGTTGCACCTGGAACCACTGTTCTAATATCTCTTCGGCCCTCGTTTCGTACCAGCTTGAGGAGTCGGACCATGATCTCCTCAGGCTGTATTCTTCCTCCCCCACCTCTCTCTCCCAACCCGCTCGTGCTTCCCGCAGAGTCACCCGCCTCAGTTCAGAGAGGATCATGTCCCCTCTGATTGTCCTCCTCCTCTGCTCCTCGTCCGGACTTGACTGGCCTATGGCCATCACGGACCGGTCAAAGTCCGGCAGAGAGGCCGTGTTTACATAGGCCAGCCAAATGTTGTCCGGCACGAGGAGCTCGCGAGTGCTGGCGTGATGGCGGTCGGGCTCGGCCTCCTGGTGCTGGTGCTGGTGCTGGTGCTGGTGCTGGTGCCCACCGAAGGGCGTAACGCGTCCCCCTCTTCGATCGTCGTGCAAGGCGGCCATCTTCGGCGATCTGCTGGTCCAAAACTCGAGGCGCCATCTGTTCGTGGGTTTGTTTGTTTGTTTAGGTTAGTTGTTTTATTAAAAAAAATAAAACCGACTTGTCGGAAAAAAGGTCGAAATTGCAGAGGAAAAGTTAACATGAATCGCGACGACGCCCCATCTCACTTATTTCGAACAAAACGACTGTGCAAGTTTGTTAAGTCGGTGAGTGCCGCGCCTCATCATTTCACACCACGCGCGCGCGCGCGATGATTATCCAGTATTCGAGGCGCTAATTATGCCAAGTCACTGGGGTTGGGATCGTGTTGGATCGAGGTTAACTATGACTAAATAAATAAAACGCAGGTATTTTAAATGTTTTTTTTTTTTTTAAAAACATGAAAAATTATTAAACGGGGGGCTCGGTGGAGGAGGAGGTGGTGCCGGTGGTAGTGGTGGTGGTGGTGGTGGTGGTGGTGGTGGTGGAGGTGCCGGTGGTGCTGGTGGTGCTGGTGGTGCTGGTGGTGCTGCTGGTGGTGCTGCTGCTGGTGGTGGAGAAGAAGAGATAGAGAGAAACATTCTCTCTATCTCCTCTTCTCTCTGAATGTGATGCGTTGGAAACCGCTCACATTCTCCGTCATCCCTTTTCTCCTTATTAAGTGCAGCGAATCCAACGGCATTCTTACCGTCATCTCGCGCGTTGTTTCACCTGCATGTCCCCCACTTAGTACATGCCATTTCGTTGCCTTTGTTTCGGGAACTGATTTCTCAACCCATTGCAGCGTTTCCGCGTCCGAGACATGGGGGTTGTTGACCCGTACGGTCACTTCAACCCTCGTTAGCAGCACTTCTTCATTGTGTAACAGGACCATTTTCCCTTCAATCTTCAATAGGTCCTCCTCTATAAAAGCATCCACGAAATTTGTAAAGGTCTCCCGCTCTGACCTCACGATGAATCCCCCGTTTTTTACACCGTGTCTAATCACCTGCAGGTCTTTGCCCCTCCTCAACGCCTCGTTCGTGATATTGACGCACAATATGTATTTATCCTTCTCCGTCATTTTCGTCCGGGGATAATCCCTCAAAGTTATTACAGTGGTTGTAATTACTTTTTGGTTGTCCAGGAGTGGTGTCTGATTGCTTTTACTGTTTCTGTGTCGTCTTCTTGTTGTACCTCCGTCCTGTGTGTTGTGCCTGTTGGCGCTGCTCGGTCCTGCTTGTCCTTGTCCTTGTCCTTGGCCGTGTCCGTGTCCGTGTCCGTGTGTATGTGCCCGCTGGCACCCGCTTGGTCCCGCAGTGGGCTCTTGCTTGGGGGCTTCTTCTCCTTTCCCCTTCCCTGTCCCCTTCCTTTTTCCCTTTCCCTTTCTCTTTCCCTTCCCCTCTCCTTTTCTCGTTCCCTTCCCCTCTTCCTGTTCCTTTCCCAATTTGTTGATTTCTCCGATGTGGAGAGGCGTCGACGTCCTCAATGTCGACACCCCCATTACATCCATCTCGTGGTCCGTCTCCTGTTCCATTATCCTTTCCCTTTCCCGCATATCCTTTCCCGCTCCATTTGTTCCTCCATATCAATCACCAACGCTCCTTCCTCTTCCGCGTCCATGACATCCTCATTCTCCTCCTCCTCCTCTATCCTATAGAGGGATGCAGCATCCCTCAGCTCCGCCACCTCTCTTCCTCGCGTCCCCGTAGACTCCCACGCCGATAAGTCCTGCATGGAGGGCGTTATCCGTTCCGCAGAGTCGATTTTGTTTTCCTCGTCGCTGTCCTCTATAACGACCGTTTTTGCGTTACGTTCCTTTACGTCCAATTCTCCATTCCTTTGTTTCTCTGCTTCAAGAGGAACCGAACTGTTGCTTCCGATCCTCATGAGCGAAACCTGTGGATTCCGCAGATTCCAATCCCTCAGACAATTTGCAGTTGTCTCCTCCGTAGAGCCTGAAGCTCCTGCCATTTGTTTGGCGTCCATAATTATGGCTTCTTGATGGAGAGACGGTCGACCTAATATAAAATGGCTATTAAAAATAATATAGATATTACTTATTTTATCAGAACAAACCTAAAGTGTTACGAATTTTATGCCGATTCAGGAAAACTGGTCGATATTTGCTTCAAGACAATATTTACTGTAAATCGGGTTGAAAACTCAAGTCACTACATCTGACCACCCACCCCGTGGTGCCGGGAGAAATGGTTTTCGTCGTTGGCGCAGAGACCACTCACATAATTAATCATTGAAAATTAACAAAGGATAAAGCCAAATTATTTATGAGTGAATACAACTACGGATTCATTGATATTTATTTTGTTTACGCCAAACAAGTAAAGAACACATTAAAGAAAAAAAAAAGAGTTGGTTTAATACGCGACGTTTCGTTGACAGTTGATTCGTGTGTGATTCGAATAGAGTTTTCGTCGACTCGATTGGTTTTTCGAATATCGCGGACGCTGAAAGACATTGGGTTTTTCTGGGTTATTGTTAGTTAGTTTTTTTGGTTCTTGCGATCGCGTCGCAGTCGAATGGAGAAGTTTAGCTAGGACGATGGCCGTCGATATCGAAGAAATTAACGTATTCGGCGAGATTGGTGGTTCGACGTGGTCAATTTGGAAGAATGTATGGAATTTGGGGTGTGGTTTCTCTGTCTCTAAATCGAAATTGGCGGTGTTCTGGCTCGTTTGTACTCGAAGCGGTCTTGCCTTTTAGCGCCGTCGGTACTAGATCTAGATGTCGCGTGAAATGAAATTGTCGCGAGCAGAGATTGGTGGTGGTGGTGGTGGTGGTTGTTGTTGGGTTGAATTCTAGTTTTATTCCTTTGAGATGTGAAAAAGTCTCTCGCGCGTCGCTCTTTTATACTATGTGATTCGCGTTAGGATTTTTACGCGGACTATGCGAGAAATGAGTTTGTCGCGGCGCCGTTAGGCACGCGATTCATCGCGTATATTTACAAAAATTAATTAAAGTTACATGGTTCTTGTTTACGACATTTCTAAACTAACTAACTAACTAACTCTACCACTGTTACCAAATTCTTATATTTTATATTTACAGATCGACGTTCGCCATTCCCGAGGGTGGCGTTGCTGAGGCGCATGCCTCGGGCGAACGGGGTTATCATCGGCAGCCGGCCGGCGCAGTAACACGTAAGACGCGAGATCTATAGAGTATCGCGGCGCGGTGTGGTTTTTTTCTGAAATATCTAGAGACGCGGTAGCGTCTCGACGCCAAGTACAGGAAAGACACCCTGTATATGTCGACTGTCGCTACCGTATCATTTACTCGAGAAACGGCTAATCCAACCTAACCTGAAACTTATTTCATTAATATCTCATGACGCCTGCAATATTTTCTAAATTTAAAGGCATTTTTCTTATGTAAACCGCATATAAGCTTTCGAATAAGACCAAATTTCAATCAAATCTGTCCACGCATAACAGAGATCCGGGAACAGGTAGTTCGCGCGGGGTCTCGTCTACGCCGTGCACCCTTCAAATTACAGACGGATCCCTTATTGCTCGAGTATACACGCTTTTCTTCCTGTGTCTTGTCTCCGCGAGGCGTATGTATTGATTAGTGATGGGCGTGATACCAGTCTTTTCTCATGAGTTTTAAGCAATACAAATCATAAAAGGAGTAGGGGAGAGTGGGGTAATCACGCACAGAGTGCTAAATATCGCTGAAGTCGCACAGAAAGCGCGATTTCAATGGTCAATTCATAAAAAACGTTCCCACAACCCATACCTAATGTATTTTTCAAACTCCTCTTCTTGTGCGTTAGAAAAAATTGCAATCGGTCGGAATATCGAAAAAATATAGTAAAGGCCATTTATATACTTTTTTCTGAGCCTGTACTGAAAATCCAAAAATCCCTTTTGTACATTTAAATAAGTTTTATACATGCTGAAAATTTCATCAAAATCGGTTAACGTTGCTCTGAGCTACAACGCGCTTAAGGATATGTTCGGCATTACCCCACGACATCAAAAAATAAAAAGGAATTTATTTCAGGGGTTAAAATCATGATTCAAGCCACGCCTTGGTCACAACATGTAGGTAAAAAAGTGCTATTTCAACTTAAAAAAATCCCAATTGTATCATTAATTCAACAGTAATTACATGCAATTGAAAATGGAGAAAATATTACTTGAAACATGATGAAAATAATAAATTGTGTTTATCTTGACTAGCATGAGCGTTCTGTATTTATTACTTTCTGCCTGGCGTTGGATACGCCTTAAACTATTAGCTAGTGGAGAGGAAACATCAGTTTTTATTTATTAAAACCCTGTAACTATCGCGTTCGGGATTACTCCGCGTTCGTGATTACCCCACTCTCCCCTAGGCATTCCGTAGTCCGAACGATGACCAGAACGAGCAAAGAACCTTGCTGATTGGCCAAATTTTCTTTGGAGAGGAGGGACCTTCTCTCTGTGAGTTCGACGGTGTAGGAGGAACCCTCCTCCCCCTCTTTGCAACGTAGAGGGTGAAAATTAGACATCTGCTTACCAAAAATAACCAGATGGATCGCCCAGAGTCTCGACACGGTCGCGGTTTATAACCGTATTGTTCCGCGGGTCAGCGGTGGAACCCGTCGATGGAGCAATATACTCATCAACTCAGAGCGAAGAAAGTCTTAATCCTGAAAAAGGGCACGATGTCGATTGCCCCTTTTCGACATCTGGCAGACAAATGCTTCCCGGCGAAACCTTCGGAAACAAGCAATTGCCTAGTTGTAAACGTCAGGGGCCCCTACGCTGAACAGCGCTGTTGTAAACGAATGAATGAATTTTTTCATATAAGTTTTAAATAGGTACAAAAATTAGTCCATTGGTACGTTTATTACGGTTACTTTCCTTATATTTATTCTCTTTTTATTAGGTTCTTTGCTCGTTCTGGTCATCGTTCGGACCACGGAATGCCTACCCCTTTCATGATTTGTATTGTTTGTGTAATAGTATTCCGATTTGCACGATATTGGTGATAATTTTAATTGGGAGAACGCCAGGAATCCATTAGTGTTACTTTCATATCGATACGACGAAGAATAAAGAATTTCTTAATACGCTGTAATGAATATTTCACCCTCCACTTTGGGTCCCCGGCCTCGATTCGCTACGGTCGGCCGAGGATTCATACCTGTTTCAGAAAAATTGTATACTTTATTCTTTATCGTATCGACATGGAAGTGATACCGATGGATTTCTCATGTTTTTCAAATGAAAATTATGCCTACCAACTTTCATATATATCGAACTATTTTTAACGATGTTATGGAAATCAATTTATTATGAAGATTCCTTAATTACAATCCGATTTGTGTCGTTTTTGGACCATTTTCATCGGGAAAACATAAGGAAACGATTCACGCCACTTTCGCCAAGATCCGGTGAGAAATGTAGAATTTTTTATTCGCCACGTCTTAGGGGGCAACATTTTACGGCCCCCCCTGGTCTCGAGGGTCGAGTCCTCGAAACTAGAGCTGTTGATACCCGGGAGAACGGGTACCCGGGTACCCGTGAGATACCCGGGAGAAAAAAAATTCCCGGGTAGGCGCTACCCGGGTAAACTACCCGAGATACTCGAGACTCTCGAGATCTCATAGAGTACCGTTCCATAATTGAAGCCACACTGAGCGTCATGGCCTTCGAGTCGAAGGCCATAAAATTCGGTGAGGTACCGCAGGGGGTTGACCTCGCCACAGGGTGCCAGACGGTATCTCTCTGACAGGCATCGCTCCAGAATTACGTTCTGTACTCTGTAAGTTCTCGAGATTCTCGAGAGTCTCGGGCAGTTTTCCCGGGTAGCGCTTATCCGGGAATTTTCTTCGTCCCGGGTATCTCACGGGTACCCGGGTACCCGGGTATCTCGTGTTCCCGGTCCACAGCTACAGCCCTACTCGAAACCATCGAGGCACGGCTTATCGACGGCGTTGCCTCTAGAGCCTGGTTTCAAATGTCGTTTTGTCCTTTTCCAACTACCTTTTCTGTCTGTTATGTAAACTCTTCTGGAATCGAGGTTGGAGCGCGGACAGGACCGTGGTGCTTTCTGTCGCGCGGGCAGGACCGTGGCGCTTTCTTGCGCGCCACGCAAGAGCGTGGGTGAAAAATTTGACCTGCATCACGCGCAAGCAGAAGACTACCCCCTTTCTTCAAAACATCTTGCATATCACACCTCTTCAGCATTTATCTTACAATATAACGTCACTAGCATACCTACGTGTATTTATTGTCTATCAATATTAGTTTTTATATTAAAACAAACAATAACATGGTCATTATTGCCGTCAATAGTAATAATTATGATCGTCACAACGGTGAATGTGTTAACTGCAATTTCATTTGGCAACGCATTGCCGGGGAAACATTTGGACATTTTTTAATGTACCCTTGTAAAATATTACAGTCGTTATAAATGAATCATAAACCATTTCCAGAATTTATAGCACCTTTAGGTCAACCAAATGTAGCTTCCTAAAAACAGATGTTTCAGTGTACCCTACAGTAACAGCATTTATGATATTTTCTATAAGCCAGGTATATCGAGGAATTTGTATACTTTTCGCGACCGTGTCTTGCCGATCGTTTCGCAGATCGATGATATACATCGAACAGGTAGTGCACAATATACCACTGCGGTGGATCGTGTAAAAAGCATGTGGAGTCGACGTAGAAATGGGAGCCCGAACTCGCTGTCTCTAAGTAGTGACGGGTACGACCTCCTGGCCTGCGCGAAGGACCGCCGCGATCCGGCTTCACGTATTTTTGCGTGCCGTGCGGCGTGTAAAGGGCCCTAATACCATAAACAAAACCGTTTGAAAAAGTGTCCTCGCGTATACGCTTCCCAACGTTCTCGAACATTCTTTTGCGTTCCGAAACAATGGCACCCGCGTGCACGTTCGCAAATTTGCCCGTTTTAACCGCCGGATTAGCACTATTCGAATCCCACTTCAGAGATTTATACCCTGCTGTATGCGTGAGAGCAGGGTGTTAATAATTCTTCAGTTAGACAGTCGCAAATGAAGTTACGGTCTAGTATAATCAAGAAGAAAGACACGCGGTTATACAATACACGTTGCACTTGACTCGTTGAGCTTCGGGCCGTATGCAGCCGTGCAAACTCTCTGCCGCCCGTAAACGTATCGTCGCTGTGGCCGTATACTTACACCCTCGCGTAAAGGCACGATTAAACACGTGTAATGCGCGTTGCAGAAGACCCTTGAAAGGGTCGATTTCACAGGGGTCGACGCGCAATGAAGGGCCGCGTGGCGTAAGAAACGTATGGACAGGATTTTAGCTGTGCACGGCTTTTCACGCGCATTTGCGCGAGTTGAAAATGTTTGACCCTGCCTTTATAACCTAAACGCTTTTCCCGCACGTTTGTAGAATTGTGTATCGTATTCCCTTACCTTCGTTTCGCGTACAAGATGCTCTTGTCCGTCTGCCATCGACTGATCGACTGATCACGAACGCGATCGCGCGTCGTCGATCAGCTACTTCGCCGGTAACCTAGATCCCCACAATACATATGTAGGGTAGATCGAGGCGAATCGGATCAAAATAAGAGTTCAGTCTGTTGCAATTAATTTTTGGTACCGAAAATCACTGGCAACCGCCATTCAACTTTTGTACGGGTCATTCCACGCGAAGTCGGACACTTTTCGGAGTAACATTTCGGATTTTGGTGCAACTTGGATATATTGTAATCTTTAGGGGCATATAAACATATCTCGAAGGATTTTTCGAAATGTCAAAAATTGTGGATGTTACAGCTGTTTGAAATGTGGTGTTTACTATTTTTCCAAAAATTATAACTGTTGAACTAATGAACTGATAAAAATGACCTTTTGGGTGCTTACAGTGCAGATAGAAGAGTACCTAATAAAAATTGTTTCACTTAATAAAAACGAATATTTGACCATTTATTTAGCAAATGTTCTTAAAAAATGCAATTTTATAGTTGAAGGCACCTTTTTAAAAATTTGGAAACAGTAGGAGGATAACGCCCTGTTTTTCCTCTTTACGGACATGTTTCGAGAAGCGTGGACGTTTTAAAATTGGCCAAATGAAAATTAATTGAATGTAACGCTGCGTCGCTCAGCACCGGCTCGACTGGTCGGGCCGTGCGGTAGGTACTCGCAGCGGCCAAGCGGCTATATCTGCTATTCTTATACAGTATTCTCGTAAATGGTAAGTATTTGTAAAAAAATGAAAGAGGCCACACAAGGTTAGGAATGAAAGACAGAAACTCAATCTACTATTTCAATATATTTATAACCTTGTGTGGCTTCGAAGGTAATAGTATACCATATGGTTGAATTTGTCTTGACAGTCACTTTCATTTTGGGTAATCAAGTATATAGCATTCCATTTAAAAAACTGAAGGTCACCCTCGTTTCAAGGAAGATATTGCGAACACCAAAAATTGAGATACTGTATTATGTTGGGTATAAAAACCGGTAAAAGTTTTCCTCTTTCATTTTTTTACAAATACTTACCATTTACGAGAATACTGTATAAGAATAGCAGATATAGCCGCTTGGCCGCTGCGAGTACCTACTAGAGCTCTGCAACGGGCGGGTTTGGCCCGCCCGGCCCACGACTGTTTCTCGGTGTACCCGACCCGCCCGCACTTGAATCGTCAAAAGCCCGAAGAACCCGCGGCAGTCCAGCCCGCCCATACCCGCCCATACCCGCCCGAAAAGCCCGATCCGTCCGTGCCCGCTCTTTACCGAGACATTTCCCGCGCTTCGCTCGATTTTCACTCGGACTTATTGTTACCCTCGAATGGAGAGTCAAACCTTGACAACTTATTTATTATTAATGTGTATTATACTTATCAACTATATGTAAATAACAGAAGTTAAAATACAAATAAGTGTAAGA
Organism: Andrena praecox; assembly: GCA_963932275.1. Lineage (NCBI taxonomy): Eukaryota > Metazoa > Arthropoda > Insecta > Hymenoptera > Andrenidae > Andrena > Andrena praecox. The sequence goes on along the minus strand of OZ010729.1, from coordinate 46,697,704 downwards.
AATTAAAAAAATTAGATTTAATTTATGCTTTTTACAAACAACATCATTGTAGTAGAAACATATCAGACAATTTAGAAATACAGTATATAAAAATGCAGCCTAAACTTATTTAGAAACGAAATTTCAACTACACAAGTATCGTAAAATCGTAACATTTCTGGTACCGACATTTAGAAAATTACGAATGTTACAAAATACAGCACATGAATCTACATCCACTTGCACAGCCTCATCAACAGCAGGTTTAGATAGTTTTGTAAGATTGTATTGTGGACATTTTATAATCTGAAAAACAAACGAAAGAATGAAATTATAATACTGAATCAAAAAAGAACAAAAAATATTTTGCATAATGAACCTAACACAATTATAATAATGTAGTATAGTTAATAAAAGTAGCTACTATGTAATGAATACATGGTACAAGAGCAGTAGAAATTTGAAAGCATACGTTAAGAAAAAATTAAAAAGTAAATGTAAGGAAGATGTTTTAAAGATTTCGATTAGGATAAGTACAAAAACAAAAGTGAGAGGGAAAGAAATAAACAAACATCATAAAAATGACTTACATATTGTTGTGCAAAAATAGAATTGCATCTACTATTTCCGGTTTCAGGCAAGACCTTCGTTCTTGTATGATAAATCCAGCAGAGCTAAAGCATCTTTCGCTGGGAGCGCTACTCGCTGGAATAGCAAATATCTTTTTTGCTATTATGCTCAATTGAGGTAAAATTTGAGCATTATTTTTCCACCACTGCAGTATATCCTCATTCGCCGTGTATTTTAAGGACATATATAGAGTGAAGTCACATGATTGTTCAATTTCTCCGTCAGAATCGGCCCATTCGGAAAAAGTTGTTCTTAACCGTTTTTCAGGTGGTTGTTCTTCATTTGTAGACTCGGTTGATGTAGATGGACTAGCTGTAGAAGTGGATGTAGATTGATGCGTTGTATTTGGTGTATGTGAAATTAATTCTTTCACGTTTTCAAACACGATGTTTTTCTCTTCTGCAGATAACATTCGTAATTTTCTGAACGTCGGTACCAGGAATGTTGCGATTTTATGATATTCGTGTAGTTTAAATTTCGTTTCTAAATAAGTTTTGGTTGCACTTTTTATATACTGTATTTCTAAATTGTCTGATATGTTGGTACTACAATGTTGAATTAATTTCTTCAGCCATAGTAGTACTAAATGAAGCGTGGGTGTCTTTTCAGCTTCTAATATTTGTATACATTCTTTAAACGGCTCCAAAAATGTTATTAATTGCTGAACTTTAATAATACTATAATTCTCCATTCGGCTACTTTCATCAACATCTGTCAGAATTTCTAAAATTTTTTCATGCTGATTTGCAACTGATTTTAGCATTGCTATTTTTGAACTCCACCTCGTTTCCGTTTCTTGGTGCACTGTTTGTGGTAGACGCGAAACCAGTCCCGAACGTTTCAAGTACGCAACGATGCTTTTCGTTGTTTGCAATATATGCAAGGTGTTTGGAGCGTGCTCTGATAAACATTACTCCTTAAACGCATTGCGCAGAGCAGAATTAATGGATTGAGCAGAACAATTTAATCGCTCCACAGTTTCTAATGCTTTTATAATATTACTTCCTTGGTCTGTGACAAATGTAATATTTTTTATTATATTTGAAGGAATACCAAATGTCTCGAATTTGCGATATAATTCTCGCTTGATGTTGTCGCCAGTTTTTTTTCCTCCGGAAAGTCCGTGATGAATAATACTCTTGCTGTTAATTTCCATGATTCGTTTATGTAATGCACCGTTACGGTATTGTAACGTCCCACGGGGACTTAAACCGTTAGATACCGACAGTCGGTAATGTAGGAACCGATCTCTATTACCATGTAACCTATATTCTGTTACCGCGCAAATTTATTATAAGACTTTTATGTATAATTAATGATTTAGATAAATATTAGAGAAATAATTGTTATAAGAATATTAAGAATAATTAATTATAAGTATTAGCAAAAGCGCAAAACAAAATAATAAGTAATAAGCGAACAAACACGAAATAACAAATAGCGACTCACTGCGCATGCGCCAGCCCGCCAATTTCTCAGTATAAAAGGAGGCGCACGCAGCTACGCGCTTCATTCGAAAGCTCTGCCAACAGAAGTGTGCTCGCCCCGGAAACGGTAGCGGCCTTCTAGCAGCAGACATAGCTAAGAGTACGAGCTCGCCCCGGAAACGGTAGCGGCCGTCTTGCAGCTAGTATTACAGAGTAGAGCTGTTCAAGTACCCGGAAAAAGCAAACCGAGCCTGACTCGGCTCGAAAAACCGAGCCGAGCCAGGTACCCGAAAAAACCGAGCGGCTCGGATAGAACCAAGTACCTGAATTTTTTCAAGCGGCCCGAAAGAAACCGAGCGGATTGAATAGAATCGAGCGGCTCGGATACAACCGAGTACTTGAATTTTTTCAAGCGGCCCGAAAGAAACCGGGCGGATTGGATAGAACCAAGCGGATTGAATTTTTCCAAGCGGCCCGAAAGAAATCGGGCGGTTTGGAAAGTAAGCGAGCGGGCCGTAAGAAACTGGGTGGCGTGGATAGAAACGAGCGGTCCGAAAGAAGTTCGAGCAGATCGAAAACTATTTGTCCGATTTATTTCAAACTTGGTACATATATTTTTAATGGTATTATCTAAAACGTAGCATATCATTTTTTTTATACGATAACCCATTCTTATATAATAAATGTTTTTGTTTGCCTTGTTAGGTAAAAAATGAATAGTGATATTCACCTTGCTCTCATTTGTACAATACTTTTTTTCTTCTCAAATCCGTATGCTACATTGTAGATATTTTATTAATGAACACTAGAATCATGGTCTTTCTCATGTTAGATAAATCTGGGCATCATAATTGGACACATTGCTCGCGCGCGTAATATTTATACAACATATGCCTTAATACATGCTCTGCACATAAGAATTAACGAAATAATTTTGAACCTCATAGTGTCTGTAAAAAGAATTCGTCTAGTTTAGTGTTGTTTCCAGCGTGTCAGAGTGGCGTAACCCCTTAATAATGAGTGTTGCCTGTTAACACGTTCGCGGACGTGAATGCTATAGCATTCATTGTATATAACGATTAAAATATGATAATCTGACTACCCTTATAAAATGTGTTTAATCAAATTTCGGATATCACAACCAATTTAAGAATAAAATGACTGTCAATTTTTGCACCTCGCTGAAACTTTTACCGTCCGCGAACGTGTTAATGGCTAAGTAAGTATAACTGAATAAGTAAAGAAATAGGTATAATATAGACTGCGGAGTTTTATGCAAATGCATGTTTTCGTAGTAATGGATTAAACAGGTGGGACTTTGACCGATCTATATTTCATCATTACGAGGATTTTAAAAATATGTTTGTAATTTTGCATATTTTGGGTATTTTTCATGGTTCTTGCATATACGGGATTTGTTTACAAATTAGCTCGAGTAACTGTTAGAACAATATAATTTTTTTTATTTAATTAATGCAAGGACAGAGTGCCAATCCGTTTGAATGAAGATGGGGAATACTTCTGAAGGAGCGTATGAAATTACAAGAAATAAAGTAATTTTATTTAAACAACATTTGCACAGTTTAATTATACGTTGTAGCATATTTTGTACATTGGATTACATACATACTTCATACCTGATGCACGCATACTATGTACATACTACATACACACTATATTCATGCTATACATATACATTACTTATTATATACATGAAACATACAGTGTAGACATACAATGTACTGTCGGGCCCTACGCACGTACTAGGTGCTACTATATACTATTACATTATATCACATGAGGGGGGCATATAGTATTGGTATTTGTTTGGCCTTCCGATGACCTTAAAATGTCCTGTGAAGGTCACGTGCCGCCGGCATTAGCGTTATCCGATGTACACCGCGGGGAGGTTGCTCGGTCGGACTTTGTACATCATGGTGGCTCTAAAAAGAGCCGATTTTGTGCCAGTGTGATTAAGATTCCATCACGTAGACTTGCTGTAACAAAATGAACACAAATGCAGGGACTGTTAGATAGTTAAAACTCAATGGAGATCGTAGATCGCACATTAGTAAATTAATAAGGTTTCTTTGTTCTTACCATTGTGGTTTGGGCCTATTTGCCGATAGAAAGCATAGCTGCTCCACCCTGTGCGACAGGAGGCATGTCCGCTTTTCGGTGACTATGTTGCCGGCACGCGAAAATAGCCTCTCGCTATAAGCCTGCGATGCCGGCACGCCCAAAATATTTTTTGCCGCACAGGCCAGTTTGGGTAATCGCGTTATGTTATCTCTCCACCACTTCAGAATACACGATTCCGGCTCTATAAGTATTTCCTCCATATAGGTTTTAATCTCCGCTTGGAGCGTGTCATCTGGAGTCCCCGGCTCGTGCCTCCCAACTTCGGCATAATAATCTTTTAATGTGCCTAACGCTGATTCTGTCATAGAAACAAAATATATAACATACAGCATGGAACATAGTATCACATAATCTTATCATTGCTTCACACTTACCTGACGTTTCGCTCGTCGGTGGGCATTCTTCATCCACGACATTCACATCGCTTACCCCCAGGTACTTACTTGCAAAGGAATACAGGGTCGTGTGAGCGGAATCCTTGGCGTCTGCCGACAATAGCCGGTCTTTGACGCGAGGGTCCAGAATCATTGCAACCATCATGCTTTCCGACGTGTCGACGAATTCAAATCTTCCGTACAACTCCTCTAACAAGTATTTTCGGAATTCAGAACAATGTGGCAATGTAGTGTCATCCATTTGGCAGGATAACCACTTTCGTAGATATTTAATTGAGGAAATATAACGGCATAGCGTTGGCGAATCTTCCACGGTCATTAGCAGCGTTGCTTCTTTGAATAACTTGAGTAAACCACAATATTTTTCGATTTTGGACCACTCGTTACTTGTTATATTGTCCGGCATTCCTCGCTAACACAACACTGTGTTAAGTGCGTTTTGTACCTGGAGTAAGCGATTCAGCATGTCGTACTGCGAGTTCCATCGCGTCTCCACGTCGCCGATCAGTGTCAGGGGCTTGAGGGTTGGATTCTGCTGCTTTTGGGCCGCATTCAATTTGTCATATGCCACCGTAGAGCGATGAAAATGTTTTACAACGGTCTTGCACTTCTTTAAGATGTCAAGGAGGTCCTGTGACCTTTTAATAGAGTCCTTGACCACTAACTGAAAAAAAACTCGTTGCATTAAATATGTAATGTTAATGATTTATTATTCATTTTGGCATTCAACTGTTTATTTACCTGCAGAGTATGGGCGTAACAAGGGATACGCTCCCACTCATTGCTCAGTGTAATTGCTCTTGTGATGTTGGCCGCGTTGTCAGTTGTGAAAAAAATTGTGAATTCCTCTTTGAGCATATCCCACTCGGTCAAACATTTACGTAAGTGAGCATTCAAATTTTCGCTCGTGTGCGCCTCTGTGACACACTCTATTACTAATGTACAATTTTTTAATACAAAATCTGCATTTATGTAATGAACTGTTAATGAAATGTAACGCTCCTTTGAGCGCGATGTCCAGCCGTCCGTGGTAAATGCGAATGTCCGTGTCTAATCCAAAACAGTTAAAAGATTTAAGATTTCTTCAATATGACATAAAAGATGGTGATAAATAGCATGAACATTGGAGAAGTTATACTTACAGTTTTCGCATCCTCGTTCATAATGTCCTGCAGTTTCTTTCTGCTTGTTTCATATAACTGCGGTACGATATCGTCAGCGAACGTGGCCCGACCGGGGATCTCGTATCGAGGCTCCAGAACGTTCATTAATTCCTTAAAACCCTCATCAGTCACCATGGAGAATGGTTGGCAATCCAAAATCACCATGCGAGCAATCGCATCGGTTATCTGCTTTGCTCGCGGCGACGATGCTTCAAACGTGGGCACTTGCGTAATTGCTGTGGACGAATTTCGCGGTGTGAGTCACGTGGGTATAGGGAAATTGTGCAATTGTTCAAAATAAAGTTCCATGTATGAGTAGAAGCATAAATAGTTAGTTTCTTACATACCGTTTACATTGATCGTGGCTTGAATCTGACGGTTCTCATCCCTCTCCGTATTTCGAAATGCATCGGTGTGTTGCACTTCCATGTGCCGGCGAAGCGATGTAGTGCCTCCTGCTTTCGTCTTGTATCTTTTCCCACAAGTCTTGCATATACTCTCCTCTCTATTTAATTTAGTGAACCACATCCAGACAGAGCTCTGGTTTCTACGCGCTGGTCTGGTATCAATGAGAGCGTTGGGGGAGGACTGATCCTCGCTCGGTCCGCTTTCTGACACATCCATGGCCTCGGTTTCCTGGATATTTTCCATCATAAATGGAAGTTACGCACTAAATGCAAACACACGAGATGCAAGAGAGCTGTGGGTGAGTGTTGGCTCACCGACCGATACTTTGCGAATGCTTCTTGTCGTGGAACAAATGATAAAAGTTGGCTCCGATGGTGCGTATTCTTGGAAAGGGAAACTAGTGTCAAAATGCAGTGATTGGATGCTAAATGCCAGAGTCGCTCAACATTGGTTGTCTTCCGCTTCAGTTTTTCTCGGTGGGGGGTGCTTCCTGCACCGCAGGTACAGGTAAGAAGGACTGGCGCTCCTACGCACGCGGAGGACCGTTCACCCTTGGTATCATGATTTTTTTATTTCACCCAGAAAAATTGTTATCGTTGCATTTTTTCCCGCACTTCATCGTAAAATTAAGCAACAAATCCTTGTGCAACAGTTTTTAAAAAAATGAAAAATGTGGATATAACGCCACTGTTAAACCACGCATAAAGGTACCTATGTATTATAATGTTAAGCCAATGCTCTTTTCTGCAGAACGTTACACTAGTGTTACATATGTATATTATTACGTTCGATATCAAATTTAATCAAAAAGAAAAATCGAAATAATTGAGAGAACAAATTAGAATTTACTCGGTTCTATCAGTGGTCCTGGGGAAATTAAGAGGTGTAATCAATTATACAAGACAGTGTATCACAGTAGAATTTCTACGAATGTGTTTCTGCCCTATGGGCACTTGTTACATATGGTAATAGTAAAGTAACGCTTTAAAGCCCCCAAATGGCGCGCAAGATTTTTTCAATTCGTGTTGCACTATGATACCAAGGGTTAATCGATGTTAGGGATGTGGTGTTACCAATAAAATAATAAAACGTATCGTGCCAAGCACAGCACAGTAACATTAGTCTCCGAAAAACGCCATAAAAACGAAGGCCGCAATGAATAGGACATTCGTTGGTGAAATGCGAAATTGTGATTTGATTTTCATCGTGAAATGCACGCATAGACCTATCCCACCCACCTACCTATCAACCTACCTACCTACCAGTTTACATACATACATACATACATACATACATACATACATACATACATACATACATACATACATACGTACGTATGTACGTACGCGACTGCAAAATGACGCGTGACGCTCGTGTGCAATTGTGCACCGGCTACAAAATCGTCACGCAAGCAACGGCAATAATTTCATGGTGTTTTCCCAATGAAGATGATACCAAATATGATAAAGTTTTCTTGAAAAATATCTAGATTCATGTCGTACTAAGTATAATCGGAAAACACCAGGAAAGCATCCGTATCAATCATATTCATGAAGATCTAAAGAGAAATACAGAACTTGGTATTTCGATTAGTACATGACTCGCGCCCATCTCCTATTTTCGTATTTATAATTGTGTTGCTCTCCAATTGTCTTGCTTCTTTCCGCGTCACCTTGTTCGCCCGGATTTAGCTGCGGGTAGGTATAGGTAAAATGGCCTTCCGCCCCTACGGCGCAGGACCTTTGCGGATATAAGCCGTTACCAATAAAATAATAAAAAGTTTCTTACCGACCGTAGCAAAGTTAAATGACTTGCCACGTTTATTAGTTAACGACCTCCCCTGAATTGTACGTCTTGTGCATTCTTTTCGCCGAAGCCATTAAACACGACCTTCCGTTGGAAAAAAAATTTCAAACAACGAGACGCGTACTTTCGTCGAAATTTCCGCTGTATGAAATGAGACAAATACAATGATATGAATTTTGCCGTGCTTGCTTCTTCTCCATGCAGAGCGTACGCTCACCCACGGCGTGAGCTGTTTACGTTCAATATAATTAAGTCTTTGTCTCGTAATATTTCTGCCGCCTCCCTGCTATCAAAACCCGAAGTCGGTTTCTTTTAACGTGCTAACGATTTTACGGTCTTCCTGGTAGCGGCGCATTATTAACTCAGTCAATTTTTATCGGATTCACTTGCAATTTTCAGGGAATATTCGTAATGCAATTATCTTCAGTATATTACCATATTACCGAAAAAATTTCAATCTGGAAGCTTAAAATATTAGTTAAATGTATGCATTTTCAGTTGGTAATAAAGATGTTTCGTGGAAAGTTTCATTGTAAAAGAATGTCTTGAAAATAGCCTTGAAAACTCCCCAAACATTCTAAAGACATTCTTTTACAATGAAAGTTTCATTGTAAAAGGCTATTTGTAAAAGGCTATTTTCAAGACATTCTTTTACAATGAAACTTTCCACGAAACATCTTTATTACCAACTGAAAATGCATACATTTAACTAATATTTTAAGCTTCCAGATTGAAATTTTTTCGGTAATATGGTAATATACTGAAGATAATTGCATTACGAATATTCCCTGAAAATTGCAAGTGAATCCGATAAAAATTGACTGAGTTAATAATGCGCCGCTACCAGGAAGACCGTAAAATCGTTAGCACGTTAAAAGAAACCGACTTCGGGTTTTGATAGCAGGGAGGCGGCAGAAATATTACGAGACAAAGACTTAATTATATTGAACGTAAACAGCTCACGCCGTGGGTGAGCGTACGCTCTGCATGGAGAAGAAGCAAGCACGGCAAAATTCATATCATTGTATTTGTCTCATTTCATACAGCGGAAATTTCGACGAAAGTACGCGTCTCGTTGTTTGAAATTTTTTTTCCAACGGAAGGTCGTGTTTAATGGCTTCGGCGAAAAGAATGCACAAGACGTACAATTCAGGGGAGGTCGTTAACTAATAAACGTGGCAAGTCATTTAACTTTGCTACGGTCGGTAAGAAACTTTTTATTATTTTATTGGTAACGGCTTATATCCGCAAAGGTCCTGCGCCGTAGGGGCGGAAGGCCATTTTACCTATACCTACCCGCAGCTAAATCCGGGCGAACAAGGTGACGCGGAAAGAAGCAAGACAATTGGAGAGCAACACAATTATAAATACGAAAATAGGAGATGGGCGCGAGTCATGTACTAATCGAAATACCAAGTTCTGTATTTCTCTTTAGATCTTCATGAATATGATTGATACGGATGCTTTCCTGGTGTTTTCCGATTATACTTAGTACGACATGAATCTAGATATTTTTCAAGAAAACTTTATCATATTTGGTATCATCTTCATTGGGAAAACACCATGAAATTATTGCCGTTGCTTGCGTGACGATTTTGTAGCCGGTGCACAATTGCACACGAGCGTCACGCGTCATTTTGCAGTCGCGTACGTACATACGTACGTATGTATGTATGTATGTATGTATGTATGTATGTATGTATGTATGTATGTATGTATGTATGTAAACTGGTAGGTAGGTAGGTTGATAGGTAGGTGGGTGGGATAGGTCTATGCGTGCATTTCACGATGAAAATCAAATCACAATTTCGCATTTCACCAACGAATGTCCTATTCATTGCGGCCTTCGTTTTTATGGCGTTTTTCGGAGACTAATGTTACTGTGCTGTGCTTGGCACGATACGTTTTATTATTTTATTGGTAACACCACATCCCTAACATCGATTAACCCTTGGTATCATAGTGCAACACGAATTGAAAAAATCTTGCGCGCCATTTGGGGGCTTTAAAGCGTTACTTTACTATTACCATATGTAACAAGTGCCCATAGGGCAGAAACACATTCGTAGAAATTCTACTGTGATACACTGTCTTGTATAATTGATTACACCTCTTAATTTCCCCAGGACCACTGATAGAACCGAGTAAATTCTAATTTGTTCTCTCAATTATTTCGATTTTTCTTTTTGATTAAATTTGATATCGAACGTAATAATATACATATGTAACACTAGTGTAACGTTCTGCAGAAAAGAGCATTGGCTTAACATTATAATACATAGGTACCTTTATGCGTGGTTTAACAGTGGCGTTATATCCACATTTTTCATTTTTTTAAAAACTGTTGCACAAGGATTTGTTGCTTAATTTTACGATGAAGTGCGGGAAAAAATGCAACGATAACAATTTTTCTGGGTGAAATAAAAAAATCATGATACCAAGGGTGAACGGTCCTCCGCGTGCGTAGGAGCGCCAGTCCTTCTTACCTGTACCTGCGGTGCAGGAAGCACCCCCCACCGAGAAAAACTGAAGCGGAAGACAACCAATGTTGAGCGACTCTGGCATTTAGCATCCAATCACTGCATTTTGACACTAGTTTCCCTTTCCAAGAATACGCACCATCGGAGCCAACTTTTATCATTTGTTCCACGACAAGAAGCATTCGCAAAGTATCGGTCGGTGAGCCAACACTCACCCACAGCTCTCTTGCATCTCGTGTGTTTGCATTTAGTGCGTAACTTCCATTTATGATGGAAAATATCCAGGAAACCGAGGCCATGGATGTGTCAGAAAGCGGACCGAGCGAGGATCAGTCCTCCCCCAACGCTCTCATTGATACCAGACCAGCGCGTAGAAACCAGAGCTCTGTCTGGATGTGGTTCACTAAATTAAATAGAGAGGAGAGTATATGCAAGACTTGTGGGAAAAGATACAAGACGAAAGCAGGAGGCACTACATCGCTTCGCCGGCACATGGAAGTGCAACACACCGATGCATTTCGAAATACGGAGAGGGATGAGAACCGTCAGATTCAAGCCACGATCAATGTAAACGGTATGTAAGAAACTAACTATTTATGCTTCTACTCATACATGGAACTTTATTTTGAACAATTGCACAATTTCCCTATACCCACGTGACTCACACCGCGAAATTCGTCCACAGCAATTACGCAAGTGCCCACGTTTGAAGCATCGTCGCCGCGAGCAAAGCAGATAACCGATGCGATTGCTCGCATGGTGATTTTGGATTGCCAACCATTCTCCATGGTGACTGATGAGGGTTTTAAGGAATTAATGAACGTTCTGGAGCCTCGATACGAGATCCCCGGTCGGGCCACGTTCGCTGACGATATCGTACCGCAGTTATATGAAACAAGCAGAAAGAAACTGCAGGACATTATGAACGAGGATGCGAAAACTGTAAGTATAACTTCTCCAATGTTCATGCTATTTATCACCATCTTTTATGTCATATTGAAGAAATCTTAAATCTTTTAACTGTTTTGGATTAGACACGGACATTCGCATTTACCACGGACGGCTGGACATCGCGCTCAAAGGAGCGTTACATTTCATTAACAGTTCATTACATAAATGCAGATTTTGTATTAAAAAATTGTACATTAGTAATAGAGTGTGTCACAGAGGCGCACACGAGCGAAAATTTGAATGCTCACTTACGTAAATGTTTGACCGAGTGGGATATGCTCAAAGAGGAATTCACAATTTTTTTCACAACTGACAACGCGGCCAACATCACAAGAGCAATTACACTGAGCAATGAGTGGGAGCGTATCCCTTGTTACGCCCATACTCTGCAGGTAAATAAACAGTTGAATGCCAAAATGAATAATAAATCATTAACATTACATATTTAATGCAACGAGTTTTTTTTCAGTTAGTGGTCAAGGACTCTATTAAAAGGTCACAGGACCTCCTTGACATCTTAAAGAAGTGCAAGACCGTTGTAAAACATTTTCATCGCTCTACGGTGGCATATGACAAATTGAATGCGGCCCAAAAGCAGCAGAATCCAACCCTCAAGCCCCTGACACTGATCGGCGACGTGGAGACGCGATGGAACTCGCAGTACGACATGCTGAATCGCTTACTCCAGGTACAAAACGCACTTAACACAGTGTTGTGTTAGCGAGGAATGCCGGACAATATAACAAGTAACGAGTGGTCCAAAATCGAAAAATATTGTGGTTTACTCAAGTTATTCAAAGAAGCAACGCTGCTAATGACCGTGGAAGATTCGCCAACGCTATGCCGTTATATTTCCTCAATTAAATATCTACGAAAGTGGTTATCCTGCCAAATGGATGACACTACATTGCCACATTGTTCTGAATTCCGAAAATACTTGTTAGAGGAGTTGTACGGAAGATTTGAATTCGTCGACACGTCGGAAAGCATGATGGTTGCAATGATTCTGGACCCTCGCGTCAAAGACCGGCTATTGTCGGCAGACGCCAAGGATTCCGCTCACACGACCCTGTATTCCTTTGCAAGTAAGTACCTGGGGGTAAGCGATGTGAATGTCGTGGATGAAGAATGCCCACCGACGAGCGAAACGTCAGGTAAGTGTGAAGCAATGATAAGATTATGTGATACTATGTTCCATGCTGTATGTTATATATTTTGTTTCTATGACAGAATCAGCGTTAGGCACATTAAAAGATTATTATGCCGAAGTTGGGAGGCACGAGCCGGGGACTCCAGATGACACGCTCCAAGCGGAGATTAAAACCTATATGGAGGAAATACTTATAGAGCCGGAATCGTGTATTCTGAAGTGGTGGAGAGATAACATAACGCGATTACCCAAACTGGCCTGTGCGGCAAAAAATATTTTGGGCGTGCCGGCATCGCAGGCTTATAGCGAGAGGCTATTTTCGCGTGCCGGCAACATAGTCACCGAAAAGCGGACATGCCTCCTGTCGCACAGGGTGGAGCAGCTATGCTTTCTATCGGCAAATAGGCCCAAACCACAATGGTAAGAACAAAGAAACCTTATTAATTTACTAATGTGCGATCTACGATCTCCATTGAGTTTTAACTATCTAACAGTCCCTGCATTTGTGTTCATTTTGTTACAGCAAGTCTACGTGATGGAATCTTAATCACACTGGCACAAAATCGGCTCTTTTTAGAGCCACCATGATGTACAAAGTCCGACCGAGCAACCTCCCCGCGGTGTACATCGGATAACGCTAATGCCGGCGGCACGTGACCTTCACAGGACATTTTAAGGTCATCGGAAGGCCAAACAAATACCAATACTATATGCCCCCCTCATGTGATATAATGTAATAGTATATAGTAGCACCTAGTACGTGCGTAGGGCCCGACAGTACATTGTATGTCTACACTGTATGTTTCATGTATATAATAAGTAATGTATATGTATAGCATGAATATAGTGTGTATGTAGTATGTACATAGTATGCGTGCATCAGGTATGAAGTATGTATGTAATCCAATGTACAAAATATGCTACAACGTATAATTAAACTGTGCAAATGTTGTTTAAATAAAATTACTTTATTTCTTGTAATTTCATACGCTCCTTCAGAAGTATTCCCCATCTTCATTCAAACGGATTGGCACTCTGTCCTTGCATTAATTAAATAAAAAAAATTATATTGTTCTAACAGTTACTCGAGCTAATTTGTAAACAAATCCCGTATATGCAAGAACCATGAAAAATACCCAAAATATGCAAAATTACAAACATATTTTTAAAATCCTCGTAATGATGAAATATAGATCGGTCAAAGTCCCACCTGTTTAATCCATTACTACGAAAACATGCATTTGCATAAAACTCCGCAGTCTATATTATACCTATTTCTTTACTTATTCAGTTATACTTACTTAGCCATTAACACGTTCGCGGACGGTAAAAGTTTCAGCGAGGTGCAAAAATTGACAGTCATTTTATTCTTAAATTGGTTGTGATATCCGAAATTTGATTAAACACATTTTATAAGGGTAGTCAGATTATCATATTTTAATCGTTATATACAATGAATGCTATAGCATTCACGTCCGCGAACGTGTTAACAGGCAACACTCATTATTAAGGGGTTACGCCACTCTGACACGCTGGAAACAACACTAAACTAGACGAATTCTTTTTACAGACACTATGAGGTTCAAAATTATTTCGTTAATTCTTATGTGCAGAGCATGTATTAAGGCATATGTTGTATAAATATTACGCGCGCGAGCAATGTGTCCAATTATGATGCCCAGATTTATCTAACATGAGAAAGACCATGATTCTAGTGTTCATTAATAAAATATCTACAATGTAGCATACGGATTTGAGAAGAAAAAAAGTATTGTACAAATGAGAGCAAGGTGAATATCACTATTCATTTTTTACCTAACAAGGCAAACAAAAACATTTATTATATAAGAATGGGTTATCGTATAAAAAAAATGATATGCTACGTTTTAGATAATACCATTAAAAATATATGTACCAAGTTTGAAATAAATCGGACAAATAGTTTTCGATCTGCTCGAACTTCTTTCGGACCGCTCGTTTCTATCCACGCCACCCAGTTTCTTACGGCCCGCTCGCTTACTTTCCAAACCGCCCGATTTCTTTCGGGCCGCTTGGAAAAATTCAATCCGCTTGGTTCTATCCAATCCGCCCGGTTTCTTTCGGGCCGCTTGAAAAAATTCAAGTACTCGGTTGTATCCGAGCCGCTCGATTCTATTCAATCCGCTCGGTTTCTTTCGGGCCGCTTGAAAAAATTCAGGTACTTGGTTCTATCCGAGCCGCTCGGTTTTTTCGGGTACCTGGCTCGGCTTGGAAACCAAGTCTCGGATTGGTTCGGATTTCAAACTACCCGAATATTCAAGTACTCGTACAGCTCTATTACAGAGTATTGAGCTCGCCCCGGAGACGGTAGCGGCCGTGCACTGTAATACGCGAATCGACGTAAGAGTAGAACTCTGCCGACAGAAGTGTGCTCGCCCCGGAAACGGTAGCGGCCTTCTTGCAGCAGACGTTGCCAAGAGTACGAGCTCGCCCCGGAGACGGTAGCGGCCGTACACTGCGACATATCTCAATACATACTTACATACATATATTCATACATATTAATTAACATATTAAATACAAAAAAACCATAAAAACCCAAAAAGAGAGTATATTTAATCGTAGATCGTAAGTTATATTAATTATTATTTCATTGTTAATTATTGATTTATTAAATAAATAAGCATTATTAAGTTTAAAAGCCTTAGATTTAAATCTTTAGTCTGTAGAATAGAACCCCCACCATCCTATACTTGAGGGGACGCCGCTCTCCCCTCAGGGACCTCAACCTTCAGTTGTTCTCAAACAGCCGAACGTTACAGGTCGGATATTTTTGGTGACAGCGGTGGGATTTCTCATTCGTTTAGAGGATAAAATTCAATTTGAAGAATTATTTCGTTAGTGAAATCACTCCATAAGTGAGTATTTTCCAAGAAATTTTTTCTTTCTCTAAATTTTACAGAGGCTTTAAAACTTCACAATGCCTAATACAATTGGAGAAGCAATGGCTAACCTAACAATAAATCCAGAAACTCAAACTCAGGAGACTACAGAAACTCCAGGAAATATTACAATAGACGCTACAGGACCTTCAAATCCACAAATTAATATGAATACATCTACGAGTACATATTCTCAATTACCACATATTAGCCTACGCGACACTGCGGACACAGTCCCTTCTTTCGACGGTAGAAACATACCGATACACCAGTTTATAAAAAGCTGCCGACATGCACGGCGCATGGTTAATCCGAACGCAGAGTATGGATTAGTTCAACTCATAAAGAATAAGCTTTTCGGACAAGCTTCTAGAGTAGTTTTAAGCGGAGACTATAATTCAATCGATGACCTTATTTCAGTATTAGAGTCACGATTTGCTCCATTACATACGTCTATTCAATTATATGGCGAATTATCAAAAATAGCACAGCTACATAATGAAACGACGGTAGACTACAGCAGTCGCGTATCCAATCTCTTACTTCAGATTAAACATTGCAATGCAGTAGAGGTACCGACGCATGTAAAACAATTCAATACAACCGCAGAACAGAACGCCATTAAAGCCTTTCTAACGGGATTAAGAACTGAAATACATAATAGAATACAGGAATACGCCTTCAGCAATCTTGATCGCGCTATCAACGCCGCCATTAAAGCCGAAGCAGAATATAACGAAAACCAGATACGAGCAAGAGAAGCAGCAGGAATAACACAGGCTAACCAATGTACGAATTGCCTTGGATACGGCCATATTGCCACCGCTTGCAGCAGCCGAATCTCACGAACCAACTGGCAGCAAAAAACCTGTCAACAATGTAATAGAACGGGACATACAACGCAAGAATGTAGGAGTCGAAGCGGAACACAAAACGGAGCACGAAACCAAGCGTGGAACGATACATTCTGTGACTTCTGCCGAAGGCCAGGTCACATGACGCAAGATTGTAGGAGCCGAAGTTACACGAATAGAGCCCCTCAATCTACCGTATACTGTGATAATTGCCGAAGGCCAGGTCACACAACACGAGATTGTAGAAGCCAAAGTTACATGAACAGAGCTCCTCAATCCAACGTGTACTGTGATTACTGTAAAAGACCAGGTCACACGATACAAGAATGCCGAAGCAAAAGTTATGCAGAAAGAGTACAGAGACCAGAAATATTTTGCGAATATTGCAAATTTAGAGGACATACGATAGACCAATGCAGAAAGAAGATATATTTCGATAGGAAGGAAAAAGAAGAGAAACAACCCCGTATGGTACGTAGGCAGGCCATACTTCGATTAAAAACGGAGCAAATAAGGAAACCTCCTAGCATCCTTCTTTCTGATGTAGGATTCAGCGAGAACCACGCAACGTTGATGATCGACACTGGATCCGACCTCAACGTCATCAAGAGAAGTGCTGTTTCACCGAATATACCAATCTATACGGACACTTTGTTCGACCTTAATGGTATTACGGACGGCCTACTCAGCACAATAGGATACATCAAGATAAGAACTTTAAATACGGAAATTATTATCCATGTTGTGGAGGATCTTCCTATCAAACAAGACGGAATACTTGGAACGGAATTTTTTCAAACAAACGGAGCAACCATCGACTATATGAAGTCAGAGATAATAATTGGAATGGAAATTATTCCATTTATCGATCCAGAAATGATTACGATACCAGCGAGAGCACGAAGTCAAATATATGTGCGAGTGCTTAATACACAGTCTAAAACGGGATATATTCCAAAAATCAATATTCACCCTAACATACACATGGGAAATGCACTGGTTTCAAATAACAACGGTGTAGCATTTCTTTTTGCTATAAATACATCCACAAAGGACATCAAAATACCAGTACCATCCGTTGAATTAGAAGAATTCGAAGAAATACCTGTAGAAGAAGAAACAACAACCACGTATAAAAGAACTGATAGAACACACCAATTACTACAATTATTACGGTTGGACCACCTAAATTCAGAGGAACAACTAATAAAGGAACATGCAGACAGATTCTACCTTCCAGGAGAAAAACTGGAAGCAACAAACAAAACATACCATAGAATTATTACAGAAAACAACGTTCCTGTTTTTACAAAGCAATACAGGTATCCCCAAGCATATAAGGAAGAAGTTAGAGTACAGACTAAAGAATTGCTTGAAAAAGGAATCATACAGTCATCAACTTCACCTTATAATTCGCCAATTTGGATTGTACCCAAGAAAGAAGACGCTCAAGGAAATAAAAAGTCCAGAGTCGTAATTGACTTTAGAAAATTAAATGAACTAACAATTGGAGATGCTTATCCTCTGCCAAATATAACTGATATACTAGATCAGTTAGGAAGTGCAAAGTACTTTTCTGTATTTGATCTTGCATCTGGATTTCATCAAATTCCAATGCATCCAGACGATCAACATAAAACAGCATTCTCTACAATTTACGGGCACTACGAATTCACTAGAATGCCATTTGGACTTAAAAATGCACCAGCCACCTTCCAGAGACTAATGGACCAGGTCTTGACTGGGCTCCAAGGGATAGAGCTGTTCGTATACTTAGACGATATTGTCATATACGCCAGTACATTAAAAGAACATGCAACTAAATTTAAACGACTAATGGACAGACTAAGAGAAGCGGATCTTCACCTTCAACCGGACAAATGTGAATTTTTGAAGAAAGAAGTTTCGTATTTGGGACACATAATAGGAGAGGACGGAGTCAAACCTGACCCAAAAAAAGTAATAGCTGTAAAGGAATTTCCAACACCTACTACGGTCAAGAACGTCAAACAATTTTTGGGATTAAGCGGATATTATAGGCGATTCATAAAGGATTTTTCAAAAATTGCAAGACCACTTTCTAATCTCACTAGGAAGAATTATCAATTCGAATGGACCAACAAACAACAGAAGGCATTTGAAACCTTACGAGAAATTCTCTGCAAAGAACCTATATTACAATTCCCGGACTTCGACAAGGTATTCAACATCACGACAGATGCCTCAAGTATTGCTGTAGGTGCGGTTCTCAGTCAAGGAGAAATAGGCAAAGATTTACCGGTAGCTTACGCATCTCGCGTTTTGAATGATGCCGAAACACGATATTCTCCTACAGAACCAGAATTATTGGCAATAATATATGCAGTCTTTCACTTCAGACCTTACATTTACGGACGGAAATTCTATCTAATAACAGACCATAAACCATTAGAATGGCTTCAAAATCTCTCTAATCCTACGTCTCGGTTAATGCGCTGGAAAATTAGATTAGCGGAATACGATTACAAAATTTTATATAAACCCGGGAAATACAACACAAACGCGGACGCATTGTCTAGGAATCCGATTTCACTACCATTGCACGCGAAAAGAGCTCATTCAGATACAAATTCTCATGAGAATAAAAAATTAAAAGAATTTCACCAATTTCCAACCCGACAAAGGGAAACTACAGCATCAACCTCTGGAAATCCAGCTCCACATAAGCAATTAATAGTTAACTCATCAGAAACCGATTCCTCTTCATATGACGAAAGCGATGCGTTAAATTTAATGCGAAAGAAATTAAAACGGAAAAAACAAAGCACAAACACCTCCTCTTCTCGTCCCGAGACTAAGAAACGGAATATTGAAGCGGAAACGCATACACCCCCTCGTTACGCGCCTCATCAAATCTCCGTTCCCGTCCAAATACACGCACCCCCTCAAGTACACGCACCCCCGCAAGTCGTGACCCCCCAAGTCCAAATACACGCACCCCCGCAAGTCGTGATACCTCAAAAATATAAACCCCCTCACATCAAGAAACCGCAAGAGGACTTAATTGAGGAAATCGATGAAACGGTCATAGTACCAAGACATAATTATAAAGACCCTCCCAAAATTGATGCAAAGTCAAGCTCAAGCACTCACCACACACCTAAAAAGAAGAAATTAAAATTAAAATCCAGCACGGACACAGGTCCTATAACGCCAATAACAATAAGGAAAGGAAGGATACTTACTCCTCCTCCACCATCCTCTCATCCTCCGCCATTATTACCTCTTCCCCCACATTCTCCATGTCACAAACAACCCACACCAGCCAAACCAAGGATAGTATCAAATATTCCTGTTAAAAACCAAAATGCAGAGGTGGAAGATCATTTATGGATGGGCAAAGGATACGTAGTAACATTCATAAACACACAAGGCAGGCCAATCGGACCATCAGGAGGAAAATTATATAAGGAAAAAAATATAAAACCTCACAAAATTCCACAACCATTAAGAATCGGAGAGTTAGTCAAAATCAAGGAAGGGAAGCACACAATCCTTGGACTCATCACACCAGACCATCCAACCGAAGAAGACGTATACAATTCACTGAGGTCACTTCATACATACCTGGTATCTGAAAAAGCCACAAAAGTATACATCTCATCAGAAGAGGATAAAATTTTATTAAATCAATTACGAAATTTAATAGAACTAATATTCCTACAAGAAGATATCCAATTCATCTTCTGCAAGGGCACCCTTCTGACACCTCCTGTACAAGATAGACACCAGATCATCCAGGAGAATCACCAATCACCTATAGGCGGACACAAGGGAATTACAAAAACGTATCATCGCATAAGAAGCAAATACTACTGGAAAAATATGAAATACGAAATAACACAGTTTATTAAGACTTGCTTGGAATGCCAGAAGACTAAACTGGTACGAGTAAAAAATAAGGAACCCATGATACTAACAGACACACCTGTTGACGCTTTCGATAAGATTTCTATGGACATAGTAGGACCACTACCTTTTACAAACATAGGAAATAGTTATATACTTACTATCCAGGACAATTTGACTAAATACTCTCTCGCTATTCCATTGGCAAGTGTCACTTCAGAAGATATAGCTAAGGCATTCACAGAACATTTCATCTGTAAGTTTGGAAGTCCTAAAGCAATCCTTACTGATCAGGGACCAAATTTTATGAGTGCCCTCATGAAGAAATTTGCCAGAGCGTTTCACATTAAACAATATCGAACCTCTGCATTTCATCCTCAGTCTAATGGATCTTTAGAGAGAAGTCACCATGTCCTCGTCGAATACCTAGGACATTACGTATCAAAAGAAAAGCAATGGGATCAATGGTTACCTCAAGCAATGTTCTCGTATAATACAAGCACTCACGAAGGCACGAAATTTACGCCTCACGAACTTGTTTTCGGAAGAAAAGCACGTCTTCCTTCGAGTATTCCTTCAACGGACAACATTAAAACATATCCGGACTATGTCGACAAGTTGATAGATAAATTATATCATATTCGACAAATGGCGCGAAAAAATCTGGAAGAGTCAAAAGTTCGCCAGAAACATTACTACGATCGAAAGATCCAACCACAAACATACAAAACAGGAGATTGGGTATGGTTACTACAGCCAAGAAAAGAAAAACTAGGACCGGAATACAGCGGACCCTACCGGATCACTGAAGTCCTGGACAACAGCAACTTGAAGATAGCGATAAACTCCAAACAAATAAGAATCGTTCACATGAATCGGGTGAAGAAAGCCCACTTGCCCTAAAATTTTTTTTTGCGTATCCCATTCCGTACCCCACCTCCGATATTAATCTCTCGAGGACGAGAGATCCCCCAGGGGGGGAGGTGTAACGTCCCACGGGGACTTAAACCGTTAGATACCGACAGTCGGTAATGTAGGAACCGATCTCTATTACCATGTAACCTATATTCTGTTACCGCGCAAATTTATTATAAGACTTTTATGTATAATTAATGATTTAGATAAATATTAGAGAAATAATTGTTATAAGAATATTAAGAATAATTAATTATAAGTATTAGCAAAAGCGCAAAACAAAATAATAAGTAATAAGCGAACAAACACGAAATAACAAATAGCGACTCACTGCGCATGCGCCAGCCCGCCAATTTCTCAGTATAAAAGGAGGCGCACGCAGCTACGCGCTTCATTCGAAAGCTCTGCCAACAGAAGTGTGCTCGCCCCGGAAACGGTAGCGGCCTTCTAGCAGCAGACATAGCTAAGAGTACGAGCTCGCCCCGGAAACGGTAGCGGCCGTCTTGCAGCTAGTATTACAGAGTATTGAGCTCGCCCCGGAGACGGTAGCGGCCGTGCACTGTAATACGCGAATCGACGTAAGAGTAGAACTCTGCCGACAGAAGTGTGCTCGCCCCGGAAACGGTAGCGGCCTTCTTGCAGCAGACGTTGCCAAGAGTACGAGCTCGCCCCGGAGACGGTAGCGGCCGTACACTGCGACATATCTCAATACATACTTACATACATATATTCATACATATTAATTAACATATTAAATACAAAAAAACCATAAAAACCCAAAAAGAGAGTATATTTAATCGTAGATCGTAAGTTATATTAATTATTATTTCATTGTTAATTATTGATTTATTAAATAAATAAGCATTATTAAGTTTAAAAGCCTTAGATTTAAATCTTTAGTCTGTAGAATAGAACCCCCACCATCCTATACTTGAGGGGACGCCGCTCTCCCCTCAGGGACCTCAACCTTCAGTTGTTCTCGAACAGCCGAACGTTACAGTATAATATGATGTTTTGGTGTACTGATCCGTCCAAAAGTCTGTTGTAGCAGCACAAACACCTTGCCGAATTGCGGCCACAATTTCGGGTAAAATGTCATTTTTTACTCGTTCCGCATGTTCTAAGATATTGCGCGACACTGTCGTTGCATGTGGAAGAATATTTTGAACAGGTATTCCACCGTATTTAAATCCTATATTCACTAATTTTTGGGCTAATTTCTGAAACCCAGGACCACCAATACTATTAAACGACCGGAGATCTTGAGCACAATAGGCAATGCACCCCTCCAATATATTTTTTCTGTCTTCGGTGGCAACCGCAACGTCGCGTGCTAATGGCACCTCATTATTCCTACACGCGTGCCGTGTCAAGCTGGACGTGCCACTTTTATTTTTATATTGTAAAATTTTTTTACAAAATTTGCATTGCACAAATCCCGTGTGTGCGTTAGTCTCGTGGTCCTTGATTAATAAAAATTTCTGCCACACAGCACTTGCACCCACCACATTTTCTGTCGTATAAAACTCTTCGTTGGCTATTTTTTCAACAATTTCTTGGGCCCTAAGTCGCGACATTACTACTGCAACGGAAACACACTTTTTGATGATTATAACAGTTCACTTGGCTGGCACTGTCGATAGTGTTGACTGTTGAGTACTCTTTGCGATGACGCAAACTTGCTTATTAGCTTTCATTACCAGTCTGAAGCTCTCGCGTTTTTTTCGCTTGCACGAAAACTTTGTCGTTTGGAGGGGAGTATGCCACCACTCCAAAGGTGGAAAAAGAGGAAAAATCTTGTCACTTATTGGCGTTTGAGAAATTTCGGCCTTTCTATTGGTCACTTGGGTTTCTTAAATTATTCTACCAGATGAGGTAAACGGTTAAACGGTCAAACGGTTAATACCTCTCCAACACCGGTGACAAAATTTTCCCGAAACATTTTACAACGTGCGGTAAAGCAATAAGCCTATTGTCCACAAAGTCATAAAGTGAAAGTCACGTTCTCGGACAATGCCTAATATTTGGCTGTAAAGACAGACAGTACGAGTTTAAGAAAAATATGTTGAATACGTACGAAAATAAGAATAGTTCGTCGCCGTGACAGATAGTTTTTATTTCCTCCAACAAACACCCATTACCGTAATAATATTCCGCGTATTTATATGTTATATACATATAAATATTTTTCATACATCTGATTTACACGCGGCTGAGCAATCGTCGCAAGTACTTATATATGCAACCAGTCACAAAATTAATCGCACAGTTGAGATTGTGAAACAAATTCTCGATTGTGCAAATAACGTTGTGACAAAAAACAAGGGAATATTGTACGTGCGTGATTTGAAACATAAATCAGCGACAGAATATTTTATAGCAATCCTGTTAAAATAGGTTTAGTTTATGAATTCTTTACACTTAGGAATCGAGATTACAAATAGTCTTCGTCCGTTTCTTCTTAAGGGGAGGTTCTGATTTACGCGGCTGAAAAATGGGCCTTCAAAATTTATGACATCTCATCAACTCATAAACCTCTTCTCCTGAAAGTCATAAAGCGAAAGTCACGTCTTGTCAAAATAGAAAGAAGTTTTTCCCCGCATATGGTAGAAATTGAAGAACTGCAAGGCATTAATCAAAACACAAAAAAGATACAGATGTTGTAGAGGATCGGCTACAGGGTTATGAATCCCAATTGCGCGCCAAGATGACCCCGATGAATAGAGGGAAGGTGCAAATACGGACACGGACAGGTCGGATACGTCGCACGGCTGGCAACAGTTTCGGGCTTGACGGGCGGGTAGAAATGGACCGCTAACCCGTCTTGCCCGACGCGGGCCGGGCGGGCCGGGTGAGTCGAAAAACGATCGGGTAAAGGGCGGGTTGACCCACGGTATACCCGCCCGTTGCAGAGCTCTAGTACCTACCGCACGGCCCGACCAGTCGAGCCGGTGCTGAACGACGCAGCGTTACATTCAATTAATTTTCATTTGACCAATTTTAAAACGTCCACGCTTCTCGAAACATGTCCGTAAAGAGGAAAAACAGGGCTTTATCCTCCTACTTTTTCCAAATTTTTAAAAAGGTGCCTTCAACTATAAAATTGCATTTTTTAAGAACATTTGCTAAATAAATGGTCGAATATTCGTTTTTATTAAGTGAAACCATTTTTATTAGGTACTCTTATATCTGCACTGTAAGCACCCAAAAGGTCATTTTTATCAGTTCATTAGTTCAACAGTTATAATTCTTGGAAAAATAGTAAACACCACATTTCAAACAGCTGTAACATCCACAATTTTTGACATTTCGAAAAAACCTTCGAGATATATTTATATACCCCTAAAGATTACAATATATCCAAGTTGCACCAAAATCCGAAATGTTACTCCGAAAAGTGTCCGACTTCGCGTGGAATGACCCTGATGTAAGCCAAATCCGCGAAATTCGTACTACAAGTAGAGCTGTTTAAAAACCGAGTCGAGCCAGGTACCCGAAAGAACCGAGCGGTTCGGATAGAACCAAACTTCAGCGGAAACAAGAAACTAACCGTATCCACGCGCGAAAAATACTTACCTGTGAGAGTCTGGTTGCCAGATGTGTAGCTTGGCTATAGCCCGACTCACCCAGGACCTCGGGGGAAAAACCCGAGAGTATGCCGACAAGCGAAACTTCCTTTACCTGCGAACGGAGGCATGATAGCGACGAAGCCGCTACACGTTATTACAGTATGTTGGAATTTAGTGATGGGACTGATACCATATTGATACATATCGATACCGTTCTACAAATTCAGATCTGGTCTTGACACATATCAAACTCGAAGGTATTGTTACGAGCCGAGGCTGCGGCAACGCGAGAGGCCGGCGAGAGGGGTATTTCCCAAGGAATACGGTTTATGAATTTATTAGTTAGAGGGCGGACGAACCTGATGCGAAATCAGGGAGCCGCAGGATTATCGGAAACGAGGACGAACCTGATGCAAAATCCGGGAGCCTCTAGGAATGGAGTCACTCACGGACGAACCTGATGCGAAATCAGGGAGCCGCAGGAGGGTGATTATTCGTGAACGAACCCGATGCGAAATTGGGGAGTCACTAGGATGATGTTCACAGACGAACTCGACGCGAAGTCGAGGAGCTGTTAGGAGGTTGGATTATTCACAGACGAACCTGGTGCGTAACCAGGGAGCTGTTCGGAAGGTGGTTGACTTACAGACGAACCTGATGCGAAATCAGGGAGCTGTAGGATACGGACGAACCTGATGCGAAATCAGGGAGCCGCAGGAGAGGTTAAACGTGGACGAACCCGATGCGAAATCGGGGAGCCACTAGGTTGGAGAAGATTCCTTGTTCTGGTATTGGATGCGAACGACCCTGATGTGAAATCAGGGAGTCGCGGGAAATGTTAGTATCGCCTCGTAACTCTTAATTAATATTTGATACAACTCGAGCGGTAAAGTTGTATCTGTGGGTGAGTGCTACTAATATTATAAGGATCGCTGGGTAAAAGATGGGTTTTAACGAATCTGCCTCAATTTAGACGTGAACACCATTCGTGTATTCAATAACTAATTATTGTACAAATGTAAGTGTCGCGATTAAATAATGTAGTAAAAGTGTATGAATTACCACTGATTTGCGCGGTGTTGACGCACTGGCGATGCGGGGCGTACGAGTGGTTATTCGGAGAAGCCAAATAGAATATAAACCGAACTCGCGGATTCTATGAGGTTAACTATGATTCCGACGGAGACTTTAGCTCGATCTTACTAGATTTAACCAACTCTGTACGAGCGTGACACGACGTTACTCTACGCGTAACTGTACTGCTTTGAACCGAAGAGGGTAGAAACCAAAGGGTTTATATAGTCCCAAAAATGAGTGGGGATTAGTTGGAAATCTCCATATAAGGAAATCCTTCGGGGTCGTCGTCGTGTCACTCCCGTTCCTATGATCGTCAACCAGATGGTCGAGAGCACGACCCCCATTAGTGGTGTGTGATAAGCAAAAGGATTTTAGGGCGTTTTCCCTTCGCAGACGCGAGCTCGAAAAAACGGTTGAGAGCGGCGTATGGGAAAATTCCACATACGTAACATCTCTCCCCCCCCCCCCCCCCAAGACAAAACATCGCGATTTTCGTGATGCTTTTACAAAAGAAGGGAAAACGACCTACAAGTCTTTCGTAAGTAAAAGTGTAAAAGAGAATTGTCGGGTGTAGTGTAATGTAGTGTACTTATCGCTAGGTGTTGCGGGGTGTTTTGTTTATATGTCGCTGGGCACCACGTAGCCCATCTCCAGCCAGTGGTCGGTGACATTTAGTGGGGGTTGTCCGGGTAATCTATCAAGCGTTAGGGTTGCTGTGATGCCTTCTGCTGTTTGCTGGAGGTCTGAGAGGCGGCTCTTCCTTCTCCCCGTGACCATCTCCGCGATGTGCGTCGTCCTCTGGAGCGGTCGGCAGGATCGTGGTTTAACGCCCCTCAATTGGATCCGTGTTGTCTGCCATGGCAGGGCGTGGAACCGAGGCGGCAATGATCGCAATGCCGTGACAGAGCAGTCCATTGCTATGCCATGGTCACCAAGGAAGATGGTGCATGTTGTTGACCTCTGCGCGGTGACCTCTGCGCGCAGCCATCCCTTACCAACGAACTTCACGGTCACGAGTCGTCCCGGTTTGATGCTGCCCATTGTTGGCAGACATAGGTGTTCGGAGGTGGTCATGTGGGAGTTTAACTCCTGATACGTGACCTTGGTTGCTTCCGTGAAAGTGTCCAGGGTGACCCAAAAGGTGATGAGGTCTTCCACGTTCGTAGACCAAGCATCGGGATGTCTTTCCGAAGTCACGTATCGTGATGGTTCTCATGCTTGGGTCTTTTTGCGATGCTCTGCTCGCCCGGTGTCCAATCACGAATGTTGTCGTCGGTGATCTCCTGGAGCACCAGCCAGTCCGGAATACGGGGATGTGGTTTATTTTTAGTCGTTTGGACGCCCACTGTCCTGACTTTGGACTTCTGAGTCGAAGAGCTTCGGCCCTTCCTTATATTTCCTCCGGCACTGCAGTGGTAGGGCCCTGGGGTGAAGATAGTACCCACTCGGGATGATGTCTCCCAAGATCCGTAGTGTCCCGTCTGTACTGCTACAGTTCTCGTACCCTCGTCTGGTGATGTCTGCGTGGCGATGCTCTTGGACATGTGGAAGCAGGGGTTGTGCTGAGTCAAGGGGCCTGATGCCCAGCTTTTATAGGGAAGGAATCCTTATTGCGCCCCCACCCTGAAACTATACGAGTGCCAGGGGAGGGATTCTCGTGGGTGTGTTCTCATCCCTTTAGAAAACTGTGGCGCTCGGGCTGCTGTTTTCGGATGTACTTGGTACATTTATTGTTATTTCCTGGCGTTCTTTAGGGGGTTCTATTATATTGTTGGTCTGATTAGATTTGCATTTCATAACCAATATTGTATTTGCTATAATCAGTATGATTATTATGCCTCCAATAGAGGAAAAGGTCGAGATCTGTATTTGTCGGATAGATGTTTGGTGGGTTGCAAAATTCCTAGCTCGTTGTTCTATTTCTGTAAGTGATAATGCTGTTGGAAGATCCTCCCACTTTTTAGTTTCATGTTCGTTCATTTTTAAGGCTTCGTAGTGATGCTCGGTAACTTCCGGTATAATTATTGATAAATTATAAGATTTGGAGGGGTAGTATTCAATATTTTGCGAGGTGTCAATGGTTTCCAATGATTTTAGTTGTACCGAGTCTATTGTTGCTTGGCATCCGGGTTTTAATTTAAAGATTCCGGTGGCCGTGATGTTTTGTGTTACAGTTTTTCTTCCTTTGCAATAGATTTGTGCCTTTTTATATTCTGGCATGAAGTAAAGCCATGTAGTTGGTGCATTTAAGGTCTGCCAGTATGGTTTTACTTGTGTAGTTAATTTAATGGTGCAGGAGTTCCAATTAATCGAAGTGGGGTTCAATAACAACGTAGATTCACAGGTTGGTTGTCGATCTGCTTGATATACTGGTAGAGTTGCTGGTCCCAAAAATTGATTGTGGTGTAACCGGCAAGTCCTTAAATATTCTTCCGTTGGAGAGAAATATTGTTGTTCGTCTGCTGAGACTGCAATAAACTGGGTTTGTGGTTGGATATAAGAAATTACCCTTTTTGTTCCCAGGTTGTGTGTCGATGGACAGGGGTATATTTTATATAAATTGTAGGTTTTTCGCTCTAATAAAGGTATGGTGAGTTCGAAGAGTATTCTTCCTTTAGTGAAAATTACGTTTAAGTTTGTTATTTTCTCAATTTGTTCTGCGAGCAATTCCTCGGGTGTTAAGGGAAATTCGTATGTAAGTATTTCCTTAATTCTTTGAGCTGATTTCAATAATTGCTCTGGGGATAGAATAGCAGGGTGCAAAATTCCTTACAGTAGGTTCGTGCTATAATCGTCCAAACCTCTTTCTATTTCAAATACAGAGTCCCTGATGGCTGCTTCGAAACGTAGTTTGTTGATGTCTGACTGCGTCTCTTGTAATGCTTCGGAGTGTATGGCCATCGTTTTCGTTAGTTGAGATATGATTTGAGTTAAATTAACTAACCTTGCGTGTGTGATTGAAAATTCTCCTTTTATAATATGCGTCTGGTTTGCTATTATTATAGATTGCTATAATGCACGGTGTTTTCTTCTTTCTTGATTAATCGTGGTCCCAATTCTTTGCTGAGGCACTAGCATACCTACGTGTATTTATTGTCTATCAATATTAGTTTTTATATTAAAACAAACAATAACATGGTCATTATTGCCGTCAATAGTAATAATTATGATCGTCACAACGGTGAATGTGTTAACTGCAATTTCATTTGGCAACGCATTGCCGGGGAAACATTTGGACATTTTTTAATGTACCCTTGTAAAATATTACAGTCGTTATAAATGAGTCATAAACCATTTCCAGAATTTATAGCACCTTCAGGTCAACCAAATGTAGCTTCCTAAAAACAGATGTTTCAGTGTACCCTACAGTAACAGCATTTATGATATCCTCTATAAGCCTGGTATATCGAGGAATTTGAGATACTTTTCGCGAACGTATATCGCGATCGTGTCTTGCCGATCGTTTCGCAGATCGATGATAAACATCGAACAGGTAGTGCACAATATACCACTGCGGTGGATCGTGTAAAAAGCATGTGGAGTCGACGTAGAAATGGGAGCCCGAACTCGCTGTCTCTAAGTTGTGACGGGTACGACCTCCTGGCCTGCGCGAAGGACCGCCGCGATCCGGCTTCACGTATTTTTGCGTGCCGTGCGGGGTGTGGCGCGCCGGACCGCGCGCCGGAACGTGCGTGTAAAGGGCCCTAATAGCGTAGGCTACGTTTGGTCAGATCGCTCTATCCCACACTCGATCTCGCGACGTGTTTCGTTCGCTCTCTTGGTCGCGCGGTGCGCGACAATGTATGTGTGGCAACTGGAGCCAATAACTAAAATACATGTGCTCTGTCTTTAAAAGTGTGCCGAAATAGCTGTGACTCGACCAATCGTCACAGCGACGGACTGCACAGCCCGCGACCGCCTGCTAGGAGTCTTCTTTTCGCCGGGTAATGGTACTCATATGTACACCTACGACAAGATGATTAATTTTCAGGTGACAGTTATAGGCACACTATGATCGCTCGCGAATTTTAAATAATATTATGTTTCAAAGTGAATCAATTTTTACGTTACACAACGCGCGAAATGATTAAGGGGGAACACCACACTGTCACGCCCGGGAAAGAAAGCGTTTTTTAAGATTTTTTTTTCACGAATAATTTACAGTTTTCATAGAAAATTTTTATTATCTATCTTGAGTAGAGTGGTAAATCCCGGTGACACGACTCGGCAGGATACCTGGCGCAGTTGCTATGTATTTCAAATTAAGCACATTTAAATATTGAAAAATTCAATATTCAGGATATTATATGGACCCCGATTTCTGCATATACCGCCGACCTCCATACGTCGTATGAACCCTAAGCCCCGTTACGCACTTGCGACCAGTCGCCGACAACTTGGTCGCCGAGAGACCAAAAACCTTTGTTGTTCGCCGCGACCAAGTGCGTACGAACTCATATGTCCCCGTGTACCTCATGGTCGCCGGCGATTTGTCGCAAGTGCGCAACGTGGCTTATTCTCCATGTACCTTTTTCCATATTTTCTGTACTTTTCTCTTTGTAAATCGTTTTTTTCTCTTTAAAAATTTAATGTTAAGTGTAATAACCAACCCCAGTACAATTTTGGGACTCAGTCAGTGACTACATTGTACGCATAGTAATGACAACATAGTAGGCATAGTGCTGGCTATATCACTGCCGCTGCCCGCGTAGAGAAATTGTTAAATTCGATGTCGTCGCTGAAAGGTTAATACACTACATATTGTAACAGTTTCCTCAGAACAGAGAAAATACCGTAAACTGGGGGAGATTGGCAGTACGGGGTAACATTGGCATCTACTTTGTTCGCGCGTAACCTCGGAGAGACTCGACCTCTGTGTGTTGAGTCAACGGAGGTTGTAAATCTCCGTTACGATTTTTATCGACCCCGGAATTATGCGTGTACCCTACACGCGTTACTGTGATAGGGCTGATTAAAAGGAACAAATGATAAAAGGAAACAATAACTGAACTATATTTATATTATAATGAAAACAACAAATAAGCGAAATAGACAAATGACAATGAAAATAACACATAAGCGGAATAGACTAGTGACACTGTTTTGCGCTGACCGTATTGCGTTGACGGGAGATGCTGACTGACTCTCCGGAGGTCTTGCACCCGTGAAGAAGGCTCGAACAGCTCGGTAGGCGGTTACGGATTGTCCCTTGATTGGCTGGATTTCGAAAATCGGGAACCGCCCTTGCATTTTCGGTAAAGTTATGGAAGTGGAAATTTCCTCGGCAAGGTGATGCGTGCACGTGCACGTTGTAAAAGTGCAAGGTCAAGGGTCACCTTAGCCGGGCCGAGTTTCTGGGTGCCTACCGACGGAGCGGGTTTATGACTCTTTTGTTTGAAGTTTCGGGATCGCGCAGACAAGACCGACTGTCGACCTAATGTCTAAAAATATTCGACAGCTGAAGAATATTACAAAGGCAAGCTGTAAACGAAAGCGTGCACGGTTGTACGAAAATATGGAAGGACCGGGTCCCGTTATGGGACGACAATATATAGACGAAAACTTATTCCTAAGGGATTTGAAGACAATACTATTATAAACGACTTAAAGCTACAATCTTAATTCTAGCTACGCCATTAGCGTGACGCCCGCATGTCATTGTTATAAATTTTATTATTTTATTTTGAAGGACGCGGAACAACTTAACATCTATTAAAAAGGAAAAGAAAAAAATTTTATACATTTTAACACTTGTAGTGCATTCACAAAAGATGTAATGTTATGATAGGATACTTAAAGCAAATATAAAAATGGTAATTTTTATATTATATAGCAAAGTGTTCCAAAAACATGCCAATGTTCTCCCAGTTTACGGTAATAGTCATAAAATTATTTATTTCGTAATTATTTGAAAATTTTAACAGTTTTATTCGACCTCTGTCAGTAGGACACTTCTTTTTTTAAACGGGCTCCATAAAATCAAATACAACTCATGTAATTTTGATTATTTTTACTTCAAAAAAATAATTTACATACTGTAAATATCAATAAATATGTGTGCAAAAAACTTGTACAAAAATCTTATCGTTCGTTGGAATATAAATCCTAAAAAAAGACTGTTTGGGAATGAATAGTTCTCCGCGCCGCCGCACTCTCGATCACCGCAGCACCTCCTGGGCGGCGGAAGTCGCGGTCGATCCGCGATCGATCAACCAATCAGGGCCCGTCTTGTCGAACGACGCTCGAGAATGTTCGAGAAGACGCCGAGGCGGAAATGCGCATCCATCTTGAGATTCACTCTGATCACAACCGTGCGCAACGTAACACATCGCTTTGTTCATTGTTACATAGTCCTGCTCAACAAGCAATTGTATTGTGCATCTCATCTCAGTTTAATTGTAAGCTCAAACGCGGAGTTCGCGACACAGTGCGAGCGTATAAATCGTCCTGATTCTGCTCTCGCGATTGTGCGTGTTCGCGCGTCCACGCGGTAAACCGGTGGTTGTTGTACAAGAGAGTGTACGGGGGCTCAATCCTCTATTTTCAAGTGCGCACAACGGCTCACCCGTTGGCACACCCTTTACAAATAAAGACTTCACATACTTTTGTGCAACCCAGTGTTTTAGTGCCAATCACCGTCCATAACCTCTCCAGCCTCCTCGTGCTCAACATAACCTAATATTTTACAGTTTGGTCCTTCGAGCCGGAGCGGTGATTGAGCATTACAGTGCTGTGTAGTTTGTTTAGAGGGCTCACAAGCTCAACTCCTGTGCTTCGCGATGGCGGATCAAGATGA
The DNA here is from genome assembly GCA_963932275.1 of Andrena praecox. Classification (NCBI taxonomy): domain Eukaryota; kingdom Metazoa; phylum Arthropoda; class Insecta; order Hymenoptera; family Andrenidae; genus Andrena; species Andrena praecox. The sequence continues at coordinate 46,665,153 of OZ010729.1, read as the reverse complement.
CCTGAAGAGCGTAAAGTCAGCGGGCTCATCAAGGCCGCCTTCCCCAGCACCGATTGTGCTCACCATCCCCACCGAGGCTCTGGGGACGAGTGGGGATAAAAAACCACCGAGGGCGACATCACCATCAACGTTGCCCTCGCAGCTGGTCTTCAAGGCCAAGACCCAGATTGGCCGCTTCGACTCTCTTCAAGGCTTGCAACTGCACATGCCCGCCCACGCTCACACGACGTCCGTCGACGAGGTGGAGCTCATTGCAGCCCACGTAGAGGAGCTGCACGCAGCATTCACTCGTGAACATGCTCACTTTGAGGAAACGTGGCCTGTGAAGTTCATCGATCACCCGTATTTCGGGGCAAACTATGCAGTGCAGGAGGCTCAAATGTACTTGACTACTAAGATCAAGCTCAACCGCCTCCGAGAAGACGTGAAGGCGATACAGCAGCGTCCACCGGCTGCATCGAGCGCAGTACCGTCGAGGGCCTCGAAGCTGCCGGAGATCGCCCTGCCCACATTCTCTGGCGCATACACGGAGTGGCCAGCCTACAGTGAGCTCTTCACATCCTTGATCATCCATGACCAGCAGCTCATGGAAATAGACCGCCTCCACTACCTGCGCTCCAGTCTCCAAGGTGAGCCATCACAGCTGGTGAACGCGTACCCGCTCACAGGCTCATCGTTCCAGTCTTGCTGGGAGGAACTGAGCAAGAAATATACAAACAAGCGTGTGCTCATCGAAGAGCAGCTGGACAAGCTGCTCACCGTCTCACCGATAACAACGCGCAGTGCAAAGTCGCTCAATGATGTCGTCTCCACAATCAGCAAGGTGCAAAAGACATTGACCACTTTGGGAGCAGCAGAGGATATGTTCAACATATTGCTCGTGCACCAGGCGACGAGCTGCCTGGACAAGTCAACCAGGGAAGCATGGGAGACGTCAGTGGGCTCATCCAAGGACTACCCTCGGCTGCAGCAGCTCGAGACGTTCATTGCTGCCAAGGTGGTGGCCCTGGAGCGACTGGAGGCCGCGGCTCTCCAAAAGGGTAAGAAGGCTCAATCTCCTGCTGCTCCACCGAGCAGATCATACCCCAGCCGGGGCGCTGCTCACACGGCATCAAAGACGAAGCCGAAGGCTCAACCAGCTGCGTCGCCCTACAGCTACCCCTGTGACTTTTGTAAGGAGGACCATTACGTTGTAATGTGTCCAAGGTTCAGGGAGCTGTCGGTGGAGGACAGGCGGAAAGTGATTACCGTCAACAAGCTGTGCAGGAATTGCTGTGGCAGGCATCGCACCGAAGATTGCAATTCCACGCGTCGGTGCAAAACGTGCGCAGCCAACCATCACACGATGCTGCACCTCACAAAGCCGTCTGCTCACACCGCTGCTCTTGTAAAACCTCGCGCAGAAGAGGAACCATCAACAAGTAGCGCAACCCATTGAAGTATCGGTGCAGTCGTCCCATCACCAACATCACTCACACAACAGCGCACAACGCAGACTCACACAGCGTGCTCAACCGAAAGAAGGAGGCTCAACCAATCATCGCCAGTGCTCACCCCATATGTTTCAGTTACCCTGTTGGCAACAGCCAACGCCCAGCTGATCACTTCAGTGTCATCAACACCAGTCAGATTATTGATTGATTCGGGCTCGGAACTGACATTTGTCACTGAAGAGCTCATCAACCTGCTTAGGATTCCACGCGCCCATGCATCCATCACGATCACTGGCATTGGGGGTAACACATCAATTCAAACCAGAGGAGTCGCACTACTAACTCTGCGCTCCAACTACGATATGTCAACAGTGCACTTTCAAGCACACGTTCTGCGAGCACTGACGTCAAGTTTACCATCGGTGGAACCGCCACGTCAAGAATGGCCACATTTGAATGGCCTTCCGCTGGCCGATCCAGACTTTCTTAAATCAAGACCGATAGACATCGTGATTGGCGCAGACGTGTATGGGCAAGTGATCAAGCCCACCCTCAAGAAGGGTGATTACTCAATGCCAATTGGACAGCTGTCCATTTTTGGGTGGCTCATTCTTGGACCAGTTACAGTGGACCGGCGTACGGTCACAGCACACCACTCTGCAGTCGTGCAGCATGACGACAATTCTTTACAAGACATGCTGACACGATTTTGGATTCAAGAAGAGCTCCCAACAGATGCACCCATGAAGCTCACACCTGAGGATCAACAGTGTGAGGATCACTTTCGAGCGACACACACTCGTGATTCCACAGGACGATACACCGTGCGCATCCCTCTGAAGGAGACTCCAAAGCTGCTGGGTAATTCTTATCAAGCAGCTCACGCTTGCTTGAAGCGTACGCTCGTCAAGCTCAACAGGAACGACGAGTATCGCAACCTCTATCAAGGCTTCATGCAAGAGTACGAGGAGCTCCGTCACATGGTAAGAGCACCATCCCTCTCACCTAATACTCACTCTGTATTTTATCTTCCACATCATGGAGTATTGAAGCCTGACAGCCAGACGACAAAACTGAGAGTCGTCTTCAATGGATCAAGCCCCACGTCAACTGGGTATTCTGTCAACGATTTGATGCATACGGGTGCAAATCTACTCCTTAACATCACCGACGTGCTGCTGTGGATACGCCAGCACAAGTACATTTTTGCCACAGATGTGACGAAAATGTATCGTCATGTCAAGATTCACGAGGATGATCAAGATCTCCAACGAATACTGTGGATCGATGACGATTCAAAGGAGGTGCCCTACAAGCTCACAACGGTCACATATGGGACCAAGGCTGCTCCATTTTTGGCGGTCAGAACCTTACTCCAATTGGCGGAAGACGAAGGTCATCGCTTTCCTCTGGCGGTGCCATCAATCACACATGCCAGATACGTTGATGACATCTTTGGAGGTGCAGACACAGGTGAGATGCTCATCACAATTGCTCACCAATTAAAAGATCTGTGCAACGCGGGAGGGTTTCCACTAGCCAAATGGCATTCCACCTTTCCTCCGTTGCTTGATGCAATTTCTCAAACCCAACGAGCCCAAGGCTCAATCATATCATTAGACGACTGCAATACCAAAATTCTCGGACTTCAATGGAATGTGATCAACGACGAATTTTCTTTCACCTCAAAACCAAGCTCAAATTCAAGGCTCACCAAACGCCTCATCTTATCAGAAGTAGCACAAATATTTGATCCATTAGGTTTTCTAGCGCCGGTCATAATTCGAGCAAAAACACTATTGCAAGAGTTGTGGCTACACAAGCTCAACTGGGATGATCCACTGCCGTCCCAAGTAACGTCACAATGGCTCATCATCAGAGAAGATTTAACAAGCTTGCGCAAGCTATCATGTCCAAGGTGGTTCAACACCTTCAGCAACTCTACAGTGGAACTACACGGCTTTTCTGATGCCTCACAACTCGCCATGGCAGCGGTAATTTACATTACCGTATCATCACCGTCCACAACTCACAAGGTCGCGACATTGGTGTGCTCCAAAACTAAGGTAGCACCACTAAAGAAGCTCACAATCCCGAGACTCGAGCTTACTGCAGCATTGATGCTGGCGAAGCTCACCAAATATGTTCAAGCAACGCTCAAGCTCAACATTGCTACAACATATCTGTGGACGGACTCACAAGTGACACTAACCTGGATCAAAACACAAGCATCACGCTGGAAGGACTACATAAGGAATCGTGTGTCTCAAATTCAAGAGATCACCCAAGGCGCACATTGGAGACACGTTCCAGGGACTTCAAACCCAGCTGATTGCGCATCACGAGGCTTATCAACATCGCAGCTTGAACATCATAAGCTTTGGTGGACGGGACCACCATGGCTTGCGCATCCCAGTGAAACTTGGCCATCACAACCAATGCTGGACGAAGACTTGAGCGCGCTAGAGGCTCGTCCAGGCATTTCAAAGCTGCTCAATATTCAAAGGATTGAATATCACTGGGACCTCATCTATAAATATTCATCTCTCAACAAACTTATTCGCATCACATCAGTTTGTTTCAGATTTGTTTCAAGGTTGAAGAAGGCTCCAGTCACATTGCCGCTCTTCACCTTAGCGCCCATCGACATAGAATGGGCCAGAATCTTCTGGATCAAAGCAACGCAGGCGCTTTATTTCTCCAGCGAGATGAAGATGCTCAGCTCAGGCTCAACATTACCAGCTGCTCATGTCTTCAATCGACTCACCGCATTCATCGATGAGAACGGAGTCATTCGAGTTGGAGGCAGACTCAACAATGTTTGCACAAGCTACGAAAGTAAGCACCCTGCAATTCTACCTCGTCACTCACATTTGTCTAAATTGATTATAGACCATGCTCATCGACAAACTCTCCATGGAGGGACCCAGCTCACCCTCGCCCAGATTCGACAAAATTACTGGATCATTGGAGGGCGAGCGCCAGTAAAATCTCACATCCTGCGGTGTGTTGTGTGTGCTCGACAAAGGGGGATCCGTGCCCATCAACTGATGGGCCAACTACCTCTTTCGAGAGTTACACCCTCACGACCGTTCAACAATACTGGCACCGATTATGCGGTTCCAATCACACTGAAGACGTGGAGAGGAAGAGGTGCCAAGACTCAAAAGGGCTGGATTTGCGTCTTTGTGTGCCTCACCACATCAGCTGTTCACCTAGAACTGGTGACAGATTACACAACAGAAGGGTTCATCGCCACCTACAGGAGATTTGTCTCCAGGAGAGGGATTCCTCTCACTCTTCACTCCGATTGCGGAACCAACTACGTTGGAGCTGACACTGTTCTCAAAAGAATGTTCACCCAGGGGACTGAGGCGCATCAACGCCTGAATCAGCTGTTCGTCAATGACAAGACAGAATGGCATTTCAACCCTCCAGCAGCACCTCACATGGGAGGCAAGTGGGAAGCGGTCGTGAAGTCAGTCAAACACCATCTCCGGCGCACAGTCAGTGAGACGGTGCTCACATACGAGGAGTTCAGCACACTTCTCACACAAATAGAAGCAATGCTCAACTCACGACCGCTTGAGCCCCTCAGTGACGACCCTGATGACATCACTGCACTCACACCAGCGCACTTTCTCATTGGACAACCACTCTCAGCGCTTCCGGAACCGTCAGTGGAGAATTCATCAATCTTGCCATCAGCCAGGTGGCAATTCATTCAAACAAAGACGCAACAATTTTGGACTCAGTGGTCATCCCACTATCTGCAGAGACAACTATCCATCACCAAATGGCATCATCCAACCAACGACCTGAAGGTCGGGTCCCTGGTGCTCATCACAGATGAGCGTTTTCCACCTAGCAAGTGGCCACTTGCGAGGATCATCACCTTACATCCAGGGAAGGATGGACTCACCCGAGTCGTGACGCTCAAAACCGCCACAACAACACTAATCAGGCCAATTGCAAAATTGGCAATTTTGCCTGTTCCAGATTCATCATCAACATCTTCAATCAGCTGTTGATGGCGGGAGCATGTTTGGGAATGAATAGTTCTCCGCGCCGCCGCACTCTCGATCACCGCAGCACCTCCTGGGCGGCGGAAGTCGCGGTCGATCCGCGATCGATCAACCAATCAGGGCCCGTCTTGTCGAACGACGCTCGAGAATGTTCGAGAAGACGCCGAGGCGGAAATGCGCATCCATCTTGAGATTCACTCTGATCACAACCGTGCGCAACGTAACACATCGCTTTGTTCATTGTTACATAGTCCTGCTCAACAAGCAATTGTATTGTGCATCTCATCTCAGTTTAATTGTAAGCTCAAACGCGGAGTTCGCGACACAGTGCGAGCGTATAAATCGTCCTGATTCTGCTCTCGCGATTGTGCGTGTTCGCGCGTCCACGCGGTAAACCGGTGGTTGTTGTACAAGAGAGTGTACGGGGGCTCAATCCTCTATTTTCAAGTGCGCACAACGGCTCACCCGTTGGCACACCCTTTACAAATAAAGACTTCACATACTTTTGTGCAACCCAGTGTTTTAGTGCCAATCACCGTCCATAACCTCTCCAGCCTCCTCGTGCTCAACATAACCTAATATTTTACAAAGACATAATAAATGGCATTTTAAATAGACTATTTAGAACACCTCCTTAACTGATGTTATATCCACATAAAAAACTTCAAAAAAGTAAAAAAATTACGCCAAGTACACGAAATCAATTAATCACAAAAATAGAAGATAATTGCAAAATAAAAAAAAGATGTGAAATCAAAATGTGCTGCAAGTACATAAAGGTGCTTTCCCGCAGCGTGCAAAGGCGACACTGTGTAACGCAATGTAAGATTCGGTGCTTTCCAACTGCGCTTAATAATATTAAGCAGATATATTTTTATAGAAATAAATATTTCAATACCAATAAATATTTTATTCAAAATACTTGGCGTTGCGCTTCGAATTGGGGTTGCTAAATTGAATAAATATGTATAAATTGCATTAATCTTTTTCTTTTTTTTCTTGTGTTTGCGTTCGTAATGTATTTTAGATTGTAAGTGAGTTATTGTAAATTATTAATTTACTATTAATAAGACAATTAACGTTTTTTCTGTTTCGCAGCGCCAAGTATTTTGAATAAAATATTACCGGGGCCGTGGGGGCCGTCAGTAATAAAAATAATCCCCATAATATATTTATATAATAACATAAATATTATAATAATTTTAAAGAAATATATTTTTTATTTTATACATATACATGAAAATGTGCTTATTTTATTTGCTCATGCAGCAGAGTTACTTTCTCTTTCAGCTGTTGAGATAATTCTCTTCGTCTGCATCGTTCACTGAAATAGGACACATTTACTAATTATTTATAAATTATCATACGTGCTCATATGTCAAGATAAGTGAATAAATATTTGTGAATAAATATAAATTGCGTATGCAAAACCCTACCTTCAAATTTGTGCGTACATAGTCTGACGTAGATCACACTACATCATCTTCTGCTTCGATCATCTGTAAATATATGAAAGCCACATTTTTTTTAGTTATACGACTTAACGTAGAATTTATATAGAAATATATAAATAGAGTGGCCTTTTGCTATAGTAAGTGTAGAGACTACATAATGTGTCCGAAGGAGGTGAGAGCGTATGGCAGAAAGTCTTGTTGCAGGAAATTTAAATTAAATGCTAATGGTAATAATTCAAGGAAAATGAACGAAGCGATCCAATATTTTTAACGCACAATTTATTGGTGTTGGAATAATATTAATTTAGTATGTTTTTTGGTGAATTGAAATATTGTTAATGGGAAACTAATCAAATTAACGAATAGCGTGGCAACTACTGTGGATTTTAACGTATTGCGAATGTCTTTCACAACAAAAGATTGAATTGAAAAGTATCAAGGGAGATGTGTCTTCAGCGTACTTTGATCACTAAAGTGACTTGCTCCACATTGTTAAATTTAAACTAAATTTTGTCCATTTACCTTATTTTTTACCTTATGCGACAAATTTCCAGAAACTTGTGCGAATGAAGATGCTTCTCTGCCTATCTAATAACCTTCTCCGGACAACCTCCAAACCTGTGGGTCCCCTTCATCTATCCAAGCCTCTGCGTCCCCTTCATCTATCCAAGCCTCTGCGGCCCCTTCATTTTTATCCAAGCCTCTGCGTCCCCTTCATTTCTATATATAATAAGCTTTACATAAAAACTCTAAATTACAAATAGTTAGCTGGTATAAAAATATATTATTTTGTACATGCATGGTACAAATTTTCAGAAAGTTATGCGAAAGACGATGCTTTTCTGTCGAATCGAACCTTCTCCGCACAACTTCCAAGTCTGTGACTCTACATAAAAAGTCTATTAAAAAATTTTGGCGACTTACCTTGTTAATTGAGACAATAATTCAGTCTTATGTGGTGTAAAAACTAGTGACATTTCAGAAAATTTTGACAACTTTTCATATTTGACACTTGGTAGGTTATAAAGCGATGACACTTTTTAGGTTATAATTCAATAGTATCTGTTTAATTCCCCTGGCCGTCGCGAGAGGCGTCATGATCCCGAGAGTCGACGAACGAAACATACACTAGTTTCTTTTGGCTGAAGGTGTGCGTGTAACGCGTATATACGTATTATGTCGACAAAAATTTGGTTGAAGAATCAGAAGAAAACTTCCCGTTTCCGACTGATCCATGAGACAATATTACGATATCTCCGTCATGCGTGGACCGATTTTATTGAATTTGGTCTCATTCGAAAGCTTATATGCGGTTTATATAAGAAAAATGCCTTTAAATTTAGAAAATATTGCAGGCGTCATGAGATATTAATGAAATAAGTTTCAGGTTAGGTTGGAATAGCCGGGGGACGAGTAAATGATAGTGGTAGCGACAGTCGACATATACAGGGTGTCTTTTTCCTGTACTTGGCGTCGAGACGCTACCGCGTCTCTAGATCTGTTCGGAACCAAAGAATTACCGGGTAGATACACTGCACTCCTGCAGTGTTGACATTGACATCGGTCACGTCCCGCCCTTGGAGGGGCAGGGAAGTCAGCAGGTAAAATTGCTGCGAGCAATCGCCTGCGTCGGGCCCGTAGGCGGTAGTGGGGGCTGCGCAGAACGGTCACAAAACGGTTCGGGCGTAGGATTATTCTTAGGATGGAACGAGTATAGGATCGGTGTAGGGTATAGGATTGGGGAAGGTTCAGGGGGGAGTCGTCGCCGCTCAGGAGGAAGGTGAGGTCTTGACCACTCTGATAGAGGTCATCAAACCATCTTAAGAACTCGGGTGTCAGTTCTTCGTGTCCTGTGACCTTTGTGGCTGACCCCGTGTCTAAGATTTCCACCGCTCCTGGCCAAGGCGGGATGGTGGAGGGGATTAGGGTTTTAGGGAGCTAGGGTGGAGATTGGAAAGGGAGTGATTTTTCCTCCGCTTTCTCACGTGTGGGAGGGCTATTAGGGGGCCGAGGCGTCGTGGCCTCTTGGAGAGACGCCTCTTCTTTTGGCATTGGCGGGGGGGAGTCCTCTATTGTAATCGTCTCCACTGCCGACGTTCCTTCCCTTATGATGATGAATTCGGTGATCGAAGGGAGGAGGGGGGTGGTGCTCCTCTCTTCCCTCAGGGCCTCTCGGCGCAGCCACCGTAAGTGTGAGAGTTTCCTTGCGGTTCCCCCTCCCTTCGGTCGAGCCTTGGCGGGGTTGTGGTTGCCCCGTTTATGCGGCATCGTTTGTTTATGTTTCTAGTTAAAGAAATTAGAGTATTAAGACATGATTTGTTAGTAATGATCAACCGGGGGTTTCGCGTACGCGACCAAGACGCGCTTTGTTTGCGTGTATTATTCTGGTTTTGCCCTTCCATGATATCTTTAGGTTTTGCGAGGGAATAACCTCTATTATGGTGTGTGGGCCAGAATATTGGTCCCCAAATTTTCCTTTACGCGGTTTTATTAGTACGAAAACGGAATCGCCCGGTTGAAAGGTCTCTTCGTTTATGTGTCGGTCATAATATTTTTTGTAACGGATTTTGGATTCTTTTAGTTTTTCTGCAGCGGCGGTTTGCAGTTCTTGTACCCTCGCGCTTAGCCTTGAGAGGTAATTATTGTAGGTTTCATTTTCAAAGTCTTCGGGCATCCTTTTTCGACTGGGTACCCGGGCTATTTTCCCGAACACTAATTCATGTGGGGTGTAGCCAGTGCCTTCGTGGACGCTGGTATTATAACAGAACGCGGCCAAGTCTGTCCATTCGTCCCAGTCACTGTGTTTACTTATAAACATTTTCAAATATTCCGTTAGGACGAGGTGCGATCGCTCTAGAGAACCGTTAGTCTGTGGGTGAAAAGCTGTGGTTCGAAACTGTTCGATTTTAAATTTTTTCGCGATAGCTTTCATGAAGTTACTAGTGAAATTTGCTCCTTGGTCGGTGAGGATGGCTCTGGGAGCTCCGAACTGACAGATAAATTTCTTTATAAACGCATCTGCGACTTTTATTGATGTAGTTTGTTTAAGGGGTACGCAGACGAAGTATTTTGTTAATAAGTCTTGCATTGTTAATATATAGGTATTCCCTTCTCTAGTGGTAGGTAATGGTCCTACGATGTCCAATGCAATCTTGTCAAAGGCTTGTCCAGGCTTGTCAGTTAGAATCATTGGTTGCCTGGTTGTAACACGGACGAGTTTCTTCCGCTGACAGTCTTCGCATGTTCTAATATAGTCTTCCACTGCTTTCTTCATTCCTTTCCAAAAGTAATGGTGTCTAATTCGGTTATATGTTTTGGTTACTCCTTTATGTCCAGCTAATGCAGACGCGTGATTTTCGGTAATAATATTTTGTCTTTTAGATTCTTCGGGAATTTGAACTAGCTGTAAACATATAGTGACACTAATGTCCTCTTTGTTGACGGCTTCGAGGATATCCGTAATGACACTTTGCCAGCTTAATTGATCCAAGTTCGATGTTTTGGCTATACTAAAAGATTGTATTTGGAGCTCGTTTATCACATATTTAAAGTAGGAAAGGGCTCTGCCCCAAGTTGTCATAGTTAATGGTGTGTTTTGCGTTTCGTTAATAACCAGCCCTACTAGTATTTGTCCCTTTTTGTGAGTTACGTGGGCCTTACCCAGTGGGAGGTCGCCAGGTATTGTCAGGATTCCTGTTTGCGATTCGAGCAATAGTTCCCATCACCACCGCTCTCATCTCACCGCAGCACCTCACGGGCAGCGGAACACGACGGCAGATCGACGATCGATGGCCGAATCAGATCTGGCCGTCGGCGCGCTCATCCAATCGGACCAGCCGTCCGCGCGCTCACCCAATCAAAGCTCACTTCCGCTTGGCGCGTCTTCCAGAAGCTTCTGGAAGACACCAAGGCGGAAGCTAGCTTCGGGCCATTGTGGCCTCTTGTTCGTAACGTTCACCGAATCACACGTATCACGCACGTGATTATTGTTCTGTTCAAACGCGCAATCTCTCATTCTCACAAAGCTCACCGCTCATGTAAAGCGTTCTCGGCTCACCACGCGTGTTAATCCGCTCAACAAACTAGTTTTTGAATAAACGACGTGGCTAACGCTGAATTGCTGTGCTTCGAATTCACTTCGCCACCCTAACCTAAAATTCCGGCACGCGAATAACATCTACTCGCGAACAATTCCCGTTTCCTGCAGTTCCTTCGCTCCGTTGTCGCAAGGTTTTACATCTACGCTTAAAAAGAAAACGAGCGTTTCTTTTCGTAGGGACAATGGGTCGCGACTGATTAATGGCGTTATTCGGATATCTCGTTCGGGATCTGCTTCGTATGCTGCGTCCAAAGAATCGTTTAATCCAATTATCGAAGATTCTGAGTCTGATTCATCCGATGCGCTGGAATCCACTTCGTAGTCAAGGTCGTTCTCTTCCTGCGGCGTTGGCGATTGTGGAGGTGAAATAATAGGGGCGTCCGCTAATTCCTTTTCTTCTTCCTGACCTACTTCGTCTTCTTCGCTACTCATCGGTTCCGGCGGGTTTACCGAGAGCGGATCTGGTGGGTTTACTGCACTGGTCAGCTTTTGGCGCACCCTTCTGGGTGGCTGTACCCTGGCAGGTTTTGCTCTTGGGCGAGTCTTATACGTGGGCCTAATCGCGGAGGTCGATGGTTTGGTGAGTCGGGGTCTCCCGGGACCTCGTTTAGCCGGGGGCTGATCTTCCCAGTCATCGTCAGCTTCCTCTCTTGGTCGTACTGGATATGCCTCCACTGCGGGAGGATTACGGGATAACGCATCGGCAAGTTTGTTACTTTTGCCTGGTTGATAGCGAATTTCGTATTCATATTCTGCTAGTTTTAGCCGCCACCTAACGAGACGCGACGTAGGGTCTTTTACCTTGTGTAGTCAAATCAGTGGTTGATGGTCAGTAAATAAAATGAACTTCCGTCCATATAGGTAGGGTCGAAAATATCTGACACAATACACAATGGCTAAAAGTTCCTTTTCTATTGTTGAGTAATTTGTTTCTGCTTTATTCAGAACACGGGAGGCGTACGCGATCGGTAGTTCCTTTTCATTGGCAGTGTTGTAACCCAGTCAACGACCGCGTGTTACAACCGTCGCGCATTCCGATGGCACACGCGAGCGCCAAAGCGCGGGCAACAACCCGCGAGCACCGTCAGCGTTTCCGACGAAACGCCGAAAAGCGAGCCGAAGGCGGCGACCCCGCTGGTCCCCGCTTCGCCCCGGACTAACTATAAGACTCTGTACAAACTACGAGCGCGGACAGATTAATAACAGACATACGCTATAGTACTCCTGTCACCCAGATCGGGACAGAATAAACTTGTTAACCTTACGGTGAGTTCTAACTCTTCAACCCGCAACGATCCCCTACCTTCGGTTTCTAACCGAATATCCTCGTCCCGGCATTATCACCCGAACCTTTCGGAGCCCGCTGGACGACGACTGTGAAGGACGACCCGGAGCACCTCGAGATTCTATCCAGAATCTCGACCCCAGGCGCCTTGGCATAACAGCAGCTTGACTCAATATTCCTCCTATAGCGTATTCAGAGGCGTCAGTAGTGACGTGAAATTCTAATTCAAAATTCGGGTACTGCAGGATAGGTTCTTTCAGCAATGCGAATCTTAAATGGTCAAAGGCGATTTCCTGGGACGTTCCCCAATTGAATGGTACGTCCTTTTTCAATAGGGAGGTTACAGGGCGAGCCATCTTGGAAAATTCCGGGATAAACCTTCTGTAATAGCCGGTTAGACCGAGGAACTCTTTAATTCCTTTCGGTGTACGAGGTGCAGGGTACTTCTGAATGGCTTGGATTTTATTTAGATCCGGTTTTACTCCCTCCTCGGTAATTATATGTCCCAGGTAAGCGACTTCCTTATGTAGGAATTTACATTTCGTAGGTTGTAATTTTAGGTTTGCTTCTCGCAAACGGTGAGCAAGTTTTTTAAATTTGATTTAGTGTTCAGTAAGGGAACTTGCGTAAAGGACGATGTCGTCCAAATATACGAACATTTCTGTGCCCTGGTGTCCAGTAAGGGTATGATCCATTAGACGTTGGAAAGTAGCTGGTGCATTACAAAGTCCGAATGGCATCCTTTTAAATTCATAATGTCCATGTGGTGTGGAAAAGGCTGTTTTGTGTGCGTCTTCAGGCTTCATAGGTATTTGGTGAAATCCCGAAGCGAGGTCGAACACGGAAAAATATTTGGCTCCCCCTAATTGGTCTAATATTTCGTTGATATTAGGGATTGGGTAAGCGTCAGGAACGGTCTTTTTGTTTAGATCCCTAAAATCGAGTACCATTCGCCATGGGACTTCTCCATCGGGTCCTGGTTTCTTAGACACAATCCAGATTGGTGAATTGTAAGGTGATAATGAAGGCTTTATAATTTCTTGGTCTAGTAATTTTTGTACTTGTTTATCGATTTCCTTCTTGTGTACTGGAGGGAAGCGATATTGTTTAGTATTGATAGGCACTGGGTCCGTTGTCTGGATCTCATGCTGGATAGCGTTCGTATGGCCCAGCTTCTCATTTGGTAAATGGAAAAGGTCATGGTGTTTACTTAAAATTCCTTGGACATGAAGTTTTTCCTCCGGATTCATATGTTCTGTTGAAATTAGTTCGAGCACTTGTTCCATCCTTGTTGCGGATTTTTCAGAAATTGTCGATACTTCCTCACCCGACGCAATAGTAAAAGACTCAAGGTAATCAGGGTGGAGGGTTGATCTGGCATAATGCACAGGGGGTGAGAGTGAGTGCACTTTCGCGGGTGCCTCTGTGTGGTGGATCGACGGATCTTGGGGTATTTGGGACTTGTTTGGATTTAGGGCGGGGGTAGGAGTGACGCATTTAGACGTCATAGTCTTTTTTGTTCGTCTTTGTTTGGGTTCTGGAATCACAATTTCAAATTCTTCCAATTCAACAGTAGGTGTTGTGATCGTTATGTCCATTTCATTGGAATTTATTATCTGTAAGTATGCTTTGCCGTCTCGATTACGGACAAGGGCATTTCCTGCATGAATTCCAGTGCCTAAATCTAGTGTAGGTAAATATCCTTCCTTTACGTCTGAATTTGATATGTTAATAAAAGAAACAGTTTTTGACCTAGCGGGTAGCACGACTTGACCCCTGTCTACAAACGGAATGGAATTTCCTTTGAACTCCAACTGTTTTTTCGAATAATGTATTGAGGCATCTTGTTTCATAAAGAATTCAGTTCCTAGTATTCCGTGTGGTTTAATACGGAAATCGTTTTCGACTACGTGGAACGTAACGTCGTTGCCCAATAAAGTTATTTTTATTGTCCCGAGGGTGGAAACGAGGTCCTTAGCAATGCCTCTAAGTTGTACCTGTTTGTTTACGTCTATATTTTGAGATTGTTTTACGGCGTGAATTTTCAATAAGTTCACTTCAGAACCGGTGTCAATCATTAGTTCCGGTGTTATTTCGAAGTCTGGAGACCGGATAATTACGGACGGGGTTTCGCCAACAATATTTAACCATGCGGTGGCGATCCTAAGTTTGGCATTCCCGATTCCGCTTGTGTCATTATTGGACGCGCTCCTGCTTGGCCCGTTCCACGGTACGCCTCCATAGTTGGCCGTGGGGGCAGAGCGTTTCCCGAGTCTCGTTCCTGGAAGGTACCAGGGCTCCTTTCATTGCGATTAAATAATCGTTTCCTACATTCTGAGATCAGATGTCCAGGATTTTTGCAATACGCACAAATGCGCAATTCCGTAGGTCTTGAGGGAGGAGGTCGAGTTTTGTCCCAGTAGGGGACTATTGGGTTAGGGGCTTGATTACCATATCCTGTAACTCGGTTTTGGGGATATCGTTCGGTCGGTCGATAGTTCAAACCTTGGTTGCTCCTACAGAACAGTGCGTCGTGCCCTGTCTTATTGCAAACTTGGCATACGAGTTTAGGTGCCTTCTGTTCTGAAAACCTTCGGTGGTCCCTGTCCATCTTCTTATCCACGAGTACGGCTGCCTCGAAAGCTTCTTCGAGTGTTTCAAAATTATGTTGTAATAACATTGTCCTTATGTGAGGTGGAAAACCATCAATGAACGAGTCCAAAGTTAGGCGATCCACGTCCAGGGTTTGTGCGAAATCGTGGCGATATTCTCTATTCTCCTCCAGGATGGCAAATCGGAGGTCCTTAACGCGTGAAATGTATACCAACATATGTTCGTTGGTTCCCTTTATAATATTAGCGAGTTCCCCTCGGTAGTGGTCCGATGTCTCGGCAGGGGAGAAAGTGCGTTTAAGTTGTTTAATTAAGTCATTTACGGTTTCGAAGACCCGATCCTCAACCGCCAAGTACGCGTGGTCTTGCAGCTTGTTTATCAACAACCTCGCTAGCTGGGGTTCGGCTTGAGAGGGAACCAGAGCCTTAGTCCTATTGCAAGCTCTCGCGAATTGCAAAACGGACATGTTATGGCCGTTAAATTTTGGGACGGTTTCTATCGCGTCCTTTAATCTGATCTGGGGCAATGGATCTTGGTCCGGAATATGGTCACGAGTCAGTGTATCAGGTTCTTTGTTATATCTTAGCACCGGTTTTCTATCGAAACGGGAGGAACCCGGCGTGGCAAATTTATTCGCGAATGGTGGGGGTGTAAGAACTTTTTCCATTGTCTCTTGTATAATTTGTACCTGTTCGGCAAGGCCCTCTAACGTGGCGCCGCCCGATTTGGTAACTACGCCCGAATGCATTTTGGGTGCGACAAATTTCGTATGTAAATTTTCAATTACCGCTCCCTTTTGTTTTAGTGTTTCCATTTTTCCTAATAATTCGGTAGCCGCGGTATCTATAGGGTTCATGGAAGAGCCCGCGTCTTGGTTCGTTGCGTAAGGGTCTTCAGTTTCGTCGTACTCAGACATGTTTAAAATCGTTTAGACTCTATTTGTATTTATGTACTTTAAAACTGACTGGTTAACTTTAGGGCATCCGGTAGCCGTTTTTCAAGCTTAGGGAGTTCTATCCCTAGAACCAATAATTATCAACCCGTAATGGTTCCTGTTCAAGAGGAGGAAACGATCGGTGCACTCGGAGCAACTACTTAAGGGACGCGTTTGTAACAAGGGGTTTTTGCAACGAGGGCACTTTGGGATTATGTTATTTAAAATATAGTAATGTTCCTGATTGATTTCGTTCACTTCAGTCGGGTCCAGGTCGAAGCAATGAAGGCAAATTTTGT
Organism: Andrena praecox; assembly: GCA_963932275.1. Classification (NCBI taxonomy): domain Eukaryota; kingdom Metazoa; phylum Arthropoda; class Insecta; order Hymenoptera; family Andrenidae; genus Andrena; species Andrena praecox. The sequence goes on along the minus strand of OZ010729.1, from coordinate 46,649,011 downwards.
AGCCTCCCGTGGTCGTTGCTACACCGCCCGAAACACAGGTCAGTTCATTAGTGTATGCCAATTGGTTTACAAATTGGCGGTACAGGTTTGATAGTTGTTGTCGTTGGAATCTGTTACACATACTAGGTATAGGGACGTAGAGGGTAACGTGCGTATAGAGGATCAATTTTTCCGTTAACGGTATTCAAGCGTCCCACCTCTCGAGTGTACAAAGTTATATTGCTACAATTAGCCGTTACTTAGAATTCGAGATGTTCTATGCTCATTTGGTTATTAAATTCGCGATGGCTCTCGTTTGCTAGGAGGTACCAATCAGAACACACGACACAACTGCTCACGGGGCAGATTTGAAATAAAGCGGAATTGCACCGCGAGCAATTGGGAGATACTTTCGGCGTTTGATAGTAATGGACTTGGTATAAAGTTTCCACATTTGTTAGATCTAGCTCAGAGCAACTCGAACAAATGTCGTCTCCTTCAAATGTTGTAGCTATTCTCCCGGAGACACAGATCAACCACCGCATATGTGCCGTCAAAATTTGTAATCTGCGGCTGCGGTAATTTAATGTACCACGAAGTGGGTATTTAATGCACATTTTTATATGTTGGGACCTTGTGGGTACCGCGTTGGAGAATTTATTTTCTTTCAACGGTGGACGGATCCCACCGCTGTCACCAAAATTATGTCACGTCCTAGGTGGAGGTTAGGACAATGACAAGGGAGTTCTTGCCCCGCTGTCTCCAACGTACCGTCACGCCCTAAGGCCGGCCGGATTACGCCGAAATGGAGTAAACTGCGCGGGGCGGGTGGATTGGCTTGAAAGGATCGAGGAGGAAAAGAAGAGTGCGTTTCGTCTTGGGACCGCCAGCTAGACTCATCCGTAGGGCTACAGCTGACGGCCCCTGCCCTAGACACACACGGGGACACAGAGGATGTGATTTCGGAACTTGTATATATATGAATGGATGGGAGATTGAGAACTAGCGAGAAGATTAGACCTCTGGTGGCGCTCGCCGACACTAAGTCGCGATACCGTGGTGGGGCCGAGACGTCACACCTGTCCACACAGTTATTTTTGTCCCCGACCGTGTAGAGAGAATGTGATTCTCTCTATCTCCTCTTCTCTCGGAATGTAATGCGGTGCAGCCACCGCATACATTCAGCATCATACCCTTTCTACGGAGCATATGAAGGGCGTTACCCGGTATGTTTGCCGTCATCTCCCTCGTGGACTCCTGTGGAGCTCCACTCTTTACCACATGCCATCTAGTGATCATGGTTGTGGGTAAGATTTTCTCGATCCACTGTAATATATTTTTATCCGATGCTTGTGGATTATTGATCCTTATCGTGATTAGTTGCTTCTTTTCCAGTATCTCCTCTTCTTGGCGTATAACCATCCTCCCATCCACTCTCAGTTTGTCCTCCTCTATCAACCGATCCACCAACGTGACGAACGACTCTCCCTCAGACGTAAATATAAGTCCCCCGTTCTTTAGTCCGTGTCTTCTGACTTTTATGTCCAAGCCTCTGCCCAGTGCCTCGTTGGTTATTTGTATGGTTATAAGATTCTTGTCCCTCACGCTAATTTCAATCTTCGGGTACTCCCTGTATGTTAGTGCCGTTGTAGTCATCTTTATTGTATTTTCGTCTGGTCGTGGTGTCTGATTTGTTTTTTTGTTTCTGTTTCTGTGTCTATTGTTTCTTGTACGTCTGTCCTGTGTGTCGTGTTTGCTGCTGCTGCATGGTCCTCCTTGTCCTTGTCCGTGTCCTTGTCCGTGTCCGTGTCCGTGTGTATGCGCGTGTGTGTGTGTCCCTCCTACTCCGCTTGGTCCCGCTTGGGGCTCTTGCTCGGGGGCTTCTTCTCCTTTCCCCTTCCCTGTCCCCTTCCTTTTTCCCTTTCCCTTTCTCTTTCCCTTCCCCTCTCCTTTTCTTTCCCTTCTCTTTCTTTCGTCCCTACTTCCTCTTCCTTTCCCCCTTTGCCACAATCTCCTATGTGCGGAGGCGTCGACGTCCGCAACGTCGACACCTCCATTAACTCCATCTCATGGTCCGTCTCCTGCTCCATGATTATATCCCTTATCCGCATCTCCTTTTCCCGCTCCATTTCTTCCTCCATATCGTCCACCAACGCTGCTTCCTCTTCCGCGACCATGGCGGCGTTCTCCTCCTCCTCCTCTATCCTATAGAGGGATGCAGCTTTCGTCACCTCCGCCACCTCTCTTCTTCGCGTCCCCGTCGACTCCCACATCGAGATATCCTGCATCGAAGGAGTATCTCTCATCGCCTCATCCAAATTCATTTCCTCGTCGCTGTCTTGGATAATTAAAGTTAGAGGTTGGTTCTTCTTCTTCTTTTCCCCGTCTTCCGTCCTCTCCAATTCCTTGTCCGTCTTGTCCGATTCTCCATTCGTTTGTTCCTCTGCCTCAATCGTAACCGAACTGTTCGTTCTGATCCTCATGAGCGTCACTTGTGGATTGCGCATTTTCCAGTCTTTCAAACAATTGACCGTTTCCTCCGTCAAGGCTGATGACGTTGCAATATCCATGGATCCGTCCATAATTATGGTTTTTTGGTGGAGAGACGGTCGACCTAATATAAAATGGCTATTAAAAATAATATAGATATTACTTATTTTATCAGAACAAACCTAAAGTGTTTAGAATTTTATGCCGATTCAGGAAAACTGGTCGATATTTGCTTCAAGACAATATTTACTGTAAATCGGGTTGAAAACTGAAGTCATGACATCTGACCACCCACCCCGAGGTGCCGGGAGAAATGGTTTTCGTCGTTGGCGCAGAGACCACTCACATAACACTGTCCAACACGATTTTTGGTCTGCACTATCCGCTGGGTGATTCTTATAGAGTTTTTCGCCCTGAACACGAATCCGCAAGCAGAAATGCTCTATCACCCTCAGTTTTTGAGAAAATCGATTTTGAAAAAAACTGCAAATTTTCAACTTAGAACATTTTTTGTGTCGAAACGGTAATAGTTATTCGGTTGCCCGGTGCGTCAAATTATTCTACGAACCCTCCCGAATACAAAGATATAAGTTATTATTGCATTATGATCATTTAAATTTGTTTAAACAACGATCAAAGGGAAAATGACACCCAAAATGCACCCATTTTTGAAGATATCTTTCAATTTATTTCCAAAACTAAGGGTCCAGGAAAAAATCTGACCATACCACGCGATGCAGCAGACATTTTTCCTTCGGAACTCATCAACAAAACTGGTAAGTCACGTTTTGTTTTCAATACAGAAGCAAAAGAGTTTGGCAAAACGCGCGGTGTCGACAGTGGTAGTCAATGGCGGCGCGCGGTACACTGCCGCTCAGCGTAGCACAATCGCTTAACGCGCCTGAGTACCACTGTTGGCACCGCGCGTTTTGCCAAACTATTTCGCTTCTGTATTGAAAACAAAACGTGACTTACCACTTCTGTTGATGCTTTCCACAGGAAAAATGTCTGCTGCATCGCGTGGAGTAGTCAGATTTTTTCTAAGACCCTTAGTTTTGGAAATAAATTGAAAGATAACTTCAAAAATGGGTGCATTTCGGGTGTCATTTTCCCTTTGATCGTTGTTTAAACAAATTTAAATGATCATAATGCAATAATAACTTATATCGTTGTATTCGGGAGGGTTCGTAGAATAAGTTGACGCAACGAACAACCGAATAACTATTACCGTTTCGACACAAAGAATGTTCAAAGTTGAAATTTTTCCGTTTTTTTCAAAATCGAATTTCTCAAAAACTGAGGGTGATGGCGACAAACGGTTTGCGGATTCGTGTTCAGGGCGCAAAACTCTACAAGAATCACCCAGTGGATATTGCGGAACAGAAAAAAAGTTTCATTTTGTTGGACTGTGTAATTAATCATTGAAAATTAACAAAGGATAAAGCCAAATTATTTATGAGTGAATACAACTACGGATTCATTGATATTTAATTTGTTTACGCCAAACAAGTAAAGAACACATTAAAGAAAAAAAAAAGAATTGGTTTAATACGCGACGTTTCGTTGACAGTTGATTTGTGTGTGATTGGAATAGAGTTTTCGTCGACTTGATTGGTTTTTCGAATATCGCGAACGCTGAAAGACATTCGGTTTTTTCTGGGTTATTGTTAGTTTTTGGTGAGTTGCGGGTTAGAGAATTGCCAGATGCCGGCGGCTGCTCGGGGACATGGATTTATTTCTTTTCGTTTCGCGCCCCGCGGTCCTCAAACAGAGATTAGAGCCTCTCGGCCGTTTTCGCGTCGCGCATTATATATCTCTCCGTCAAACGCCACAAGTGTCCACGAACACTTGTTCGTCCGCCGCGTAGCCCATGGTGGTGGTTGGACTGACTAATTTTACTATATCGTAACACAGAGATATACGTTAAGATTGTGTGTATCTTCCTTTAGTAATCAGTGTGCATAATTATTGTTTATTGCTGAATGATAATATCGCGTTTCTAACGTATATATCGTAGAAACTATAGTAGAGAGGTACCGCGCTCTCGCGCGCGCGTTGGGGCAAAAAGTCCCTCAGACTGAAACTATATATGTAGGGGGTATACGACGCGTTATTTGTTTGCATAATAATATGGCCAAAGTATAAACAGAGAAATGATGCCAAAGTTTTCGCGAAATACTGTGTGTTCAGAGCTGTCTTAGTTGAGCGATTTCATTCATTACTTTTCAGTTCAAACTGAGACTCTGATTTATATTTTTATTTTTTGTTAAACAAGTCATGTTTTCTTTCAATATTGGGTACCAAAATAAATTGGTTTAATAGATATATATTTGTTGATTTGTGATTTGAATAGAGTTTTTTTACTTATTTAGTTTAATATTACACGCTGAAAGACATTAGGGATTGTCGTTTGCGCCTTGCGCCACGCAACCCGCTTTACAGTTGAACGGCGCCTTGCGCCACGCAACCCGCTTTACACCGACGCGCGGCGGCCCGATAGAGATGATTGGTTGCTTTAGATTACCCAATGGGACTGCTCGTGCAATTTTTCGTCTCCGAGTTTCCTTCCGTGTACCTTTCTAGCGGGCGCGATTCCTATACTCTATGCTTGATCGAGGTAATTTTGCACGCCCGAGTTTCCCTTCTCACGTCTTTTTATATCGTTCATGCCTTCTCCTGTATTTTCTCGCGCGCGTGACAAGTTTACACACCTCTTTCTCGTTGAAACAAATTGTTGGTTCGGGCTATTTTCGATTGTGTTGTTGTTGCGTGTTATCGTTGTTGCAAAATCCCGTCATCATCGCGCGCGTCACCGAGATCTCCGCGAGTTTCTTTTAGCTTATTCGATGGTTGCGTCGCGCGGGCGCGATTTACGAGTTTCGTGTCTTGTTTCTGTTTCGTCGTTGCATATGTCACGACGCCCGACATTCAATCGCCACCCAGCTATCGGATGCTTCACTTCCGATCGAACTCCAGACATAACGATAAGGATCGCCCCTCCACTCTGTAAATTCCGCTATTAAGAATCGATTCCGTTGCCAAGGAAAAATAAATGATGTTCAGTCGTTCCAAACCTATTGTCATGCGAGGTTCATTCTACCCGACTCTAGGTCTAATTAATAAGCGTACTGCGTGAGCCGAAATTATTATTAGACTGCGTCCATCTCTAAGGAGCTGTCGCGCTACGAGTCCTGTTTAGAAATAAAACATTGTTTTATTTCACGTACACTGGTTTCACGTGCCATTCCGAGCCGTCCAGCAGGACACGTGCGAACCAATACACTGTGTCACAAATTTTGCGGATTTCCCCGTGACATTTTGCCGATCCTGCCAGGATCACGATCTCCTGTAGTGATAAGTGTCTTCTCCAAACTTCCGAGGCCAGGACTGCGAGAGCCTGCACCCAACGAAGGGACTGCGAGAGCCAGCGAGACGACAACAGGAAGATCGGCCTGAGAATTTCCACTATAAGGAATCAAGGTAAGCGTGGCTCACCATTCCTTCATATATACCATACCGCGAGCCTCGCGTTGAATATTATACGGACTCATCTGAAAACGAATCCCTTATTACAAAAATGGATTCAAGATTAGATAAGCTAGAAGAATTAGTTGAAAGTGTCAACGCTACATTGACTAAACTAATGACAAATATGGAACAGAACCACACAATACTACAGACAGACATCGCGGTGCTAACTCAAGAAAATGCTTCAAGAAGAGCAGAAATTAAAGAGATAGGAGCTAGAATAGGTAAACTCATGACCACCGACGATGAACGATCACATCATTCCGTCATATCGGAAGATGAAAACGACGATCCTGTTCCGCGTACAGGAGCAAGCGCCTGGCATGACCCGAGCGTCACTCCGTCCGTTCCGATCGTGAATCACCGTGCCAATATCCCAGCAAAGGACGTAGTACGCACCATCAGATCTTTCCGCGGTTGCGATGACACTGGAGTCGAAGATTTTATAACGTCCATTAACCCGCCGGCGGGCGCGCCTAAAAGTTTTACACGAGCGGGCGCGTCGTGTACTCCGTACACGGGGGTTTGTTTTGGCTGAAAAACCGTTTTGCCCTGATGTATTGTACTCAGCACCCCTATGTTTTCTTCCAGCGGACATTTCTGCATAATTCTACGTACTTGTCAGGTTCAAATTCGTTTTGAAAGTGTCTCTGCTTGAATGAAAACGAAAGTATGCCGCGTATCCTGTCGGTGAGCGCGCCCGTGTACTCAAGTTTCCCAGGTGTACGCCTCCGATTGTTCTGGTTTTTGGATATGTTTTAGGGGACAGAAAAATAAGATGTACGTGTATTTTTATTTCGGCCTGTTTGCATCTTTAGGGGGTGAAACCACCCCTCAAAGGTTTTCAGGTGTTCGTGTCCGATTGTTCTGGTTTTTGGATATGTTTTAGACGACCGAAAAATAAGATATACGTGTTTTTTTATTTTCACCCGTTCGCATGTTTAGGGGGTGAAACCACCCTTCACCTGTTTTCAGATTTTCGTCCCCGATTGTTTTGGTTTTTGGATATGTTTTAGGGGACAGAAAAATAAGATATACGTATTTCTTTATTTCGGCCTCTTTGCATCTTTAGGGGGTGAAACCACCCCTCAAAGGTTTTCAGGTGTTCGTCTCCGATAGTTCTGGTTTTTGGATATGTTTTAGGGGACAGAAGAATAAGATATACGTGTTTTTTTATAGCGGCCTATTTTCAAACTTAGGGGGTGAAACCACCCCTCAATTTTATAAGATTTTCAGGTGTTCGTCTCCGATTGCTTCTGTTTTTGGATATGTTTTAGAAGACCGAAAAATAAGAAACGCCTGTCTTTCTATTTTGGCCCATTTGCATGTTTAGGAGGTGAAACTACCCATAAACTAGCCGTAATCGGTTAACTGCGCATTTTAGAGAATTGAAGCCAGTAAAAAAATTCATAAAATTCTTAAAAAAAGCCTTAGACATAGTTTATTTCAGGATGACACATTAGTGGTTTTATGGCTTCCCATCGCTACTTACAATGAGGGGTGAACCACCTCTTGGGTAGTTTACCCCCTAATAACGGTCACTGGCGACAAGAATCTCATCCATAAAGCAAGTTATGACGCAAAATCAAATTCATACAACGTTTTATTTGTTTCACCCCCTAAACATGCAAATGGGCCAAAATAGAAAGACAGGCATTTCTTATTTTTCGGTCCTCAAAAACATATCCAAAAACCAAAGCAATCGGGAACGAACACCTGAAAATCTTATAAACTTGAGGGGTGGTTCCACCCCCTAAATATGAAAACGAGCCGCTATAAAAAGACACGTGTATCTTATTTTTCCGTCCTCTAAAACATATCCAAAAACCAGAACCATCGGAGACGAACACCTGAAAACCTTGAGGGGTGGTTTCACCCCCTAAAGATGCAAACAGGCCAAAATAAAAAAACACTTATATCTTGTTCTTCTGTCCTCTAAAACATATCGAAAAACCAGAACAGTCGGGGACGAACACCTGAAAACCTTGAGGGGTGGTTTCACCCCCTAAAGATGCAAACAGGCCAAAATAAAAAAACACGTATATCTTGTTCTTCTGTCCTCTAAAACATATCGAAAAACCAGAACAGTCGGGGACGAACACCTGAAAACCTTGAGGGGTGGTTTCACCCCCTAAAGATGCAAACAGGCCAAAATAAAAAAACACGTATATCTTGTTCTTCTGTCCTCTAAAACATATCGAAAAACCAGAACAGTCGGGGACGAACACCTGAAAACCTTGAGGGGTGGTTTCACCCCCTAAAGATGCAAACAGGCCAAAATAAAAAAACACGTATATCTTGTTCTTCTGTCCTCTAAAACATATCGAAAAACCAGAACAGTCGGAGACGAACACCTGAAAACCTTTGAGGGGTGGTTTCACCCCCTAAAGATGCAAACAGGCCAAAATAAAAAAACACGTAAATCTTATTCTTCTGTCCTCTAAAACATATCCAAAAACCAAAACAATCGGAGACGAACATCTGAAAACAGTTGAAGGGTGGTTTCACCCCGTAAACATGCGAACGGGTGAAAATAAAATAACACGTATATCTTATTTTTCGGTCCTCTAAAACATATCCAAAAATCAGAACAGTCGGAGACGAACACCTGAAAACCTTTGAGGGGTGGTTTCACCCCCTAAAGATGCAAACAGGCCAAAATAAAAACACACGTATATCTTGTTCCTCTGTCCTCTAAAACATATCCAAAAACCAAAACAATCGGAGACGAACATCTGAAAACAGTTGAAGGGTGGTTTCACCCCCTAAACATGCGAACGGGTGAAAATAAAAAAACACGTATATCTTATTTTTCGGTCCTCTAAAACATATCCAAAAACCAGAACAATCGGAGACGAACACCTGAATACCATTGAGGGGTGGTTTCACCCCCTAAACATGCAAACGCGTCAAAATAAGAAAACACGTGTATCTTATTTTTCGGTCCTCTAAAACATATCCAAAAACCAGAACAATCGGAGGCGTACACCTGGGAAACTTGTGAGTAGACGGGCGCGCACGCCGGTAGGATACGCGGCAATACTTTCGTTTTCATTCAATTAGAGACACTTTCAATCCGAATTTGAACCTGACTAGTACGTAGAATTATGCAGAAATGTTCGCTGGAAGAATACATAGGGGTGCTGGGTACAATACATCACGGTAAAACGGTTTTTTCAGCCAAAAACTGACCTCCGTGTACTGAGTACACACGCGCGCCTGCCGGCGGGTTAAGATAGCCCGCACGCAATGTAAGGAGGCCGACTTTCTATTACGTTTAATTATTGCCGAGAAAGTAACAGAACACGCAGAAAGAAGCATTAGACATTTAACGATTAATTCCTACGACGAACTTTACGACGCTTTACGCAAACACGTAGCACCAGCAACTACGGTAGGAAACGCACGTAGCAAGCTAAAGGATATCAAGCAAGGCAACACGGAATTCGTGCATTCGTACAACTTAAGATTCCGCCAGCAATATAGCGAATTAAAATACGCAATTCAATATAATTACGCAAAACCCCAAGCGCGCAAGGTGATGCTTGACTCGGAAGAAGAATCCTCTAACCAAACATATATCCAAAATCTCCGTCCAGATATCAGCCGGTTGGTTTATGCCCGACACCCTCTAAATTTGACACTTGCCCAGCAATGCGCGACAGAAACCGAAACATGGTTACGCGAAGCATCGTGTCGCTCCCAATCAAGTTTAAGGACCGCGCCTTTACCAAGGCGCCCTCAATCATCACGTCCGACGCACGAATCATCAACAAGCCGTTCCCATCCGACGGCAGCTGCGTTTACCGAAAGCCCTTCAAATATTCCAGTATCAACCACACCCCCCGTACGAACCTGAAGTGTACATATTGCGGTATAATGGGTCATACAATCAACCAATGTAGAGAACGAAATTTTCAGTTATGTCAGCAAGGCAAACTCCCGCCTCGTGTAAATCAACTGACGTACTTGCAACACCAAGAGTATCAAGAACCTCAGGTAGACTACGACACATCCACGCACAGCTTGGAGGAATGCGAAGTAAAGGAAGACTACTCATTGACACAGGATCAGGAATAAATTTGATAAAATCCTCGTTACTCAATGAAACGTTAGCAAGAATTCCAGAGAACCAAAATTTTTGCATGGGTCGCGATTTACATACAACCAATAAAAGGGTACAACTCGTCAGTTTAGGCAAAATACATGATTTCTTTGAGATACCCGATGACTTCCCGATATTAGAAGACGGTATAATCGGATTGCCATTCCTCGACGCACATAATTTTACTATCACCAGCAAAACGCTTACTATAAGCGAACGGACGATTCCATTGATAAACGAACTTGCTATCCCCGCGAAACAAACCGTCTCAGAGACAATTCAAACAGCTGATGGAATGCAACGCGTTCTATTTACGAATCTTCTCAACTCCGATATTCGTACGCCTATCAATAATATCACATTCGAACACCAAGACGCGCCATTAGGATATCGTCTACGCCAACTGATGGATAACGTCCGAACACACCACCTGGAAAAGAACATCCGTGAACCATTAGAGAAAATAATCTTTTCGTACTCTGACATATTTTCCTTTAATGACGATCCGTTACCCGCAAGTAAACTAACATCGCACTGTATCACAACAAGCAGCGATAAACCTGTATTCATCAAACCGTATCGACTGCCGAAGTGTCATGAACAAGTGTCTCAAACTTAGTTTGTTTGTGTGCTATCCATTACACCAAGGGGAAGCGAAGTTACACCATTAATTTTGCGAAGGCTAGAGGAGTTGGTAAATTTACAGGATCAACTTCACTAATATGCACGCCTATGTGTTCAAGCAATCTCTGCATATTACGAGAAACCACTAACTCAAAAGGTCTAAACTTTATTATAGTCCGTGTGATTTCAGCAAACTTTATGTCCACGCACATGTTTGCATAATACAATCCCAAAGCTCTGCTCTGCACTTCATCAACACTGGTGTCCGGTCTCTCAGGAAAGACGAGGGCTGCTATCCAATCCGAATGCGACTTCTTCGGGATGCCGTCGCTTATAACGTATCCAAGGAACTTTATCTCCAAAGACTCTGTTACTTGACTCTTAACAAGATTTAAAGACATACCAATAGTCTTAAACAGATTATTCACATCATTAAGTTTCCAGTTTCTACTAGAAGATGCGAGACTATCATCCCCCAAGACAATCAAGTCCACTCCATGAGAATAGCGTTGACTACGGATCCAACGAGTTGGGTGAAGTAACTTCCACTTGCTATGCCACTAGATTTCTGAAATCTCCTGCCATCAGCGAGACGAACCTTAGTATTGATAAAATAGTCACAGTGTAACGTACCGCGACGAGTCGCCGCTGTAATTACCTTTCTTTTATTATACTAACTCTAATTATTCTTATATTATGTTATACCTAAAACCCTTTGTATTAGTAATAAGTCATGAATGCACGTATGGATGAATGCAATCTAGTGACCAGTGAAAGAACTAAGTGAAGCGAACGCATGCGCAGAGTCACTCAGTCGAGCGAGTGAACCAAGTGCGGATCGAACGCGCGTGCGCGAAACGCACGGTCAACCGGACGCCGAATAAACCGCGAGTGTAGTGCGCGACTGGCGCGAACCGGATATAGAATCCGATTGGTGCAGCTGATTGGCGCGGGCTAAGTTTCAAAAATCAGAATAAATAGAGGCCCGCCAGCAAAGAGGATTCATTCCTGGATCTTCGACCGAACCAGTATTATACTGTAGACGTTTTCATTAGCCCCTCAGTCCTCGGGCCGCTTTCAATAGCCCCTGGGCCGCGAATTCTACAATCCAGTCTACTTCTACCAACATCAGGCCTACCATCTGAAGTCGCTTTCAGTAGCCCTTCGGCTTCCATCTGGGGACATCTTAACCGATTACCTGGCTACCATCTGAGACGCTTTTACTAGCCCCAGCTTCCATCTCAGCCGCTTTAATTAGTCCCTGAGCAACGTGATATCTACAACTGAAGTCGCTTTTAATAGCCCTTCAGCTTCGAACCTAGAAAGCGTGGGCCAGCTGATAGGCAACAGGAAGCCATTCAAATTCGAGAGAAGGAATCCTCTCAATCACTCAACTTCAACATTCTGAATTGACCAAGTGTCAATTCCTCTATTATACATTATACCGACTTCGTGTCGAGTTTCATATATACTCAGCGATTTAGTATCGCATCTTTATATTATATTTTCTATATTCATTAACGACTCAATTCTAATTATCAAACGAGTCAACTATCTCTATATTCCGTTCTACCGACTTAGCGTCAATCCAAAATCGAACGATATTCTTTATTACCGACTAAGCGTCATTTTTCGTTAACATTATATTCCGTTACAACGGCCTAGCGTCGAAACCGAAACCAACGATATTCTTTATTTCCGACCGATACGTCGTCACGTATTATTTAACGTTCTATTAATTTACCGTTACGGTTCACACGACTCCGTGTCGTATTATGTTATTTTAGGACCTAGCGTCAAACTTTCTTTGAATAAACTATTTTGTTACTTGTTGTTAAAAGGAAGGACTCTCGTTCTTGAAATTCATTTCTTAATCGTACGCCACCCGAACCAATCCCACAAATTCACAGGTAAACCGCTCTACTTGTGAAAACTCCTGTAACTAACGGCAGCGTCTCGTTCGAGAACGTTACAACGAAGATAATAAAATAAATTCAACATCTTCCGGATATCAGCATAGCCATAGTCACGATACTGGTAGAATCTCAAATTCTGCATCAATATGTTAAATGCTCAATCAGCCAAGCGGGTACTGTCTTATCGAATTTCTTAAAATCAAAACCCAGGTATTTCATTCCACTCTGAGTAAATCTGTTAACGAGTCTTCGAGCGCCTCCAGTCGCTGTCTCCATCCCGTACGCAATAGGGTTGTATTTATTATAAAATTTGTAAAATTGTACAACAAATGTCGTTGAACATATTCGTCTTCAATTCTTATAACTTTATTAATGGCTCTTTTCCAATGCAATGCTTCAATATTGTTCACTTTTTGCTGGATCAGTTCTATAACTCTATTGTCGAATTTTGGAAATTTATTGTGCCTCCTAACATTTTTTTTTAGCTTTCCCCATATTATTTCAATCGGGTTGAATATACAAAAGTATGGCGGCAGCCTCAAAACGGTGTGTCCATATGCCTTTGCAATTTCATCTATTACATATGTTTTATTAAATGTTTTTGTTTTCAAAACTTCTAATAATTCCTTTTTTGTATACGTTTCTTCGTAGTATAAGTCATGTGTATGTAGAAAGTTTTGTATTTCCGACTGTGTGCTGCTACTGTTAGGGATTTTTTCATATATTCGGGAATGATATGGGGCATTGTCTATTACGATCGCACTACTTGGTTTCAAATTTGGAATTAGTTGTTCCTCAAACCACTTTTCAAAAACCGTGGAGTCCATGTTCTTATGGTAATCTATGTTGCAATTTTCAATATTTTTGCCACATAGTTTCAGAGCACCATGCACCCACCCATCTTCACTTCCACAGTGCAAAATTACCAATCGCTGCCCTTTATTTGGTGGCATATGGACAACACATTTTGCACTATTATCCGACCACCCTTTTTTTGCCGTGTCGTGGGTATCATACCACGTTTCGTCAAGGTAATAAATTGTTTTACCGCTATTCCGGTATGATTTTATGATGTCTAAATAGTACAGCCTCCATCTGACAATTCGTTCACTTTCCATGATTGAAACGCGTTTATCTATAACTTTGAATTTGAATCCCATTTTTTTCAGGCACATTCTTATAATCTTTTCAGATGGTATATATCCTAAAGTTAGGTCACATTGCAACTTTTGGTGCAGTGCTTCTATTACTGGAATTTCGTTATTTTGGTAGCAATTACCTATATATTTCTGTCCGAATTATGTCTGCCATGGAAGCTGTTAATGATATAAATTTTCCAGCATCTGAGCGTGTTTTTCTTGCCTGTATTCCGTTCTTAATTATTTTGTGTAGTTTCGAATACGAAACACCTGTGTTACTAAAGTTAATAGAGGATCAGTGCCAGAAGCGGATAAAGCGTATTTAACAGGAGGAGCAAAGCACAGAATTTACAAACAGCACGAGTCTTTATATTTAAACAGTCCACTATGTACAAACACTAAAATAAACACTATTTACTAAGTTCCACAATGTCTAAGCACTTACAATTATATTAAGCTAAGCAAGTCTATAATTATTAAGCGAAGGGAATCTTGGCGTTTAAGCAATGTAAAGGCCAAGCAGCAGGAAAGTGACTACGAAGCACTGTCGTAATCGAGTGAAGTAGAAGCGCCAGCAAGAGAAGCGCGTAGCAAAGGTACTTGTTATAAGCGTGGTCGCGAACGGAACAAGATCCAGGAAATCGGCTCGATCTCCTGGAAGCAAGAGCAGTCCCCCTTCCATCGATTGTAAGACGATGGAAGGGGCCGTGATCGACGCTCCACATGAGTCAGCGCGCAGCCGTCAGGTGCCTAATTACCGGTGGGCCAAAGAGATGGCGTTAACATGCAGAATTTCTTGAACAACCTGTCAGTGCCGCCGTTTTTTTTAATGCTTCGGTTTTCTCTAGATTGTCTAGACGTCTTATATTTTTATATACATTTATACAAATTTTTAGGGCATCTTCTGTCAGGTGTAGCCTCTTCTTCCCTTGATCCTCTTCATCGCTATCGCTATTATGTATTGTTCTTAGCTCTTCGTTAACAGCTTGACAATTCCCACTTGAAGATGTTATTTCCCACGGTCGGAACATATTACACAGTTCAAAAACACCACAAACACACAATCACACACTAAGAAAAATGTTAGTATTCGAGTCGATGCTAAATACACGAATACTGGTGACTGCGTGCGCTCTGTCCGAGAGGTTTACTTTGACTAAAAATGTCAATTTTTAGACCTGAGAAAACGGCAAGGAAAACATAGATGTCCATTTTATAACTCTTACCTGGGTGTTAGGTACGCTTACAACCGGGGACGTGTTATAAACTGAGATTCGTGAATACCTACTACAAGCTATACCCATTTTGAGAGTTCGGTATTCGAACACTCTGACTGCCACGGTGAAACCTCAAAAATGACTTCAAGACATGCAGTGATTTTAATTTAAAATAAGTTATTAATATAAAATAAATAATATTACTACTGTTCTAATGCAGTACACATACCTTACTAAAATGTATTTGTATTTAATACGAGACAATTTTTAATAGCCAGTAGCAAAGCTTAATTGATGTATTTTAATAATGATAAACCGTATCTTCAATTTCTGTTTTATTTTCTGTTAGGGCCCCGGTTTTGTCCTGGTATTCTCTAATAAATACAGTCCTGCAAGAGGTAGTAGAGGGGCACGTTTAGCGGCCAGTACCCAGCAGGGTGTCGGTTAAGACCCCGCTGAGGGACTTCACACCTAAGTCACTATATCTCGTAGAGGCACTATAATTGATGCTATGTATCCCGATGGCGCTTGATTCTGCCGAATCTTGCTAGTCCGATAAGTCAAAACTCTGTATTTTATATCATTTATTCTTATCCCCTTGTTGTTGTTGGAGCATTTCAGTTACACACTCTGGATTGCCGCGACCCGGCCATTGCTAGTGCTATCGAGATTCTTGTTCCATTGTAAAAATGACGCGACACGCTGTCGCTGTGTCGTCGCTTGTCAGTTTGTGTGCCCTTTTATGCCCAGCGGCTGAGAGCGACAAGTGATCGTAATTTCTTATTGAGGTAAAAATCCGTAGTTTAATAACGGCCAACACAACTAAGTTTACAAAATAATATTATGTTTATGAATAAATTCTTTCCGACTGGATTTACATAATCAGTAGGTATAAAGCTACCGAATTTCTATCGCAGTGGTATTCGTAAGCTGCCAGGAAAATGGCAAATGGTAATTAACAATAATGGAAATTATTTCGATGATTGAGTTGTTTTCATATTTTTTTCAATCAAACTGTTATTGTACCCTAAAATCGGAAAGAATTTATTTCTACACCTAATAATCACCAATAAATTAAATAAAACTCACCCATTCGGACATTCCTTTCCTTCCTTTTTGGAAACCTGTGTCACTGGGTCACTGTACCGATCCTGGTCATCGGTGGACGAAAAGATTTATGGTTGGGTAGCGCCCAGTGCTCATACGTAAAGGGTCGCGACGTCAAATGCGTTCGGATTAATGTACCGAATATTCACTTCACTGCACGGCTACTAACACTAATCCACTTTATTTATTTTTCATCGAACGTGTTGTTCCTACTTTATAAAAATTTGTGGATATTAATTTTCACTTGGCGTTCGGAGCCGTGGGTATTCCCTCGCAAATACTCGCGCAGCAGCACTTGCGTCTCCGTTGTTCGGGGGGTACACCCAGAACATCGCGTAATACTTTTGAGCAGAGAACATTTCTGCGACGTGATTGCTAGCTGACTGACAAGATTTTTTCCAAGCAACTTCCTCTACCCCCAAATTGTTTCTCTCGTTCCATTATGAGTTAACTCCCACCAGGCCAAGAGGCTTCAGGTAAAAAGAAGCCAGCACATTTTCGAAACACACGTGCTTTGCAGAAGTGCAACGAACGAACCGTCGAAGCAGCCAAAAATTCATCAGGCTGATCGGCCTGAGCATTTCGTTAAGCCTCGTGGCCACTAGCAATAAACTTGCGACATTTATTGCGAGAGTTGATGTCAGCGCTGTGTAAACACGCCTGAGAGTAGCTCTAGCAAGTTCTGGTTACTTGCGACAGTTGGTCTCAGCAAGTGAATTCTGTCGTAGTGTAGACACTCGACAATCTTCTCTCAGAGAGAATGGTTTTACATCCAAACGAATTGGAAATTTTTTGCTAGAGTAGAAAGCAAGTAGGTGGACCATAGTATTCGGTATTGAATCTACGTGCACGCCAACATTTTTGTATCACTTTTAGTAATATTTGGTCCGACTAATTCTAAATTCTACTTTTGTTGGACCGATATTTAGATAGATATCATAGCATAGAGTAGATACGTTACGTACAAATAATTGCTGTCAACTCTCAGGTATAACACTGCAGTGTAGACACGCGGGACATATCTTGGGCAAGACTTCTCTCGCAACTACCTGCAGGTAGTGACTTCGGACAGAGGTTTACGTGGAAACACCCGATAATCTTCTCTCAGAGAGAAACATTTTACTTCCAAACGTGCTGGAAATTTTTGGCGAGAGTAGAAAGCAAGCAGGTAGGCCATCATGGAAAACTGGCATGCAGAGGCTTTCAGGGCTTCGCCTCCGATTGCTTTGGTTTTCGGATATGTATTAGAAGACCGGAAAATACCAAATACGTGTTTTTTTATTTTGGCCCGTTTGCATATTTAGGGGGTGAAAACCCCACCCTTCAAAGTTTATAAGAAGAGGTACAAAATTTCCAACTGTTAGTTTAAAGAATATTATAGCATTGTGTTGAATAAAATATGATATAAAACTTGATATTAATTCCCTAGAAACAATAGACGATCATACTGACAATTGAGTATCAGTCGAGCATGCATGATTGAAAGAGAAGCCTTTTCATTTTTCGTGGTGTGCAAAAATATTTGAAAAGTGAATCAAATAGTAATATAATGGGGATGAAGGCAAGTTATAAAGTATTATCTTTGCATGATTTATCATTATACATGTTTGTTCTTGATTATCCGAAAATAGTTTACCAGTAAAGTTTACGTGCCAAATATTTTTCCTTATTTTGCAAAACTGCAAAGTCTCATCAAAATCGACGTGTGCGGGTTCGATATGTTCCCTTAGTATAATTCGTAATTTCTTATCGGAACATATCTTGTAGGTAATATGGAACATATCGAATGAGTGCAATATGGAACATGTTGCGTGTTCCATAATATGATTATATTATGTTACAAACAGAGTATTATTTTTTATTTTTTTGTTCAGTGTGCACACGAAGAATGTGGGGCTTCACACGTATTATTCACGTGCCCAACGTGTGGGAGACGTAGAAAGCAACAATAAATTCCAAAAAATGATATATGTATATTTGTTTATTTGTATCTTCTACTTAAATCTTCATTATTAGTAACAAAAGTAAAGTTTTTTCAGTTTTTTTTTACAAATTTCCTAGATGTTCCATATTAGATACCGTTTTTTCGAACTGCCGATTTCTACTTTTTTTAATTTTTCTAATGTAATTTCAAAACATTTGAGTTGTTTTACAATTGGCTATATAAATATGATTATGCATTAGTTCTTTCGTCTCCACGTGTCAGTTTTATATAAAAAAAAAATCCCTACTTTTGGCAAGCTTTTGAAATCTGGTGTTCCATATTACATACGTTTACCCTAAATACTTGATACGCACAATGTGGCTGCAGGAAAACTTGAATATTCAAGCAGCTTGAATGCGCTAATTTTCAAAATGTTAGAATTTCGTTAAAAATATTCCGATTTATGTCGTATTTGGTATAATCGGAAAACACCAGGCTACATTGGTATCATTTTCATGAAGACCTAATGAGAAATGCAGAACTTGGTATTTTCATTAGTACAGGGTGTTAAAAAAGTATTGTTCACCGCTTGGAGCGATGAATCTACACCCCCGGATCGGTGGAGATTTGCAAAAAAATTTGCTGCAAAATTATTCATAACATTGAAAATTAATTAAAGTAGTTGAGCTATCGACCGTATTTTTAGAATATAACAATAAGTGGTTTCGGCGCACTGGTTCGGTCAGTTAAAATGAATTCTTTGGTTGGAAAGGTCCTTGAGATTTCTCATAGTGTCTGGTCCAAACTTTCTTGACATTGATTTAAAGAAACTTTCCTTTATTGTGGATTGTGATTTTTTAACGATTTCGCCTTCCATTTTAAATAAAGTAGTTGAGCTATCGACCGTATTTTTAGAATATAACAATAAGTGGTTTCGGCGCACTGGTTCGGTCAGTTAAAATCACAATCCACAACAAAGGAAAGTTTCTTTAAATCAATGTCAAGAAAGTTTGGACCAGACACTATGAGAAATCTCAAGGACCTTTCCAACCAAAGAATTCATTTTAACTGACCGAACCAGTGCGCCGAAACCACTTATTGTTATATTCTAAAAATACGGTCGATAGCTCAACTACTTTATTTAAAATGGAAGGCGAAATCGTTAAAAAATCACAATCCACAACAAAGGAAAGTTTCTTTAAATCAATGTCAAGAAAGTTTGGACCAGACACTATGAGAAATCTCAAGGACCTTTCCAACCAAAGAATTCATTTAACTGACCGAACCAGTGCGCCGAAACCACTTATTGTTATATTGAAAATTAATGTTAAATTTTTTTTACATCAACATATTCTGCTCGGTGGAAGGAGAAAAAGTTTGAAAGGAGCCATATATCGGAATACGAACCGTTTCGTGTGGATAAATTATTAAAGATTTCGCAACAATTTGAATGTGTAGAGTTGCACGTAGATGCATGGGCCCACCACCAGAGATTGAAACCGTTATTATATCGATTTCTTGAAACAGTTATAAAGAACCATTATTCTGAATAACTGTTATAAAGAACGTAAATGTCAGACTATTTCGGTTTAAGTTACGGTTCCTATATAGTTCTATAACTTTTATTTTTTAGGTTCTATATAAGTTCCAAAGCGGTTATAGAACCGATTCTTGTAACGATTGTACAGAATTTTATAGTAAATGAAATCACAACATATTACAAATATAGATTACTGTGTATAACAATATTGTTTAAAAATTATTATAAATAAGTAAGTAAATATATATTATGTACACATTTGTACATACATATATAATTATTTTGTAATATGAAGTGTTCGTTAATATAAATGTTTGGTTGTTATACCGATGAGGGTCTACCTCAGCGATTTCAATGATTTTTTAATATGTTGTCAGAATCATGGTCCTGATGGTGAGGTGGATTCTCATCGAAAAAATGAACTTAACAAATAAAAGTTTCGCTCTATGGTGTTGAATATTTATTGCACTTTTTAACGGTATAACAACCAAACATTTATATTAACGAACGCTTCATATTACAAAATAATTATATATGCGTGTACAAATGTGTACATAATATATATTTACTTACTTATTTATAATAATTTTTAAACAATATTGTTATACACAGTAATCTACATATATTTGTAATATGTTGTGATTTCATTTACTTTAAAATTCTGTACAATCGTTACAAGAATCGGTTCTATAACCGCTTTGGAACTTATACAACCCCTGGCAATAAGTTTTCGACCAAACGCAATGGTACGAAGTCAACGAGAAACACCACAATTTTTTTTACGTAAAACAATGCGGTATAAATATAACACTCATGGTAACTTTAAATTGATCTAATATGAAGTAAATGCACCAAAAATAATTAAGACATTCGTTTATTATCTACTAAAAAACAGTGAACAAACAAAATGTTGTTTGGAAAAAAGTATTTGGCCAACGGGATCTCTGGGGAAAAAGTATTCGACCATATAAATATGCAAAGAAATAAACAATAATTTACTTAAAATTCACATTACCTAATATTTAGTTACATTTCCATGTGCATGTATAACCGCTTTTATGCGTTTTGGCATTGATTCTACATATAAGATTCTCGCATTCTGTTGGTGTGATTTCATCCCACGATGCCTTAATTGCTTTGTGAAGATATTACGCATAAATTTGTAATGAAAAATAGGTTTGGTCTACCTACTGGCTGGCCATTTTTCAGTTTTGATCCCATTATTAAACCGGGAACAAAATATTTTGGAATGACCTTTTTTATGAACTAATATTCACAATTTTCATTAACCCAAATACGGTTAACCAAGGAAGGTTACTGTGACCCATAGTAACCACGAGGGAACGGTTCCTAAATTCTCGAAAGAGCTGGGTTACCCGCTCGGAACGGGTTACTAGTGACATAACACAGTCTAGTCTAGACAGCCACTCAAGACAAGTCAGGCATACCTACATTGGCTCACGAAAGTATCCGAACGCACTTTAGAACAGAATAACTTTTTTAAAATTGGTCCAAACGACTTTAGGTTTTTGGAGAAACTAGAAGCATTAGTTTACCAGCTGAGGTGTTACGTCATTTTGAAAAAAATTGCACCTGCACGGAATAACGAAGAACATAGTGAATGTCGTTTTTTTCAACATTTCATCTGAAACTTTAATGAAAATTTTCAAAATCCCATTTGTAGATTTAAGTAATTTGTGTATACGTATAAATGTCAGTATAAATTTGAGTCCTGAAAATAATCTTTGCACGGACACTTGAGTTGCTGGAACTGCGTGTACAATATTTGCAAGTATTCGCAGTTCGGAATATCTGTGTTTATCAGTAGCCGTCCTTGATTAACCGTATTTGGATTAATGAAAGTGTTGTAACCCAACCGACACCCAGCGTAACGACATCGCGCCACATTCCGATTCAAACGAACAGTCGAAATCCGGCACAACTGAGTAAGGGTTTTCGGAAGCGCACCGAGAACCGTCAGCTTATGGTGAAACCCCCAAAAGCGGGCCAAAGACGGAGACCCCGATGGTCCCCGCTTCGCCCCGATTAAAGTATAAGAACCATGTACGAGCAAGGCGAGCGCAGACTTGTTATAGACTCTATACGAGACTCACGCGGATTGTCACAGTGTCCATGTAACCCAGATCGGGATAGAATAAATCTTGTTTAACCTACGGTGAGTTCCAACTCTTTAACCGGCCAAGGATCCTACTACCCTCGGTTCATAACCGAGTATATCCGTCCCGGCATCCTCACCCGAGTATTCGGAGCCCGTCGGACGACAACAGCGAAGGACGACCTAGGAACACCGCGAGATTCTCAGGGAGAATCTCGACCCAGGCGCTTTCCACAACAAAATTGGTGGCAGCGGTGGGATCCAGCCAACGTAGGGAACAAGCCTGACCGACTGGGACACCAGGACAATAGCGGAGACAACGACCCACCTAAAAGTAGGGTAACTCACTCCGCACTGCTGACATCCGTCTACAGAGGACGCCTGCAGGAAATTCCACGGCCGACATCGAGACGACCATGCATCGCCTGCTCTACGTGCTGTAAGTGCGAAATACCACACTCAGCAAAAACCGCGAGCAGAGCCCCGCCGTTCTCATGCGCCGCGTAAAATCCGTAGAAGCATATATCGATCGAAATCTAGATTTAACCGAACGGGTAGAGCTTCCTACACCTAGAGCACTTAGCCGGAGCAACCCGCGTAGGGTCCGACGACCGCGCCCGCGAAAGTCAGAGGACGACCCTCTCCTTTTCGCCCTCGACACACTCCGTCAATCCGGAGCCCGTGCGCGACAAGCTCTCGAACAGCAATCTACCAGCGACCACTTCCCTCTGGAAGCGATCCAGTCCGTATTAACTCATACAGGACCCGTAGTGTCCGAGCGACAATTCCCGTTCGACGAACTAGATTTTAGCTTACTCACGCGTGCTGAACCAGCAACCGAAAATCAACTAACCGAGCTAGGAAGCCCGAGTAACCCCAGGGAAAGCACCCTATTAGACGAAACCGATTTACAAGACATAGACATGTCCGTCACCACGGCGGTACCCGCACGCGACACGGTCGCAGCAAGCGTCGCGATCCTGGCCGACAAAATAGCAGCAATAGATCGGTCCCTCGCCCAGCTAACAGCGAAAATAACCTCCTTTGACGGGAAAGCCACGTCAACAGACGCCAAACTAGAACGCCTGAAGGAAACGATAGATGCAGTACTAGACCTGCACCACGACACATTGAATCCAGACGTAAACCAAGGGCAAGCGGCAGCGACTCCGTCCCCCGCCTCTGACCCTCCGACAGCAACTAGGACCGCGGTTCGCTTTAGAGACGACGCCGTACCTAGACGTTCAAGCCTATTCGTACCCCCTGTATCGGACAGAGACCCTAACCGACGCGCGCCGTTACCGAAGGCGTCAGCAGCGTCCGAAAGAGCCTTAAAGGGCGTTCCGAAGTTCGACGGAACCAAACCCGAGGAACTAACCTCCTTCCTAAATCATTGCCACTACGCGATGACATCCTACGGCGAAGCCGAGGATGAACCTGCCATACTACGCGGTATCATCTTAACGCGATTCACGGGTTCGGCCCTTGCAGAAGTAGGTACGCGAAAGATACAGACATACGAAGAATTAGAAGACTTGCTAACCGCGTTGTACAAACCGGCAAGAACGTGCACGACCATCGTGGCAGAACTACTCCAATGTAGGCAAGGGACTCACGAGGACGCACATACATTCGGAAACCGGGTGGCCACTTTAGTCAACGAACAAGTGGCAGTAACCACCGCAGGCGGAGACAATCCGATAGCCCGAGGAGGCGCTATCGAAGCAATCAAGCAGCAGGGTCATCATGTATTTCAAGAAGGGCTTCATAACGAACTAAAGGTTTTAGTCAAATCGCGAAGGGCTGCCGATCTCCCCGAAGCAATCGCGATGGCAGTAGAAGAAGAACGGATCACTCGCAAACGAGTCGTCACCTCCTCTGGGGCACGTGCTGCAAGCAGCACGGCGACCTCGAGTACCACGACGAATAAATATTGCAGCAATTGCAAACGATCAGGGCATAGTACTAGGGATTGCTGGAAGGACCAGCCTAGACATAACCCGCGAAGAAGTTTTCCTGCACCCGAATATAATCGGAGAATACAGCCCATAATGGCAAACGACGCAAGATGGGCACCGCCCCGACGAGAAGCGGAGGGTCACCGACCGACCTCAGAGACTAGGCCGTCGACGCGATATGAAAACGCTGACCAAACGCATTCCGCTGCTCGAAGCAATTACGAGCGCGCCGGACTACCGACACGAAATGCACCTGCCCGAGAGCAAACGCGAAAAATTCGAGTGATTAGAATAAGCTCACTCACTACCAAGAGGTTCATATCGGACAGGGTAAAGGTCGACATAAAGGAAACTATACGAAGGAATACAACCATGATAATAGATAACGGAGCAGAAGTATCATTGATCGCCAGGAAAGCCCTACCGACCAATATACTCATGGAGCCCAGCGAAGTGTTACTCACTTCATTTACAGGGGATAGAGCACACACGTTAGGGAAAATAGACGCCACCTTCTACATCAATGGGAAGGAAATAAGGCACCCTTTACACGTAGTAGAAACCGACACACTAGAAGAAGCAGATGGACTCCTAGGGTTAGATTTCCTCAAAACCGTTAGGATCGCAATAGACTATCACACTCAGGAAGTGCTAGTAAGAAGGAATCATTGGCAACCGTTAACCCAGGCCACGGAAGTTACCATACCCGCACGCTCCCAGAAAATATGTCTGATACTAACAAGTAGCCTGCGAGAAGGAATCATAGAAAAACGACAGTTAAGAGAAGGAGTATACCTAGGCGAAGGTTTAACTAAACCAGAAGAGGGACAATGCATAGCCTGCATTATGAATACGACATACAGGAAACGGCATAGCCGGGAGAGCCCTCGAGTGTAAATCGCGACCGACGTAGGACCGCGAGAGATACGACGGATAGAGTCAGTGCGGTACGACGGGCATCAGGCCATCGACACCCGAGCGACGAGCGAGCGACCACGACCTACCCTTGGGTCAGCGACACGGCGAGCGTCCGAAACGCGAGACGGCAAGCGTGCCGCGCGACACAGCGAGCGACAGCCGAGACGAAGCGCTGTCTCGAGGACACTGAGGATGCTGAAATTATACAACAAAGAATAAATATTTTAATTTCTAATGTAACAACACAGGCCCCGTGGTTTCCCAAGACTACACCGTGCCCGAAAAGATGTGTGTCTGCGCTACTAGGCAGCAAGTACAAAACGCCTATAAAACCTTTCGAAAAGGAATTAATTGAGAAAGAAGCAGGCATCTCGTCTATGCAAGACGCATTACAGAATGCAGAGGCGAAGAATTCTTCTGCGTCATTGAGTTGTCAGGAGGACCAGCCAAGAGCAGAAGAAACTCCCAAATGTCTCGAATTTCTGAATAGAGAGTACGACAATTTAATAAAGCAGCTACTTGCGGAGACATTTTCTGGAGGAAACTACGAAGACGAGGAGAAACCACAGCTTGCAGCTGAAATTGATGGAAAAATACATAGACTTCGAAAAGAGGCGCAAAATATTTATTTCAAAGAAATTGAAAAAATGAAACAGGAAAATGAGTTAATGGCCAAAAAAATAAAAAAATTAGAGCAGGAGCAGAGAACTACATATGGTAACTGACTCCTGGAAGATCGTGACCCACCTAAAAATGGACACCCTCCTCGAGAGAAATCATCAGTTAACTTCGTACGTAAACCAATTAAAACAGCGATGCGCAAGCGAAGTCGCGAACATAGACATAAGGCGAACGTGTGGATATCATTTAGACGCATTATTGAGAAGGACAGGGAAATTGTATAAAAGAATGGATCAGGTATCGCAAATGCCAACCTACGTCCCGGACAAGCGACGAGGGTTAATTAACGGAATAGGGTCGCTAGCGAAAACCATATTCGGTTTATGTACTTGCAGCGCATTTTGATTTCACAACTTTTTTTATTTTGTAATTATCATCTATTTTTTGTGATTTATTTGATTTCGTGTACTTGGCGTAATTTTTTTACTTTTTTTGAAGTTTTTTTATCAGTACTCCTGCCCGAGAGGAATACGATTTACTTTAATTATAGTACATGTGTGTTTTGTAATAAAGTGTTTCTATCGTCTCCTGAATTCAATAACTGGCGTCCCGACATCTACGCTCCTACAATCCACCGGCAATACTCCTCGTGGAGAGACACAGGAAGAAAAGGGGTAGCCCGCTGTCGACGCGTGGTCCTCTCGAGTATAAACACGAGCTTCAATATCAAAACAAAAGCATGCGTTAACGTATTCCATGCGAGAGAAGGTGGGCATTGCTGTGAAGAGGGCCTCTTCAAGAGAGCAGCCGTTTGTTAGGGATGCAAATCCGATTGGTTCTAATACAATCTGCTCCCTATGGTTGAAATTTAGTCTAGCAACTTTCACACCTCCTAACCTAACCAATCGAACTTGCATCCGTCCCAAAATAACCGGCCATCCGAGCGTAGAAGCAAGTGCGAAATAAAAGTAACGGTGCGCTTCTCGATTCCGCAGATGTACCTACCAAAGTAGCATTTCTAACGGAAAAGAATTGTCCAGCCTTTGGGTCTGCGTAGACCTTTGGCAGGTAGGTATCTATTTCAGCAGGCACTGCCACCCGTGGTGCCAGCAAGACCGACCCCGGTCCTTGCTATTCCAGAGGTTTTTTTCAAGTGAAAATCAGCAAATTTGCAAGCGCAATATCTCAAAAACCAGTGGAAATCAAGTGTATACATTAAAGCTTATTGAATTCGTCTTGGAACGCATTATCAACTCAGGACTTCAAAAAAGTTAGTGCCATTTGAAAAACCGAACTTGACCATCGTATCTTTTAAAATAATAATCGAAAAAAAAATCCGTCGCGGCTAATTAAGCAGCCCCGTCGAACCATTAATTTACATATTTTTTAAAATTTTTTATCTCCAATACTTTAGGAGATATTCAGCTGTCCAGTCTTCCCGCGGACACCCGTATAATAATTTCGTTGCTAATTATTTTTGTAGACTAAGGTATAATGGTATTAGAAACTAATAATGTATTTTTTAATTTTAGGAAAAAGACGGAGGCGGAGAGGCAATCATTGAAATTGAAGAGCCGGAATTAGAAAATTCCGAAACAGGGGGAAATGGTGAGAAGAGGCTGCATCCGCAGCCAAAGAAAAAGAAAAGGCGAATTGCGGATGACGACAAGTATGAACTCGTGAAAATGGCAACCGAAATCATGAGAAAACCAACGGACGAGTTCAAAATTTTTGGAGATTTTGTGGCAAGTGAATTCAGGAGCTTGCGATCAAAGGACGTT
Source organism: Andrena praecox (assembly GCA_963932275.1). Lineage (NCBI taxonomy): Eukaryota > Metazoa > Arthropoda > Insecta > Hymenoptera > Andrenidae > Andrena > Andrena praecox. Next base: position 46,622,048 of record OZ010729.1, on the reverse strand, counting down.
CAACGCCAACTGAAATTGACGATACAGCGTGCCATTATACAGTTCGCCGAGATTGACGGTACAACAACAAATTCAAATGGGGATACAATTAATTCGAACGCCTCACCTTCAGCCTCACCTTCAGCCTCACCTTCAGCCTCACCTTCACCGATAACTCACCCTCCATTGTTAGAAACGGAATTCACTGACGGATATTATTCGCAATTTTCACCAGATTCACCAGCAGAAAGTATGTAAATATTTACATTTTTTTATAAAGTTATTAAACTAGAACTAACCTGCAAATATTTATTTTTTAGAACCCGAAACAACGCTGCGCAGCATTCTGGAACAATCTTGGCAATTGTGCACACCGGAATCCGAAATAAATACATTAACGAGTGATACGAATCACCTGCAACAATTGTAAATAAATACTATTTTATAACTCTTTTCGACAAAATTTAACATTTTTCGGGATTGTAACATTCAATAGCCGGTACTTATAGATGCTTGTGCACTGAAAACGAATCCGCAAACCGTTTGTCGCGATCACCCTCAGTTTTCGAGAAATTAGATTTGGAAAAAAAATGCAAATTTTCAGTTTTGAACTTTTTTATGTTCAAACAGTGATAGTCATTCGGTTGCTTGTTCCGTCAAATTCTTCTATGAACTCTCCCGAATACAACGATATAAATCATTATTGCATTGTAAACATCTAAATATGGTTGAACAACGCAACAAAAATTGGTGCATTTCAGGTGTCCTTTTTCCTTTGATCGTTGTTCAACCATATTTAGATGTTTATAATGCAATAATGACTTATATCGTTGTATTCGGGAGAGTTCATAGAAGAATTTGACGGAACAAGCAACCGAATAATATCACTGTTTGAACATAAAAAAGTCCAAAGCTGAAAATTTGCATTTTCTTCAAAATCTAATTTCTCGAAAACAGAGGGTGATCGCGACAAACGGTTTGCGGATTTGTTTTCAGCGCACAAACATCTATAAGTACCGGCAATTGAATGTTACAAGTCCAGATGGCTGCTGTAATCATATCGAAATAAATATATTTTTATATTGTATAAAATGTTCTTACCTGTTGCTAGAAACCTCAATGTCAAACATAGACATTCACTCGCTGTAATAGCACAACGCATTCTTGTATCCCTTTTGGTAATGCTCGGTCCAACTAATTCTAATAAATAGTCAAAATCTTCTGCCGTCATTCTTAAAAAATTGTCCAGTTGACGAGGATCTTCCGTTCGTAACTCCGACAATAGGGATTGGTGAAGTCCAAGGTCGCACCTTCACAAAATCCAATTCCTCGTCCAAATTTTTTTTTTCTTTTTTTCTTCTGTTAGTAAAAGTAATACTGTACATGCCGCAGCATATCGTGTTTTTTGCACTGACATTTGAAGTTATTCACTATATAATCACTATATAAGACACTTTACGCCGCTATTCACTACCGATGTCGACTCTCGGGGCTCAGGAGTAACACTGGCAGTGTAGACGCGCCGGACATATCTTCCGCAAGAATTCTCTCGCAACTACTTGCAGGCAAGAACTTGCGGGAAAAAATTGCCGTAGTGTAAATTCTCATGCAAGTTCTTGCGCAAGAAATGTCGCAAGTTTATTGCTAGTGGCCACGAGGCTTTAGACCTGATTGAAGTAATAGAGGGTGCGAGGGGTACGGTCAGGCGTCCGTAATAGCGCGCGCCGCTGTCTTTAACAGCTTCCTGCGACGTTGAATATATACAAATTACCAACAAGAGAAAGGCTGGTTTTATAGGAAATTCTTCAGCGAATATGGTGGTATTTTTTCGGATTTTTAAAATCGTAACCTTGAGCCTCAATTTGCAAAATAAAACTTTATTTATAATTTTCATTATCGTAAAAATGATTTTTTAACCGGGAACAAAAATATTCAGGAAGGCCGATCCTTCTAGTTTACAATAACGTTAGGATCAACTAAATCCAACAAATAGTTTCCGAGTTAAAAATGCATAAGTACAATCCATTTTCATGAAAATAGGCAAAAATCGCAAAACTCAACGCCCTATATTTTTTAAACAAATTCGAAAACGACAAAATGGTGAATTAAACCCCCCATACTTTCACGAGGGCTACAACATATTCAAGTTTGAACAAAATCCGAGACATCGAGGGAAAAAAGTGATCGAGTTCGCGTGGAATGACCCGGCACCGAACCGATGTGACTTTAGGAATACTCTAGTATTACTATACTATAGTATCGGGAATAAAAACTGATGCAGTTACAACCATCGCGCGATGAGGTCAATATCGTACATTGTATCGTCGACTGTGAAACGAAGAAGATGGTTGTGTTAGTAACATCTGTATAGGTAAATTTCAATGTATTTTGCGTAGGTTTTTTATTAATATCTCAGAAACTAACAAATACCCGCAGCTGAAATTTTATATTAGAGGTTCTCTCCCCCTCCCGCCCAACCTCTCAAAATTTCAGTTCATTCCGTTGGTTGGGTCATACCGTAGTACAGCCATATAGTTTTTAACAAATTGTTATAATTCACTTCTCATTTGTATATGAAATATGTTCAGGTTATTATGGCGGACAACAAACGTATTAGGAAAGACTATAGTCTATGTTCTGATAGACATAAAAGGAGGAGAATTCAGCAATATTTGAAGGATATTGAAAACCAAGGAAATCAATCTGATGCGGAATTGGCAATTGATGAGCTTCCTACCTCTTCACGGTACTTAGAATATAAAAATTCTGAAGTAAATAGTTCGCAGAAAGTGTACGAGTCTTGCGATGAAGTAACGTGCACCGACAATGACCATTTGAGGAATATACACAGCAATGATATTTGTGAAAGTGATGAAGAAGAAGACAGTCATTCATTATTTGATGATAATAATGACCACTATCATTGCATACAGGATTATGACACATCCGATGATGAATCAGCGAATGATATTGTTGATTACAATGAACCGGAGAGCCCTGCGACATTAAGACAGGATTTGGCCAACTGGTCACTACGAAATAATAATATATATAAATAATAAATGGACTTTTTAATTAATTCGCTTCTCACATCAGCTGTATCATATGACATAATTATTCTAGTCGAGACCTGGCTCAACTCTGCTATTTCTTCCTTCGAGTTGGGTTTAACTAATTATGCAGTGTACAGATGCGATAGATCCCTTGATACAAGTAGCCACTTGAGAGGTGGCGGAGTCCTTATCGCGGTCAAAAAGTCGATACCTTCTAGTCCCGTTAGTGTCAGCTGTGCAGATGTTGAACAATTATTTGTGAGAGTCCACCTCCTTAATAATAAGTACTTATTACTAGGGGCTATTTACTTGCCGCCTGCATCCCGGCCTACCCTTTATGAGAAACACGCGGACTGTATCACTGAGTTATATCTTAAATATAGCAACGACATATTTTTGCTGTACGGGGATTATAATCTCCCGCATGCTATCTGGTACAGAGACTCAGGCCAGTCTTGCTTTAGGAAGCCAGGAATGTCGATGAATGAATCGATGGCGGTTGACCTTCTCCTTGGATGCGTTGGCTACTGTAACTTAATCCAAGTGAACACGGTGTTTAATGTCTGCGACGGTATGCTCGATCTTATTTTTGTTAGCGATTCGAAGGTTACTGTTGATCGGGTCCTCGACGCTTTAATTGCGCCCGATGCCTACCATCCGCCCCTTTATTTGAAGTTTAACGAACTTGACGTAGTGGTGGACACCGTGGTGGAGAACTTCACCTATCGGGACTTCAAGCGTGGCGATTATACCTGTGTATTGGAGTATTTCAACTCGGTGGATTGGGATATGGTGACCGGTAATACCGACCCATGTGTTGCCCTGGAGCGTTTGTACGGCCACATTAACCAAGCAATTAACGCCTTCATTCCGATCCGGACGGTTCATCGCTCCACGTTTCCGCAGTGGTTTTCCCCACGATTGAGGTCCCTGATTCGTGAGAAGAAGAAAGCGCATATAGTCTTTAAGCGGTCATGTGGATACAGCGACTACATGATCTTTTCCCACCTCAGATCACAGTGCAAGAAAGCCTTACTTCGGGATCACCGTATTCATATTGAGGGTGTCGAGAATGCTATCTCTAGCAATGTCTCGAACTTTTGGAAATTCGTAAACACTAAGCGTGGCGGTCATAGTATTCCTGGCAAGGTGCATCTCGATCAAACCTCTGCCACGACTCACTCGTCAGCTGCCGATCTCTTTGCGGACTTTTTCGGATCTGTTTACACCCGTCCGTCCGGAGTGTTACCTGTGTTGAATCCTGGTTTGTCCCCCGGTGCTGGTGTAAACATACACTCGCTATCCGTCTCTATAGGTGATATTTATTCCAAGCTAGATTCACTCGATTCGGCCAAAGGCCCGGGTTTCGACGGTATCCCCCCTTTGTTTTTGAAGGAATGCCGCTTTATTCTCTCCAGGCCTCTCTGGCATATCTTTAATTCCTCCCTAAAGAGTGGAATTTTTCCCCCAGCCTGGAAGACTAGTCTAGTAACCCCAGTATTTAAGGCAGGTGACCGCTCGGACGTGAAAAACTTCAGGCCGATTTGTAAACTATCTGTCCTGCCCAAACTCTTCGAGGAAATTGTAACAGAGACCGTAACGCCTCTTCTCACAAATGTCATCTGTAATGAGCAGCATGGATTCGTTCCCGAACGATCGACGGCGACTAATCTGGCGGTATACCACTGCTATGTCTCAGCGGCCCTCGATGCCGGTCTCCAGGTTGATACTGTATACACAGACTTCCGGAAGGCCTTTGATACGGTTGACCATGATATTTTACTTCAGAAATTATCTTCGATTGGTATTAGCGGGGCGTTCCTATCATGGGTTGGTAGCTATTTGGATGACCGGGTGCAAGTAGTTAAAGTGTTTGACCAACAATCAGCTCCTGTTAAAGTGAGCTCTGGCGTCCCTCAAGGATCGCACCTTGGTCCCCTTCTGTTCCTCATTTTTATTAATGACCTGAAGGATGTATTCCAGGACTGTAAATTTCTTATGTATGCCGATGATTTGAAGATATTTCGTACCATTCGCAGTGCACTCGACTCTAGTAAGATGCAGGATGACCTCGTTAGATTCGAGCAGTGGTGTACCGTCAATAAGATGCGGCTAAATACAGCTAAATGTGTGGTGTTGAGAACCCATAGAGCAAGGAGTGTCATTGTATCGCCATATAGTCTATGCGGTACCCCATTGAATGATGTGGACGAAGTCTGTGACCTTGGAGTTACGTTCACGACTAGGCTAGACTTTCGTAACCATTACCGGAATATCACTTGCAAAGCGATGAAAACCTTAGGATTTATAGCCCGTTTCGCAAAGCACTTCAGGCAATTGAAATCACTGAAGTTGTTGTATGTAGCACTGGTTAGACCCCAGTTAGAATATGCCTCGATAATTTGGAACCCAAAGCATAAGATATATGTCAGTTTAATCGAAAGGGTCCAGCATAAGTTCCTCCGGATGGCTATGAGAGCAATGGGTAGTCCTATGCTGTACAATGACCATGACTATGGTCCTGCCATGCTCAAAACAAGGCTCATCACTCTCAGTAACCGTCGTGTATGTACTGACCTATTGTTTCTGTATAGAATCATTCATGGACAGATAAACTGTAATGATCTCGTGGCATCAATACACTTTCAGGCCCCTGAACGTTTATTGCGTCTGAGACCCCTTTTTAAGCCGAAAGTTCCAGATTATTTTCATTATACAGCCGATCCCATAAACCGCGCAATGGAGGAGGTCAATCAGCGCTTTGCGGACATTGATTTATTCACTGCATCACTTGATTCGTTTCGGAATCAGCTGCTTAATCGACTTTCCGCTTAACCTGTCAACTGCGTTGCGGCGTTTAGTGTTTATCGCGGCGTGTAGAATGTTTATTTCATTGTACTTATTCTGTAATACTATGTACTCTAAAGGGTTTTTTGCCCGTTAATAATAATAATAATAATAAATAATAATACGCATAAAGCCATCAACGAAGTGTTGAGCATTTTTTTATCGAACGTGCCCAAATGCTTATTACCGAAAGATGCCAGGACATTGTTACATACTCCCCGTACAAGTAATTGTACCAAAATACAGGGGGGAGATTACTTACATCTTGGTGTAGAACAGATGCTAAAATGTTATGCTCAAATGTACGTTGAGGCAAATATTAACGTACAATATATAGATCTGTGTTTAAATATTGATGGCTTGCCGTTGTCACGGTCCTCCTCCAACAGTTTCTGGCCCATATTAGTAGCGGATACAATTTTGAAACGAATACAGATTGTTGGAATCTATTATGGGTATAAGAAACCAGAATCATCCAACGAGCTGTTGGACAAATTCATTGATGAAATAACATATTTCATAAACAATGGATTTATATATGATACTAATAAATTTTCTATTAGGTTAACAAAAATTATCTGCGATGCTCCAGCAAAATCGTTTGTATTATATACAAAAGGCCATACAGGCTTTTCGAGCTGTTCGAAATGCACAATTGTTGGGAAATCAGTTAACAAAACTACGTGTTTCCCTTACAACGAAGTGCCTGATACACTGAGGACAGACGAAGATTTTCTACGGCAAACCGACGAAGATTACCATAAAGATACAAGTAGTCTGTTAAAAGTGCCAAATATTGGGTTAGTATCAAATGTGCCCCTAGACCAGCGCCGTTCAGGAGTTGCCGCGTAGGGCAACTGGTCAGACAGCCCGGGGCAAACACTTGCTGGCAGCGCGCAAGCCACGCCTCCCCGGGCAATACGGTACAGATGCCTAGGATGAACAAGGACCGTCGCCTCCCTACGCATCTACGAGCCTGTACTCCCGCCACAACCATTCCTCCCCACTCCGCTCTAACGATAGCTGACGTCACTGCCCCGAGCTTTGCTCGCAGCGTTTGCCCCGGGCAAATGCGGCTGCCCATGCCCTGAAAACGGTAGCCTGATCGGCGCTGCCCTAGACTATATGCACTTAATTTGCCTGGGAATTATGAAGAAGCTCTTGCTATTGTGGATTAAGGGACCGTTAAACGTAAGGATTGGTGGACTAGCTAGGAACTTGATATCGGAACATCTAATATTGGTTGGAAATTCTGTACCGCGTGAGTTTTCGCGAAAGCCCAGAAGTTTGACGGACCTCAGTTACTGGAAAGCTACGGAATTTCGGCAATTTCTACTGTACACAGGTCCTATTGTGTTCAAGCGTGTACTCGCGAAAGATATATACGAACACTTTTTAACACTGCACGTGGCTGTCAGTGTGTTAGTTAGCCCTATGTTAATTAATAGTGAAGAGAATATTAAATATGCTGAGGAATTATTGGAATACTTCATTGAACATTTCGAGGTATTGTATGGGAAACAATATATTTCTCACAATGTCCATAACTTACTCCATTTGTGCAATGACGTTCGAAAATTTGGAGTGTTGGACAATTTTAGTGCATTTCCTTTTGAAAACTTTTTAGGTAGTTTGAAGAAGTTAATTAGAAAATCAGATAAACCATTGCAGCAATTGGCAAGACGTTATGGAGAACTGCAGCGGGGATCGGTTCTAAAATCATCAGCAATACTGGGAAAATATATTTGTAAAAGTTCCCATCACAATGGACCACTATTGCCCATTTTCTCAAACAATACTGTGACGCAGTACAAAAAATTGGAAAGTGATGGGTATTATATACATTGCGATGACAATAGAAATAATTGTTTCATGCTGAAGGATGGAACGATCATTCGCATTGTAAATATAGTGCAAATACGGACGGAAGAGGTGTACAATATAATAGGTCACAAACGGAAAGTAGCTGCCGATAACCTGTTTGAGAAACCGTGTGAAACTTCAATTTTAAAAGTTTTTATTGTTTCCGAAAGGACACGATTATGTTATTGGCCGGTTTCACAAATAAAATGTAAAATGTGGAGTGTAAAAAGAAACGAAACACAGGATTACGTTATGCCCTTGCGACATAAGCATGACTAAATTTGAAGAGAGGGGCTATTCTCGTCGTCTCACCACGCTGTAAAGTGCGGTAGCACTGATTCTGTCAGTGGTCACATGTGCCTGCAATGGCACTTGTACTCGCGGAACGTAGAATCACGCGAGTCGATCCACGCAAGCATAAGTTTACCAAGAAAGTGACAAAGGAAATAAAGACTGTCACGTCCCGCGACGTGGAGTTAACTATTATTTAACCCTTTAAATCATTCCTACTTACTGTTTCGTACTTTGGTATATTATAACCACCTCAAATAAGTTATCAATATAATACATAGCCGAAAAGGCATTATAATCGAAACTCGCGATAAGAAGAAACCAAGTCAAGAATCAACGAACGGCAGCAGTGCGCAGGAGAACCAACACGAAGGAGGTAGCCGCACACCAGCTAGCCAGCCGCGCGCACACCAAGGGAACCAGTAGACGCCAGCTGATGGGTCAGAGGCCCCTTCCGCCAGCGGAATCGACACCTTCACGAAGCTGCGCTCCTGATCATCGCCACAAATTTGCCCTCCCTTTATATCCCGTAAATCGAGCTCCAATACGGAACCGATGTACATTAACTTCAATCCCTAGTATGTGGGCTGTACGAAACCAATCGTACAGAGCACATCGAAAACCCAATAGCGTAAACATCTAAAAATGAATTAAAATAAGAATTTAACTATCGACGCTGCTGAGGGTTTCGTATGACGGGAGCAATCCGTCTTAAGTAAGTCAGAAGATACCGAAATAGGTGCGCAATATTAATATTATAGTTAACAGTTAGCAACCGTTTTTGCACAATATTTTCTTAAAAGATTTATAAAGTGTTAAAATCACCGCAAGAAAAATAAAGGTGAATTTTTATTATTATATCAGTGAGTGAAGTGTTTCCACCCCATTACCCCATCCTCTAAATCTGAGCGTTCGTCTTTTGGTATAATGAAATCAATTACGGAAATGTGCACTGATAATTCACGGGTTGCGCTGATTGATGGTACTACCTATGAGCAGAACGTTGCCCGCGGTTTTACCAGAAATTAGGCGTAAACCGTGATCGACGCGATTTGTTGAAATATTAATGAATACAAATGTGGAGAAATCGAGCTTGCCTTCCCCGATGGTGCCGCTGAAGAGCAGAACGTTGCCCGCGGTAGCGCCTGATACGGAGGATGAAGATTGATTTATCGGTCATTTAATAAATGTTATAGAAAATACCAAGAGATAAATGCCGAGAAATCATCGTGCGGGACGGGAAGTAGGGACGTAACAAGACATACATTTATAAACAAATTTTTTTTTATTAATTAATTTGTCATGAAATTTTGACATAAATAAAAATTTCCTCCTCCGCCACTTCCTCCTTGGCCCCACCCACCCCCCCCGGCCTCTTCCACCTTGTGCCCACCCACCCCGGCCTCTGGGATGTTGTCCCCAACCCCCCCAGCCTCTGCGATCTTGTATCCACCCCCCCCCCCGGCCGCTTCCACCACGGCTTCTTCCACCCCAGCCTCTTCTGCCTCTATCGGCACCGCGCCAGGCACGTCCACTGCCACTATCTTTTTCGTTGATTCGCCTGTATGCTAGCCGCTTCATAGCCTTATACATCTGAAACAGTACCATAAAAATTAAATTTTTTACTTCTACCCGTACACTATATAGTGAATCCCCAAAATATTCGGGCAGAACCGGAATAACATAGGGTCAAGTCAATTTCATTAAATGCAATGCTATATTATTTTATTCATAATATTGAAGCTCTTTGTGAGACAAATTGATACAATATACGATATTTTGTTACATTACAAATCGTGAAATATTGATAAACCGTAGATCTCACGTGAAATCAAATATTATCGTATATCACATTGTTCAATTCGTCTTCGACAGAGGTACTATTGTCCGGTTGAAAGAAGATTCCTAGCAGGCGGTCTCGAGCGATGCAGTCCGTCCGTGTGACGATTGGTCGCGAGTCACCTATTTGGGCACACTTTTAAAGACGGGGCACACGTATTTTCGTTATTGGCTGCAGTAGGCACATACGTTGTCACACCGCGCGACGAAGAGACCGAACCAAACAAATCGAGATCGAGTGGGATAGACCGATCTGACCGACGAACGCCAAAGAAATAGCGTAGGCATCACAGACGGTCAACCATTAATATATAATAACTGTAAAATCTTGCGTTAAGGTTATGTTGAGCACGAGGTTGCTGGATAGGTTAGGATCGGCGATTTGCACTAAAATACTGTGTTGCACAAAGGGATGTGACGTCTTTATTTAAAAGCGTGTGCCAAAGGTCAAGCCGTTGTGCACACGGTGAAAATAGAGAGTTGAGCCCCCGTACACTCTATCGTACAATTCCCACGGGTGAAGACGTGGACACGCGGACACGCACAATCGCGAATGCACAATCGATTGATAATACACACGAACTGTGTCGCGAACACCGTGTTTGAGCTTAGAGATTAACGTAAACCGAAATGAACAATACAATTGCTTGTTGAGCAAGGCTGTTGAACAATGAACAAAATGCGTTGTTCCTTGCGCACGGTTCTGAACAGAGTGAGAAACAAGATGGATGCGCATTTTCGACCCGGCGTCTTCTCGAACCTTCTCGAGCGTCGATCGACAAGACGGACGCTGATTGGTTGATCGACCGCGGATCGACCGCGACTTCCGCCGCCCAGGAGGTGCTGCGGTGATCTAGAGTGCGGCGGCGCAGAGAACTATTCATTCCCAAACAATAACATACAAATTTCCTTATTTTTCACACTATGTTCTGGAAAGTATTATCATTGGTTTGGTAACAGGATAATACTATTATCTTTGGTTTGGTATCAGGATAATACTTTCCTAAACAGAATGTGAAAAATAAGGAAATTTGTATGTCATTATATATTAATGGTTGACCGTCTGAGATGCCTACGCTATTTCTTTGGCGTTCGTCGGTCAGATCGGTCTATCCCACTCGATCTCGATGTGTTTTGTTCGGTCTCTTCGTCGCGCGGTGCGAGAACGTATGTGCTTACTGCAGCCAATAACGAAAATACGTGTGCCCCGTCTTTAAAAGTGTGCCCAAATAGGTGACTCGCGACCAATCGTCACAGCGACGGACTGCAACGCCCGAGACCGCCTGCTAGGGATCTTATTTCGACTGGGCAAAAGTACATTATTACGAACAAAAGAATATAGGGTAGACGCACCGTATATGGCCACGTTAAGGATTTCAGTGACTTTCATTCTAATTATCTTTAAAATTGTACTTAAAATCAGGAACCTATAAGCTTTACCAAATTTTACGCTATCTTTACTATTAATATCTAAGTTTTCATTAACTAGAGAAATCGTTACGTAATTAATAAAGTTAAAAAATTATAAGAAATAAATTTTTCATCGTTTGTGGCCACTTGCACACTAGTTTTGGCCAATTTCATTTTTTTTAGGTTTTAGTGCATTTTTAATAAAATCGTTTAACATCAAATTTTTATTTTTAATATTTTTTATTTTCTACTTTTTATTGTTTACGGATTTACATTTCGCAGCTCTGACTTCTTTAGAAATATCTTTTGTTTAATTTCAAATCGCGATGCGACTAGCGACCCGAACGCAGCGGCTTTTTGTCGTTTTCGTAAAGCAAGCGAGTAGCTGATTTCAAGTCGTTTCGATTTGTGGTTATGGGTTATATTTATTGATGACTGGGTAATTTTCTCACCCGCTCGGGGTTAATTTCTTTTTTAAAACAGAGGATCGAAGTTGAATAAAATCGTTTAAAAAGCATAGTGGCAGAAAATAGAAATTTTCCATTTCTGCCCATGGGGTGGCCACAACTGGATACTCTACAATACAATAGAGTATTCAGTTGTGGCCACCCCATGGCCAGAAATGGAAAAGTTATTAAAATACTGTACCATTTCTTGCCACATAATTTGTTCGTAATAGTGAATTGAATTTGATAATTTTATACTTTCAGAATAATTTTGAAACTACATTTAACCTATATCTGACATAATTTATATATAAACATACTTGGATTAGTAAATATGGGAATTTTACTTATCGTATATCCTTCACGATTGTTACAAGAACAGCGAACCGTTTACACACTTCTTAAAAAATATAATGTTTTTTCGCGTAAGCAATAAATGTAACCATATATTTCTGGCGGTATACTAAACAAAATATTTACGGTGTGAAATTCTACACATAATTGTGGCTGCAAGCAATTTGAAGCTAAGAAAAACGCGATAATTATGCACATGGCCAAAAACAGTACAGTGGCCACAAACGGTGCGTCTACCCTAGTATTTAGTATTGCGCATAATTACTTACTTTTTTCCATTTTTTATCCTCGTCTCCCGATTTTGCCTGCTTGTTCTTCTCCTCCTGCTTGTTCTTCTCCTCCTGCTTGTTCTTCTCCTCCTGCTTGTTCTTCTCCTCCTGCTTTTTCTTCTCCTCCTCCTTCTTCCGAGAGTTTTCTTCTCCCCCATCAACAAGTGCATCCTGCAACTGGAAATGATATAATGAATGTATTATTTTATTGAAAATAGTAAGCTTCTATGAACATACAGGGTGATTCTCTCGCTGAAGTCCTCAACGGCGATGCCGTCAATAATAAGCCGCGCCTCGCTAACAAGGAACGTTCGGCAACCCGGAAATTCAAAAAATTATGAAACGTGGTGTGCGAATAGAGATAATTCATCCGTAACGTAACCCTATTTTTCTACTGACCTAATTTTGAACATGTAGGATATATTATATTTATCCGCGAATAATATACGCAAACATATTTTTGTGCGTCGAAATCCACGAAACTCAGCGAGGCGGGAGAATCACCCTGTTTAATATTATACAATTTTAATACTTACATTTGACATATCGTCCATTAAACACACACTTAATTTTTGTAAACTTTTTATTTGTCCGTTACTAGCTCCGTAAGTACTGGCGGTAATTCGAAGACTGACCCTCCTCGGTCAGTCCCTTCGGAAAGTCCCTTCGTCGCCGTAGTTTGCGAAAAGTCCGCGGGGGGCCTAGACTAATTTGTCATATCCGGCGGAACCCATTATGGAAGTTATGTGCCGCATAAGAAACTATACCGCCCGCTTAATAATAAAGGAATACAACTTCCACATACACAAAATGTTAATGTAATGTTTCTTTTGTACTCCGTAAAGGCGAAACGTATTAAATAGAAACCAGGGGCAATAAAATTTGGGGCGCTAAACATTTTCTTGCATGAAGGCGCCAACCATCCCTCGCGCTGGCCCTGTTTATGACCGGGCCTGGTGTCCGTGCCCGTCGGGCGCCGCACAGTGGGGCAAATCCGTTCGAACCGCGGCACAAAACATTTTCTAACTGAAATCATATATTTACCCAATCTTCCTCAAATTTTGACACGTTATTCCTGCATACTCTAGGGCGGACATAGGCTATGTAGCATGTCTCAGAAACGCCTTATTAACATGTAATTTATATGTAAACATGTCATGTGTACGGCTGTGTAACGTCCCACGGGGACTTAAACCGTTAGATACCGACAGTCGGTAATATAGGAACCGATCTCCGTTACCATATAACCATATTCTGTTACCGCGTAAATATATTATAAGACTTTTATATATAATTAATGATTTAGATAAATATTAGAGGAACAATTATTATAAGAATATTAGGAATAATTAGTTATAAGTATTAGTAAAAGCGCAAGACAAAATAATATGTAATAAGCAAGCAAAACGTAAACTAACAGATAGCGATTCACTGCGCATGCGCCAGCCCGCCAATTTCTCAGTATAAATAGAGGCGCACGCAGCACAGCGGGACATTCAAGCTACGAATACGCTCAAGTGACGAACGAATGCTCAAACCTAGAGGCAGCTTAAGTTTCAACCAGTGGGATTCAGCTTCGCTCCGGAAACGGCAGCGGCGGATCTCCAGTGTATAAAAGTTACTGGTGCTCCTCTTTGGTTTGCTCATTTGAAGTCATAGAACCTCGTTCTTGCAAAGCCATCGAGCTTCGCTCCGGAAACGGTAGCGGCCGAAGTGCTTGGTAAAAACAAGGTCTGTAGAGCATAGAAAAGAACTCTGTCACAAGAATCGAGCTTCGCTCCGGAAACGGCAGCGGCCGATCTTACTACAGAGATTGCCAAGAGTATTCGAGCTTCGCTCCGGAAACGGCAGCGGCCGAGCTCTGCAATATACATATATCTATATATTTTAAAATACGTAGCGTTAGAGTCAGAAAAACATAAAAACCCAAAAAGAGCATATTTAATCGTAGATTGTAAGCTATATTAATTATTATTTCATTGTTGTAGTTATATTAATTATTGATTTATTAAATAAATAAGCATTATTAAGTTTAAAAGCCTTAGATTTAAATCTTTAATCTGTAGAATAGAACCCCCACCATCCTATACTTGAGGGGACGCCGCTCTCCCCTCAGGGACCTCAACCTTCAGTTGTTCTCGAACAGCCGAACGTTACAGGTCGGATATTTTTGGTGACAGCGGTGGGATTTCTCATTCATTTAGAGGATAAAATTCAATTTGAAGAATTATTTCATTAGTGAAATCACTCCATAAGTGAGTATTTTCCAAGAAATTTTTTCTTTCTCTAAATTTTACAGAGGCTTTAAAACTTCACAATGCCTAACACAATTGGAGAAGCAATGGCTAACCTCACAATAAATACAGAAACTCAAACTCAGGAGACTACAGAAACTCCAGGAAATATTACAGTAGACGCTCCAGGACCTTCAAATCCACAGATTAATATGAATACATCTACGAGTACATATTCTCAACTACCACATATTAGCTTACGCGATACTGCGGACACAGTCCCTTCTTTCGACGGTAGAAACATACCGATACACCAATTTATAAAAAGCTGCCGACATGCACGGCGCATGGTTAATCCGAACGCAGAGTATGGATTAGTCCAACTTATAAAGAATAAGCTTTTCGGACAAGCTTCTAGAGTAGTATTAAGCGGAGACTATAATTCAATCGATGATCTCATTTCGGTATTAGAGTCACGATTTGCTCCATTACATACGTCTATTCAATTATATGGCGAATTATCAAAAATAGCACAGCTACATAACGAAACAACGGTAGATTACAGCAGTCGAGTATCCAATCTCTTACTTCAGATTAAACATTGCAATGCAGTAGAGGTACCGACACATGTAATACAATTCAATACAACCGCAGAACAAAACGCCATTAAAGCCTTTCTAACGGGATTAAGAACAGAAATACATAATAGAATACACGAATACACCTTCAGCAATCTTGATCGCGCTATCAACGTCGCCATTAAAGCTGAAGCAGAATATAATGAAAACCAGATACGAGCAAGAGAAGCAGCAGGAATAACACAGGCTAACCAGTGTACGAATTGCCTTGGATACGGCCATATTGCCACCGCTTGCAGCAGCCGAATCTCACGAACCAACTGGCAGCAAAAAACCTGTCAACAATGTAATAGAACGGGACATACAACGCAAGAATGTAGGAGTCGAAGCGGAACACAAAACGGAGCACGAAACCAAGCGTGGAATGATACATTCTGTGACTTCTGCCGAAGGCCAGGTCACATGACGCAAGATTGTAGGAGCCGAAGTTACACGAATAGAGCCCCTCAATCTACCGTATACTGTGATAATTGCCGAAGGCCAGGTCACACAACACGAGATTGTAGAAGCCAAAGTTACACGAACAGAGCTCCTCAATCCAACGTGTACTGTGACTACTGTAAAAGACCAGGTCACACGATACAAGAATGCCGAAGCAAAAGTTATGCAGAAAGAGTACAAAGACCAGAAGTATTCTGCGAGTATTGCAAATTTAGAGGACATACGATAGACCAATGCAGAAAGAAGGTATATTTCGATAGGAAGGAAAAAGAAGAGAAACAACCCCGTATGGTACGTAGGCAGGCCATACTTCGATTAAAAACGGAGCAAATAAGGAAACCTCCTAGCATCCTTCTTTCTGATGTAGGATTCAGCGAGAACCACGCAACGTTGATGATCGACACTGGATCCGACCTCAATGTCATCAAGAGAAGTGCTGTTTCACCGAATATACCAATCTATACGGACACTCTGTTCGACCTTAATGGTATTACGGACGGCCTACTTAGTACAATAGGATATATTAAAATAAGAACTTTAAATACGGAAATTATTATCCATGTTGTGGAGGATCTTCCTATCAAACAAGACGGAATACTTGGAACGGAATTTTTTCAAACAAACGGAGCAACCATCGACTATATGAAGTCAGAGATAATAATTGGAATGGAAATTATTCCATTTATCGATCCAGAAATGATTACGATACCAGCGAGAGCACGAAGTCAAATATATGTGCGAGTGCTTAATACACAGTCCAAAACAGGATACATTCCGAAAATTAACATTCACCCGAACATACACATGGGAAATGCACTGGTTTCGAATAACAACGGTGTAGCATTTCTTTTTGCTATAAATACATCCACAAAGGACATCAAAATTCCAGTACCGTCAGTTGAACTAGAAGAATTTGAAGAAATACCTGCAGAAGAAGAAACAACAAACGCATACAAAAGAACTGATAGAACGCACCAATTATTACAATTATTACGGTTGGACCACCTAAACTCAGAGGAACGAGCCAGCGTGGAACAACTAATAAAGGAACATGCAGACAGATTTTATCTTCCAGGGGAAAAACTGGAAGCGACAAACAAAACATACCACAGGATAATTACAGAAAACAACGTTCCTGTTTTTACAAAGCAATATAGGTATCCTCAAGCATACAAGGAAGAAGTTAGAGTACAGACTAAAGAATTGCTTGAAAAAGGAATCATACAGTCATCAACCTCACCTTATAATTCGCCAATTTGGATTGTACCTAAGAAAGAAGACGCTCAAGGAAATAAAAAGTCCAGAGTCGTAATTGACTTTAGAAAATTAAATGAACTAACAATTGGAGATGCTTATCCTCTGCCAAATATAACTGATATACTAGATCAGTTAGGAAGTGCAAAGTATTTTTCGGTATTTGATCTGGCATCTGGATTTCATCAAATTCCCATGCATCCAGACGATCGACATAAAACAGCATTCTCTACAATTTACGGGCACTACGAATTCACTAGAATGCCATTTGGACTTAAAAACGCACCAGCCACCTTCCAGAGACTAATGGACCAGGTCTTGACTGGACTCCAAGGAATAGAGCTCTTCGTATACTTAGACGATATCGTCATATACGCCAGTACATTAAAAGAACATGCAACTAAATTTAAACGACTAATGGACAGATTAAGAGAAGCAGATCTCCACCTTCAACCGGACAAATGCGAATTTTTGAAGAAAGAAGTATCATATTTAGGACACATAATAGGAGAGGACGGAGTCAAACCTGACCCAAAAAAAGTAGTAGCAGTACAGGAATTTCCAACACCTACTACAGTCAAGAACGTCAAACAGTTCCTAGGACTAAGCGGATATTATAGGCGATTTATAAAAGACTTCTCAAAAATTGCAAGACCACTTTCTAATCTCACTAGAAAGAACTACCAATTCGAATGGACCTACAAACAACAGAGGGCATTTGAAACCTTACGAGAAATTCTCTGCAAAGAACCTATATTACAATTCCCGGACTTCGACAAGGTATTCAACATCACGACAGATGCCTCAAGTATTGCTGTAGGTGCGGTTCTCAGTCAAGGAGAAATAGGCAAAGATTTACCGGTAGCTTACGCATCTCGCGTTTTGAATGATGCCGAAACGCGATATTCTCCTACAGAACGGGAATTATTGGCGATAATATATGCAGTTTTTCACTTCAGACCTTACATTTACGGACGAAAATTCTATCTAATAACAGACCACAAACCATTAGAATGGCTTCAAAATCTTTCTAATCCTACGTCTCGATTAATGCGCTGGAAAATTAGATTAGCGGAATATGATTACAAAATTTTATATAAACCCGGGAAATACAACACAAACGCGGACGCATTGTCTAGGAATCCGATTTCACTACCATTACACGCGAAAAGAGCTCACTCGGATACGAATTCACATGAGAACAAAAAATTAAAAGAATTTCACCAATTTCCAACCCGGCAAAGGGAAACGACAGCATCAACCTCTGGAAATCCAGCTCCACATAAGCAATTAATAGTTAACTCATCAGAAACCGATTCCTCTTCATATGACGAAAGCGATGCGTTAAATTTAAGCCGAAAGAAATTAAAACGGAAAAAACAAAGCACGAACACCTCCTCTTCTCGTCCCGAGACTAAGAAACGGAATGTTGAAGCGGAAACGCATACACCCCCTCGTTACGCGCCTCATCAAATTTCCGTTCCCGTCCAAATACACGCACCCCCTCAAGTACACGCACCCCCGCAAGTCGTGACCCCCCAAGTCCAAATACACGCACCCCCCGTTCAAATACACGCACCCCCGCAAGTCGCGACACCCTATAAACCCCCTCACATCAAGAAACCTCGTATCAAGAAAGAAGAAGATGCAATAGAAGAGATTGACGAAACAGTCGTAATACCACAACATAATTATAAGAATGCCCCCAAAATAGACGCAGAATCAAGTTCAGGAAAGAACACTCACCACACACCTAAAAAGAAGAAATTAAAATCAAAATCCAGCACGGACACAGGTCCTATAACGCGAATAACAATAAGGAAAGGAAGGATACTTACTCCTCCTCCACCATCCTCTCATCCTCCACCATTACTATCTCTTCCCCCACATTCTCCACGGCACAAACAACCCACACCAGCCAAACCAAGGATAGTATCAAATATTCCTGTCAAAAACCAAAATACAGAGGTGGAAGATCACTTATGGATGGGCAAAGGATACGTAGTGACATTCATAAACACACAAGGCAGGCCAATCGGACCATCAGGAGGAAAATTATATAAGGAGAAAAATATAAAACCTCACAGAATTCCACAACCATTAAGAATCGGAGAGTTAGTCAAAATCAAGGAAGGGAAGCACACAATCCTTGGACTTATCACACCAGAACATCCAACGGAAGAAGACGTATACAATTCACTGAGGTCACTTCATACATACCTGGTATCTGAAAAAGCCACAAAAGTATACATCTCATCAGAAGAGGATAAAATTTTATTAAATCAATTACGAAATTTAATAGAACTAATATTCCTACAAGAAGATATCCACTTCATCTTCTGCAAGGGCACCCTTCTAACACCTCCTATGCAAGAAAGACACCAGATCATCCAGGAGAATCACCAGTCACCTATAGGCGGACACAAGGGAATTACAAAAACGTATCATCGAATAAGAAGCAAATACTACTGGAAAAATATGAAATACGAAATAACACAGTTTATTAAGACTTGCTTGGAATGCCAGAAGACTAAACTGGTACGAGTAAAAAATAAGGAACCCATGATATTAACAGACACACCTGTTGATGCTTTCGATAAGATTTCTATGGACATAGTAGGACCATTACCTTTCACAAACATAGGAAATAGTTATATACTTACTATCCAGGACAATTTGACTAAATACTCTCTCGCTATACCATTGGCAAGTGTCACTTCAGAAGATATAGCTAAGGCATTTACAGAGCATTTCATCTGTAAGTTTGGAAGTCCTAAAGCAATCCTTACTGACCAGGGACCAAATTTTATGAGTGCCCTCATGAAGAAATTTGCCAGAGCGTTTCACATTAAACAGTATCGAACCTCTGCATTTCATCCACAGTCTAATGGATCTTTAGAGAGAAGTCACCATGTCCTCGTCGAATACCTACGACATTACGTGTCAAAAGAAAAGCAATGGGATCAGTGGTTACCACAAGCAATGTTCTCGTATAACACAAGTACTCACGAAGGCACGAAATTTACGCCTCACGAACTTGTTTTCGGAAGAAAAGCACGTCTTCCTTCCAGTATTCCCTCAACGGACAACATTAAAACATATCCGGACTATGTCGACAAGTTGATAGACAAACTATATCACATTCGACAAATGGCGCGAAGAAATCTGGAAGAATCAAAAATTCGCCAGAAACATTATTACGACCGGAAGATTCAACCACAAAACTACAATATAGGAGATTGGGTATGGTTACTACAGCCAAGAAAAGAAAAACTAGGACCGGAATACAGCGGACCCTACCGGATCACTGAAGTCCTGGACAACAGCAACTTGAAGATAGCGATAAACTCCAAACAAATAAGAATCGTTCACATGAATCGGGTGAAGAAAGCCCACTTGCCCTAAAATTTTTTTTGCGTATCCCATTTCGTTCCCCACCTCCGTTCCAATCTCTCGAGGACGAGAGATCCCCCAGGGGGGGGAGGTGTAACGTCCCACGGGGACTTAAACCGTTAGATACCGACAGTCGGTAATATAGGAACCGATCTCCGTTACCATATAACCATATTCTGTTACCGCGTAAATATATTATAAGACTTTTATATATAATTAATGATTTAGATAAATATTAGAGGAACAATTATTATAAGAATATTAGGAATAATTAGTTATAAGTATTAGTAAAAGCGCAAGACAAAATAATATGTAATAAGCAAGCAAAACGTAAACTAACAGATAGCGATTCACTGCGCATGCGCCAGCCCGCCAATTTCTCAGTATAAATAGAGGCGCACGCAGCACAGCGGGACATTCAAGCTACGAATACGCTCAAGTGACGAACGAATGCTCAAACCTAGAGGCAGCTTAAGTTTCAACCAGTGGGATTCAGCTTCGCTCCGGAAACGGCAGCGGCGGATCTCCAGTGTATAAAAGTTACTGGTGCTCCTCTTTGGTTTGCTCATTTGAAGTCATAGAACCTCGTTCTTGCAAAGCCATCGAGCTTCGCTCCGGAAACGGTAGCGGCCGAAGTGCTTGGTAAAAACAAGGTCTGTAGAGCATAGAAAAGAACTCTGTCACAAGAATCGAGCTTCGCTCCGGAAACGGCAGCGGCCGATCTTACTACAGAGATTGCCAAGAGTATTCGAGCTTCGCTCCGGAAACGGCAGCGGCCGAGCTCTGCAATATACATATATCTATATATTTTAAAATACGTAGCGTTAGAGTCAGAAAAACATAAAAACCCAAAAAGAGCATATTTAATCGTAGATTGTAAGCTATATTAATTATTATTTCATTGTTGTAGTTATATTAATTATTGATTTATTAAATAAATAAGCATTATTAAGTTTAAAAGCCTTAGATTTAAATCTTTAATCTGTAGAATAGAACCCCCACCATCCTATACTTGAGGGGACGCCGCTCTCCCCTCAGGGACCTCAACCTTCAGTTGTTCTCGAACAGCCGAACGTTACAGCTGGTTTGCAGACTACGTGACCCGTGTATAGGGGCGGTATTTTCAGTCGTTGCTTATTCTTAAGTAACTGCTTAAGCATGCGGCATCCTCTACCAACCTAGTAGCTAATAAAGGATGCCGAATGTTTAAGCATTTGCTTAAGAATAAGCAACGACTGAAAATATCGCCCTACGACATTCTACTTCGCGCGCGCATGCGCATATTCGCCCCGCGCGATACCTCGCCCGTAGCAGTACCACGATGTTACCACTAGGTGGCGACGCTTCTCGAGCGTTTTCAGGTTACAAATAGCTGTTGCAAATTAATTCGTACCCCCTGTGGATGTTATTACTTATGTCCCGAGTGCGATCAAATTTATCAAGATCAACCGTGCCTGCTCGACGTTTGCAAATACTAGCTTTGCTATTCGCCTTCACCCGAAATTTAGATTTTGATTTTATAAAAAAAATCGTTTTTTATTTATTTATTTTTTTTTTTTTTTAAATAGCCACGTGCATCTGTATTAGATAGGTATAATGAGCTGGGCGACACATTCCGCGATCCCTAAGTTTACCGTTCCAGAGTTTCTAGGCGACAAAAAAACACACAAACACTTTCTGCTTTATATATTAAGATACACCAGGATTCGGCAGTTAAACACGCCGAGCAACGCGGAATGTAAAACCTGGACTCATAAGAGTGAATGTTACTGGAAGGTTTGCATTCAATTATGATCCAGGAATTGACTAGGTATGTTAACTTACGAGAAGTTAAAATAGGATGCGCAATAACAATTCATCCGAATGTCAGAAAATCATTATATATACCAAGAATGTTATCTTTTTCGAAATATTATGAAGCAATTAAGCTTTTTTTCAAAATACTTAATTTCCTTGAAAGATATTAATTCTAATAAACACGAATCAGTCACGCTAATACCTCGGGCGAAATCGGGACGGGGCATGCTAGTATTTTATATTTTGGCGAAGTTGCGGCGAAGTTGCGGAAAAGTTTCGGAAAAGTTGCGGAAAAGTTGCGGCAAAGTTGCGAAAAAGTTGCGGCAAAGTTGCGGCGAAGTTGCGGCAAAGTTGCGGCGAAGTTGCGGCAAAGCTGCGGCAAAAGCTGCGGCAAAGTTGCGGCGTAGTTGCGGCATACTTGCGGCATACTTGCGGCATAGTTGCGGCATACTTGCGGCATGCTTGCGGCATACTTGCGGCATACTTGCGGCATACTTGCAGTGCAAGATTGCAACGCAACTATGCCGCAACTATACAGCAACAATTCTATGTCCGCTCCGTGCAATGTTGCACGGCAACGTCGCAGCAACCATACATCGGCAACTATGCAACGACGCAATGTTACTGCAACCATCCTGCAACTTTGCCGCAACGAAGTGTGCTGTATGGGTATATGCATGAACGTACGCAAGATGCTATGACGTACGTTGGTAATTACGACAGGCCTGATTTATTTATTACCTTTACGTGCAATCCTAACTGGCCGGAAATACAAGAAAATTTATTCGAAAACTCCGTGACGCGGGACAGACATGATCTAATTAGTCGAGTCTTTCATCTGAAATTAAAAAAACTCATGCACTTAATAAACAAAGACAATATCTTTGGAACCACTAAATGTTTCATGTACACCGTAGAATGGCAGAAACGTGGGTTGCCTCATGTACATCTCTTGGTTTGGCTGCAAAATAAAATCAGACCTGACCAAATAGATTCTGTGATCAGTGCTGAAATTCCTGATCCTGTCCTGGTCTATTGTATCCGACATCTCCGTGTATGAATGGAGGTGTATGTAGTAAACGCTATCCTAAGCAGTTCCTCACTGATACTTCTACTGGTGAGGATGTATACCCAAATTATCGCAGAAGGCATCCAGACATTGGCGGGCGTACAGCCACGATCCGTTCAGGGGCAGGAGAATTAGATATTGACAATCGTTGAGTCGTACCATATAATGCTGTTCTTTTAAGGACGTTTGACGCTCATATTAATGTTGAACTCTGCAGTTCTGTTAAATCTATCTAATATGTATGTAAATACATAAACAAGGGAAGTGATCAAGCTACGTTCAGCATTAATGCTCAGAATGAAGTGAAACATTACCAATCGGGTCGCTATATTAGCACGTCAGAGGCAGTGTGGAGAATACTGTCTTTTAGCATCCACGACAGATCACCTACTGTTGTGCACTTGGCCGTCCATCTCGAGAATGGGCAGCGTGTTTATTTTACTGCCAATAATGCTGCCGACATCGCAGCAAATCCGCGAGATACTACATTGACAGCATTTTTTAAGTTGTGCGCTATCGATCCCTTCACCAGGACGCTGCTCTACAACGAAGTGCCTTCCTATTATACTTGGAACCGAAATATGTTTCAGCGTCGTAAGCAAGGTTCCTCGGTAGAGGGATATCCAGGAGTAAAAAAGAGTGATGCACTCGGTCGCGTTTACACCATCCATCCTAACAACACTGAATGCTACTATCTGCGAATGTTACTCCACGTTGTTAGAGGTCCTACATCCTTTCACAATTTACGCACTGTACACGGTGTGATACACCCTTCTTTTCAGCTCGCCTGTAAAATGTTAGGTTTGTTGTAACTTGTGAGCAAGTTTAAGTAGTACAAACTACGTTTGCAGAAACGTAACGAAACAATCGCGCGCGGTGGTATACATAAAAGTGGGACGAAACTTTTAGTCAAAATTTTACAAATTTTCGGCCACCGTCTCTCAAAAATATCGAAAAATGATACACACTACGAATCAAGTAAAAAAGGAAAATTATAATAATAATAATATGTTTATCAACGCAAGCCCATTGAGATAAGTACATATTAGAGAGGAAAAGGACGCGCAAGTAACGTGTGTTGTCAGCGCAACGAACCGATCGAATTAACTTTCTTACAAGACGCGAGACAGAAAAGTTGGAACAACAGTCAGCAGTTCGCAACGCTTAATAGAGAGGTGTATCGCGTGATTGTTTCAACGAATTTAACGAACTCGAAATTATCCAGTATTGGCTGCTAATTATGCCAAGTCACTGGGGTTGGGATCGTGTTGAATTCAGGTCAACTATGACTAAATAAATAAAACGCAGCTATTTGGAATTTTTTTTTTATTTTTTTTTATAAAAATAGGAGCTCGGGTTCCTCGGGGGGCTCGGTGGGCTCGGGGGCAGGGTGAGGCTGCGGGGGCCCAGTTGTGGTGGTGGTGGTGGTGCTGGTGGTGGAGAAGAAGAGATAGAGAGAAACATTCTCTCTGTCTATAAGAATGGCGCTACACGTTATAAGGCGGAAAGGGATGACGTTGTCGATGGGCGGATTCCACCGCATAACGTTCAGAGAGAAGAAGAGATAGAGAGAAACATTCTCTCTATCTATAAGAATGTTTCTCTCTATCTCTTCTTCTCTCTGAACGTTATGCGGTGGAATCCGCCCATCGACAACGTCATCCCTTTCCGCCTTATAACGTGTAGCGCCTCCAACGGCATTCTAAGTGTCATTTGTCGCGTATTCTCATGTGTTATTCCATTTAATACCTGCCATCTCATTGCCTTTGTTCCAGGTAAGGTTTTTTGAATTCACTCTAATGTTTGAGCATTAGATAGTTCTGGGTTGTTGACCCAGACCGTGACTTCCACTTTCGTGGCCAGGACATCCTCGTCCTTCCTGACCACCCCCTTGCCATCTGTCCTCAACACATCCTCCTCTATCAATGTGTCCACCAGTCTCATAAATGTGTCCCCCTCCGACATTACCAGCATACCCCCGCTCTTGAGCCCGTGCCTCTTTACGTCCATCTGCACATCTCTATTCAACGCCTCGTTCGTTATTTGAATAGTCAGGAGATTCATTTCTTTGTAAGTCATTGTGACGTTCGGGAACTCCTTAAACACTAATGCCGTTGTTTTTAATTTTTTGCTTTTTGGTCGTGGTGTTTCTTTTCTGTATTCTCCCTTCCTTTTTCTATTCATTCTTTTATTGTTTTTTGTCTCGTCACGTCCTTGCTGTACGTCTCTTGTACGTCCGTCCTGTGTGTTGTACCTGTTGGTGCTGCTCGGTCCTGCTTCTCCTTGTCCTTGTCCTTGTCCTTGTCCTTGGCCGTGTCCGTGTCCGTGTCCGTGTGTATGTGCGTGTTTGTAAGTCACCCGAAGTCCGCTCGGCCCTGCTTGGGGCTCTTGCTCGGGGTCGGTGCTGGTCCCAGCTTCTTCTCCTTTCCCCTTCCCTGTCCCCTTCCTTTTTCCCTTTCCCTTTCCCTTTCTCTTTCCCTTCCCCTCTCCTTTTCCCGTTCCCTTCCCCTCTTCTTTCCCTTCTCTTTCTTTCGTCCCTACTTCATCTTCCTTTCCCCCTTTGCGGCAATCTCCTATGTGCGGAGGCGTCGATGTCCGCAACGTCGACACCTCCATTAACTCAATCTCGTGGTCAGTGTCCTGCTCCATTATCCTTTTCCTTTCCCGCATCTCCTTTTCCCGCTCCATTTCTTCCTCCGTATCGTCCACCAACGGTGCTTCCTCTTCCGCGACCATGGCGGCGTTCTCCTCCTCCTCCTCTATCCTATAGAGGGATGCTACTTTCTTCACCTCCGACACCTCTCTTCCTCGCGTCCCCGTCGACTCCCACGCCGACACATCCTGCATCGATGGAATTTCGTTCCTCGCCTCCTCCAAATCCGCTTCTTCCTCGCTGTCCTCTATAACGTACGTTTTTGCGTTACGTTCCTTTTTCTTCGTTTCGAGATGCTGCGTCCTCTCCTGGACCTTTTCTTTTTCCGTTCCTTCCACCGGTCGATCCTGTGTCGTCAGAGAAGGCCTATTCGGGATTCTGATTAGGGATATCTCAGCCTTCCGTTGAAAAATGTCCTTCAAACGTGCTATCGTGTACGTTGTCTCCTCCGTAGAGCCTGAAGCTCCTGCCACTTGTTTGGCGTCCATAATTAGGGAGACGCGGTCGACCTAATATAAAATGGCTATTAAAAATAATATAGATATTACTTATTTTATCAGAACAAACCTAAAGTGTTTAGAATTTCATGCCGATTCAGGAAAACTGGTCGATATTTGCTTCAAGACAATATTTACTGTAAATCGGGTTGAAAACTCAAGTCATGACATCTGACCACCCACCCCGAGGTGCCGGGAGAAATGGTTTTCGTCGTTGGCGAAGAGACCACTCACATAATTAATCATTGAAAATTAACAAAGGATACAGCCAAATTATTTATGAGTGAATACAACTACGGATTCATTGATATCTAATTTGTTTACGCCAAACAAGTAAAGAACACATTAAAGAAAAAAAAAAGAATTGGTTTAATACGCGACGTTTCGTTGACAGTTGATTTGTGTGTGATTGGAATAGAGTTTTCGTCGACTTGATTGGTTTTTCGAATATCGCGAACGCTGAAAGACATTCGGTTTTTTCTGGGTTATTGTTAGTTTTTTGGTTATTGTGATCGCGTCGCAGTCGAATGGAGAAGTTTAGCAAGGACGATGGCCGTCAATATCGAAGAAATTAACGAATTATCCGCGAGATTCGTTTCGACGTGGTCAATCGTTGAAGAATGTAACGAATCGTTGGCGAGATTCGTTTCGACGTCGTCAATTTCGAAGAATCTAACGAATTGCCCGAGTTGCGGTTCGACGTCGTCAATTTCGAAGAATGTAAGGAATTTGGGGTGTGGTTTCTCTGTCTCTAAATCGAAAGGTGGTTCTGGCTCGAAATTACTCGAAGCGGTCTTGCCTTTTAGCGCCGTCGGTACGCTGCTGTTGTCGCTATGTCGCAATGGACACAGATCTAGATGTCGCGTGAAATGAAATTGTCGCGAGCAGAGATTGGTTGTTGTTGTTGTTGGTTTGAATTCTAGTTTTATTCCTTTGAGATGTCAAAAAGTTTTGCGTCGCTCTTGTTACTACTATGTGATTCGCGCGCGCGTTAGGGGACCTTGTCACGCGGACTATGTGAGAAATGAGTTTGTCGCGGCGCCGTTAGGCACGCAATTGATGGCGTATATTTACAAATTCATTGGAAGTTAAGAGTTCTTGCACGACAAACTAAAACTAACTAACTCTAACTACTACTACTACCACCGAATTAATATAAGCTATATTTACAATTCGACGTTCGCCATTCCCGAGGGTGGCGTACCGAGAAGAAGCGCATGCCTCGGGCGAACGCGGTTATCATCGGCAGCCGGCCGGCGCGGTAACGTAAGACGCGAGACCTATAGAGTATCGCGCGGTGTGGGTTATTTCTGAAATATAGACTCTACGCGAGAAATGAGTTTGTCGCGGCGCCGTTAGGCACGCGATTCGTCGCATATATGTACAAATGTTCGTTCGACTAAAGTTTAACACTTATATCCTACGTTTAAAGGTCGACGTTCGCCATTCCCGAGGGTGGCGTTGCTCAGGCGCATGCCTCGGGCGAACTTGTATCATCGGCAGCCGGCCGGCGCGGCGAAAGAGCGCGAATTTAGCGGGAATTTGGATCAACGACGCAACGCGAGAGTAGAGCAGCGGCTGTGTGTCATTTTATTGGTTGCAACCAACGAAACGGAGAATTGGCGAGAACGAGAATGAATTTGCTAGCTAAGCGCGATGGTGATTTCTTTCGAATCAGTCTGCCAAGATGGTTGGTTTATCTTAGTTTGGTTGTTGTTGTCGTGGTTTAGGTTATCGACCAACGCCGCGCGCAAAAACGGTGTTGATTCAGGGGCTCGAATCAAAGTGATACCCCGAGAGACAGACCGAGAGAGAGCGATTTTCTGCGCGCGCTGGCCATCGCGTTAAATATTTCCAAGAGGGGAGACTCGAGGGGATTATAAGTAGTAAGGCTAAGCGGGTTCTAACGCACTTTCAAGGTCATGTCGGAGGAAGTTACCGACAGCCGATAAGTTACCTACTGTCGGTAAGGAAGGAAATGTTAATTTTTTAAGATCCTAATTTGAAAGTGGAAAAAAATCCACCGTCGAAATATTTCTTTCACAAACCAATTTTTTTTTTCACAAACCAATATTTTTTTCACAAACCAATATTTTTTCCCAACGCAGAAACATCGAATCTTAAAATTAGGTGGCGAGAGAGAATGAAGAAATAATAATTTAGAAAACGCAGAATCTTAAAATTATATGACGAGAGAAGGAGGAGTAAGACGGGTAAATAAAATGGAGAAATAATATACGTTTAAGAAATTTATTTTAAAATATATATGAAACATATTATATAGGAAAAAACATTGAGATGTATATACTATTCAGGCATATGACATGCATCACGAATGATCAATCCCAATCCTAATGCTAATAGTTCACAATCTATCACAGAGTTCGGTTCGTAGCAGTCGCTTTCGGTAATGATTTTCTCATAGTCCGCGGTCGTTGTAGTAGCGGTCGTTGTAGTAGCGGTACGTATAATGTTGACAAAGGAGACGTGCTTACTGGTTACGGAGCACAAAATTTCAATTAAAAATGAGAACATGTAGTCGATACAACGAGCATATTTGAACATTTGAATTATCGTAGGTTCAGACATATATATGACTGAACTATTATCTGAGATTTTAGCAATTCGTTCACTCTGTATTCGTGTGAAATCAATACGCAAATGATCGATCGCGATAGGGTCTTGGCACGCTAATGAGGCATCGAAGTGGAAACGTCGAAGTATCTGTGATTCTTGCTGCAGTAGAAGCTTCCACGTAGACATGGAGAAGCAAACCTCGTGACATTTATTATCAGCTATGGCAATCTCAACGCTGCACGAATCCTGTCCGATGCGGTGTGAATCTTGGCCGATGCAAATCCCGATTATGAGACGTTTGTAGGTAGTAGCGGTCAATGGATAATCACGCCCCATGATTCGTATGACCGGTTTTTTCGATACTAATGCAGATGCAGCTGATGCATTGCTGTAAGAATCACATACCCGAAGTTGATGATTCAGTTGGTTTTGTATAAATCGAAAAAATACGTAGAGGAGTACTATGTACTATGTACCTTATATTCTGTTTGTGCTGCTGCGGCTGTTGCTGGTTTAGAAAATCCATATCGTTCCAGTGATTGTCATGGTTTCCGCACATGTGGGAAGCGTTATTGAAACGTCGGTTATACATTTTTTAATACGTGCTATGGCGGAGTCTACTAAACGGATGCGGTTACTAATTGTGCGAACACGAACGTATGCGATGCAATGAAGTCTGCAAACCTCTCGACTCCGCCTATGTTTGTATATGCCGAAAGTCACTGAGGCTTCTGAGCGATTGATGGAATAGCGTCAGAGAGCCGACTTAAATACTGATGCAATTGCTTCCCCCCACCATCACATTTTATTCTAAAGCTCCCAATGTTTTCTGAAATGTTTTTTTCAATCCTAAGGATGTAACATATAGCACAGTCGGATGTAATTGGAGTCTCACCCTCACGTGTTAAATGTAATATAATACTTTTTGGAAGCGCCGAATCTTAGAATTATGCGTCATCAGAAACTGCGTCGTATGATTTTGCGCGCGCGTTTTTGCTTGCAATGCATTCGAGGGAGAGGATACGCCGAAAGAGTTAGACAGAGATACCAAATCATGATATGGATATAAAAGCGAGCTCTAAACTATACAAAGTTTGCAAACGCTTTAGTCACCTCAGCACCACTTTTAGTCTTGAGCGGCAACGCCCATGCATACTTGCTCAACACATCGATGACGGTGAGTATGTAGTAGTGACCTTGGTTGAATCGCGAGTACGGACGCATTTCTACAACATCAGCTTGCCACAGATCATCGTATCCATGCACTATGACGCGCCTCCGTGGGAAATGTCTTCGAGCTGGAGCATGCAATTCCTCAACAAGTTGTCGCTTCTTGTGGCTGTGGTTTTCTTCTTTACTCTTGGATTTCGATAATGGTGGCATGTTTGGTCTCATAGGTGTCTTTGACACGAATGGTGCGATAATTATCGTGCACACGCATTATGTGCTCCCACCCGCCCCAAGGAAATTCTGGTCATGTTTCTGCGGAATAGAATTCGACGCCTGTGATATCTTTTGAACGCTGTTTTGCAACATTAGCATATCTCTCTGAAGCACGATCAGTTTCCTCTCTAATTCTTCCTGCTGCTCTCTCAAAAGTTTAATACTCTTTTCCATGTATAGTTTATTGACAGCATCGGTGTCAGCCACCGGCTGAGCTACGCGTCGTATCTTGCGTGATTTTGCATCAAAGTCAGCACCGGTCACGCAAATAGCGTTATCTCGCATATAATTTCGAAGCAAACCGCTCCATTTGTAGTCCATTCTAGCTGCTCCACTCTTCTCGAGCGACACTCCAAATTTGTTGATCGGCATCTCGATGCATACAGCGCACATCATAGGCGCGCGGCTTAATTTATAATGAGGCCTGCCTCACGGAGTTCCTCGATAATCGATAGAATTTCATTGTCGTGCGAGTTGTTACCCGCCTGACGCGACGCTTCCAGCAAACGGAATCGGTCCACCAGCTCGTTGGGATCGTCCCAGTGCACGTAATCGATCTTGTTATCGTATACCACCATGACTCGCGGTGTCGTTAGACCTTTCCCTGTCCTACTAACCGATACACGGGGGAGTAGCGGTGCAATTACATATTTATACTTGTATCCCTTGTTGCCCAATATGGGATTTTGAGCGTTATGACCGCGTCTGTGTGCATTCGTCATCAGCGGTATACTTTTGTATTTTTGTTTATCGGTATCGGTGTATGTGGTATCGTCGGGAATTCTCTTAAAAATCAGTTCGTAAAGACCGGGTGTTCCTCCGTATTTTACATCATCGATGATTATATTGTCATCCTTGTCTATATCGAAAGCCTTATCCCCAAGCATCGTTCCACTACCACCAAAGTATATGCCATACACATAGTCCATAGTCATATCCTTATCACTACTTAGGATTGCGCTCATATATTTTTGTCCCAGCGGACCGAAATGGTTGCGCAACGTTTCTCGTCCCGTGGATGTTTGAAGTTAATGCCTAACAGATGTTGCAAACGACTCATCGGCAGAAGTTTCGAAAACGTCGTCATCATTGGTTGCGACCGTCTGTACAGCGGGAAATGTATTTATTGGTGTCGAAGAAACCGTGGAATCGTTTGACGTGACATTCTGCCGTTTCCGCTTCGATTGAACTGGTGTGGAGGTTACGAGTGATTTTTTCGATGACATGTATGATCGTTTCCTCTTTGTTTTAGGCGTTAATGTTTCATTTCCTTCAACGTCTGTGCTCATCAGCGGTGATGCGTCGTCAGCTTCTACCGCTGTAGTATTTTCCACGATATGTTTTAGGGGTTCGACAACAGGTTTAAAGTATCTCTCCAACGCGATATCTTCCTCCATCTTGCCGGTCTTCAAAGCGTGATATTTCTTGCGAATGGCTTCACTGGTTTTTGCAATTTCCTTCACTATTCTCTCGCGATCCTTAATCTCCAGACTATCGATATCAATCATCGTTGTACCGCCATTGAGCTATAAGAATACCTGGAGAGGGAACAGAGCAATGGCGGCCGGTCAGAGAAAAAGAGAAATTGAGCTCAATGAACATAGCACATTTACTATATACATGATAGTACAGAGTGAGAGGGATAATAGGAAGAAGAAGGATAGGTTCACCCGTAATCTTCTATTTTTCTCTGACCGCTGTCGCCTCTACTTCTTCCCATTGCTGTTCTCTCTCCAGGTATACTTATAGCTCAATGTGTACCGCAGACGTTGCTTTCCCACCGACGTGTCGACGACAAGTGACAATCTCATGGTATGGCAAACTCGTTAAATCCCTTTCTATAACGTCCATTGGACATCGTGCTATCCTTGTCTATTACCACGAAACCATACTCCCGTTGCCAACAATTACGACACAAC
The DNA here is from genome assembly GCA_963932275.1 of Andrena praecox. Lineage (NCBI taxonomy): Eukaryota > Metazoa > Arthropoda > Insecta > Hymenoptera > Andrenidae > Andrena > Andrena praecox. Next base: position 46,589,782 of record OZ010729.1, on the reverse strand, counting down.
GCGCAGAAATCTTCGTAAGACATATCAGTGTTTACGTGATCGTTGTACACATGTTTCAAGTTGGTACCATCCTGCTTAAACAGAATCAATAGATTCGCATTGTCGCGTATAAGATGTTTGGGAATCTTTGCATACGTCTGACAGAGATAGAAGCAGTCGACGTTCGAGTGGTGCCCCATTGCAAAGTATTCCCTTATCGTATCTTGCTTGTCACATGCAACGTCATCAAAGATAAAAATAGAATTCGGAAGCGATTCGCTCGGTGGGATGACATCGCTGTTATTCGAAAACGTAAAGTAGCCAATTTCATCTATCGGAGTCAATAAATTCTCCAAATACAGATATTTTGGCTGTTGCAACGACTTGGAATACACGTACACGTTCTCGAAGCGAACGCCGTGTGGACTTTCCAACAAGCTCATCAGTACGTTGGTCTTTCCACAATTTATTATTATTATTATTATTATTGTAAACGGGTAAAACCCTTTGGAAGCTGAAGATTCATGGCAAGGAGCAAATATACATGTAAACTTTACAAATAATTAAAATTAAAATTAAAATTAAAGTTGAGTAACCAAGTTAACAACTAATCGCTGTGAGTACTTACTATTAACGTATCACGTTAAGTGACCTATACTACACGCTCATACAAAAGTAATCGGAGGCCACTGAGAGAAACACGAAACAAATCAATGTCCGGGAAACATTGGTTGGCACAGCTCATGGCTCTACTTAAGGGATCAGACGTATAATTCCGGTAAGCTGGTTCACCACTCACAAAAAGTGGCCTGGGTCGCAGAGCTCGTTCAGTAGCACGAAATCGCAATGTCGCAACAAGCTCAGTACAATTCACAAGACCATGTATGACTTTATAAAGGAAAATTAGGTCCGCAGACTGTCTCCTATCGCTAAGGGTGGCAATACCGAGTAGTCGTAAGGCCGGGCCATAGTCATGGTCACTAAAATGCATTGGCGTACCCAAAGCCCTAGAGGCAATTCTCAAGAACCTATGCTGCACCCTCTCGATCAAGCTGATATAGTGCTTATGTTTGGGATTCCAGATGACAGAAGCATATTCAAGCCGCGGCCTTACGAGAGCTGCATACAAAAGCCTCCACGACTTAAGCCTTCTGAAATGTTTTGCGTATCTAGCTACAAAACCAAGGACTCGCATTGCATTACCCGAAATATTCAAATAATGCTTGCGAAAGTCTAGCCCTGCTGAAATCGTTACGCCAAGGTCCTTAACATCTGCCACTTCTACTAGGGGAGCATCACATAGCGTATACGAAGAGGTTATACCACCTCTGGTCCTATAAGCCCTAACAAGGACACACTTGGCAATGTTCAAACCCATACCATTGGAGATACACCACCGCTCAAACATACAAAGGTCTTCCTGCAGTAGGTCTACATCCCGTTGATTCCCAATGGTACGGAAGATTTTTAAATCATCAGCATACATTAAAAATCTGCTATGCCTAAATACCACCTTAAGGTCATTAATAAAAAGGATAAAAAGTAGAGGGCCTAGATGCGACCCCTGGGGCACTCCAGATCTGACTAAGATAGGAGTGGACAGACAGTTTTCCACCCTGATGACCTGAGATCGCCCAGCTAGGTAGCTGCTAATCCAGGCCAGGAACGGACCACAGAAACCGTATGAGGCCAATTTCCCAACCAGGATCTGGTGATCTACCGAGTCAAATGCTTTTCTAAAGTCCGTGTAAACGGTATCTACCTGCAGACCTTGATCAAGTGCATCCGAGACCGCCCTATGATACACTGCAAGATTGGTAATGGTTGATCTATTCGGGACAAAACCATGTTGTTCATCACAGATAAATTTGACTAATGATGGCGTTAGTTTGTCCGTTACAATCTCTTCAAACAACTTCGGCAGGATCGAGAGCTTACAAATAGGCCTATAATTTCTGACATCAGCACGGTCTCCAGCCTTAAAAACTGGGGTGACAATATTGGTCTTCCAGAATTCTGGAAAACTCCCACTACGTAGCGATGAATTAAAGATATGCCAAAGAGGCCTCGCAAGGATAAAACTACACTCTTTAAGAAAGAGAGGTGGAATCCCGTCATATCCCGGACCTTTCCTAACGTCGAGCGAATTAAGCTTAGAATAGATCTCACCGATCGAAATGTTCAGCTCGTGTATGTTTACATCGCAGGCCGATGTCGACGGCAAATTTAATGCATGGGCCCTAGCGGGCGCCGTTGCATATACAGACCCAAAGAAAGAAGCAAACAAGTCAGCACTCGCTGAGTACGTCGACGCCGTAACAAGGTCAAGGTGCGTATTTCTGGGGACACCTGGACAACCTCGCTTAGAATTAACATGGTTCCAGAAGCTCTTTACATTAGAAGAGACAGAGTCCTCAACACGGTCAATGTACGCACGGTGATCATTATCTATAGCTTGTTTACACAATGACCTAAGGGAGGAAAAGTCAAGGTAATCACTCAACGCATTCGACTTCTTATACACCTTATGCGCTAGCTTCTTCTCCCGAATCAGGCGTTTAAGTCTAGGTGAAAACCACTGTGGATATGTAGACCGCGTTACTGTTCGAACAGGCACAAAAACACTAATGGCATATCTAATGTAATCATATAGTCTTTCCACGGCAACTACCAGGTCAGCCCCACCAATCTCCGAATCCCACTCGACACTGTTCAAGTAAGTTAACACTCCACGGTAATCACAACGCTTATAATCATAATACTCTATGACGTCACCCGAAAGATCGGGTGAGGAGAACAATGCAGTGTAACAAAGATAAAGCGGTGGGTGGTACGCATCGGGTACAATTAAGTCATCGATGACAAGATCAACCAATACATCACAAGCGCTGACAAAGATGAGATCGAGCATACAATCGAGCTTATTAAAAATATTGTTAACTTGCGCTAGATTACAATAGTTACAGCCTCCCATCAAAAGATCTATAGCTGTAGATTCCGAGGACCGGACCCCCGACTTCTTAAAACACGATAAACCTTTATCATTAAACCAAATTGCATGCGGAAGATTATAGTCCCCGAAAATAGAAAAAGTATCATCACTGTATGTGTTATATAAGTCAATAAGACAATCCACGTGCTTAGCATACAGGGACGGTAATGACGTAGGTGGGAGGTAAATAGCGCACAACAACAAGTGTCTATTCCTACCAAGATGAACCCGAACAATAACCTGCTCAAGCGTATCACAGTTAAGACTGATTTGACTGCACTGTAACGTGTTTCTGACCGCTATGAGAACTCCACCACCTCTGGAGAGGCAGCTCGTGTTACAGGATCTATCACACCTGAACACAGTATAATTGTCTAACCCGAGCTCAAGCGAGGATATTGTGGAGTTCAACCAGGTCTCGACAAAGATTATAATATCATACGTTACAGTGGAAGCAAGCAAGGCATTCGATAACGAGACTAGTTTGGTACGCAGGCCACGAACATTCTGGTAATAAACCAAAGGGTTCTTGAAATTTGATGGACCACAAATGAGGCAGCGTATAGTGTTTGGTAGCATGCTGCCATGTATGCGTCTTGTTTTCGAGGACATCATTTGCGATTTATCATCGAAATTTGTCACGCGTATCGTTATAGGTTGTCGCACGAATCGCATCCTCTCCGCGAACTGTGAAAAATGATTTTGATACGTCGAAGCGGTGACGCGTCCTATTTATAGGTCCGCGCCGAAGCAAAACAGCTCAGTATTTAAAATGCTTATGGTCCTGTCGGATAATTGCGATATTCGAGACCTAACCTCTGAGCAGCTGAAATATATACCAAAGATTATTCTACTGCGAGAGTTTAGCAGACACATTGATCAGTTGTGGAACAGACTCCCCGAGCATATAAAAGCCGATTCTGAGGTTCGACAGTATCGTCGGTGTCTGGAACATTATAATCGCCCTTGGCAGCGAACGCATATCGACGGTCCAGCACCATTGATTAAAAACTGTGACGAATGTCGTCGACGAGAGTAAAAACAGGTTGTGGTTTGTTAAATCGGGCGATAAACGCGCTACCTATCGAATTACATATCCCGGGTTACCAGTTTTGCGGCCCAGGAACTCATCTGATAAAACGATTGGCTAGAGGTGATCAAGGCATCAATCCGTTGGACGCAGCGTGTCGCGAACACGATATTGCATATTCGCGTAGTAACGATCTCGGTGAACGGCATGCGGCAGATAACGTTCTCGCTAACAAAGCGCGAAAACGCATCGTTGCACGAGACTCGACTCTGGGTGAAAGAGGTGCTGCTACAGCTATTTGGGCAGCTATGAAGACCAAGACGAAAATCGGAATGGGAATGAAAACAAAAACTCGCAAAAGGACTCCAAAGAGAGCACCGAAAAAGCGGATTCTTCCAATAGCAAAACGTGGTGGTATATTACCACTTCTCCCGCTGTTAGGTGTTCTCGGATCGTTAGCTGGTGGAGCGGCGGGGATCGCCAAGGTGGTAAACGATAATAAGGCAGCGCAACATCAGCTGCGGGAAATGCAACGTCATAATCGCTCCATGGAAGGTCGTGGACTTTATCTCACGCCGTACACGCGTGGACAGGGAATATCGAAACGAAAAAAAAAACGTCGAAAAGGAAATAAAAATGCCGGTGGGCGTAACTACGGATGCGCAATTAGAGGAGTTGGCAAAACGTATGCGTATTCCATTCTTTAGAGGTGTTTTCATGCGCAATGCGCTACCTGTTGGAGGAGTACATCGAAACGAGAGTGGGATCATAAATTTGGACAATGTCGTGGGACCGGGGACTCATTGGGTGGCGTATGCGAAGAGGGGGTGTCGAGCTATATATTTCGACAGCTTTGGGAATCTTCGACCGCCTAGAGAATTGGTACAATATCTGGATAAAGATGTTGTGAAAATCGAATACAATCGAACGTCGTATCAGAAGTACAATCAGAGCAATTGCGGACAACTATGTCTACGCTTTCTACAAACGATCGGCACCGAATTTAAGGATTGACTTCCACCACTCTGATTCAGTACTAGTCGAAAAGTTTCAGCGGAATATGTCGTTAACATTCACTCTAACCGGTAAGAGTAGCACCCTCGCGGTGAGCTACTTTCCACCCATAGATTTGAGCGGTGATGATTACGAGCTTGGTCTAACAACCTTTGAAACTTATCATACAATACCGAACATCGACTGGAGCAACGATAAATTCTACTTCACCTCAAACTATGGCGTCAAAAACAGCAGTGTTGCCCCCACTCCTGAAACTATTAGGATTCCACATGGCTCCTACGAACTAGACGCCATTGCCAAGTATTTGAGGCAGCGATTACTCGAGCGGTATCCTAAAAATCTCGATGACAACAAGGATGATGGTGACAACGATGCGTATCCTATAGTGTTGCGTCCCAACAACAACACCATGAAAAGCGAGCTGTACTGTTCGTTCACCGTAGATTTTACGAAGCGCAATAACATTGGATCGCTATTGGGATTCTCGATGAATCGGGTATTAAAACCAGGGCGGTGGCACGAATCGGACGATCCAATTAATATCATGAACGTGAACATTATTCGCGTAGAATGTAGCGTGACCACTGGCGCGTACAACAATGGGAGGCGCGTACATACGATACATGAATTTTCTCCGGGAGTCCCTCCAGGATATAAGATATCGGAAACGCCCGCACAGATCATTTACCTTCCGATCACCGCACGGGTCATTACGGATCTAACGATACGCGTTGTGGATCAAGACGGACGGTTGCTCGATTTTCGAGGTGAAGAGATTACCATCAGACTGCACATGCGACGACGGCGATAATACTCGTGGTGCGAACGAAAGATATGCTTGTGTTGTACGACTCCAGAAACCCGTTTCATCCAAGTGAAATTGTTTACAACAACAGCAACATCAACAACAACAACAACAACAACTGTAACAGCTCTGATTACGCTAAAAAGAAGAGGCTCAGTGCTGCGAACATTGCATTTTTGAAATCATTGGGATTCATTGTGCGCATATAAGTTGAAAAATGACTGACATTCTAAGCATTGGAGGGAAGCCGACGTTTGATGTTCGCATCGTCAAGCTCGAGACTCACACGTACAATCCATACGTCGACACGACGTTTGGATACAGCGATGAGATAAGAATACCTATGCAGCATCAGGATTTATACACATTGCCATGTGAAAGTTACCTCTACGTGGAGGGGAAATTGACGATAAATAAGCCAAACGATGCATTAACGATGACATTGGGAAATAATTGCATGGCGTTCTTATTTGACGAGATTCGATACGAGCTGAATGGCGTGGAGATTGATCGCAACAGAAACGTTGGAATAACTAGCACGCTTAAAAACTATGTATTACTGACATCTGACGATGACAAAAATATGGAGAATGCCGGATGGGGCTTGAAACGACGCGACGGACTAAAAGTGAAAAATCATTTCAATTTTTGCATCCCGCTCAAATATTTGCTGGGATTTTGCGAGGACTATAAACGCATGATTATTAATGCGCGTCACGAATTGATTTTAATACGATCGCGCAACGATAACAATTCTCTAATAGGATAATCGACGTTGGAACCAGAAATTGAATTACTTAAAGTGCAATGTGACGCTGAACGATGTTAATAAGCTATCATTGCTACATGCTTTGGAAAGTGGACAAAACCTGAGCATTAGTTTTCGCTCGTGGGATCTGTACGAGTATCCTCTCTTACAGAGCACAACCAAGCATTCGTGGGCCGTGAAGGCATCTGCACAGCTGGAGAAGCCGCGATACGTTATCTTTGCTCTACAGACTGCTCGAAAGAATGTGCTGATCGAAGATGTTACTCGGTTTGACCACTGCAAATTGACCAACGCGAAACTTTTTCTCAACTCGGAATTTTACCCATACGATGATGTGAATTTGGACTTTGACAAGAATAGATATGCCATCTTGTTTAACATGTATACACATTTCCGTAAATCGTATTATGGACATAGTTGCAACGAGGCATTATTCACCGTGGCTGAATTTTTACAATTTGGTCCTCTCGTGGTGATTGATTGTTCGCGACAAAATGAGTCGATCAAGAATGGTACCGTGGACGTGCGCATAGAATTCGAGTGTAAAGAGAATGTACCTGCAAATACTACAGCATACTGTCTGATTCTACACGATCGGGTGGTTGAATACAATCCGCTGACGAACGTGGTGCGCAAAATAAATTAAATTGTCACGCTACTTGCCCGCCCTCTCCTGTGTCAAATTCATGCAAAAAATTTCATCGTAAAAATCGAGATGCTTTACGAGAAAGACTGCATTCTGCCATCTGCCTTGGAAGCGAGCGGATCTCTAAAATTGTATCAACAATGGATGTACCAACATTTGTTGACCTGCAAGGGTTCATCGTCGACGGAAGATTTGTTGTCAAGGAAGTGGCTGTCCTACGAATGGGAACAATTCTCTCGCACTATATTTTTGGGAGTTCGATGCCGCAATATCTTCTTACAAAATCCGACAAATCAAGCATCCGATGGTTGGTGGCAAAACATCATGAACTACGGTGGGAAGATGGGGACGTTCCGTACAGTATGGCTAAACAGCTTATTACGAAAGCTGTAGCTGATGCGATCGACGAAGAAGATGACGCATCTCATATCGTATACGGTAAAGGGTTGCAGAAACGCGACTGGCTTGTGGATTTCCTCGATGAAAATACGAGAGCGGACGTGGTCATTGAAACGCTGGACATTGACTATGAGGATATTAAATCTCTAAATAAGCTAAATGTAGTTAATACTCTGCGATGTAGCAGACACGCGAAGCATTGTGCTTTGCAAAATGTATTTAAAATATTCAACTGGTGGTCTAAACTAGAGCTGTTGATACCCGGGAGAACGGGTACCCGGGTACCCGTGAGATACCCGGGAAAAAAAAAATTCCCGGGTAAACTACCCGAGATACTCGAGACTCTCGAGATCTTATAAAGTACCGTCCCATAATTGAAGCCACACTGAGCGTGATGGCCTTTCGAGTCGAAGGCTTCGACCCCCGGGGAGACAGGAATACCCATTACGAAGTGAGGAATCTCCAGCTCCGAATTTCTCATCAGGTCTTTGCGAAAACGACGCCAATCGATTCCTTATGTTTCTCCGATGAACATAATACCAAGAACGACATAATTCAGACCACAATGAAGAAAATTCCATGAACAAATGATTTGCATAATTTCAAATTCACTTCGTTAAAAATAGCTCGATTTACACGAAATTTGTTATGATTTTCATCGGAAAAACATAAAGAATCCATCGGTGTCACTTCCATTTCGATACGATGAACATTAAATAGCTTCTTAATATACTGTAATGAATGTAGACGGTTTTGTTAATATTTTTGTTTTTGTTTTTGTTTTTGTTTAGTTTGTTTTTGTACTCTCTATTTTCAGTTATCTGTCTTATTTCGTGGCATGTTATCATGCGATATTTACTTATTGTTCTCTGTATTTATATGTAATAATTTGTATTCTAAAGGGTTCTCCCGTCGATTAATAATAATAATAATAATAATAATAATAATAATAATAATAATAATAATAATAATATTTTACCCTCGAGTACGGGGGGCCGACCTCGATTCGCTGCGGTCGGCCGAGGATTCATAATACCTGATTCAGAAATAAAATAATTCTTAACTCTTTATCGTATCGATATGGAAGTGACACCGATGGATATCTTATGTTTTTCCGATGAAAATCATACCAAATTGCATGTAAATCAGACTATTTTTAACGAAATGAATCTGCAAATGAAAAACATTTGTTCATGGAATTTCCTTCATTATGGTCCAAATTACGTCGTTCTTGGTATTATTTTCATCGGAGAAACATAAGGAATCGATTGGCGTCGTTTTCGCAAAGATCTGATGAGAAATGCGGAAATCCTGGGCATTTCTCACTTCTTAATGTTATTCGAACCCCTTCGAGGGTCGAAAGCCATAAAATTCGGTGAGGTACCGCAGGGGGTTGACCTCGCCACAGGGTGCCAGACGGCATCTCTCTGACAGGCATCGCTCCAGAATTACGTTCTGTACTCTGTAAGTTCTCGAGATTCTCGAGAGTCTCGGGTAGTTTTCCCGGGTAGCGCTTATCCGGGAATTTTCTTCGTCCCGGGTATCTCACGGGTACCCGGGTACCCGGGTATCTCGTGTTCCCGGTCCACAGCTACAGCCCTAGTCTAAACACCAGAGAGAATTGCATAAATAAAATATAATCAATTTTTAATGCACAAATTTTTTTCTTCACCCTCCCCAAACTCAATCTCCTACATACATATACATCCGATACGCGTTCAAAGCAGTTCGATAGATGCTTGATATGTAAACACTGAATGGTTCGGTCACATGATACGTTCGAAGAAAAGGGTGCCCAATGTATAATTCGAAGAAGTAGTAACCGATAGCCTGTGAAAATTCACCATGGACCCACATAGGATAAATTTTCTGAATGCTCTGCGAGGTCAGTTGCTCACCAAACTCGACAGCTGCAGGTCGCGGAAAAGTTTTTTTTATTTTTGTGTCGTACGTTATATATTTTTGTGCGAAATGGGAGTATTACGGATTGCACCAGAGTGTGACCCCGAGGTATGTACAAAACAATATTTTTAACATTTATCGCGTTTAATCTTTGAAATCGAGCGAGCTCAAATCATACGGTCGTGTCAATATTAAATCGCGGGTTTCTATGTCTAGCGTTCGCCACCACCATCGCCTACGGAGGTGGCGGATTAGGGTCCATGGCAGCCGTTGCCACCACAATCACCGACGTGGTCAGCGGATTGGGGCTCGCCGCAGCCGTCGCCGCCTTCGCCACCTTCGCCGCCATCGCCACCATCGCCGCCGTCGCCGCCACAAGTGGTATGTAGTAGTTTGGATTGTTTTATATGTTTTATGTTTAATATGTTTAATGTATCAGTGTTATATCAACGTTTGTGTTTGTGATCTAGGACATGCCGCTCCATAATTTAGAAGTCTCGCTGGCGGACGTGGAGGCACTCCAGGTGCAGATGCGGCGGTCGGGGCCAGTGCTTGGCCCCATGATGGTTGCGCGGGTGCGGCGACAGGAGCCCAATGTTGGTTCGCGGTGGGCCCCGTATTGGGTGCCGCGGCCTCCATCGCCCTCATCGTCTCCGTCACCGTCGTGGGTGATGGACATACAATCGCCACCCCCATCACCCTCCTCACCTTCGACGTCTGAAGGCCTCGAACGTGAACGTCGTTTTCGTTTTGATTAGTTTTTAATTTTTTTACATTTTTTATATTTATATTGTATTTTATATTCTTTATATTTTTTATATTTTTATATTATCTTTTATATTCTTTTATATTATATTTTTCTATTCTTTCTATTTTTTTCTTTTTTTCTTTTTACTATTTATATTGTATTTTATATTCTTTATATTTTTTATATTTTTAAATTGTCTTTTATATTCTTTTATATTATATTTTTCTATTCTTTCTATTTTTTCTTTATTTCTTTTTACTATTTCTTTTAATTTTTCTTTTATTTTATTATATTATTTATTATATTCTATTTTTATTATTATATTGTATTTTATTTTTATATTTTTTTATTTTTTTGTAATAATATATCTTTCTTAACCATATATTATTTCTCAATTTTATTTACTCGTCCTCCTCCTCCCTTTCCTCATAATTTTAAGATTCAGCATTTCTGCTGACGCTGCATAATTCTTTCTATGATTCCCGCTGCTAAATGACGTCACCCTGCACGGCTGCTCCAGAGGATTCGAGTTACACGCGATCGCGCGAGTGCTCTCTCTTTCCTTCCTCCGAATTTAGATTTTAATGTAATGCTCTCTCTTTCCCTCCTCCGAATACGTGGTTTTGTAAAAAAAGCCGATCTTCCCCGATCTTTCCGACATTATCCAATAAAAAATAAATTATTTCTCTATATTGGTTTAGAAAAAAAATATTCCGGCGGTGGATTTTTTGTTTTTTTCATTTAAATTAGGATCTTAAAAATTAATATTTCCTTCCTTACCGACAGCAGGTAACTTATCGGCTGTCGGTAACTTCCTCCGACATGACCTTGAAAGTGCGTTAGAACCCACTTAGCCTTACTACTATTATAGTTTCGCGGCGAGGTTTTCGTTAGGATTTCCAGACATGGTTGGTTGGTTTAGAATCATCGCCGCGGTACTAATTCAATTCTCGCGGTAATGGAGTGGCCCCAAATCAGAGGCGAATATTGCGGCACATTTCGTAAAAAATACACATATCGACCAATACACATATAAAATACACATACATATATATATATACAAACATATAAAAAACACATATAAAAAACACATAGAGAGGAGAGAATAAAAAATCGTTGAAAGTGCATCGGGCCAATGCAGTTTAGGTTAGTGGGGCCGTTGTTGCAGAGAGACGACTGGGGATGAGATAGCGCGTGTGCGTGTGTATGTCGTTGGCCGTCCAAGAGGCATGCATCGCGACGCTGCGCGCATGTTGGTTGGTTCTGAATTTCGAACACGTTCCAGAGAGTGGTCGCGGACGCGTAACGGTCGAGTTGAAACGTTTTCGATCGCGTTTTCGGCGAAAGCAAAACGATTTTAAAGCAAAACGAGATTCTACGCTGACCGGGGTATTGGTGTTGGTGTGGATTCTAATGTTGCGGGGGCGCGCGGCCGCTCGCGGCCGCGTAAAGCGTGTACTATTAGACGCGAAAGACGAGTTGAAAAAAAAACGTGTTTCAAAGCAAAACGAGATTCTACGCTGACCGGGGTATTGGTGTTGGTGTGGGTTCTAATGTTGCGGGAGCGCGCGGCCGCGTAAAGCGTGTACTATTAGACGCGAAAGACGAGTTGAAAAAGATGTATATTTTAAAGCAAAACGATTTTCTACGCTGACCGGGGTATTGGTGTTGGTGTGGGTTCTAATGTTGCGGGGGGCGCGCGGCCGCGTAAAGCGTGTACTAATCAACGCGAAAGACGAGTTGAAAAAAAAAACGTGTTTCAAAGCAAAACGAGATTCTACGCTGACCGGGGTATTGGTGTTGGTGTGGGTTCTAATGTTGCGGGGGCCGTGTACCAATCGACGCGAAAGACGAGTTGAAAAAAAAAACGTGTTTCAAAGCAAAACGAGATTCTATAAAGACCGGGGTATTGGTGTTGGTGTGGGTTCTAATGTTGCGGGGGCGCGCGGCCGCTCGCGGACGCGTAAAGCGTGTACTATTAGACGCGAAAGACGAGTTGAGAAAAAGGACACCAAAAAGTCTTGATAAAACGCGAAGAAGCTGCTCTCTATATCGCGAAGTCGAGATGGATTCTGATTGCCAAGGATTATTATTCTGAAACGAGTTGAGAAAAAGGACACAAAAAGTCTTGATAAAACGCGAAGAAGCTGCGTTCTCTATCAAAACGTGAACCGCGTTCATATCAGCGCGACATTTCACACACCACACTACACACTTGTCCGTCTCGGGGATACCCACTAACAAAACATCGCTTTAATGGTAATAATTAAATCAACTCACGTTGGTGGTGTTGGGAGCTATCTTCCCTTGGCCTGGTACTGCGGGCTGTGGGCGCTGTCCTGGAAGCTGCGCGATGGCAGCAAGACCTGTGTGGCAAACAAGCACACACGTTGAGGAAGAGGAAGAGACGACACACAGAAAGATAGAAAAACAATTTCTTTCGAAACAACAAGAACGCGCGTGTTCAAATCGATCAAGTATATCGCGATGATATAGCAGATGGATTCGCGACACGATCGATCGCGATTTAAGGAACGTGGAAAAGATACGTACACAGAGACAAGACGAGAAGCTCAATTCTAATACAACACACAACACAAGGCAAAACGACACGACACACGCAAAAAACAACACTTTGGCATTCGATGCAAGGAGCAGAGCGAATGATTCGAAGCCTGAAAAGCGCGCTTATATCTTTTCCACGCTTTTCCCTCTCCAACGACCGACACACTACCCTCTCTCTGCTGATGGAGACGTTTTCCCGCCAACGACTCTGCGAACCACCTCTTTTTCTACGTCACGACCAATCCACGAGCCCCAACATTCGGCCCCCGTTTCAATGGCGGGTGAGAGTTGGGGGAAGCGAGAGAACGAGAGAACGAGAGAGAAGGGGACGCGGCGAATTACGCCCTGAAAGAGTTACGAATGAGAGAAGAGTATAGAGCAAATTTCACAAAAACGTTGATGAGACGCGATGATTTCTCTGCACGTTTCAATCAGAGGGTAGCACGTTTTACGATTCTTTTCTGTGTGAATATAGAGAGTGTCAGAGAGAAACGCGGCGGCGGCGATGAACTCTACACGTGAGAGAGGCTGAGAAGGCAAACTCTATCTATTTTCAATTCAAACCAATGCAACGTACCGCGCGCGACGAAATATTTCTAATTCCTATACACTATTTAATCGAGAGAGAACACGAGAGACAAAGAGAGAGACGCGTCTCAGACACAGAGGGCGCCTTCCGTTTCGCGCATTGAGTGCATAGACAGCAGGCAATGGTGATTGGTGGTTCATACGGTAAGTGTATAGACTGCATAACCTGATTGGAGTATTCGAATTCGACATACAGAAGGGAGAACTACGCGCGAGTTTTTACGAATTTCGTGTCTTATTTCTGCTGTTTCGTCGTTAAATATCGCGCTCGATCTCATGTTAATTCACGCGCAGCGTGCAACTATTTACGAAGTTGTAACGTTCAACTGTTCGGGAACAACTGACGTTGAGGTCCCTGAGGGGAGAGCGGCGTCCCCTCAAGTATAGGATAGGTGGGGGTTCTATTCTACAGTTAAAGATTAAAATCTAAGGCTTTAAAGTTAACAATGCCTATTTATTTATTAATACTTAGTTAAAATAACAACAATTTAATACTAATTACAACTATGAATATATATATATGTGTCTTTTATGGTTTTTGTGTTTTTTGTATTAACGCTAATTTAATATATGTGGCTATGTATATGTGCTTCTGCAGTAAGATTGGTCTGCTGCCGTTTCCGGAGCGGGTCCCAATTCTTTTGGCAGAGTTTTATTCTAGGGTTCTGTAGACCTTGCCTTCGGTAAGCGGTTAAGCTGCTACCTAGTAATAGGAGCAACGCTTGAAACCTCCGTGAAGACAAAGTTCTCAACCTTCAAATGATAGGTCCAAAGAGGAGCACCAGTACCTTTTTAACACTGAGAACCGGTCGCTACCGTTTCCGGAGCGTGCTGAAATTCTGCTGGATAGTACTTAAGCTGCCTCCAGGCACTAGCATTCGTTGGTCGCAAGAACGTATTCGAATGAGCGCGCCCTATGCTGCGCGCGTCTCCTTTTATACTTGAGAATTGGCGGGCTGGCGCATGCGCAGTGAGTCGCTATTTGTTATTTCGTGTTTGTTTGCTTATTACATATTATTTTGTTCCATGCTTTTGTCAGTATCTATAATTAATTATTCTTAATACTTCTATAATATTTGTTTCTCCAATATTCGCTTAAATTATAAATTATGTACAAAAGTCTTTACAATGCGTTTGCGCGGTAATAGAAGATGGTTATATGGTAATGCGGATCGGTTCTGTTTTACCGACAGTCGGTTTTTACCGGTTTGAGTCCCCGTGGGACGTTACAAAGTTCCCGCGATTTCGATTATTTATTCTTTCTAACCTGTACACCAGTGGTAGTGGTTGGTCGATTTTACTAACTATTAATTATTTCCCAGGGTTTCTTTCGTGTTAGGACGAACGAGAAAGGAATGTGAACGCGCGCGCTTGGTCCAAGGATCACATCATTTTGCAATTTTGGTAAGTAAAACTGTGTGTTTGTTAAGAGTGCGTTTAACTCTGTATTTTATATATCATTTCACAATTCTTATCCCCTTTGCTCGTAGGAGGATCATTCTCACAAAAGACGACAAAAAGGATTTGTCAGTGTGTGATTATCTGGAATCGACGAAAGTGACCCGCCCCGATGAACGACGCGCTACAGAGCAGCAGATTTCAATGATAATTGTAAGAGAATAAGTAAGTACGCCCTACGTATCAGATTATGGGTTATTTATAAATATGGTATCTAAAATAATACATAATAATAGTGTGTGTATAAGGTTAGAGGGGTTATATATATCTGGTGCGAAATCTGGTTTACTATCGTTGATTTCCTCTGTTTCTATTTCTTCGCTGCTTCTCTCGCCGACCATGCGTATCAATCGCGCGACTAATTTCTCCTTGTCAATTTTACAGACGTCTCGACACAGCGCGCTACGACAGTTCGTGCGGCGGGGCGCTCAGATGCTGCGCGCTTTCTACCCGAGTAGAAATGTTGTTTGCTGCTACCACTGGCGGAGAGGAGGTTGGTTGGTTGGTTGGTCGCTGCGTGCCATGCTACGTCCCATTATCCGAGCTAAGTGTCCACTCTCTTAGAAATCTAGTTTGCGAGGTGTTGCTACTACTATATTTTTTTCGTTCTTCTTCTGATTTTAACTAATAATTATTTTTTTGCTTTCTGTTTCTGTTTCTAGGATGACATTTCGAGCGCAGCTTTTAAAAAACGGATCAAGTAGAGGTTAAAAGTTGTTATAAAGTATAACGCGCGTGCTCTATAACGTGTGCTCTATTATTAATTCTTTTCTTTTCCTTTTTTTTGAGGTTTTGCCGATTGCTGCTGTTTGGACTGCGCGCCGACTATTGGACAACGGACGACCACTCTCTTTCTTAACTGTGTAGTGCGCGCGTGTTACAAAAACCGAGTGTTGGAAAACGTGCGCGCGCGCGCGCGTGTGTGTGTGTGTGTGTGTGTGTTTCGCTTAGTCGTCAGTGTTAGAAAACGTATCAGTGGATCGGGCAAGGAATTGCAGGAGCTCCTTAACGCACGACGAGGAGACTTTATCTCCGTTTGGCACGAGGACTTTTAATGAAACGTTCACACTTATATTGAGTCTCTGTACAATGTCACAATAAATTATACACTAAAACAATAACTACATTAATATTTGGACAGAAGCGTTTGACGCAAGCAGGCGCGACACCCGAAAGTACTGTAGCAAGTTACAGAGTGAATTAGTAATGTAGCGAAGCAGCAAGTGCAAGCAAAGCGTAGCGTAATATAAAGCGTGTATAGCGTAGCAAAGTCGCGAACGAACAGAACGATCCAGGAAAACGCCGTCGGTTTCCTGGAAGGAAGAAGTCTCCCACTTCCATCGATCGTGAATCGAGGGAAGGGATCGTGATCGCTGCTCCACATGCGTCAGTGGGCTGAGCCGCTAATCGCCTAATTATTGACGGTTCTGTAAGATGGCGCAAGAATGCCTCTTTTCTTGAACAGTCAGACAGAAATGGACTGTGCGTGAGATGGAATGCAACGCGAAGCGAGGCGGCGAATGAATGAGACGAGAGTTGAGATTAACCGAATTTCACTGTGTGTCGATTGTATTGTATTCCTTGACTGATCGCGCACCCCTACTTCTCTTGTTTCAATAAATTTGCTTCAACGAGAATTATTTGTGTACTTGTCTCACTAACAGTCATTTCCCCATTGATTATGATTCGAGATAGAGAAAAGCGCGAGCGAGCGGGCTGCAGCGAGGTTCTTTCCTGCTTCGGGTTATTGGTTACTTGGGTTTTGCTGTAGTTTTGATTAGTTAGTTAGTGTAGGTCCGGTGTCTGCGCGCACGACAGGTGCGATTTTAGTGCAGGTCGTGGTTATGCTTTTGTAACAAACCCCCAAAATGCCCTTTTCTTTTTCTTTTCTTAATAAACATAATTAGTAACTATTATAATACTTATATTCTTATTATTCTTACTTTTATAAAGCGTGTTAGCATTAATATTAATATTAGCTTAGAGCACGGTGTAATAGACAGGTGTTCCGACTCCTGTCCAGAATGTGTGACTTTTTCGCAGGGAGTCGAGACCGAAGCAGAAACCGAAATTCAGACCGGTCTTGACCGGTGTAGCGACCAGTAACCGAAGCGAAAAGGGACCGATATTGCGACCGTAACAGTGAGAGGTTGCGAAACGAAACCGAAACTCCAGACCGATTGCCTCTCGGTCGGGAATCTCAGACCGAAGGCCTGACCGCTCTGGCGACTGGTCGGAGTGGTCGGTTGACCGGTCGAGTTAATTTATGGGGAGGTTTCTGTTCCTCTCCATAAATTACGAGTCGGAACGGTTCGGAGCGGTTCGGAGCGGTTCGGTTCTGTTCGGATCGGTTCAACCTAGCTGAATAAGCCGGGAAGGTATGGATGCTGTTCCTGTCGCTCACACTGTTTGTCACTCTCGTCACGGGTTTGTTGATAGCAGACCTTTGCAGTTATTTGTTACTGTAACACTGTCCATTTCAAACTATGTCGATTTGCCGAGATATTATTGTATTTCAAACACTAGTTATGTATTATTTTAACAGAAGTAGTTAATATAAATAAATTATTGTTAATATAGAAATAAGAAGAAAATGATTGAATTTATAATTTTTCGTATGGATATTTTAAAAGTATGTCCAAGTGTCGAAAAAAAAAACAGAAGACAGGAATGTAATAAAATGTAAATATATATTTAACAATAGCATAAATAACAAATTTTACAGCAAAATTTATTACAATGTTTCAATTTTTATCTCTCGGAATAACATATGAAAACATTATTTAACATCTTATGAATCAGTTGTATAAGCGTTACATATTCAATTTTTATTACGATATACATGTATAAGAAAGGAGTGTGGAACATCGGAAAATACTCCTGTGATGCGGGTGCGAGTAGTACATTTAACGTAAGAACTTTTGGGTATAACCCCTATTGAAATTCAAACAAAAGCAGTTAAAGAAATCTTTCGCTGGCATAAATGACACCATTAAGGCGGATACGGGACCAGTCGATTTTATGTTTCGTCCTGATTGAAGTAATACGGGGTGCGAGTGGTATTGTAAACCGTCCGCAATAATGCAGCGCGCGGCTCGCTTACCTAAAACGGGGCGCACGGCTGCCTTCGATGGCTAATTACGAGTATTAAGACGCTAATTTTAAAAACTCCCTCTTTAAAAGGTGCTTATTTTGTAGGTAGAATTTCAAGGTATTTGGTAATACTTCTTTCAAGCTTTAGATTTCCAACCTTCGAGGAGAATTTGTAAAATAAGAATTTGTTTTGTAATTTACCATGTTACAAAAATAATTTTTCAGTTTGAAAAAGTATTAATCAAATAGGTCAAACCTTCTAGAATCCCCAAAATGGTAGAATAACTTTGGTTTCTGATTTTAACGAAATTTATGAACTTTATTAAAAATGTAACATAATGTTCTTATGATAATGTATGTATAAAGAAGATCAAAAAACTTTTTTTTCGTATTTTGTAAACAAAAAATGTCGGCACAATAGCCTTACAGCCGATACATATTTTCTATTTGAATCATTCCACGGTGGAATTTATCACGTCCTCATTTTTGTTTTACGTTAGATGTGCTACTCGCATCCCAGAAGATATCTCCTCTGTGTTAAGCAAAGATTGTACCTTATATTTTTGGTCACTCTACATGACTGTATTTTCCGATGTACAACTCTCCTTTCTTATACATATATCTCGTAATAAAAATTGAAGAAGTAACTCTTATACAGCAACTGATTTAAAAGATATAAAATAATATTTTCGCATCTTATCCCACGAGATAAAAATTGAAACATTGTAATAAAGTTTGCTGTGAAAATTTGTTATTTATGCTATTGTTAAATATATATTTACATTTTATTACATTCCTATCTTCTGTTTTTTTCCCACACTTGGAGTAACAAATCATTGCAACAATGTGCTTTAAAAAATCCCGTCACGAGAGAGATAAACAATGTGAGCGCTAGGAACAGCATACATATCTTCCCGACCTATTCAGCTAGGTGGAACCGAACCGCTCCGAACCGCTCCGAACCGCTCCGAACCGCTCCGAACGGCTCCGACTCGTAATTTATGGAGAGGAACAGAAACCTCTCCATAAATTAACTCGACCGGTTGCGACCGGTCAAGACTTTTGGTCGACCGAAAGTCAGAGAGAAATTCTCTCTCAGTTTTGGTCGAGAGAAAACTCCTGACCACTCGTCGCTCTCCAGTTCGGTCGAGAGAACCGTAAATGCCATATTGGTCGCTCTCACTGACCGCGACCGCGACCGAAACCGAAATTCTATCGGTCTCAACTCCTTGCTTTTTCGTCCTAGTTCTTCTGGCGGCCGGCAGATTTCATCGATGTCGTAAAGGCATTTACATATGGCCTGTTGTGTCTGGCAAGCCCAGTAATACCACCAAAATCTCTACTACTCCAGTCTCATTAATACATATGTATATGCCTTCTAAGTCACGACGCCTCTCGCGACGGCCAGGGGAATTAAACAGAAATCGGCACACAAAATCGCTGAGGTAAAAGGTACAGTCGGAACACCTGTCTATTACACCGTGGCTCAGAGTACCGCGAGACGCGAGTGCAATGAAAGAGAGAATCGAGTGTTGAGGAGTGGGGAGAATTGAACGCATGCGCGATCCTCAGTCGATCGGCGGATCGGCGAGAGCAAGGATCGGGAGCAGAGAAGTGTGCAGAGCAATGAGTGGGAGAACCGAGCGTTCTACGCGCGCCTGCGCATTAGTCAGTCGCTCTGTAGGCCGACTGGAGAACGGACCATGCGAGCGCAGAATTGTCAATGCGTAATAGTCGAGCTCCATTCCTATTGGTGCGCTCCCAGTATCCAGAATATGTATAAATACGGGCACGATAGACCAGCGAGCATTCATTCGACTCCAAGCATTCAATGCGATTAATTCGAGACAATTCATTCAAAAGCATACAAGGATCATTTAAGGCAAATAGCCGATCCCAACGTAAATTAATGCTCGAACTTTGGAAGCCGCTTTGTAGGCCCCTCGGTTCTGTTGAGCGTTCCAACCAAGGCCATTGTCGCCAGGTTTGATGAGACGTTCCAACCTTGGAAGCCGCCTTGTAGGCCCCTTAGTTTGAAGAAGTAAAGTTGTTAATTATTATTCTCAGGTTAGTAATATTACTCCTGAGCAACGCGGGAGCAAGATTATTCCAAGTGGCAAAATCTGCCTGTTGCAGCCGCGGTTAAACGCGCCGCTTCGCGGTGATTTGAATGTGCGTGCGAGAGCGTGTAAACACGGTGACGCACCGTTCGTCAAGAACGGTTACGCGCGTCACACGTTTTTGCACCTCACGAGCGTTCGATTTCTTAGAATTTCGACAGTTAGACTTCAGAACACCTGCCTAAGATACACACGCTCTCGCACGCACCAACAACATCGTTCTTTGTCGCCCCGCGACCCAACAGTTTTGAGACGATTTAAAACGGCCCTTCGAGCCATTCGCGCCCAGCGCCCACTGTACATAATTTTGTACATAGTTTCCGTTGCGTGTTTTGTGAGTCGTGTTTGTTCGTGTTATCTGTATGTGGAGTGCTCGTGTTGATTGTAAACGACGCCCACGAGCTGAAATAAAGGAGACCACAAGTGACTCGTTGGAGTGCATTCCCTTCCCTGGCCACACCAGCGGTACTCCACCACGCCTCCACCAGGCATCCGTATAAACATTTGCTCCTTCGAGCCGGATTGCCGTGAAGGATGGCTCCAACGAACCGGGATGGAGACGATGAGGCTACCCCGACATCACCTCCAAGATGGCAGTCGTTGGTGAAGGAGATTCGTCTGCTCCTACAGGGATCCGTTCGCCTCCTTGCGAACTTCAAAAAGATGGGGAGGGCGAAATTCACGGAGGAGAATGCCGAGGACCGCCTGGCCAAGCTGACCGAGACGTGGGCCCGGTGCGAGGCCCTCAACCTGGAGCTGGAGCTCCTGCTTCCCGACGCCGAGAGGACGGCGGGCCCCTTCGTCGCGCAGGAGGAGTTCGTCCGGGCTGAGGACGAATATTGGGCAGCGCGGGACTTTCTTCGGGAGGTCATCAAGTCCTTCCAGACACCGCCCACATCGGGAACGTCGGAGCCGACCAGCGGGGAACCCAGCAAAGGCCTGGCGCGCCTGCCGCATATCGCCTTGCCCAAATTCTCTGGTGAGTACACGGAGTGGCCGAGTTTCCGCGATTTGTTCACGTCGTTGGTCATCGGCAACGCGACCCTCAGCGACACGACGCGACTGCAATATCTGCAATCGGCGGTGGAGGGCCAGGCGGCCGAGACGATCGCCCATATTACCATCACGGAGGCCAATTTCGGCACCACGTGGGCCCTCATAACCCAAGAGTTCGACAACAAGCGTGCGATCGTCTCGGCACACCTACGTGACCTTCTCACTCTACCGCCGATGGCGGCTGCGTCGGCCGAGGAGTTGAAGCGGTTGCGTGGCCCCACCAACCGAGCGCTGTCCCTCCTCGCCAACCTAGGGCGCCCCACCGAGCATTGGGATGACATCATCGTCGCTATGACGACGATGAAGCTCGATCCCGAGTTGATAGAGGAGTGGGAGCTCTCGCTTGGCATCAGCACCGATCCCCCCTCTTACGCGGAACTGGATCAGTTCATGAAGGCACGAATTCATTCGCTGGGTGCCGCGCGGCTCTCGAAACAAACCGCCGCGCTCGATAAGCCCAAAGCGGCGAAGTCATCGCTCGGATCCGTCGCTCGGGTATGCACCACGAACCCTGCGCCAGACCCTTTGTCTTCCGGGACGAAGGCCCAGTGCCCTGTGTGTCGGGCGCGACACGCGTTATACCGATGTACGGTATTTAAGGTCCTCCGTCTCGAACAACGACGCGAAGTCGCGGCAGACAAGCGCGTCTGCTTTAATTGCCTCGCGCCCGGCCACATGGCCCCGTCCTGCTCCGTCACAGCGTCGTGTTCGCGATGTGGCCGGCGGCATCATTCGCTGCTCCATCCAACGATTCCCGACGCGGCACGCGCGGCCGACGTGGCCATTTCGGGCCCGTCGGGTAGCAACCCGGCCCCCGCAGCCGCGATAAATTCTATTGCGTCGCCCACGACTACGGATGGAGCGCCAGTGCTGATGGCCACCGCGCTTGTCGGCGTTCGGTAATCGGGCGGCGACGTACTGACCATTCGTGCACTGCTGGACCAGGGAGCGCAGGTGTCCCTCGTGGCGGAATCCGTGGTCCAGACGCTACGGCTCCCGCGGCAGGCCAACGCCATCAACTTTGTCGGCGCTCTGGACGGCAAATTGGGGACCTCGCAGGCGACGGTGAGGATGACCTTGACGCCGCTCACTGGAGCCCCCCCGGCTGCCATCACCATCACCGCCTATGTCGTGCCGAGGGTGTCGTCCTACGTTCCCGAGTGGACCCCGACCACGCAGCGGAAGGACTTCGCCGGCCTGGACTTCGCTGATCCAGATCCGTCGACCCGCCGCCCGATTGACCTGATCGTCGGCGCCGATTATTTCGGAGCACTGCTCCTCCCCGGGTTGCGTCGTGGCACCCCCTCGGCCCTGATTGCCCAACAGACGGTCTTTGGCTGGATCGTCTCCGGTCCGACCGGTCGTTCGCCTGCCGTCGGTGCGCTGCATCATGTGACGGCCCAGCCCGTGGCCGCGGAGGACGATATCCACGCGTTGCTGCGGAAATTTTGGGAAGTGGAAGAGGTCACGAGGCCAACGACCCTCGCCCCAGACGACGCGCGCTGCGAGCAGCACTTCGCGAGCACGCATTCACGGCGGGCGGACGGTCGGTACATCGTGCGTCTCCCCCTGAAGGCCGGACATCCGCTCGATGTCGGCGATTCTCTGCCGCGCGCGACCGCGCTCTTGCGTTCGCTCGATCGGCGCCTCGCGAGGGACGCGACGCTGGAGAAGTGTAACGAGTTAAGCCGGTGGGACGACGTATCTTACCCCCCACCACGCGCCCGACCGAGGTAGCGCGTACCGCGCTACGCCAACGTTCTTGCCCCCCACCACTCGTCCGCAATACCGAGAACTGGCGCGAGAGGGTTTCACAGCGAGAGACTCTCTCGCTGCCGAAAATGTGCGGACGAGGACATACAGGTCGGGGGCATAGGCCTATTTGACAGAGACCGCCTAGAGCGTTAGTACGAACCGTACGCCTCTCCCGGAGACCTCCTGTGTGATTCCACGTTCTCGTGCCGTAACACTCGTTCTTGCGAAAGACAAGCGCCCGTGTTTCACACCAGTTCTTGTGCGTCCACAGACTGAGTCTCTGTGCATTTTTCGACTCCACACCTCCACGGTTCCCAGAAGGACAGCGTGAGCCATCCTCTGGACGCAGACCGATATCCGCCATCGATCTCCCGAATAGAGTTACCTCTGTTCTCGAGAGCGTCCTTATAGTCGCCGAATCACCCGCGGGTTGTGCCCACTGGGTGACCGGATCCCCGACTCTCCGACCAGGGTCCATTGGCAGGGTTGGCCCGCCAGGACACCGAAGGGTCAAATCGTCTCTCCTCTCCACTCTCGCCGAATCGACCATCGAGATACGCACCGAGATACGCGCCGCGACACGCGCCGCCGACCAACGCACCGAAGTACGCGACGCGATCCGCGCCGAACCGCGCGCCGCGACATACACCGAGATCCGCGGTAGACTAAGTCTAGGTTTAAGCCGTTCCTACTCTGTTAGCCAGCATAGACCTGGCCGGGATACCCTGTACAACAACCGCTTGAATAAATTGTCGTACTCCACCTTACCTCTGCGTACTAAGTCATTCGATCGGCGGCCCTGGACCACCGTCCTGAGCTGGCGATACGGTTCCTCCACCGTCCCACCGGTAACCCCGCGTATCGCGAATTTCTTGCCGAGTACGAAGCACTCGGGCATATGGAGGAGGTCGCCGTTCCTCACAGGGCCGACGCGTCTCCACGGTTGGTATACTTGCCTCATCACGCCGTCGTGAAGCGTAACCCCGGCGCGGACGCCAAGCTACGCGTCGTTTTCAACGCGTCGAGCCCGACGTCGAACGGGACCTCCCTCAACGACCATATGCTGGTCGGCCCAAAATTGCAGCGCGACATTATGGCCGTGCTTCTCCAGTGGCGCCTCCCCCGCTTTGCGCTCAAGGCCGACATCGAGAAGATGTACCGGCAGATCCTCGTGCACCCGAGCGACACGAACCTCCAGTCCATCCTGTGGCGAGCCCACCACGTTTCGGGTCCGGACCGTTACTTACGGCACCGCCTCCGCGCCCTATCTAGCCATGCGTGTCGTGCAGCAGCTGGCCACTGACGAAGGAGGGCGATATCCCCGAGGGCGACAGATTCTCAAGACCCAATTCTACGTCGATGACGTCTTATTCGGGGCGGACGAGATCTCGTCGGCCCTCGCGGATCGCGACGAACTCTGCACTTTGCTCGCGCGGGGAGGGTTCGTGTTACGGAAGTGAGCGGCCAATCACCGGTCTCTACTACCGGACTGCGCGACTTCGGCCACATCCGAGTCGCTGGTCCCCTGTGCCCCGGAGGGCTCGGATTTACATTCGGTTCTGGGGATTCATTGGATTCCCCAGGCGGACGCGTTCCGCTACTTGATTGGCCCCCCATCCGCCCCCGCGACGACAAAGCGCACGATCCTGTCGGTGGCTGCGCGTCTGTACGACCCGCTCGGGTGGATATTGCCCGCGGTGGTGGTCGCAAAAATCTTATTGCAGGACCTGTGGGTGCGAGGCTCGGACTGGGATGCTCCGCTTCCGTTGGATGTCTTGCAGGGATGGCAGGACCACGTCTCGTCTCTTCCCCTCCTGGAGTCGCTGCGCATCCCGCGCTGGTGCGGACACGACGCCTCCATCGCAGTCTGCGACTTGCACGGCTTCGCCGACGCGTCCTCCAGGGCCTACGGCGCGGTCGTGTATTCCAGGATCGTTCGCCGACACGGGGAAGCAGCACTCGTCACTCTCCTTGCTGCCAAGACGAAGGTTGCGCCGGTCCAGACGATGAGCATTCCGCGCCTTGAGCTGAGCGCCGCCGTCCTCCTCGCGCGTATCCTTCGGCGAATAACTGTGGAAGCCCCCTGGCCTCTCGCGACGACGCACGCCTGGACAGACTCTCGCGTGGTGCTGGCGTGGCTCCTGCGTCACCCCTCCCACTGGAACGTATTCGTTGCGAACCGCGTGTCGGAAATCCAGTCCTCGCTGCCGGCAGCCGCGTGGCGTCACGTTCCGACGCAGGAAAATCCGGCCGATTGCGCCTCGCGAGGCATGCACCCGCGCGAGTTAATACACCACGAGCTCTGGTGGAGGGGGCCGGCGTGGCTTCCGCTTGCACCATCGGCTTGGCCAGCGTGTTCGGTTTCGGAGGATTTGCGACCGGTCGAGGAGGAAGTGCGACGGCCGGTGACCCATGTCACCACGTCGCCCCCTCCCTGCCCGTTGGCCCCGCTGCCGGCCAGCGTTTCTTCGTGGCCGCAACTCCTCCGAATTACGGCTCGCGTCCTCGCCTTCGCGCGGCTGTGCCGTCGCGAGACCGTGGGGGGTGGGGGGCCGCGACTGTCGGAGGTGCAGCGTGCGCGTATATGGTAGCTCCGATGACTCCAGGGCACGACTTTCGCGGACGACATTGCCGCGATTCGGAACGGGAACCCAGTCCGAAGGGCCAGTCCGCTCCGTCAACTGGCCCCGTACGTGGACGAGGACGGTCTGATTCGCGTGGGGGGAAGGCTACAGCATGCCCCTCTCCCTTACGACGCTCGTCACCCGGTTGTCCTCCCGGCACACCACGTCTCGGACCTGATTGTGAGTCACGCGCACCTTAGGGCGCTGCATGGTGGGCCCCAGCTCACCCTCAGCGTCTTGAGGAATAATTATTGGGTGGTACGCGCGAGGGAGAGGGTTCGCGCGATCGTGCATCGGTGCACAGTCTGCGCCCGGTTCCGGGCCGCCGCCGGGACGCAAATAATGGCCGACTTGCCCGCCGCGCGAGTCTCGCCGTCCCGTCCGTTCGAGAATACCGGCGTGGACTACGCGGGGCCCATTATGGCGCGACCAGCGAAGGGTCGCGGATACAAAGCCCACAAGGCATACATCGCCCTTTTCGTGTGCATGTCGACGCGGGCCGTGCATCTGGAGCTGGTGTCGGACTACACCACCGCGACCTTCCTCGCCGCGTTTCAGCGGTTCGTCTCCCGCCGCGGTCGTCCCCGACGCGTACACAGCGATAAGGGCACAAACTTCAGGGGTGCCGCGATACGCGGGGCGGTGGGCTCGCCGGGCCTCGCCGCATTCTCCGACACCGAAAACATCGCTTGGAGTTTTATCCCCCCGGCCGCGCCGCATTTCGGGGGTTTGTGGGAAGCAGGGGTGAAAAGCGCATAACACCACCTGCACAGAGTCGTACGCGATCACACCCTATCCTACGAGGAGCTGACGACGGTGCTTTGCATGGTCGAGGCATGCCTCAACTCGCGCCCTCTCGTCCCCGCGCCGGGCAACGACGATGACCTCGCGCTCACCCCAGCTCACTTTGTGACCGGCGCGCCTCCGTTGGCGCTGCCCCCAGTAGCGTTAGGTTAGTGTCGCGAGGGCCGATTATTGCGCGATACGAGTTGTAATGAGGTTGGTTGGTGGTTAGGTTAGTGGTTTTGAGGGCCAGCAATTGTTGTTATCGCGTTGCAGTCGAGGAGAGCAGCGCAGACGATTCGGCGGTTGTCCCCTAAATTTCGTATAGTGCGCGTTTTAGCGCCGTCGCTACGCTGCTGTTCGTTCCTAGATGTCGTGTCGAATTTATTGTCGTGCAGAGATTGGTTGGTCGAATTCTATTTCTATTCCTTTGAGACCACCTATGCTACGTGTCGGCTGTCTACTGTTTAAGGGGTGCCTTCCGATTCCCGCATTATGCGCATAGACTGCAGAGAGAACCGTTCCGTTTCAGTCTATGCGTTGGTTGCGTTGGTGGCGCATACGATTCCCTAGAATTCTCCCACCTCTAGCGCATGAAGCGTGCAGTTGATGCGCGCATGCGTATTTGTCTCTTTACGTACGCTTTGAAAACCATACACCAAATCGACGCGCGTTACGAAAAGTAGCAGGTTTCATTTTTTCTACATGCAGTTATCCATAAGAAAAAAATGAAACGTGTTACTCTTCGTAACGCGCGTCGAAATTATGTGGTCCCCTCCTCGAAAGGACAGAAAATATAACCTATAGATATGCTACATGACAATAAATGTTTATTGGATATTTCGTTCATTTACGCTACATTTATCAAATTTTTATAACTTAACATCATTCCAAAATATTATTGTTACGCCGCAACGGTATCTTTATGGAATCGGGTATAAGGTCAATGTCCCTATTTCTAATCATGTAAGAGTTTTGCTATCGTAAAAATCGATTTTTATTATTTATTTATGCAACAATCGACAAAAAACTTATTAGACGTAATATTTAACCTTCCCTTTACATATAAAATAAACAAGAAGATTTTTAAAAACATTTTAACCTAATAATACTCAATTTAATATGAAGTATAAAATGTCTATTTCTGCTCAGCGAAAATTGTCTATTTTCTGCTTACATATCTACGTGCGATTTAGCTTCCAATTGAAATGTCTATAATTATATTTTGGATAACAAAAATAAACAAAAGTATTTAAAGTTTTAAAATGTCTTTTATTTACAAAAATACAAAATATTTATAACAAAATCTGTTACGAAAATAATTTTCAAATTACCAATACCAAATCTTTCGCTTTTTTTAGTTTAATTTTCTCTTTATCTTTTTCTTTCTTAATTTTTACATTTTCAAGTCTCATTTTCTTTCTTTCTTCTATTTGTTCCTCTTTTTCTTTTTTCATCTCCATTTTTCGCTTCTGATATTCTCTCCATGTATCAGAAGTCGCGACGGCTGGAATTTTCTCCCTTTTCATCAGGTCAAAATAATACTTCTCGGAAAGTTGAAGGAAGCAATGTATTATTAGTATTAGCTGTAATTAATTAGCGATATATTAATAAGTAAGTATTTTACATATTTTAAAAAAAAATACTTAAGTACCATTTTTATTTGGACATGCATTTTCATCAGATACTGCAGTGTTACAATGATAATTACTGATAATTTGTCAGTAATCTTAATAAAGTAAGTCATCTCAATAATTTATTAATTGTTTTAATTGTTATTATGGCGTAATTTATTTAAATATTTAAAAATATATGATTTTTAGACGTATTGTATATAATTTTGTGATAAAATCAGTATTATAGTAAGCTAAATGTAATAAGAAACAGTTTTATCGTAACATTGTATACAATACGTGTAAAAATCATGTTTTTTCAATTATTTAGATTAATTAATAAATAATAAAAAATTAAAACAATTTATAAATTAAAATAAAATTCTTGTGACGTAGCGTCCCAGCGCGAGGAATCGAGCGCACGGCGGTGCGACCGGGAGTGAGCGAGAAGCCGAGCGCACGCGGGCGACCGCGACCGAACCCGACCGAACTCGCCCGAAGCGTGCCGGTCCCGCGACGCGTCAGCGCGATGACGCTCACTCCCCACTGCGCCGCTAGATCGCGTCGGTTTCTCGCTGCTGGGAATTTCCGAGAATCGGGACATATGCCGCGCTGATTCCGAGGCAAGGGAGTTCCAGTCGGGAGACGGACCCCCACCACCAGACTTGCCTGGATGTTGCCCGGTGCAAACCTCGGTGAAACGACTCCGTATTAGTGATGGCGATACACCCCCTCATGTATCGATACTTCGTATCGATACGTATTGACAGTCCAAGTATCGATACAACTGATATATCGGAGACGAAGTATCGATATCACCGGTATCGATACGTACGTATCGGCCCATGTATTCCTGCCCCCCTTCATGACCTTTTTTTTTTTTTACTCACCATGCACAATATTAGGTTAGGTTAGGTTAGGTTAATTTTTTCCTCAGTGTAGTACAAAATTACAATAAGTATCTACTTCACTAAGAGTGGCACTTCAAGATTACACAATATTAATTAATATAGGGCAGTATGTATTCATAAACGTGTCTTATTCTTAAGGAAATGCTTAAGCATGCGGCAACTTCTACTAACCTAGTAGCTAGTGAAGGATACCGAATTCTTCAGCATTTGCTTAAGAATAAGTAGCGACTATGAATACCGGCCATGAAATCAATACGAATAGTCATTCTAATCGATGCATATGGTGTCGATGCAACTGACATTATCATTGGTATCGATACTTAAACTAGTAATGGAATCCAAAAATGAATATATTAATATACAAAAAAATAATTTATTCAGTTTACACATATAATATATAAAGAAATATGCAGTTAATCATTTTGATCGAAATACCAATCTTCAATGGATAGTGAACCCAGAAATAATAAATGCTGCAAGTGCTCACCACTTAAACGATTCCTAGCCTCTGTCATTATCCCCCCCGGATGGCGGTATATTACCGCCATTGCACTCCGGGGAAGAAGCGACAGCGGCAGGACTTGGCAAGCCAATGGTTGTTGATTTGGGAATGGTTGGGACCCGTGGGCAGCCCGAGGGGACACCCCCCCCCCCTCATTATTCTGGGGGATGGGTCCCCGGAGGCTGCGCACGGGGGTGTAAGCGTGTCGGCGGCTGAGCGGTTCGAGATGTGGCGACACAATATCGCGAGATTGCAGGATGCTGGGGTCACGGTTACCACCCCCCCTAGCAAGGGTAGAACCGCGGCGATGGTGATCCCGGAGACCCCCCCTACCCCGGCTAATACGGGCATTGTAAGGGGTAGGACCCTGGCGCGAACACCTCCGGAGCGTAGGGCGCTGTCGGAGGGCCTCGGCACTGGCAGGGCGGTGGCAGCATCGAGGATGCAGCCGGTGACGCTCGATGCGGGGGGAGGGACCACACACCCTGAGGGGGATAACGAGGGGGAGGATCCCTGAAAACGGCCCTTCTCAGGGCCACCGGAGACGCCGACGGGCGTTGTTAATGTAGGGGGAGACCCCATGAAACGGCCCTTTTCAGGGCCACCGGGGACGTATAAAGGCGCCCCGATTACCAGGAGCTTTGGGGTTCTGGGTGGGGAGGTGGGAGTTGGGGGGGGGGCCCTGTATCAGGGTTCCGGGTCCCTAATCCCCCTCCCCCGTCGACGTCGAGGTCCGAGGCTCTGCCGCGGGCCAAACGCCGGACCCCCGAACAGAAGCTCGAGGGCCGGTTGGAGGAGGTAGGCTCCCTGCTCAAGGAGCTGATTAGGGAGTGCAAGGGCCTCAAGGCCGCCGTCATCTCCGGCAATGTCACGAAGGGGAGTGTAGCCTCCTTCACCGATGGCATTGTCGGGAGGTGTGAAGCGGCGTCAACGGCCGTGACCGAGGCCCTTGCGCTTCATGACGCGGGGGCGGCAAAGACCAGGGGCAAACCGGCTAAAGACCAGCCGAGGGGACTTGTGCAGTCCAGGCTCCTGGTCACCCCTAGCAGGGTGACGGTTACGACCGCGGAGAGGGCCACTCAGACGGAGGAGTTGGTGGCCCCTAGGGGACCGGGTATCTCGGCCCCCGAGGAAGCTCCGGACGACATCCCCGAGGTGGTAGAGGGGGGCAAGCTTCGCCCGCTTGGGAAGGGGGGAAAAACCCCCCCGTCCAAGGGCGTGGGGAAAAGGCCTCGTACCTCCCCCAATGAGGCAATAGCGGCACCGGGCTTAAAGAAGAGGCTCTTTTCGGAGGCCCTCCTACCCGGTGCCGTAGCGGGTGTGCCTAAGCCCAAGCCGATGGGCCCGAGGCTTCTCCACACCCCACCTCCCCTCGGGGAGGAGGGGTTGGTGCCTTCTGGGAAGGCTGTGGTTGAATCTCAACCCCCACCCACCGAGGCCACGGGCCGGGAGTGTGGGGATGGTGACCGCCCTTTTGAGGAGGTCAGGAGGAAGAAGAAGAAGAAGGGGAGAAAGGGGACGGCCGCCCCCCTGAGTGGGGTCCCGGGAACCAAGGCGCCGCCAGGGGCGACACCGAGGCCGGGCCCTAAGGGCAGTACCCCCCGACCCCCAAGGGCAGTACCCCCCGACCCCCCCCCCCCCCCACCGAGTGGGAATAGGCCGGGGACGACCGCCCCGACCAAGAAGGTGGGTACCCCCCGTTCTGGTGTTAGGCCGACGGGGGCCCCCACTCAGGCGGTGGCTCCTCGGGGGCAGGTCGCCCCTAAAAAAAAAATAATAATAAGAGGAGACCGGCCAGGCTACGTCCGGAGGCGGTTCTAGTTAGGGTCCCGGAGGGAGGGACCTACCTGGAGACGTACCGGACCACAGTGACCCTGGGACGGGCGGCCCTGACGGAAGTCAAGGCTGTTAAGCGCACGCGCCTGGGGCACGTGCTATTGGAGTTAGCCCCTAAGGTGAGCGCGGCCGCTGTGGCCGCGGAACTCACGAGGCTGACGTCCGGGAAAGTGGTCTGTTCTTCCCTCCAGGAAAAAACTGTACTGGAAATTCGGGATATTGATCCCATGGTGGAGGCCTCGAGACTCCTCGAGGACTTGGGCGCGGCCCTAAAGGTGGAGGTGCACGGTCTGGTGGTCCGGTCGCTCAGGCAGGTCCTGAGCGGGACCCAGACTGCGGTGGTGGAAATTCCGTCCATCGCCCTCCCTAAGGGCGCGGAGCCCGTCCGTTTTAGGACGGGTTTGACCGTGGTGCGGGCCAGGCCCTTGCTCAAGAGCACGCGATGCTTCGCGTGCCACCAATTGGGCCACCTGGCAGCGGCATGCCCTACGGTCCCCAAGGGAAGTGAGCTGTGTAGGAGATGCGGGGCGGCCGACCACGTCATTGCTGTTTGCAAGGGCGTGGCCCGATGTCTAATCTGCTCGGCGGCAGGAGCTAAGGGCCATAGCGCGGCGCATGTTACTGCGTCGCTGGCCTGCCCAGCGATCAGGGCGAGCTCGGCTGCGGGGGGGCCAAGAACCGGCAAGCTCGGTAAATGATCCAGGTCCTGCAGATAAACCTCAACAGATGCAGGCTGGCACAGGATCTAATGATCCATAATGCCTGCCTGCTTGGGGTTGACCTCGTGATCATCTCCGAACCATTCAGGATGTTACCTGAGTGGATGGGAGATGCCACGGGGGATGCAGCGATCTGGGTCACCGGGTTTAAGGGTAGGTTCGCCTCCCTTACCCCCCCTATCGCAGCCGAGGGGATAGCCACCGCGATCGTGGATAACACGGTCGTGGTGAGCTGCTACTGCCGGCCGAGCAGGAAAGGTCCCGCATTTCTCCGGTACCTCGAGGAGCTCGAGGAGATAGTTTTAGGTCTTTTTACCCCGGGGAGAGGGGTCATCCTCGCGGGGGGTTTGAACGCCAAATCTCCTGCCTGGGGGGGGGGGGGGAAGGTTGCTGATAGGAGGGGCCATGCCTGCATGGCACTACTGGCGAGGTTGGGTCTTGTGCCCATAAGACTCCGGGACCGTTGTACGTTCCGGGGGGGCAGGGGGTCGTCCTTCATCGACGTACTGTCTGTTGACAGAAGTCTGGCCGGGAGGGTTCGGAGGAGTGAGGTGCTTCGGCACTACACTGCCTCCGACCATCTCTATGTCCGCCACACCCTGGCTAAACCGGGTGTGGCTCGCCGACCACCAGGCGACGGCTGGACACCTTACGTGATGAAGGACGTTACCCCGGAGTCGATTTTGGAGGGCTTCCGCGAGTTGCGGGACGCCCTCACGACTCCGCCCACCTCGATAGCCACGCCTGCGGGCGAGCAGGCCCCTCCCCCTCCGCCGGAGCCGCCCGGTTTTACGGACGAGGTTCCGAGGGCGGAGGGACTTCAGCGCCTCCTAGAAGGGGTCAGTGCCCGGGTCCTCAGGAAGAGGTGTCTTCCTCGGGGGACCCGGAACCCCCACCGTTGGTGGAACGCGGATATCGCCGAGGCCAGAAAGGCGATGCACCGTGCCCGTAGGCTGCTCCAGAGAAGCCGGAGGAAATTAGATCCTTCCTCCCCCCGCCTCGAACAACTGAGGCGGGACTTCTCCTTGGCTAGGCGCTCGGTTCAGATTCTGATCTGGCGCTCCAAGGAGAGGCTCTGGAGGGAGCTGTATGGCACGGTGGACGACGATCCGTGGGGGAAGCCATATAAAATAGTTATGGCTAGGTTGGAGGGGCGTAAACCAAACATGGTTTTGACGCGGGAGCAGGTGGGCAGGGTAGTTGATACCCTGTTTGCCACCGCCCCGCCCCCCCCCCCTTCCGCCCTCTTCCCCCACTCCAACGGTTGGGCCGATGCGTGCACAGGCCCCCCCCTCCATGCGACCCCTCTCCTCATATTGGAGGGAGAGACCGGAGGTGACGCCCGAGCAGGTCGATCGTGCTCTCTCGCGTATCAAGCCCAATAAGGCCCCCGGACTCGATAGAGTCCCGTCGGGGGTCGTGGCCTGTGTGGCCAGGGCTCATAAGGATTTGATACGCGAGATGGTGTCCGACACACTGGCGCGGGGTGTAATCCCGGCTTCGTGGAAGATGGCAAGAGTCATCTTGATCCCGAAGCCGGGTAAGGATCCCCTAAGCCCGAGGGCCTACAGGCCGATCTCCATACTCCCAGCCTTATCAAAGGTCTGGGAGTACGTCATGAAGGAGATCCTGGAATTCCAGCTCGGCAGGGATCCTTTTCACCCGAACCAGTTCGGTTTTCGCCGTGGTGTCGGCACCATGGAGGCGGCCACCGAGGTAGCTCGGTTTGCCGATGACTCCAGGGCCAGAAATCGAATCTGCCTCCTCCTCTCGTTCGACGTTCAGAACGCGTTCAACACTCTTCGTTGGGACGTCGTTCTGGACGAGTTGAGTAGGAGAGGGGTGGATCGATTTGTTCGGGCGCTCCTTGCGGATTATTTTAACAACCGCGGGATCACGGTGCACTCTTATGAGGGCATCGTGGTCCGTGATATTTTCGCCGGGGTTCCACAAGGGTCCGTTTTAGGGCCCTTTTTCTGGAACCTCGTGTACGACGGACTCCTCACCGAGTTGAATCGCCTCATCGCGGAGCTGGGCGGGGGCGGGGCGGTGCGTGCGATTGCGTACGCAGACGACCTCGCCCTTCTGTTTTCGGGCAAGGACCTCTCCCAAGTCAGGGCACAGATGGCTTTCCTGCTGCCGAGGATTGGAGCCTGGTTTAGGAAAACCGGCCTTTCCTTGGCAGCGGAGAAAACGGAGGCCATCCTCCTGACTGGCCACAGGATCCAGAGGACGGTCAGTCTTCGGATCCTGGATGCCGATGTCACCACGGCGGCCAGGGTTCGGTATTTGGGGGTAGTTTTTGACTGCCTCCGCAAGTATCGGACCCATTTGGAAGAGGTCTCTGCGAGGGCGGATAGGGTCTCGGGAGCGCTTTCGGCGCTCCTCCCTAACACCAGGGGCCCATCCGTCTACGCCCGGAGGCTTTATTACTCGGTGTGGGAGTCCGTGATTTTATACGGATCGCCGGTCTGGGCCGTGGCGCTGGACAAGGAGGGGCCGCGTGCCATCCTCCGTCGTTCTCAGCGCACGGCCCTGATCCGATGTACGGCGGCATATAGGACCGTGTCCTTTGCCTCGCTCTGCGTTTTAGCAGGGCGAATGCCGCTGTACATCAAGGCCAAAATGGGGCGCGCGATTTTTTGCGCTAAAGCGCAGGACAGGGAGAACCCCACCCTTGGCGGCGATCCGGAAATTTTAAAGACGCGGGCCCACCTCCACAAAGCAGCTGCGTTGTCAGCTGCTATGGAGGAGTGGCAGGCCGAGTGGGATAGGTCACCACCCACCGGGTGGGTGAGACGCCTTATCCCCAGGGTCAGTACCTTCGTCGACGCCTCGGGCCCCTCAGTAATTTCGGACTATTGGTCCATGCAATTGCTGAGTGGGCATGGGTCCTTCCAGAGATTCAAACATCGAATCGGGAAGGTACCCTCCGAGGCGTGTCTGGACTGCGGGGCGGCCCGGGATGATGCGGAGCACGTGCTCACCGCATGCCCGGTGCTCGCCCCCCAGCGCGAGGTGCTGGCCGCCGGCCTGGGGGCACCAGTGGAAGTTTCCACGTTGGTGTCCCTTGCCACGTCCTCCCCGGAGAAGTGGGTCGCCCTCAGGGAGTTTGCGGCCTCCGTCATGGGGGACCGCCAAGCAGCGGATGCTGAGGCCGACCGCCTCCTGCGAGCTGAACGCGGACGTTTGGCCCGTGAGGCCGCGGCCAATAGGGCTCGCACGCGTCTCAGACTCGGCAGGAAGAGAAAGAGGGTCGGCCCCCGCTGATAGCGACGGAGGGGATTAACCCCTACCAGCGGTGTCCCCATGACGGGAACCGATCGCGTGTTTTAACTAGTTTTTTTTTTGAGTTTTATTTTAGTATTGTACATATTTTAATTTAGCTCTAAGATTTTAATCGGCGTAGGTTTAAGTTTTTTATACCGCGGCACGCGGCACCCCGTTTGATACGGGGTGCACCGTCGGACGACGGGGGCGCCCACCCTGAAACCAGGGTGGCAGCCCATTTGGTGGTTTCCCCCCTCCCAAATACATAGCTTGGGAGTGGGGGGTGTTAGCGGGGCCTCATCAGACATGATAGCGGCGCCCGACGGACTACATCAGAAGTTCCGGGCGCCGCCATGAGGCCCCTGGTAGAGACCACCAGAGGGGGTTTTTAGTGGGTATCCCGCCTATTGGCGGGGAGTCCCACATAACCCCGACATTAAACGTCGGGGTATGCGTAATGCATTTTCCCCCTCTTCAAAAAAAAAAAAAAAAAAAAAAAAAAAAAAAAAAAAAAAAAAAAAGCCTCTGTCATTATCCTGCCCGCTTTAGAAAATAATCGTTCCGATGGAACGGACGTCGCAATCACAGATAAATATTTTCTGGCTAATTTGCTGAGCAACGAATCTGTTCGATACCAAAATTTAATTGGCGAATCGTCTATTTTAATTGGTGCCTGATTTAGATAGTATCGTAATTCTTCAGGCATTTCGTTAGAATTGTAATTGCTAATTTCTCTAGATTTACTTAAAGTTACTAAATTTTCATGATGCGACCAAAAATCAGTTTTTGGTTCTTCTATATTTTTAGGAGTTTCGGCGGTTAAATTGCTTATAGCTGTGACTTTCACAGCATGTGTTATTTTATTTACTGCATGAGAGCATGCAACTTTATCATTAAAGTGAATACGTTTAAATCTAGGATCTAAAATGGTCGCTATAGCTAATGTAGATACCTGTTCAACATGATTGAATTGTTTTTTGAATTCTTCTAATAGCAATTTTTTTAAATGCTGTGCAATGGAACTCGCAGGTTGTAGCAATTGCAATTTTGTCCGTAACGTATTTATCATTGGTATTACTTTGCTACCGGTGACGTATGATTCCCCAGATAGTATTTTTGTGGCATCGTCAAACGGTTTTAAAAGATCAATGAACTCTTTCAGTGTTTGCAGCTCTGGTCCTGATAGCATTAAAGGATCTGTGGGAGACTGTAAAAGTATTACCCCTATTTTGTCTGCCAATTCTACAAATCTATCAATCATATGTAACGTTGAATTCCATCTCGTGTCGAC
Organism: Andrena praecox; assembly: GCA_963932275.1. Lineage (NCBI taxonomy): Eukaryota > Metazoa > Arthropoda > Insecta > Hymenoptera > Andrenidae > Andrena > Andrena praecox. The sequence continues at coordinate 46,553,311 of OZ010729.1, read as the reverse complement.
AGATTTAATTAATTTAAGTTCAGAAACACGTCGCAATTTATCTGCAGCCACGACAGATTTTTTAAAGTGTTTTATTATTTCTTTTACTTTTTTCAATGCACTGGTTATATTAGCATCCGATTTTATAACATTCGACGGAACTAAATTTAACGTGTGTGCAAAGCACGACAAATGTTTGTCATCACCAAATGCGTCTTTAACTGCTTTTTTAATATTAGCCCCATTGTCAGATACTACTACTACTATACTACTTTTATTGATTGTCCAATCTTCTATTGTCTGTACCAACCATTGCGCGAGATACTCAGACGTATGTCTCTCTTCTAATTCAATAACACCAATCGTAACAGATTTAGGTTGGTCATGTAATATAAAATGAGAGGTTAAACCTCAGTGACTTTTTACATTCAAAGTATCAGTCCAAATGTCTGTTGTAAGTGATAAATGCTCTGTCATTGATAGTTGTTGTTTCGTAATATATGACAGAGCCTCATATTTTTCTCGTATCATATTTATAATGGATTTCCTGCACGGTAGTTTGTATAAGGGAGCGATGTCCTCTCCACTGTCTGGAGTGGCATATTATCTTTTGCAATCATAAATAATAATTTGTTAGTTATTTCAGTGGTTTTTGATCCCCCATCTGGAACATTGTAAACACAACTTTTTTATTAGAGGTCACAGGGTTATGGTGCACTAGTGGTGGCACGACTTCTAGACCAGTTCAGGACCCCAGTACGAAATAAATATTTACATACCTTGAAATGACTTTAGTTTAGAGAAGGCCATGTCTATTCTGGCCTGCTTGCTTGGTGTTGGGCCTATCGCATATGATGTTGAGGGTAAAGGCGTTGTTGATGTTGAAGATAAAGGGGTTGTTGACGTTGAAGGTAAAGATGTTACTGACATTGCTGGAGATGCAACTGATTCATGAACGTATTCTATCATTGGCAAAACATCATCTTCATCACTTTCAGGTGGAAGCTATTGTTTAAATAATTATTACATGTTAGTATAATATGATTGATATTCTGAAACAAAAAAGAATAACTGTATATTACTGTTTGTTTCCTCTTTAACGCTGGTGTACATGTATTTTCGGAGGCAGAGGCAACCATGTCTAATTTTTTATGTAACCGTTTCAGATGAAATTTTAAATTTGTAGTGTTGCCGCTTCCCTTTACCTCTTGCTGGCAAATTTTACACTTGCCTCCTGCAGGTGTTTTTACAAAATATTTCCACACTACACTCTTTGGTGGCACTGAAATAGACAAATATGTTAAGTGGTAAAGCTAAATGATCACTAGTTAACTTATTCAACGGGTTCTAAAATTATAGAAAAGTTATAATGCAGATGTTTATTATTTGGATAATAGGATCATAGGAAATTTGAATGCCTACTCTTGTGGAAGCCAGTATTTTACCAACACCAAAGCTGAAAAAATCAATCAAAATGGGTTGACTATCATGTAAATGAAAAACATGCGGGAATACAAATAAACTCACAAACAAATTCATAATTGCATAAATAATATCTGATACTGACCTTTTACTTAGCGTGTGTGGAACGTGCACAGTCCACTCTGTACAGACCAATAATTCTAAATGCTTGACAAAAATGGTAAACCACGGTTCTTATCTGCAATAAAACAAAGTATAATCATATATCGCTTCTGGCAAAAGTTTCCTTGTATTTCATTATTTTCTTATTTGTAATATTGAATTTAAACGATGTTAACATACCTGCTAATATCAAATATTTCATAAATATCAAAAGATGTACGGTAGGTAAATAATACTGAACAAATACGTTGAACCACGCTGAACACAATTTTTAAACCACGCTATTTAGACGAGGCTAGACGACGCTATGAAACAAAATGGTGTCCGCCAGTGTATCGATATTCATGGGTTAAGTATCGATACAGCAATATATCGTTACATTAAGTATCCATACAAAATATCGATGTATTGGTTGCAAAGTATCGATATTCCGATATATCGATATTGTATCGCCATCACTACTCCGTATACTCCTCGATCGCCAGATCGGAATCTACCCCGTTCCTACCACCTGTCCCGGTAAAGAGACGCAGGAAGTTGCCCGGTCTCTTTCCCGCTCCTCGTGTTGAACAGAGACGCCCGGATGCTGCCCGGTCTCTGCCGACGCTTGTCCCGTTAAAGAGACGCAGGACGTTGCCCGGTCTCTCTCCCGCTCCTCGTGTTGAACAGAGACGCCCGGATGCTGCCCGGTCTCTGCCGACACTTGTCCCGTTAAAGAGACGCAGGACGTTGCCCGGTCTCTCTCCCGCTCCTCGTGTTGAACAGAGACGCCCAGATGCTGCCCGGTCTCTGCCGACACTTGTCCCGTTAAAGAGACGCAGGACGTTGCCCGGTCTCTCTCCCGCTCCTCGTGTTGAATAGAGACGCCCGGATGCTGCCCGGTCTCTACCGACGCTTGTCCCGTTAAAGAGACGCAGGAAGCTGCCCGGTCTCTCTCGCTCCCTTATCGTCCCGATACAGAGACACCAGGCGCGGAGCGACCGAATTGTTCCGTTAAGCGGACGCGCACAACATAGACCGACGACGCCGTACCGCGAACCGCGCCGCCGCGCAACGACGGCTTGACCGCGATTAACGCGAGGTACCCCGCGTCTAAGTTACATGTATATAGTGTATATAAACTGATAGTGAATAAACCTAACTTAACCTACCACGGAAGGACTTAATTTAAACCCTGGCAAAGCCGACTGAGACCGTCCTTCCTACCGGAGTGACAACCGTCACAAATTGGCGCCCGAACAGGGACCGGAAAAGGGACGATAACCGATGAGCTCCGCGCTCACACGGTTATACCACTTAAATAAAGCCGAACTCGTTGAAGCTCTCGAGGCCGCGGGCGAAAGCACAAAAGGGTCGTTCGACCAACTACGCACCCGGCTCCGACAGTACTTGGTAAGCACCGCCGAAATGAGCCCCGCCAACGAGACGACCACTACCAGCGCCCAGGCACCGGCGATAGTAATCACCGAGCCCGAAGCCACCGCCGCACCGTCACCTGTCGCCACTGCCATGGACCGCGTCCGAAAATGGGGGTGCCATTTCGCGGCACCGAGGACGCCCGCGACTTCCTAGAGCGAATCGTGGAACTTCAAGAGGGATACGGCCTCACGAAGGAGCAACTCCTCCGATGCATGCCCGAACTCCTACGGGGACAAGCCCTCCTCTGGCACCGCAGCAACAGCCCGGAATGGGCCACCTGGGCGGACTTTGAAAAAAGCTTCCGCCTATATTACATACCGACCACCAGCCAGTATGAATTGGAAGAAGAAATCCTGAAGCGCAAGCAAAAACCAGGGGAACGAGCTAGTGAGTACATAACCGGCATCAGAACCCTGATGCGACGACACGGCAGCTACCCACCGGACCGGCAGCTCGACCTGGTGCACCGAAATCTGCTGCCCGAATACCGGCAATACATCCGCAGGATGGAGTGCCCGGACATAACAACCCTCCTCGAGACGGCCATCGAGTTCGAGGCGATCGAGAGGGACAAGAAAACCAACACCCCCAGCACCGGATCCGCTCCGGTCAAACAACAGCCCGTTCGACCTGCACTCTCGACCGTCGCGACAAATTACAGTCGCGAGAATTGCTGCTGGCGCTGCGGACAACGGGGCCACCGTCGACAGGACTGCCGGCAACCGTCGCGCCTGTTCTGCTCACGCTGCGGACAGGACGGCCGACTCTCTCGCGACTGCCCGTGCCAACCACCGTCGGGAAATGGCGCGGGGCCCGGAACCCAGGGGACCGCCCGACCACCGGCCAGTTCCGCGCCCCAGTAAACCTGCCGGACCAAACCCTGCGGCCGTTTGCCACCATCATCCTGCACGGCCGAAGATACCGAGCCCTCCTGGACACGGGAGCCACAGGATCGTACATGCGCCAGGACGTGGCGAACCACTGCCTCCGCCATGGCAGCACCCTCACTCCGACGCGCTGTCGAGCCCGTTTGGCGGACGGCTCCGTGGCACCCCTCGCCGGGGACCTCCGAATCCCGGCCCGGGTAGAACGACAGAAGCTGACCCACCAGTACGCCGTCCTCCCAGCGCTCGCACACCCGGTGATCCTCGGAATGGACGCCCTGAAAAAACTAAGGGTCCGTATGACCCTCGGACAGAGGAACCTAATCCCCGACGCCGCCACCATCGAACAAACTCACGGGGTGCCAGCGTGCACGCCGACACAGGCCGAAGCCCTACAAGCACTCCTGGACCAAGAGCTGCCGAAATTTCAGGACCTCCAAGGGACTACGCAGCTCGCGGAACACACGATCCGTCTCAAATCGACCGCGCCGCTGAAACAGCGTTACACGCCACGGAACCCGGCCATGCAACAGATAATAGACGAGGAAGTGAGCAAGATGCTGGCCGAAGGCATTATCGAGCCTTCCCGAAGCCCATGGAGCTCGCCCGTCGTCCTTGTCCGCAAAAAGAATGGGAAAAGACGATTCTGCATCGATTTCCGCCGCGTAAACCAGGTCACCGAGAAGGACGCCTACCCACTGCCTCAGGTAGAGGCCACCCTCAGCAAGCTTCGGGAGGCCCGATATATATCCACCATCGACTTGGCGAACGGATACTGCCAGGTACCCCTCGCCCCCGAAAGCAGACCGATAACCGCCTTCACCGTACCGGGCCGTGGGCTCTACCAGTTCCGGGTCATGCCATTCGGGCTGCATTCCGCACCCGCCACCTTCCAACGCCTACTCGACCAAGTCATCGGGCCCGAATTGGAGCCTCGAGCATTTGCGTACCTAGACGACATCATCGTACTAGGTCGCACGTTCGAGGAACATTTACAGAACTTGCGCGAGGTCCTGCACCGCCTACAAGACGCCAACCTCCGCATTAACCCGGAGAAGTGCGACTTCTGCCGCACCGAACTCAAATACCTCGGATACATGGTAACCGCACAGGGGGTCAAGACCGACCCCGATAAAGTGCAGGCCATCCTGGGCATCCCGGCCCCCACCAACCTCCGCGAACTCCGCCGATTCCTGGGGATGGTGTCGTGGTATCGACGATTCATTACCCATTTCGCCGACACCACTGCACCGCTAACCAAGCTACTCCAGAAGAAGAGGAAGTGGACATGGGGCCCCGAGGAGGACACGGCGTTCCACGCCCTACAACAACAACTGGCCGCCGCACCAGTACTGGCCTGTCCGGATTTTGCCCAGCCGTTTACGCTGCAAACCGACGCCAGCGAAGAAGGCCTCGGGGTCGTACTCACCCAGGAGACGAGCGACGGAGAGCACGTCATAGCCTACGCCAGCCGTACGCTAAACTCCGCCGAACGAAACTACTCCACCACAGAAAAGGAATGCCTGGCGGTGGTGTGGGGAATTAGAAAAATGCGACCATACCTCGAAGGCTACCGCTTCACGGTCCTGACCGATCATCAGGCCCTGAAATGGCTGCAGAGCATCGACGATCCGTCCGGCCGCCTCGCACGCTGGAGCTTGGAGCTCCAGCAGTACGATTTCCAGGTGCAGTACCGCAAAGGAGCCACGAATCTGGTCGCCGACGCACTCTCCAGACGACCAGAAGACCTGCACACGACCGACGAAACCCCAGCGTGCCCATGGTACACCCGCATCAGAGAACAGATCCTGCGCGAACCCAACAAGTACCCGGAATACCGTATCGTAGGGGAGCAAGTGTACCGGAGATTCCCCGACCTCAGCGGACGACCGACCAACCCCGAGACCGAGTGGAAGTTGTGTGTGCCCCTACCGATGCGCACCTCCGTACTCGCCGAAAATCACGACGTCCCCACCGCCGGACACCTGGGTACCACCAAAACCGCAGCCAGACTGGCCGGGGATGTTTCGCGAAGCGGCCAAGTACGTGCAACAGTGCGCATCGTGTAAACGATACAAGATCCAACAACAGGCACCTGCAGGGCAGATGCACACAACGCCCGTCACCCGTCCTTGGGAAGTGGTCTCCGCAGACCTCGTCGGTCCGCTCCCCCGGTCCAGCAAGGGACACACCACGCTGTGTGTCTTTCAAGACAAGTTTTCGAAGTGGGTCGAGGTCCAGCCCCTCCGACAAGCGACCGCCCCCGCCGTCACCAGGGCCCTCAAGGACACCGTATTCATGCGACACGGATGCCCCCGGACTGTGATAACCGACAACGGCCGCCAGTTCGAAAGCCGGGAATTCGGGAAGCTTCTGAAGGACGCTGGCAGCGAGCACCGAAAAACGCCACCCTACTCTCCACAGTGCAACCCCGTCGAGCGTGTGAATCGCGTACTCAAAACAATGATCGCGCAGTACACGGCCGAAAACCACCGGCACTGGGACCGATGGATACACGAACTAGTGTTCGCATATAATACCGCCAAACACGAGAGTACCGGTTTCACGCCAGCGTTCCTGGTCTACGGACGGGAACTAAACCCACCGGCCGCCCTCTACCGTCCACCAGAAGACGACCCACCGGACCTCGACCACACCGATACCCGATTCCGGAGACAACAGATCGACGACCTACAGGACGCCATCGCATTGGCTCGCCGAAACCAGGCACGAGCCTTCGAAAGCCAGAGCAAACACTACAACTTGCGTCGGCGAGATTGGCGACCCGAGATCGGAACATACGTAATGCGGCGAGAAAATCACACATCCGACGCCGCGCAAGGTTTCGCCGCGAAGCTGGCACCAAAATTCGCAGGCCCGTACCAGGTCGTCCGGTTCCAGGGGCCAAATATCGTCGTGCTCAAGGACGAACGCAATCGCAGCAGCCGGGCCCACCTGAAGGATGTCAAACCCTGCACCGAAACAATCAACACCGACGCACCGACCAGGGGGCAAAACGACGACCCCGGAAGCGATTCCGGCATGAGCCAGACCGAGGACCACGCAGGAGCTCAGTTCAGCAATGGAAGACGTACTAGAAGTACACGTGCGCGAACCGGCAAGCCCCCGAATGCGGCAACGGTTCCGCGACCTGTTCGGGGAGTCCTCGGGGGAGGAATCGCCCCCGCCGAGCAGCCGCCGTCCACCGTCCTTGCCACCGACACCGGGCAAGGACCTACCGTGGGTCCCAGCACGGACCCCATCGCCGGCCAGGCCGTCCACGAGCGGGTGGAAAGCTCCACCCCCCAAGACGCGGCCCCCGGCACAAACAGAGCCCGCGGCCAAACCATCGCAGTCGCGGGCCAAGAAGCCGAGAATCGCCCCCTGGAAGGGACCAGCGAGCAGGCAGCCACCAGCAGCGGCCACCACCGAACCACCGCCAGCAGTGGCAAAGCCTCCGCCGACCGGTACACCTGCACCCGTGCCGACGATCACCAGGGCAGCAGAGCCGACCAGGGAAGCGACTCGACGTCCAACGACGCCGACACGCCGGCCACCAACATCCGAGGCCGGCCCCGAGCGGAAAAGGGCCCGCAAGGCCCCCAAACCAGGGCGATCCGCCCCGACCAAGGAGGCACCGCCACCTGCCCCGGAACTCCGACCCGCGGCCCGACCGGACGAGCCCCCGCTGCCGAATCCCCGCCACGCCGCTACCGCACAAGGGCCTTCGTGCGCAGCCAGGGACAACCCCAGGGAGCCGGAGGAAGCGACGGACGACAAGGGCTGGACCGTCGTCGACCTGGAACACCTCCGGGAGGGCCAGCGGTTCCGCGTGCGCCAGGACGGGCGCACGATCCAGCTCCGCCGCATATCCCCGTCCCTGATTAAATTTAAATTAGGTTAAGGTAGTATAAGTTTATGTTAAGGTGACATAAGGGTGACGGGTAGCTGCAAGGCATAAGTTAGTAAGTAAGTTTTTAAATAAAACCGGAGTTTCAATCCAGATGCGCGCAATTCCCGATTATTACGTCGCATCTCTCTCCGAAGAAAGAGGGGGATGTGACGTAGCGTCCCAGCGCGAGGAATCGAGCGCACGGCGGTGCGACCGGGAGTGAGCGAGAAGCCGAGCGCACGCGGGCGACCGCGACCGAACCCGACCGAACTCGCCCGAAGCGTGCCGGTCCCGCGACGCGTCAGCGCGATGACGCTCACTCCCCACTGCGCCGCTAGATCGCGTCGGTTTCTCGCTGCTGGGAATTTCCGAGAATCGGGACATATGCCGCGCTGATTCCGAGGCAAGGGAGTTCCAGTGGGGAGACGGACCCCCACCACCAGACTTGCCTGGATGTTGCCCGGTGCAAACCTCGGTGAAACGACTCCGTATTAGTGATGGCGATACACCCCCTCATGTATCGATACTTCGTATCGATACGTATTGACAGTCCAAGTATCGATACAACTGATATATCGGAGACGAAGTATCGATATCACCGGTATCGATACGTACGTATCGGCCCATGTATTCCTGCCCCCCTTCATGACCTTTTTTTTTTTTTTTACTCACCATGCACAATATTAGGTTAGGTTAGGTTAGGTTAATTTTTTCCTCAGTGTAGTACAAAATTACAATAAGTATCTACTTCACTAAGAGTGGCACTTCAAGATTACACAATATTAATTAATATAGGGCAGTATGTATTCATAAACGTGTCTTATTCTTAAGGAAATGCTTAAGCATGCGGCAACTTCTACTAACCTAGTAGCTAGTGAAGGATACCGAGTTCTTCAGCATTTGCTTAAGAATAAGTAGCGACTATGAATACCGGCCATGAAATCAATACGAATAGTCATTCTAATCGATGCATATGGTGTCGATGCAACTGACATTATCATTGGTATCGATACTTAAACTAGTAATGGAATCCAAAAATGAATATATTAATATACAAAAAAATAATTTATTCAGTTTACACATATAATATATAAAGAAATATGCAGTTAATCATTTTTATTCTTATCTTATCTGCCCGGTCTCTGCCGACGCTTGTCCCGTTAAAGAGACGCAGGACGTTGCCCGGTCTCTCTCCCGCTCCTCGTGTTGAACAGAGACGCCCGGATGCTGCCCGGTCTCTGCCGACACTTGTCCCGTTAAAGAGACGCAGGACGTTGCCCGGTCTCTCTCCCGCTCCTCGTGTTGAACAGAGACGCCCGGATGCTGCCCGGTCTCTGCCGACACTTGTCCCGTTAAAGAGACGCAGGACGTTGCCCGGTCTCTCTCCCGCTCCTCGTGTTGAACAGAGACGCCCGGATGCTGCCCGGTCTCTGCCGACACTTGTCCCGTTAAAGAGACGCAGGACGGTGCCCGGTCTCTCTCCCGCTCCTCGTGTTGAATAGAGACGCCCGGATGCTGCCCGGTCTCTACCGACGCTTGTCCCGTTAAAGAGACGCAGGAAGCTGCCCGGTCTCTCTCGCTCCCTTATCGTCCCGATACAGAGACACCAGGCGCGGAGCGACCGAATTGTTCCGTTAAGCGGACGCGCACAACATAGACCGACGACGCCGTACCGCGAACCGCGCCGCCGCGCAACGACGGCTTGACCGCGATTAACGCGAGGTACCCCGCGTCTAAGTTACATGTATATAGTGTATATAAACTGATAGTGAATAAACCTAACTTAACCTACCACGGAAGGACTTAATTTAAACCCTGGCAAAGCCGACTGAGACCGTCCTTCCTACCGGAGTGACAACCGTCACAGTCTTTAACCGTTGGTACAGCAGACATTTCAATGCGTTTGCGGTTTGTTGCTCCTACATTCATATCTGACATAAGCTTTCTACATTTCAGCCAAACTTAAAATAACGCCTCATACCTTTCTTCTCCGCACCACTCTCGTTCTGTAGCTTCAGTCATTTTAAACAATTGCAGAAATTAATTAGAGCCATTGTAGCATGTGACGAATGTCCATCTAGGTATATGATTATTGGAAATACAATTCCATTTTCAATGCCCCATGGGGGAATAAATTGGTCATGTATATTCATAAAATGACTCTCCAGTCATCCACCCATTATCAGACCTTCCTACATTCCAACCTCTTGGCACTTTCTCAATGATGGTTAATGGTAGCCTTTGGTATGAATACATAATCATTGGTGGCAATAGCTTACCACCAGCTTGTAACCGTTAAGCCGCGGGGTTACCGGTGGGACGGTGGAGGAACCGTATCGCCAGCTCAGGACGGTGGTCCAGGGCCGCCGATCGAATGACTTTGTACGCAGAGGTAAGGTAGAGTACGACAATTTATTCCCGCTGTTGTACAAGGTGTCCCGGCCAGGTCTATGCTGGCAAACAGTGTATGAACGGCTTAAACCTAGACTTAGCTTACCGGCGCGGATCGCGTCGCGTACTTCGGAGCGTTGGTCGACGATGCGTATCGCGGCGCGTGTCGCGGCGCGTATCTCGGTGCGGATAGCGGTGGTCGATTCGGCGAGAGTGGAGAGGAAAGACGATTTGACCCTTCGGTGTCCAGGCGGGCCAACCCTGCCAATGGACCCTGGTCGGAGAGTCGGGGGGTTCCGGTCACCCAGTGGGCACAGCCCGCGGGTGAGTCGGCGACTGTAAGGACGCTCTCGAGAACAGAGATAACTCTGTTCGGGAGATCGATGGCGGTTATCGGTATTTCGTCCAGAGGATGGCTCACGCTGTCCTTCTGGGAACCGTGGAGGTGTGGAGGCGAAAAATGCACAGAGACTCAGTCTGTGGACGCACGAGAACTGGTGTGAAACACGGGCGCTTGTCTTTCGCAAGAACGAGTGTTTCGGCACAAGAACGTGGAATCGCACAGGAGGTCTCCGGGAGAGGCGTACTTCGTACTAACGCTCTAGGCGGTCTCTCTCTAATAGGCCTATGCCCCCGACCTGTATGTCCTCGTCCGCACATTTTCGGCAGCGAGAGACTCTCTCGCTGTGAAACCCTCTCGCGCCAGTTCTCGGTATTGCGGACGAGTGGTGGGGGGCAAGACCGTTGGCGTAGCGCGGTACGCGCTGCCTCGGTCGGGCGCGTGGTGGGGGGGGGGGGGTAAGATCGTCGTCCCACCGGCGTAACTCGTTACATCACCTCCTCTCCTCGGAGGACGCGATCTTACCCCACTCTCCCACAGACCTCTGTGCGCGGTGTTTGGTTTTTTTCTTATTATGACCTTAGCCCAACGGTTACTCTTAAATCTATCCTTAGCCTACTGTACATTTATGCTAACTTAGTCTACTTAACCTACTTACATTTTTACTTAAACCTACCTAAAATAACTACTTAATCTATTTGTGGGGGCTGGGGGTGAGGGTGGAAGCGGACCCGCATTTGTTGCCGCCGCAACAGCTTCATTTCCATCACGCCCCCGGGTATGGGGACTTGGTACCGCCGGCCGACCTGGAAGGCCGGTAGGTCTAGCCGGAGGTCCTCGGAGGTGGCCGGGTGATATGACCACGGCGCTGCGGCGGTCGTCGGGGGAGGGGATGGCGGTGCTGGCGGTGCTGGCTGTTGCGGCTGTGGCGGCTCCGTTGTCCTCGCTTGCCTCGACGGTCGGGCCGCAGGCCTCGGCGGTGGGGGTCCTGGCGGTTCCGTCGGTGTCGGGGACAGCTCCATCGGTGTCGGCGTCGGTGGCGGTGGCTGGGTAGTCGGGGGTGGGGGGATACAAAGGTCCATTAGGGCCGGGGGGTTCCGGGGACGGGGCGGCGGCCTTGGTCGCTGCGTCGGCGGTGGCGTCGGGGCTGGTGTCGGCGGTGTCCGGACTGGTGGCTGGGTCGGCGATGTCGGGGCTGGTGGCTGCTGCTGCGGCGTCTCCATCGCCTTCCACGGCGGTGGCGGTGCCTGGAGCAGCGCTGCCAAGAGTGAGGCGGCTGGTCCCGGCGTCGGGGCTGTTGTTGGGTCGGCCTCGGTGGTCGGGCTTGCCGGTGCGGGCAGGATCGGCGGAGGCAGCCTGCTCTTCTCCACCTCCTCGACAAGGGTGATCCCCATTGTCGAGGAGGTTTTCCGTGGCGGCGGTTTCGGCCTTGCCGGTGGTCCTCGCGCCGGAGGTGGGGGTCCGCCGAAGTCCAGCCGCCGCTTGGCTGCGGGGGGGACTTGCGGGGGGTTCCCCGGCCGTTTCCGCAGCTTGCACTCGGCGGGCCTTTCCGCGTTCTCCGCCTTCATGGCCACCGCCTGTTTCCTGGTGGCCTCGTGCGAAATGCGCGTTTTCGGTGCCATTTCGTACTTTGGCCTTTCCCCCCCCCCCCCCGGTGCGCCGCGGGCCTTATCAGGTTCTTCGCGCTGACTTCTGCAGCGCGAAACCGATCCCACGGCGTTCATCGCCGAAGCCACCTGGTGGTCGAAATTAGGGGCTGTTTCGAGTTTGGTGGCTTCGGCGGATTCGCGTTCAATTACTTGCGCGGGGGGGGGGGGGGCGGTGGCTTGGTCGGCGGTGGTGGGGGCTTGCGTCCCGACAGGGAGGCCTCCCTCCTCTCCTCCGCAGGGCTTCAAGTCCTGGATATGGGCCCTTCGGGGCTTCTTCTTTCCGCTCCGCAGCAGGACCAGGTTTGGCCCCACGTATTCTTTCACCACGTGGGGCCCTGAGAACTTCGGTGCCAATTTGGCGTTGAAGTTCTTGGCCGCGGACGACAAGGGGTGCTCACGGAGCATGACCTTGTCGCCGATCCGCGGCCGCCAGTCCCGCCGCCGGAGGTTGTAGGACTTCTTCTGCGCCTCTGTGGCCTGGGCTTGCGCGTGGCGGGCGAGGCGAATGGCCTCTCGCAGACGTTCGACGTCGTCGTCGCGGTCGGTGCTCCGGTTTTCGGTGTCCTCCTCGGCGATCGCGGTCGGTGGTTGGCGGATGGCCCCGGGGGTGGCTGGTTCCCGGCCGTAGTTGAGGTATGCCGGGGTGTATCCGGTGGAGTCATGTCGCGCGGTGTTATAGGCGAACATGACTTCCGGCAGCCAATGGTCCCAGTGGCGATGGTCTCCGTCGGTCAGTTGCGCGATCATCGTCTTGATGACGCGGTTGACCCTCTCCACTGGGTTGCACTGAGGGGTGTATGGGGGCGTCCGCCGGTGTTCGATGCCGTATGTCCGGAGCAGTCCCGTGAAATCCCTGCTCTCGTATTGCCGGCCGTTGTCCGTAATGACTCGCCGAGGGCATCCGAACCGGAGCACGACCCTCTCCTTTAGGGCCCTGGTGACGGCGGGGGCGGTGGCCTGTCGCAGTGGTTGGACCTCGACCCACTTACTGAATTTATCCTGCATCACGGCCAGCATGGTAAATCCTTTCGCTGACTGTGGCAGGGGTCCCACTAAATCGACGGCCACCACGTCCCACGGGTTTGCCGCGGGCGTCGTCTGCATACCGCCCGCGGGCGCTCGCTGGAGTGCCTTGTACTCAAGGCACTTTTGGCAGCGTCGGACGTATCGCTTCGCGTCGCGGATCATTCCTGGCCAGAAGTAGCGTTGCGATAGCCGCGCTGCCGTTTTGCTGCCTCCTAGGTGTCCGGCGGTGGGTGCGTCGTGATTTTCCCGGAGTACGGCTTCTCGGAGCGGCTGGGGCACGCACCATTTCCACTCCAGCTCGGTTCGGGGGCCGTGGGTGTCCGAGATGTGGCGGTACAGGTGCCCATCCACGACGTGGTACTCCGGGTAACGGTGGGGTTCGTTTTCGGCGGCCGTTTTCATGCGGTCGTACCACTGGCAGCCGGTTGGCGCCTCCACGCTGGTGACCTCGGCTGCTTTGGAGTCGCCTTCGGGTTGCCGGGAGAGGGCGTCGGCGACCAGGTTGTTGGCCCCTTTCCGGTACTGGACGTCGAAGTCGTACTCCTGCAGCTCGAGGCCCCAGCGGGCCAACCGACCGGAGGGGTTGTCCATTGTCCGCAACCATTTTAATGACTGGTGGTCGGTCAGGACGGTAAAGTGGTACCCCTCCAGGTACGGCCGCATCTTCCGGATGCCCCAGACGACCGCGAGGCACTCCTTCTCGGTGACCGAGTAGTTTTTCTCGGCGGGGCTCAGCGTGCGGCTCGCGTACGAAATAACGCGTTCTTCGTTCTGTATCTCTTGCGTTAAAACCGCGCCGAGCCCCTCGTTGCTCGCGTCCGTCTGGAGCGTGAAGGGAATGGTGAAGTCAGGGCAGGCGAGTACGGGGGCGGTTGCCAGCTGTTGTCGGAGGGTCTCGAACGCTTTCTCCTCTTTTTCGCCCCATGTCCACCGTACTTTTTTTTGCAGTAGGTGGTTAAGGGGGGCGGCGATGTCGGTAAATCGGGGAATAAATCGCCGGTACCAGGATACCATGCCCAAAAACCTTCGGAGTTCTTTTAGGTTCGTGGGGGCGGGTATCCTGGCGATGGCCTGCACTTTCTCCGGGTCTGTCGCTACCCCCTGGTCGGTGACGGTGTGACCGAGGTACTGCAGCTCGGTTCGGCCGAACTGACATTTCTCTTTATTCAGTCGTAGTCCGGCCGCCCGTAGCCGCTGCAGTACCTCGCGGAGGTTGTCCAGGTGCTCCTCGAAAGTGCTTCCGAGCACGATGATGTCATCGAGGTAGGCGAATGCCCGCGGCTCCAGCCGCGGGCCGATGATCTGATCCAGGAGGCGTTGGAAGGTGGCCGGCGCGGAGTGTAGCCCGAAAGGCATCACTCTGAAGTGGAACAGCCCCCTCCCCGGTACGGTGAACGCGGTGATCGGGCGGCTCTCCGGGTCAAGAGGCACCTGCCAGTATCCGTTGGCCAGGTCTATCGTGGAGATGTACCGCGCCCCCCGTAATTTCTCCAGGGTAGCCTGGACCTGGGGCAGTGGGTACGCGTCTTTTTCGGTGACCTCGTTGACCCGTCGAAAGTCAATGCAGAACCTTCGCTTTCCGTTTTTCTTCTTGACCACCACGACCGGGGAGCTCCACGGGCTGTTCGAGGGTTCAATGATGCCCTCCGCGAGCATTCGGGTGACCTCCTCATCGATAATGGCTTGGGTGGCGGGATTCCTCGGCGTGTACCGGTGCTTAACAGGCTCCGCGCCTGCCTTTAGTCGGATGCGGTGCTTGGCCATGTTGGTGAGGCCGGGCAGCTGGTCGAAATGGCCGAGCTCCTCTACGAGGAATGTTTCCAGCCGCTGCCTTTGTTCCCTGGTGCATCCTCGGAGGCCGGGGTTAGCTTCGACGGTGGCGGTTTCCTCCCGTGGTTTCCACCGCAGCTGCTGGATCTGGAGGGTCATCCCCACGATCCGTTGGACGTCGACACCGAGGAGTACGTCGTGTGATAGGTTTGGGAGGACCGCGCATCGGAAGGCGTGTATTTCGGCTCCGATCTGCGCGGTCAGGACTACCTCCTCGGTGAGCTGTTCCGTGGCGCCGTTGGCCACTCGGACGAGTCGGTCCGTTGTGGTTCCGGGGCTCCCGCGCTCTCGACACCAATTGGCCATCGTGGGGCTCACGTAGGATTGTGAGGCCCCCGTGTCGACGAGCGCCTGGAACCACTGGTCGTGGACCTTGATCGGTATGAATGGCCGGTCATCGTTGCTTAGTCCCTTCGAGGCCGTCTGGGTGGAGTATTCCGGTCGGTGCCTCGTCCGCCGGCTCCGTTGGCGTTTCCCGACGGTCCCTGGCATCTGCAGTCTCGAGAGGCTCGCCCCTCGGTTCCGCAGCGACTGCAAAACAGCCGTGCTGGCCGGCGACAGTCTTGGCGGTAGTGTCCGCGTTGACCGCACCTCCAGCAGCAGTCCTCCCTCTGGTATTCGTCGCCGACCACGGCGAGCCGCTGGTATCCCCGGACTTTTTGAGGTTCGTCCGGGGCTTTAGTCGGGGCTCTGGCCTTTTCGTCGGCTCGTGCTCGTTCGTGGTCGGTTGCCAGGTCGATGAGGTCGGGCAAGGTGTCGAAGTCCTTCCGGTGGATAAACAGTCGGTATTCGGGGCAAAGGTTTGAATAGACCCACTCTAACTGGTCTTCTTCCGAAATTCCCCCGTGGCGGCGCATCAGCAGCCGTAGGTGGTCGGCAAAGTCGGCCGCGGTTTCGGTCGACCCTTGGAGGCGTTGGTGGATGGCTTTCTCCAACTTTTGCCGTGTTCGCCGCGGCATGAACCTCCGCTTGAAGGCTGGCAAGAACTTGTCCCACGTCGGGAGATTTTGTTTCTCGACGCGGAACCAGTGCAGTGCTACGCCTTTTAGTATTACGGTGAGGCATCGTAAAATTTGTTCGGGGGCGACCTCGTAGCTATCCTGGAGGTCTTCGAGCTGCTCCAGGAAGTCTTCGGCGCCCTTTCCTCCGTCATAATGACCTCCCCACCTTCGTACTCGGTCCATCATGTATTGGACGGGGGGTGGACCATGGTCGCTCGCTGCCTCTGTTTTCCCCTTAGTTTTGGGGGAAAAACTGACGAGCGGCGTTTCTTCGGAGTCCGAAGCGTTCTCCACAGTGGCTACCGTGGAGATCGCCTTGGACGTGGTGGGTGGGATGTCCGCTTCGTTGTCCCGCTGCATGGTGGTGTTGCGAAGGTGCGCCACTATTCGCGCTCGCAGCGCGTCGATGGATCCGGTGGCGTCGAGCTTGTAGGATACCGCGAGCTCGACGAGGTCGGCTTTGGATTTTTCGTACACCCAGCTGACCCCCGTCATTCGATCGTCCTCCGTACTTTTGTAAGTCCCTGTTCGGGCGCCAAATGTAACCGTTAAGCCGCGGGGTTACCGGTGGGACGGTGGAGGAACCGTATCGCCAGCTCAGGACGGTGGTCCAGGGCCGCCGATCGAATGACTTTGTACGCAGAGGTAAGGTAGAGTACGACAATTTATTCCCGCTGTTGTACAAGGTGTCCCGGCCAGGTCTATGCTGGCAAACAGTGTATGAACGGCTTAAACCTAGACTTAGCTTACCGGCGCGGATCGCGTCGCGTACTTCGGAGCGTTGGTCGACGATGCGTATCGCGGCGCGTGTCGCGGCGCGTATCTCGGTGCGGATAGCGGTGGTCGATTCGGCGAGAGTGGAGAGGAAAGACGATTTGACCCTTCGGTGTCCAGGCGGGCCAACCCTGCCAATGGATCCTGGTCGGAGAGTCGGGGGGTTCCGGTCACCCAGTGGGCACAGCCCGCGGGTGAGTCGGCGACTGTAAGGACGCTCTCGAGAACAGAGATAACTCTGTTCGGGAGATCGATGGCGGTTATCGGTATTTCGTCCAGAGGATGGCTCACGCTGTCCTTCTGGGAACCGTGGAGGTGTGGAGGCGAAAAATGCACAGAGACTCAGTCTGTGGACGCACGAGAACTGGTGTGAAACACGGGCGCTTGTCTTTCGCAAGAACGAGTGTTTCGGCACAAGAACGTGGAATCGCACAGGAGGTCTCCGGGAGAGGCGTACTTCGTACTAACGCTCTAGGCGGTCTCTCTCTAATAGGCCTATGCCCCCGACCTGTATGTCCTCGTCCGCACATTTTCGGCAGCGAGAGAGTCTCTCGCTGTGAAACCCTCTCGCGCCAGTTCTCGGTATTGCGGACGAGTGGTGGGGGGCAAGACCGTTGGCGTAGCGCGGTACGCGCTGCCTCGGTCGGGCGCGTGGTGGGGGGGGGGGGGTAAGATCGTCGTCCCACCGGCGTAACTCGTTACAAGCTGCATTACCTATAATAATTAAATGTTTACTAAAAATAATAATATTCTTTTAAATTAAAAATAACATTTTATTTGTTACCTGTAATCAATGTCGTTGGGCATTCCTTCTCATGTGCATCAACTAGATTATATGCACCATTTAGATTGTTTATTTGTAAGAGTTGTATTGCTTTTTGAGGGTCAAAAAAAAAATGCTGATTCACCACAATTAAAAACCATGGATGGGTCAATATCACAAAGGTTTTTCGATTTGAGGTGAGCTTCATCTTCTTGAAACCATCCACGTATTTTTTCCTCAGACACCTGACTACGTCTTTCACAAAAATTCTGAGGTGATCTCAAAGAAAGTTGTGGGTGACGGTTCATAAAGACTTGAAACCAATGCGTGTCCGGCCTTTCATTAGTGAATGGATTCTCCCTGTTTACTTTCTTGAGTAACAATTTTACACTGTCCAATAGCATATCCTTGGTCAAGGAAAAACCTTTGTTGCAGATTAGAAGATTCCAGTCAACTAACATATTCTCCTCGTCCTTGGTTAAAATTGTAGCAGTGCCATTTTTTTTCCAATAGTATATTGGTGCTTAGCTGTAATTGTAGAGAAAGGCACCTTGAACTGCTGGCTCGCAGCTCTCATAGCCATTCTTTTCTTGACAGCTTGTAAAGCATTCGTTACATTTTCCTCTGTATACATTAAGTATTTTTAGTTTTACACCTTTCCTTCGTCACTCTCTTAGATTTTTCTTCTTTCTTCTTTGTAGATATATTCTTTTTAGTTCTTGGAGGCATGTTTATAAGCTAAGAAGCGATAAAATAAATGCAACTTTAAATATAATAATTACCACAATAAGTATAAGTATATATTTATATTCGAGGGCCACCTCATTGAAATTATCTGATCAGAAACAGGGACTTACAGGTTATGAGATCGACTGTTTTACTCATTGAGCTATAAGAATACCTGGAGAGAGAACAGCAATGGGAAGAAGTAGAGGCGACAGCGGTCAGAGAAAAATAGAAGATTACGGGTGAACCTATCCTTCTTCTTCATATTATCCCTCTCACTCTGTACTATCATGTAGTAAATGTGCTATGTTCATTGAGCTCAATGTTATGTTTTATGTTAGCCATTTTGGTATTACGGATAGCGAGAAACGAAATGGTTAGAGCGTGTTGCATCAAGTTTTGTAAAAGTGAGTGGAAGATAAGTGAGAATGTTACTTTTCATAGGTAAGTGAAAATTAAAATGAAATCACATGTTTTGTGTAACGAAAAGTATGTTTGATTGCTAGCTATAAGAAATGTACAGCTTCCCGTCAGAACTCGAGTCACGGAAAAAATTTGTTGAGGCAATACCTGTGAATTTACTACCAAAAGTATCAAAATACAGTACAATTTGCAGTAATCATTTCACCCCTGAGTCATTCCAGCACGTATCATGTACAACTGTTCGCCGTCGACTGAAGCCAAAAGCAATACCGACATTATTCGACTACGATTTTCATTGTCCAGTAATAAGTATTCCGACAAATAAGGTATGTAAATATCTATATTATGTACTATTGGGAGCTGGAAAGAAGTCCGACTAGAACCGAGTTGGAATGTCACAGGGGCAAGCTGAATCGTCCACTCGCTTCAACCTATCCCCTCCAACATAGTTCGCCGCGTGACGAAGAACGCAACGAAACCAATCGCGACAATCCGCGAATATGGGCAGCCACTAAGAACCTAAAAGTAGGATTTCGTGGAGGGGATTGGGTGGAGCGAGTGGACGATTCCCCTCGCCTCTGTGACATTTCAGCTTGTGGGTAGTCTGACTACTTTCCAACTCGCAAAAGTACATTGTCTAAATTTTAGTGGAGAACAATTATAAATATTTATTATTTTATATGCACTGAAGCATGGGCATTCAATTTCTAATATCCCTATGGTATTTGAGGAAGAGGTGGTACCAAATGATGATTCATCACACGCCACAACGGTACAAGATTGTCATGATGTTTTCATAACTTTTTTTTATGAAAGCTGAATTGAAACCAAAAGTTAGATTTTATTGTTTCAGCAACAATGTAACAGCCTTTTGAAAACGGACGTTTGCGTTCAAACAACAAATACGTATTTGTCGCCATCGAAGGAAGTGGTAGAATTGCGGAACAAAATACATATACTGCAAAAGCGGTTACGACGACGAGAAACTCGACTGAACACCATGACCGACGTCATTCAACACTTCAAACAAAATGGTATATCTACCCCATCAGTAGAAGAGGTGTTGGGCAATTGCTTTATTGGTTTTTCTTTGGATATTTTCAGAAATGAAATTCAAAATTCTTCTATTGCTAAAAACAGAAAGCGGTACAGCGACGAAATGAAAAGCTTTGCTTTGACTTTATATTTTTATTCCCCAAAAGCATACAACTTTATTCGAGGCAAACTCAACTTACCTCATGATTCCATGTTGCGAAAATGGTTAAGCACTGTCAATTGCGAACCAGGTTTCAGTAGTGAAATTATATCATTTTTAAAAGAAGAAGTACAAAGAAATATATGTCTGAAAGATGTTGCATTAATATTTGATGCAATGGCCATTCGTAGCGGCATTGTATACGACAAAAAGTTGGACAAATACCGCGGGTATATTGATTACGGTGGCATCGCCCACGCAAATTCGGAGGAATTAGCCACGGAAGCTTTAGTATTACAAATTGTGTCATACAGTCGAAACTTTAAAATTCCGATTGCATTTTTCCTTATTAATAAAACAATAGCAGACCTACAATGCCAAATCTTAAACCATGCAATAATAATATTAAATGAAATTGGTATTACCGTGCGTTCGATAACGTGTGATGGATGCGCCACAAATCTGAAAACAATGACTTTGTTGGGGTGCAAACTTAATAGTAAAGACATGGTAACATCTTTCAAACATCCAACAACGGATACTAAAATTTATTGCATTTTAGATGCATGTCACATGTTGAAACTTTGTCGAAACACTTTTGCGGAACAAACTATTTCATCCCCGAGGGGAACAATATCTTTCAATTATATTAAAAAATTGCACGAGGTGCAGGAGGCCGAGGATTTGAAGTTAGCGAATAAGATATCCGCAGCTCATATTAACTTCTGCAACAAAAAAATGAACGTGCGACTTGCTGCTCAAGTTTTAAGTAGTGGTGTTGCTGATGCGATAGATTTTCTGAGAGTAAGCGGTGATTCGCGATTTGCAGGTAGTGAAGCTACTACTGAATTTATACGCATTTTTGATCAATTATTTGATATTATGAACACTCGGTCTTCATACGGAAAAGGATATAAATCCCCAATATCTGCACACAATATAAAATGGATAACAGAATGTTTCCTGCGTGCGAGAGAGTATATCGCAAGTTTACAAATAGATAGAACAAACATCTTGTTCCACAGGCGGAAGACTTTTGCTGTTGGATTTATAGCTAATACATTTAGTATATTAGAATTAAGTATTTCGTTACTGACAAAGCCAGATCCTTTCAAATATTTCCTGACATACAAATGCTCGCAAGACCATTTGGAGCTTTTTTTTTTGCATGTATCAGATCTCGTGGGGGGTGGAACGACAATCCAAATTCCCTTCAGTTTATGTGGACAATGAGGAAATTATTATTTCGTAACACCGTTTCTCCTAGTATTAACGGCACTTGTATTATTGACAATACAGAGTCCCTATCGATTGTGGAATTTCGAACGGAGAAGCGAAGTATTGTAGAAAAATGTAACATACATTCAGACGAGGAGGATACAAGTATAAACAAACTCGTAAAATGTATGGATAGCATTGAATTAAACTATTTACAAGAAAATATATTGTATTATATTTCAGGTTTTGTTGTAAGACAGATTTTACTTAAGCTATCATGCCCACACGCAGTTTTTACTTGAATCTACTTGGAAAACCGATCATTCATACACAGTAAATATAAGTAAATATTGTAGTTTTACAACGTTCATAAACCGGGGAAAATTGTATTTCCCTTTGTAACGTTTCCACGCGTGGCGTAACGCGTTTTACAGGATTTCGGGATTGGTTCGAGTGGCGTGCGATAAAGAATTAAAATTCAAGAACCAGAATTAATCTTAATAGTGTTTATTCAATAAAACACTTCTAAATTATACAAACAAACAAAAATTAACGCTTTATAATATTAAAGAAATTAGGATAATTATGTTGCGACTCTCGATCGGTACAAAAGGATATAGTTGATCGTTTTGGGTTGCGACTCTTGGTCGGTACAAAAGAACGCCCGTTTGATCGATCGATTTAGAGTAATATAACTTAAATAACTAATAGCGACGTCTTAGTCGATTGAAGGAATTAGCTTATGGATCTAGGAATTAGCTTATAGATAGTGACTCTTTTGGTCGATGTAGAAAGATTTAGGAATTACATAATAGCTTAGGATTTAGGATTGAATATGTTTAAGTCGAGACTCGTTCTTAATTGTTTCTCCGTTTCGTCAAGGGCGGATTTTGCCACTTGGAATAATCTTCCTCCCACGTTGCTCAGGAGTAATATTACTAACCTGAGAATAAGAATTAACAACTTTGCTTCTTCAAACTAAGGGGCCTACAAGGCGGCTTCCAAGGCTGGAACGTCTCATCAAACCTGGCGACTATGGCCTTGGTTGGAACGCTCAACAGAACCGAGGGGCCTACAAAGCGGCTTCCAAAGTTGGAGCATTAATTTATGTCGGGATCGGCTATTTGCCTTAAATGATCCTTTGGATTGTATCGATTTAATACCATTGAATGCTTGGAGTCGAATTGATCGAATGAATCTCTCTGGGCTATCGTGCCCGTATTTATACATATTCTGGATACTGGGAGCGCACCAATAGGAATGGAGCTCGACTATTACGCATTGACAATTCTGCTCTCGCATGGTCCGTTCTCCAGTCGGCCTACAGAGCGACTGACTAATGCGCAGGCGCGCGTTGAACGCTCGGTTCTCCCACTCATTGCTCTGCACACTTCTCTGCTCCCGATCCTTGCTCTCGTCGATCCGCCGATCGACTGAGGATCGCGCATGCGTTCAATTCTCCCCACTCCTCAACATTCGATTCTCTCTCTCATTGCACTCTCGTCTCGCGGTACTCTGAGCTAATATTAATATTAATGCTAACGCGCTTATTAAAGTAAGAATAATAAGAATATAAGTATTATAATAGTTACTAATTACGTTTACTAAGAAAAGAAAAAAGAAAATGGCATTTTGGGGGTTTGTTACATCTCCCCGCCGGGAGTAATCTCTCGTCCTCGAGAGACAGGGTTTTGGGGAATGGTTATTTCGAAAGGGTCAAGTGGAGGGCTTGGGCTGTTGAGTTCTTCGTCTAGAAATTGGAATTTTTGAACTTCATCGCTATCCACCATCCGTAATCTTATTCCAGTAGTTGGAGGTGGTGCATGTCCAGAGCCGAAGAGAAAGTTGTACTTCCATGCTCGTTGTCGAGGGTCAGAGGGGGGTAATTTAATATAATCGCACCAGTCATTTTCAGGAATATCTATTTGACATAAATTTTTCCATTGGATTTCCATTCTTTTTGTGCCCGCACGACGATTCGTCATTGTTATTATTATTTTAATTTTGTAGTTTTTGAAAAATATTACGTTATTGATCGCTAGATGATCCGCACTGATCGCTGTCGATTACTATACTGCGCACAATTTCGGCATTGTTCTCCCATCTCCGCGATCTGTTCTCTCGCGACCTATTTTTTTCTTCCCTATTGACAGGATTGATACGGAGATTCACTACGCAGTTTGAAAGGAAAATGAAATTGCGATTTTATTATTTTGTGATCACCATTGGGTGATCACGTTTATTGCATGCCCCTGTCGGAGCAAGTCGTCGTCTTTTCCTTCCTCATCGAAATTAAAATACATTTCGATGCATTCGGGGCATCGTCTCGCATGGTACACAGTATATAAAGTTTTGTTACAAAATTTGCAATCTCGATACGCCAGAGCGCTTGTTTCCCGGGTGATGAGATGATTGAATGTTTGGGGATATGAGAACCTATGATTCTCTGGTAACTGTTCGTAGCACTCTCGGCATATTTTCCTTTTAAAATTATCGTATCGGTCCTCATAAATAATTCCCGGCCCTTGGAGGCAGACTAGCCGCATCAATTTTAAATAGATCGTCGGGTATTCTTCCGGTAATATCCCATCCCAGGGTCCGTAATACTCTTCGTCCATATCCGTTGGGCGGAAGGCGCGGGAGTGGAAAACCGGCATGCTTTTAAAAGCAAAAATTCGAAAATCCCGCTTATTAATCTTATTGATTTATTAAATTAACTTATTCTTTTGAATCCTTTACTCACATTTATTTCTACACTCACTATCTTTATCACCTTCTATTACTTCTCTATTCGCTTCTATATTCGCTTGCTGCGATTTCGAAATCTCAGTGCGCACTAAATTTTTAAACTGGATTTCGTCGTAATTAATCTCGCGGATCTCCCCACTTTTCGAAATCACGTTCCTGCATTGGTACCAGCCTGATTATGATCCCTAGTATTATTATGAATAGGTGAGATGTAAGCCTTCTTAATCCTATCCTGGTGTACAAGTCTAGTGACACGGGGACTTATTGCCAGTTTCACGTTATTATTCTCCAGGACGTCCATAATCACGTACGGTCCATCATATTCGTTGCAAAATTTGTTTCTCTTTGGTTTTAATAACATTACTTTCTCGCCTCTATGGTATTGAACGGATGATACTTTCCTATCATAATAGTGTTTTTGTCTAAACTTTGAGTTTTCTAAGTTATGTCTGCCTATTTCGCGAATATTTATCAATTTACTCATCAAGTTATCGACAAAATCTGGATACGTGTTTAGTGAGTCGTTCTGTGTCATGCTAGATGGTTGTCTGGCTTTTCTTCCGTAGATGAGTTCGTATGGAGTATATTTTGTGCTTTCATGTACACTAGTATTGTAAGAAAACATTGCCTGTGGCAACCACTGATCCCATTGTCTTTCTTTTGTTATATAATGCTTTAAATATTCAATTAGTACATGATGGCTTCTTTCTAGTGAGCCATTCGATTGGGGATGAAAAGCGGATGTTTTATATTGTTTGATATTGAAGACTCTTGCAAATTTTCTCATAAGAGACCCGATAAACGAAGATCCTTGGTCTGTCAGAATTGTTTTGGGACATCCATACTGACATATAAAGTGTTTCATGAACGCTTCGGCTATTTCTTCGCTCGTGAATGAAACTAACGGTATGGCTAATGAATATTTGGTTAAATTGTCTTGTATTGTGAGTATGTAGCTTTTTCCTGAACGAGTGTATGGCAATGGCCCTACGATATCCATCGATACCTTGTCGAACGCGTCTAATGGTGTGTCTGTTATCACCATAGGTTCCTTTGTTTTAACTCGTACTAATTTCTGTCTTTGGCAACTTATACAGGTTTTAATATATTCTTTAATATCTGTTTTCATATTTTTCCAATAATATAAACTTCTAATTCGATCGTACGTTTTTGTTACTCCTTTATGGCCTCCTACTGGTGACTCATGATTTTCTTTTATTATTATTAACTTATCTTGTTCCATAGGTAATTGTATGGTTCCATTACAAATAGTTATTGTGATATTGGTTTGTACAAATTTTAATTTAATTATATTCTTTATTTGTTCCCATAATGTATTATTATCTCCCCTAGACAATGATATTTTCTTAATTCTCCTTTCCATAAGGTTATGGCACAAATTTCCCAATACAGTGGCATATGTCTGTATCGTCGGAGGATCTTGTATTACCATTCCTAAAATTAATTGATTTCCCTCTGAAATTCTTATCACTTCACCTATTTCGAATGGAATTTCTGAGGTTATCTTAAGCATCTTTCTTTCTTTCAATTCTATTCCTGACTTTTCTATTGGATTACCTTCTGTATTAATAAATATTGCTAACGTCTCCCTTCTCATCCATAAGTGATCATTTATTTCTATAACCTTACATGTAATTGGAACATCGTTTATTATCCTGGGTAGTCTTTTTTGTTTGATATTCCTTTTCGCCGGTTTATTAGGTTTAATAAATTTAATTTTATTTTTAGGGGTTTTAGGAAGTCCTTTATAATTTCCTTTTCCTTCTTCTCTTAATGTTAATGGTGATACTCGTCCCGATTCTGTTCCGCTGGATTCTAAGGGTTTCTCTTTTTTAGGAGGGATGAGTCTGATGCTACTACTGCTGCTGCCAGAAGAATTTATTTTAGGAGGGCCGCGATATACGTGGGTTTTAGGAACTTCCACACCTTCATCTATTTCCATTATTTCATCTTCATTAATTATTCGTCGATTTACAATCAGTTTTGGTTCGGCTCCACTTTGTCTTTGCTGATTCGTGGGCGACATTATATCGACCTCCATTCTGGATGGTCCTGGTCCTTCTCGACTAACGACTGATTTAGGGGGAGGATGTACCTCTACTGACACCTGAATATCTCTTTTTACTTCATAACTATCTGTGGACTGTTCATTTCTTAAGGGTTCTTTAATTAATAATTCTTCTCCTCTTGTCTGTTTTCGGACTGGTCGACCTGTCGGTGAGGTCGTCGTAGTCTGATGTTTTCGCTTTAGTTTTCGTTTAATTTGATAATGATCTAATATCGGATCATCGGAATCAGTTGAATCGTCTGCGTCGTTTGCATCACCGGGTTTTACTTTTTTTTGAATTGGTCTACCTGGCGGTGATGTTGTTGTTGTTTGATGTTTCCTTTTTAGTTTACGTTTTATTTGATAGTCGTACATCATTGGGTCATCAGAGTCGCCTATGTCGTCTGAGTCCCATGAAGGAGCATCTCCTTTTGGTTGTTTTAATGGTCTTGGGTTCCCGGATTCTGTATTAGTGGTCATTTGTGATCGAGTTCGTTTTTCGCTTGCTTGTAGGGGAAGAGTAGGTATTGGAATTCTTGATAAGCGCGGTATAGTCACTTTGCTATTACTGAATGGTAAAATATAGTCTCCTACTACTACAGCTGACCTTGAATAATCTATTCTAGCTCCAATCTCTTTAAAGAAGGTCGTGCCTAGTAATCCATCTTGTATGATAGGCAATGTTTCAACAACATGGATCTCTATTTCTGTGTTTAAAATTTTAACTTTTATATATCCTATAGTAGGAAGAATACTGTCGGCTATTCCTTTTAATTCGTACACAGCATCTGTATAAATCGGAATGTTAGGGGAAATTGATTCTTGTTTAATTACGCTTAAGTCGGCACCCGTATCTATCATCATTTGGATTTCAGATTTATTAAATTCTGGCCCTGATAGAGTAAGGTTCGGTGATTTTCCAATTCTTAACATTTGCAAATTAAGTGTACCTCGTTTTTGTGGTGAAGTTTGTTGTATATTGTCTGAAGCTTTAGGCGTTTCTGGTTTAGAATTTGCAATCCTTTCGCGGTTCTTATTGTTATTATATATTCTCTTACGGCATTGGTCAATAGTATGACCTTTGATTTTGCAGTATCTACATTCTACTTGTGATATTGTTCGCGATACTGAATTGTTCTGTGGATTTCTTATCCTACATTCTCGAATAGTGTGTCCCACTCGTCGGCAATGATCGCAGAATTTTGACTGCCAGGATATTTGTGATATTTGTCTCTCAGGGAGTTTACTACTACAGTTCGTTATTGTGTGCCCATAACCAAAACAATTAGTGCATTGTACAGAATATGAGAGGCCCTCTGTGAATCTATTCCTCATTAAATTATCCTGATTTTCTGCTTCAGCTTTGATCGCGGCGCTAATAGTGCTATCAAAATCAGCGAAGTCAACTGTTCGCATTCTCGCGTAAATCTCCGGTCTCAATCCCGTCAAGAACGTCCGAATAGCATTTATTTCCGCAGTTTGGTTATACTGCGCGACATTCTGGGGAACTTCTGTTTCATGACACGTTTTTATTTGCTGGAGGATTTCTGACACACGGCTACTGTAATCGACAGTTGCCTCGTTCGGCAGTTGAGCGATTCTGGACATATCTCCATATAATTGAATTGACGAATGTAGTGGAGCAAAGCGAGAATTAAGCACTCTAATCAGTTCGTCTATGGTATTATAATCACCATTCAAAACGACTCGTGAGGCTTGGCCGTATAATTTATTTTTTATTATTTGTACTAGCCCATATTCGGCGTCTGGTGCGACCATATTTCTTGCATTTTTACAACATTTCGTATATTGGTACATAGAAATGTTTCGCCCATCGAATGCCGGAACCGTATCTGCGGCATCTCTAATTCTAATCTGCGGGTGACGCATATTTCCTGGGTCTAGATGCAGATTTTGCATTTCGGCTACTACCTCATCTATAGGAACCTGGGCGCCTGCTTGATGCATGATTACTGATTGTTTTCGCTTACTTTAATAAGAAAGATAAATTCTCGTTCTTCGCTAAAGGAGGAAGTCTCCTTTGCCACAAGATTCGCGATTTTGCAAATCTACAATCCCACCGCTGCCACCAAAAATAACCTCCTGTAACGTTTCCACGCGTGGCGTAACGCGTTTTACAGGATTTCGGGATTGGTTCGAGTGGCGTGCGATAAAGAATTAATATTCAAGAACCAGAATTAATCTTAATAGTGTTTATTCAATAAAACACTTCTAAATTATACAAACAAACAAAAATTAACGCTTTATAATATTAAAGAAATTAGGATAATTATGTTGCGACTCTCGGTCGGTACAAAAGGATATAGTTGATCGTCTTGGGTTGCGACTTTTGGTCGCTACAAAAGAACGCCCGTTTGATCGATCGATTTAGAGTAATATAACTTAAATAACTAATAGCGACGTCTTAGTCGATTGAAGGAATTAGCTTATGGATCTAGGAATTAGCTTATAGATAGTGACTCTTTTGGTCGATGTAGAAAGATTTAGGAATTACATAATAGCTTAGGATTTAGGATTGAATATGTTTAAGTCGAGACTCGTTCTTAATTGTTTCTCCGTTTCGTCAAGGGCGGATTTTGCCACTTGGAATAATCTTCCTCCCACGTTGCTCAGGAGTAATATTACTAACCTGAGAATAAGAATTAACAACTTTGCTTCTTCAAACTAAGGGGCCTACAAGGCGGCTTCCAAGGCTGGAACGTCTCGTCAAACCTGGCGACTATGGCCTTGGTTGGAACGCTCAACAGAACCGAGGGGCCTACAAAGCGGCTTCCAAAGTTGGAGCATTAATTTATGTCGGGATCGGCTATTTGCCTTAAATGATCCTTTGGATTGTATCGATTTAATACCATTGAATGCTTGGAGTCGAATTGATCGAATGAATCTCTCTGGGCTATCGTGCCCGTATTTATACATATTCTGGATACTGGGAGCGCACCAATAGGAATGGAGCTCGACTATTACGCATTGACAATTCTGCTCTCGCATGGTCCGTTCTCCAGTCGGCCTACAGAGCGACTGACTAATGCGCAGGCGCGCGTTGAACGCTCGGTTCTCCCACTCATTGCTCTGCACACTTCTCTGCTCCCGATCCTTGCTCTCGTCGATCCGCCGATCGACTGAGGATCGCGCATGCGTTCAATTCTCCCCACTCCTCAACATTCGATTCTCTCTCTCATTGCACTCTCGTCTCGCGGTACTCTGAGCTAATATTAATATTAATGCTAACGCGCTTATTAAAGTAAGAATAATAAGAATATAAGTATTATAATAGTTACTAATTACGTTTACTAAGAAAAGAAAAAAGAAAATGGCATTTTGGGGGTTTGTTACACCTTCAAAAGCAGTATATAATATCGTTCATTATGCAGAAAAAGCTTTCCGTGCGGAGATTCAAGTTGGTTATACAAACCGTATTAATTTTAAACAACGCATATATTCAATCGTCCTTGACAAATTTAGCAGCATAATAATTCGTTTATTTGATCCATCGCATCCGATCGTTGAAACCGATGGTTTTAATGATTTACACGAACAGCAAATTTTAAAAATTATAACAAACACATATAGCAATATTAGAATTATGACATATGCCAAGAAAGCCACACAGAGGCACTTAGGCGCACGCATTCACCTACGCCAGAAACTGCATAAAAATATATTATTTGCGAACGTTTAATTTTGCATGCATTTCTTCGATGTATATTTTTTATGCTGTTTGTATATATTTGTATGCTGTTTGTATATATTTGTTTGCGTTTCGTATATATTTGTTTGCGTTTTGTATATATTTTGTATGCGTTTTGTATATATTTGTTTGCGT
The DNA here is from genome assembly GCA_963932275.1 of Andrena praecox. Lineage (NCBI taxonomy): Eukaryota > Metazoa > Arthropoda > Insecta > Hymenoptera > Andrenidae > Andrena > Andrena praecox. Next base: position 46,523,557 of record OZ010729.1, on the reverse strand, counting down.
TGTGTGTATATTTTGTATGCGTTTTGTATATATTTTGTGTTTTGTATATATTTGTTTGCGTTTTGTATATATTTTGTATGCGTTTTGTATATATTTTGTGTTTTGTATATATTTGTTTGCGTTTTGTATATATTTTGCTTATATTTTGCATGGCTTAATATGTTCTAATTAATGGGTTCAAAAATATATGTTGTTGCATGATTGGGTGTATTATATATTTTTCAGATATGACTTATAGTTTTTACGTTTCAGGTTTCCATTAAAAATAGGATTCCCCAACAGACAATATACGTTCGTGTGTAATATGTACTACATTGTAACAATATTCATATGAAATTACAGTGTATAACAGGAGAAACTACAATAAATCCGTGTTTGATTCTTGTATATGTATTGTGTCATGATTAATAACAATAAAACAAGCACTAAGAGTAATTTTAACACATTTTACTCTTTCTTTTTATTATGCGATCATTATTCATGTGATTATTCTTTTTGGAGTATATTTCATGCATTGAGCTATATGTTTTGATTTCATGTTCTTGTGCGCGGGTAAATTCAGTGGCATGCACTATACATCAATAGCCATTGAGTTATTTGCAGCTCAATATCTATAGTCTGTTTGTAAGACAGAGAGCAGGTTCACCCGTTATCTTCCCTCTTTTTCTCTGAACGGCCGCCATTGCTCTGTTCTCTCTCCAGGTATTCTTATAGCTCAATGGTTTTACTACTCACCTACTTTTTCTGCGAAAACAACGTAAAACTTGAAAAGAAATAACAGTATGCTTTCCGATTTCCGTACTGAATACGGTAAAATCAAACTTTGGCACAAGTTTTAAAGATTCAGTAAGAATTTTTAGTTCAGAAATACCGAACTAATTTAAATTACTTTTTTATACAACTATTATATTATTTAACTATTTACATTAAATGAAAAATATGCGTACTGAGCAGAAATCAGGACGTGATTAGAAACAGGGACATTGATCTTAGGATTTTGGTTATATTTTCTGTCACTTCGAGGTAGTGATGGGCGATACATTCTAATATTTCGTATCGATACATATTGATGGTCAAAGTATCGATACAGATGAAATATCGGAAACAAAGTATCGATATCGTCAGTTTATTTCTTTGTAGGGTGCTTATTTAGGGCATCTGTCCTTACAATTCTAACAAATAAACAATTACTCTGTTTAACGAGTTGTGTATACTTATTTTGTCCAGCCAAAACCTTATTAAGCGCATAGATCGGCAAACCGGAAAAATGAAGCCAAAATGAATTAGAATCGGATAAAGTGCACAGACATTTGAATTTGAGAATAGATGCTAAAATTACTTACAACCACGAACGATTTCATGCCCTGAAAACGCGAAAATTGATACCAAAACCAACCATAATCCTATCAAGCATTTAAATCTGTAAACCTAAAAATTGAAGCTAAAATCAATTAGAATGTAATAAAACGCACGAATTTGGTAAACATGAACAAATTAAGCTAAAACTTACTATTTTGATGAAATATCCCAGATAGCACACGACGTCTTTAAGACGTCCATTTTACGTCTCTTTTTGGTCTGAACGTCTTAGACCATATTAAAACGTCTTTAAGACGTCTGCGCGGAGATATTTCTAAGACGTCTGTCTACAGACGTCTTTAAGACGTCCTTAAGGCGTCTGTAACAGGACGTCTTTTAACCGACTGTGGTGAGACGTCTTTAAGACGTCTGCGCGGAGACATTTCTAAGACGTCTGTCTACAGGCGTCTTTAAGACGTCTTTAAGGCGTCTGTAACAGGACGTCTTTTAAACGACTATGTTGAGACGTCTTTAAGGCGTCTGTAACAGGACGTCTTTTAAACGACTATGTTGAGACGTCTTTAAGGTGTCTGTACCAGGACGTCTTTTAAACGACTGTGTTGAGACGTCTTTAAGAAGTCTGCGCGGAGACATTTCTAAGACGTCTGTCTACAGGCGTCTTTAAGACGTCTTTAAGGCGTCTGTAACAGGACGTCTTTTAAACGACTATGTTGAGACGTCTTTAAGGCGTCTGTACCAGGACGTCTTTTAAACGACTGTGTTGAGACGTCTTTAAGGTGTCTGTACCAGGACGTCTTTTAAACGACTGTGTTGAGACGTCTTTAAGGTGTCTGTACCAGGACGTCTTTTAAACGACTGTGTTGAGACGTCGTTAAGATGTCTGCGCGGAGACATTTCTAAGACGTCTGTCTACAGGCGTCTTTAAGACGTCTTTAAGGCGTCTGTAACAGGACGTCTTGTAAACGACTGTGTTGAGACGTCTTTAAGGTGTCTGTACCAGGACGTCTTTTAAACGACTGTGTTGAGACGTCTTTAAGACGTCTGTACCAGGACGTCTTTTAAACGACTGTGTTGAGACGTCTTTAAGGTGTCTGTACCAGGACGTCTTTTAAACGACTGTGTTGAGACGTCTTTAAGACGTCTGTACCAGGACGTCTTTTAACCGACTGTGTTGAGACGTCTTTAAGACGTCTGTGCGGAGACATTTCTAAGACGACTGTGTTGAGACGTCTTAAAGACGTCTATAGACAGATGTCTTAAAAATGTCTCCGCGTAGACGTCTTACAGATGTCTTAATATGGTCTAAGACGTTCAGACCAAAAATAAACGTAAAATGGACGTCTTAACGACGTCATGTGCTATCTGGGATAAGACGCTTATCTGGGATAACACATAGCACACGACTTCTTTGAAAAATCAATTTTTGGCCTGAACGCCTTACATCATGTTTTGTTACTTTGCACCTCTTCTGAACGTGTTTAAAACGTCTTTTTGTTACGTCCAAATCGTATTGGTACGGTTTAATGTTTTAAGGAAGTATGTAAGTGGTTTTCAGAATATAATCAAACTCAATAACAATTTATTTCGTTTACTTAATACCAATTAGTTTTATTTGTATTATTACCCAGATAGCACACGACGTCTTCTAGACGTCCATTTTACGTCTGTTTTTGGTCTGAATGTCTTAGACCAAAGCAGACGATTTTTAAACGACGATAATAAGAAAAGTAAACAATCGATTATTATAAGGTTTTGTGTTTTAGTTCACTATATTATGAACTATAAGAAAAGCATATAATATTTACAAAATAAAAATTGTACGCCGTACAATGTCTCCATTTAAAATGTCCTTTTTTTCCGGATGACCAATTGGTGGGCCGGATTCCGGAAAATCGGATGAACTGTAACAAAAACCCCAAAAGTGTCATAAACTATAATATATTTCCTAGGCATTGACGATCCAACATTTCAATTTTTGCGAAAATTTACAAAATGGTCGATGTTTGAAAAATAATGATCAAATTTCGACAAAAGTGTGTGATGTTTTTGTTTATATTTTGTACTATAATTAAAAAATTCAAAATGTTGGATCGTCAATGCCTAGGAAATATATTATAGTTTATGACATTTTTGGGGTTTTTGTTACTGTTCATCCGATTTGCCGGAATCCGGCCCACCAGTTGGTCATCCGAAAAAAATGGACATTTTAAATGCACGGCGTACAAATGCTATTTTGTAAATATTATATGCTTTTCTTATAGTTCATAATATAGTGAACTAAAACACAAAACCTTATATTAATCGATTGTTTACTTTTCTTATGATCGTCGTCTAAAAATCGTCTGCTTTCTTGGCTCGTTACTGTGTCCTAACCCCTTAAGACATCTTTAAGACGTCTGTGCGGAGACATTTCTAAGACGTCTTTCCGAGTAAGTGTTTAGGACGTCTCTAAGACGTCCATGCCAAGACGTTTTTTAAACGACTTCGTTTAGATGTCTTAAAGACGCATGGATAGTACGCGACCGCCAGGCGGCGACCGTGCCGAGCGCTTCTCGCAGGTGGGTTACAGCAGTCATGCCTATAAGAGAGCCGGGCAGATCATATACCGTCACTCTCTAGTACCGGCGTTTTTTGCAGAAGGAAATTTATATTTTCGACTTGAACTTGAATATGCCAAAAAATGTCTCGATCATTCGCTATTGCAAGACGTTCTTCTTTTTTATGAAGAAACGAAAATATTGAGCAGTATGAAAGTTGACTCTCTCAAATGAGGACAAGAGCAGCTACTCGACGGGCTTCTTTTTTCAAAATACTTAATTTCATTAACACGAATCAATAAACACGAATCAAGTCACGCTTAATATCTCTAATATCTCTTTAAAGAGCTGCAGTAGGCCTAATCAAGACCTTACGAAGACGTCTTTGAGGCGTCGTGAAAGTCTGAAATGGACGTCTTTGAGACGTCTTCACGACAACTTAAAGACGTCTTATAGACGTCTACAAGGCGTTTAAAAGGCGTCTTAATGACGTACGGTTTCCTGACTCAGGACATTCAAAAATGTCTATAGACGTCTTTAAGACGTCTTTCAGAAAACAGCAGACGTCTTTAAGACGTCTTGAAAATTTGAAATGGACGTCTACGCGACGTTTAAAAGACGTCTAAAGGGCGTTTATAAGACGTCTCAAAGACGTCTTACAAAGACGTCTACAAATTGTTCAAGAGACGTCTTAAAGACGTACGGTTTACTGACTCAGGACATTCAAAAATGTCTATAGACGTCTTTAAGACGTCTTTCAGAAAACAGCAGACGTCTTTAAGACGTCTTGAAAATTTGAAATGGACGTCTAAGCGACTGTAACGAGGTACACTTGATTCCACAGTAGAGCATCAAGATTTCGCGCAGGCACGACCCTCAGGCGACGTTGCTACGCCGCCTCCCCACTTAACCGCCTATGTTTTTCTCCGTCGCACGGCCTTCTTTACTCTCTCTGTTCACTCTTCGTGCGGGACTGTTTACGTTGACAACGGTCAGGTCCCGCGTTTGGGATGTACCAATTATTCCTTGGAAATTACCACGACCAATCGCATGCGGTTCAAACCGTGGGTAGTAGTGGGAGCTGCGCAGATCGGTCGCAAATCGGTAGGGGCGTCGAGATGCTCCAATGTGGAATCAAGTGTAGAACCGGTGGGACGAGGGTCTTCCCCCACCACGCGCGCCTAGCGCGGCCCGCCGCTACCGAGCGCGGCCGCTAGATGGCCGCGCGCCGAGCGACGCTCTCACTCGCGAAGTTCGCACGCGAGCGCCAATAAGCTGGCGCGATGGGCCCATTAGCCGAGTCTACCACGAGCGGTACAGGCAACCGGCTAGAGCTCTCCCAAAGATTTCCTGTATAACCATGCTGCATCTTTGTGTATTTTTGAATCCTACTACCTCCACGGCTCCCAAAGGAACGCGAGTACGCCGACCTTTGGACGCAGGTCGATATCCGCTGTCAATCTTAAGGCTCGTATAGACTGAGCGATAATCGCCGGCAACTTGGGATGCATCGGCTTGAGGTCTGTGAAGTTGGCACCCCCAAATTCGAATTTTTGGAAAAACTCAACGGCATTCGTTTGTCCATCGTTTGCCCACGTTTGCCCATAAAAAATTTTCGTTTGCCCACCCTTCAAAAAAAAGTTATGGCAAAAAAAAAATTTTTCATCAGCACCCCCATGAAAACATTTTAATGATTTGACAGTGGGATATGATTGCCCATCGTTTGCCCACGTTTGCCCACCCAACAATTTTTCCCCACCCTTCAAAAAAAAGTTATGAAAAAATTAAAAATTTTGTCATCAGCACCCTCCATGAACAGTTTTGAATTTTTTAAAAGTAGGAAACGATTGTCCACGATCTGGCTTCGTTTGCCCACCCAATAATTTCGTATGCCCACCCTTCAGAATCGAAATAAAAAATAAAAACCGCGAAAATGAAGAGTTCCGAAGACGCGACCACGTATAAGTTCGATTATTTATTAACTAAACGTTCGAATCGTTTGTCCAACGACGCATTTCGATAGTGTAGATGTGGAAGACGTTTGCCCACCCCATAATTTCGTATGCCCACCCTTCAGAATCGAATAAAAAAATAAAAACCGCGAAAATGAAGAGTTCCGGAGACGCGACCACGTATAAGTTCGATTATTTATTAACTAAACGTTCGAATCGTTTGTCCAACGACGCATTTCGATAGTGTAGATGTGGAAGACGTTTGCCCACCCCATAATTTCGTATGCCCACCCTTCAGAATCGAAATAAAAAATAAAAACCGCGAAAATGAAGAGTTCCGAAGACGCGACCACGTATAAGTTCGATTATTTTGGAAAATATTATCGAAATCGTTCTTTCAACGATGCAGTCCTTTAGTCTAGATGTAGAAGAGGTTTGCCCACCCAATAATTTCGTATGCCCACCCTTCAGAATCGAATTAAAAAATAAAAACCGCGAAAATGAAGAGTTCCGGAGACGCGGTCGCGTTAAAGTTCGATTATTTATTAACTAAACGTTCGAATCGTTTGTCCAACGACGCATTTCGTTAGTGTAGATATGGAAGACGTTTGCCCATCCAATAATTTCGTATGCCCACCCTTCAGAATCGAAATAAAAAATAAAAACCGCGAAAATGAAGAGTTACGGAGACGCGGTCGCGTTAAAGTTCGAGTATTTATTAACTAAACGTTCGAATCGTTTGTCCAACGACGCATTTCGTTAGTGTAGATGTGGAAGACGTTTGCCCATCCAATAATTTCGTATGCCCACCCTTCAGAATCGAAATAAAAAATAAAAACCGCGAGAATGAAGAGTTCCGAAGACGCGACCACGTATAAGTTCGATTATTTATTAACTAAACATTCGAATCGTTTGTCCAACGACGCATTTCGATAGTGTAGATGTGGAAGACGTTTGCCCACCCCATAATTTCGTATGCCCACCCTTCAGAATCGAATAAAAAAATAAAAACCGCGAAAATGAAGAGTTCCGGAGACGCGGTCGCGTTAAAGTTCGATTATTTATTAACTAAACGTTCGAATCGTTTGTCCAACGACGCATTTCGTTAGTGTAGATATGGAAGACGTTTGCCCATCCAATAATTTCGTATGCCCACCCTTTAGAATCGAAATAAAAAATAAAAACCGCGAGAATGAAGAGTTCCGAAGACGCGACCACGTATAAGTTCGATTATTTATTAACTAAACGTTCGAATCGTTTGTCCAACGACGCATTTCGTTAGTGTAGATGTGGAAGACGTTTGCCCATCCAATAATTTCGTATGCCCACCCTTCAGAATCGAAATAAAAAATAAAAACCGCGAAAAGAAAGATACAGGTGAAGCGATCATGTTAAAGTTCGATTCTTTTCGAAAATAGTATCAAATTCGTTTGTTCTTACCGTAAAGGTTTAAGGTGTTTTGTGGTATATTATCCAAAAAATTGCACACACGTCTTTCCGTCACTTTATTCAAACGACACTTCAATTTGTAGCTCTCATCGAATACTTTACACTTTTCACACATCTACAGCATGTGCAGAATAACACCAGAGTTTATCATTGGTTTTCTAGGCATTTTTCACTAAGCACAACATTGAAATCGCAAAACGGAAAATAATATAATATTCTCACAGTTACTTCACAAGCCGTAAATGAACGCGCGATCTTGCAAGAGCTGTGGCCGAACTCTGAAGACTAACTGACTTTCGTGCGTCGTTGGAAAATTTGGACAATGTCGGAGACATCTGTTTACGTTTCAGCAGTGACACTTGACGCCGCGTCCCTTTAGGGCTTAGGGCGTCAGCGTTGCGTGCCGTCAGCGAAAGAAAGTAATTACGCATTTATAAACATTTGTGATGAGTTGTCTCCAAATACACTAAACTCTTATGTTAAAAACAATCGGTGGAATTTGCTAACAAATTTGAAATACATTTCAAAATTCCAGTGGATGAAGAAGAAAGAGAAATAGTGGATAGCATCAATGTTTCTAACGAAAATAATATTAGAATTTGAGAATTCTAGCCTTACAATAATCCAAATAAAATAAATAATATACTGCCGCAATTATGTTTTGATATTACATTATCTGAGGAGCAATGGATAAATATTAATCCGAGACAATGATCACCTTTAAGTGGAATTTTGATCAAAATCTTTGACCACCTTTAAAAAAACTTAGAGAATGAATGCTTTACATTAATTACTTATTACATTTTGGAAGAAATGTGACGTTCCACTATTCGTCCACGTGTATTGACGAAAAGTGTTTATATTGTCTATCCTGTTCCTACCGATAGGAAAAGCACAACTAGCTGGATCGAAAAACTAGCCGGAATAATCGGACAGACTGTGTCGCCAGGGTCATCGTTTATGGCCGTATTGTCCCGCGAGTCGGCCGTGGACAACGGTACACGCGCGTAGGGATGGTTACCAAATGTACCCCCCACCGACAGAGCAATATACCTCTTAACTCGAAGCGAGGAAAGTCGAAGTCCCAGAAAAAATGGCACGATGTCGATTGTCTCTTATTCGACATCTGGCAGGCAAATGTTCTCCGACGAATGCTTCGAAAATAAGTTTTGCCCGATTGTAAACGCCTCGCGCTACCTCCACCATGATACGGAACAATACAGTCATAAACCGCGACTCTGATGAGACGCTCTGGCCGGTTAACCTGGCTAGTTTTTCGGAAACAACTGGTTCCATTAGGCCCGAAATATACTAAAATTTTATACCTGATGTTTCCGTTCCCTGCGCGTAGAGAGTTCAATGTAGTGTATTTAGTTTTTACTAAAAAGTTGAAATTGAAGAATTCTACGTATCCGTATTTCACAGTGTAACGTCCCACGCGGACTCGAACCCGGCATTACCGACCGCCGATAAAACAGCGCTATTTAACCTATGTACAGCTAACCTAGTAATTAAGCAAATAATAATGAAACAAATGTTAGAATAAGATTAAAAATAAACAAATATAAACATTGACAAAGATCTAGACTAAGAATATAAAGCGATAAACAAACAAATTGTTAATGAAGGAAATAATATGACACGCATGCGCCAGTCCGCCAAGGCTGGGGTATAAAAGGGAGTGCACGAAGCACGGTGGTCACTTCTTCTACTCTGCCAACAGAAGCGAGCTCGCCCCGGAGACGGAAGCGGCCGCTCTAGCCGCAGACATAGCAAGAGATCGAGCTCGCCCCGGAGACGGAAGCGGCCGTTCCTAAAGCTATCATTGCCAAGAGTACGAGCTCGCCCCGGAGACGGAAGCGGCCGTACACTGCAATACGAGAAGTCACTAGTAGAACGAAAATCTACCAAAAGATCGAGCTCGCCCCGGAGACGGAAGCGGCCGTTCTTACAGTAGACATAGCTAAGAGATCGAGCTCGCCCCGGAGACGGAAGCGGCAGTTCTTGAAGCTATCGTTGCCAAGAGTAAGAGCTCGCCCCGGAGACGGCAGCGGCATTACACTGCAACGCAGACAGATAACTTGTACATAGTTCAAACATATACAGGGTGTAAACGGTATACGTAGCGATATTTTAGGGGGTGGTAGGGGAGGCCCAATGGAACATAAAAGTCCTATGACATAGTGTCCGATCTGTCTCCATTTTGCAGTAATAATGCCTTAAAGTTTGCACCATGCATTTGAAACGGATAGTAGCTCGCGCATATTGGTGAGACTAACACATTGAAATGGGGTGTTGACCTGTGACCTTTCATGTAATTCCCAAAGTGGTGTGTTTTTCGGAAGGAAAGACTCTTAAGAGTGATCCTCCAGCGACTCGACTCAAGGAGATGCCGCATCGTATCCCGTGGCGAAGACAACACCTCGCGATACTTCACCGCAAGTTTATGGCTTTCGGCCCTCGAAGGAGTTTGAATACCTATTAAGAACCAAACTCTTTCAGCTCCGCATTTCTCATCACATCTCTGCGAAAACGACGGCAATCGATACCTTTCGTCATCGTTTGGTTGTCATTTAAAGTGAATTACGAGTTAAAGATAAATCGAGGAACATTATGTCAAACGTAAAAAAATGAATACACATTTTTTTTAAAACAGAATCGAAAATAATAATTATTTGAAGTGAGAGGACAAGAAATACGTAAATTTCGTTTTCAAATATCGCATAAACAAAAAAGTAATGTAACAGGAAATAAACAAAACGTGATCGTAGTCCGTTATTGTGATAAGAATCCGTAGTTTAATAACGGCCAACACTGTTGCTGATAATGAATAAGTCTGTTTAAAACCCCCGAAGACAAAATTTAGGTACGGAAATTTAGAGAATTATCGCCGGAAATAAGCCGTAGCCTGCGTTAAATTTAATAACTAATAATCACCAATAAAGTAACTAAAACTCACCCTTTCGGAAATTCACCTGCAGTTTGAAAACCTGCGTCACTAGGTCACTGAACTGGTCCTGGTCAGCGACGGATGCGTCCAGTGCACAGCTGGTCCCAGGTATGCGACACCAACCAAAGTAAAAGGGTCGCAACGTCAAGTGCGATCGGGTTAATGTAGATACGGAATATTCACTTCACTGCACAGTTACTAACACTGATCACTTAATTTATTTTTCACGGAACGCGTTGTTCGTACCTTATAAAAATTGGTGAAAATGAATTTTCACTTGGCGTCCGGTGCCGCAGATATGGCCGCCCAAATGCTCGTACAGCAGTAATTGCGTCTCCGTTGTTCTAGGTTTATGCTCAGAACAACGCGTAATACTCTTGTGTAGAAAACACTTCTCTGACGCGATTGCAAACTGACTGACAGGATTTTTTCCAAGCAATTTCCTCTACCCCAAGTAGTTTCTCTCGTTCCATTATGAGTTAACTCCCACCAGGACAAGATGCTTTAGGTAAAAAGAAGCCAGCACATTTTCGAGACACACGTGTTTTGCAGAAGTGCAAGGAACGAACCATCCTACACTTTCACAAAAGCCCGCGCTCCGTCCTTCTACTGCCAATGTACCCATTGCTTCGAGATAGAAAACAGACACCACGTGTATCGGTTCGAGAGGGTCCGAAGGGAAGAGAAGCAGAAAGTCTTCGAGTTGCTATAAAGAAGAAAATTCACGTCTGCTACGAGGCGGAACCAATTAAGTCATAAATTATCCGAAACTGTAGGAAACCGTTCCCTGCCGCCGACTTGCAGGACAATACGGCCATAAACCGCGACCCTGGCGAATTGCTCTGGCTGATAAGCCTGATTAATTTTGGAGAGCTAGAAATTACAGAGTATTATCCAGCATCAATACGTCTCGCGGAGAGACACAGGAAAAGAAGGGTAGTCCGCTGACTGCGCGTAGTCCCGCCTGCTTCGTCCTCCCTTCAAATTAAAGACGGCTCCCTTATCTCTCGAGTGTTAACACGCGCTCGAATTTCAAAACAAAAGCACGCGTCGACGTATTCCGTGCGAGAGAAGGTGGGCTTGAAGTCCGATTGGCCCTAATTTAACCAATCTGCCCTGCATCCCTCCCAAACGGCCACTGTCCTGAAGAGGCCCTCTTCACAGCAATATCTCCTCCCCAAGGCCCACCTTCTCTCGCACGGAATACGTCGACGCGTGCTTTTGTTTTGAAATTCGAGCGCGTGTTTAGACACGAGAGATAAGTAGGCCCAAATGGTGAGTTCAGGACCAATCGAACTGCAAGCCCGCCTTCTCTCGCACGGAATACGTCGACGCCTGCTTTTGTTTGGAAATTCGAGCGCGTGTTTAGACACGAGAGATAAGTAGGCCCAAATGGTTAGTTCAGGACCAATCGAACTTGAAGCCCGCCTTCTCTCGCACGGAATACGTCGACGCGTATTGTCCCTGAATTGGGGGACAATCCGGGACATGTATTATCCTGATGCCAGAAGACATCGAAATGTCCTTTACCGTTTCACGTCGAGGTCGCGATTGTAAAAATCAGAAAAAGTACTACCACATTCGCTGATATGTTTTCTGTAAATTAAGCTTATTTCTAGAGTAATGCAGCTGATATTAACGTCGCAGTAAGCTGTTAAAGGCAATGGTGCGCCCCGTCTCGGGTAAAGCAACCGCGCGCGATTACAGTCAGCTGACCGTACCGCTACCACCCCACATTTCTTCAGTGAGGTCAAAAAACAGATCGACAGAATTGCAGGAAAATTTTACTAACCCACTCTTGGCCAATGACTCTGTTTTTATAATAATCAGATTTATAAGTTATGAAAACGTTATGATCATTTCGTTATAAAATTTATTATGAGGCTAAGTCAGGAAACGTACCACGGGGGTGCTATTGACAGTGCGTTTTGTTTCTATCCTCTTCGCCCTTCGTTTCGTTCGTAAAACTCATTTCGTATACTAAGGGGTTAATCGGTATACTGCTTTATTATCGGGTGGGACAACATGGTGACCGGGGCGCACTGTTCTCGACCGTCGACTCAGGGAACAATACGGTCATAAACCGCGTCCTTCTTTAGACTACGTTGACGACCAACGCAGTTAATTTTTACGATTGGTCAGAAACAATGTCAAAGAAGTAATACAGAAACGTGGGAAGTCCGGCAATCGAAAGAATTAAGGTACATGGCCGGTCAATAGTGTTTAAAATTTATGACCGGGCCTTCTTACTTCCAACCGTTAGCCCCGTCATTTGACTCTTATCCATGCCATCCTCCTGACCCATCCTTATCCTCTCCTGATGGAAAAAGCCCACCACCTTCTCGTGGTTTCCGTTGAGCAATGACACTTTTTCAACAAATAATCAAGATAAGGACAAGCTGGAACTTATAAATCTGATTATTATAAAAACAGTATCATTGGCCAAGAGTGGGTTAGTAAAATTCTCCTGCAATTCTGTCGATCTGTTTTTTGACCTCACTGAAGAAATGTGGGGTGGTAGCGGTACGGTCAGCTGACTGTAATCGCGCGCGGTTGCTTTACCTGAGACGGGGCGCACCATTGCCTTTAACAGCTTACTGCGACGTTAATATCAGCTGCATTACTCTAGAAATAAGCTTAATTTACAGAAAACATATCAGCGAATGTGGTAGTACTTTTTCTGATTTTTACAATCGCGACCTCGACGTGAAACGGTAAAGGACATTTCGATGTCTTCTGGCATCAGGATAATACATGTCCCGGATTGTCCCCCAATTCAGGGACAATACGCGTCGACGTATTCCGTGCGAGAGAAGGCGGGCTTCAAGTTCGATTGGTCCTGAACTAACCATTTGGGCCTACTTATCTCTCGTGTCTAAACACGCGCTCGAATTTCCAAACAAAAGCAGGCGACGACGTATTCCGTTCGAGAGAAGGTGGCCTTTAAGTCCGATTGGTCCCAACCTAACCAATCTGCCCTGCATCCCTCCCAAATGGCCACTGTCTTGAGGAGGCTTCACAGGAATTTCTCCTCCCCAAGGCCCACCTTCTCTCGCACGGAATACGTCAACGCGTACTTTTGTTTTTATATTCGAGCACGTGTTTATACTCCAGAGATAAATCTTTAATTTGTAGGGAGCACGAAGCAGGAGGGCCCACGCGCTGTCAGCGGACTACCCCCCTTTATCCTGTGTCTGAACGCGAGGCGTATTGATGATGGATAATCCTTTTTTATTGCTATATTGGTGGCATGTTTCTCACATCTGGCATATTTAGCTGATCGGCTAAAGCGTTTCGTCAGGGTCGCGTCATAAACGCGTGACCCTTTTAAGGGACTCCAAGGTCGGGTACGCGACTTTGGCCACTCGCGGTGAAAGGTCTAGGGGGTCGTAAGACTACCAGCCCTTTACGTACAATCCGGATGTCCGTGTTTTCCGCGCGTCAGAAAAACACACTTCCACTAGCAGGTATCCGCCGCCGAACTGCCAATCAGGGTTCACACGAAGTCCCTCACCAACCCTGATTGGCTAAGGAAATCACTGCCTCTGCGACCAAGTTCCACGTTGGTGTTTTCTTTTGCCACGGAAAACGCAGAATACTCAGTCAAGACACAACAGTCATCACACTCTGTCTCCGAAACCTGACCAGACGTTTAGACTTTGCTGACGCTATCCGTGTGAAATCGCTGATCGTGCGACGCGTGCTTGCGAACTGCCTTTAAGTGGAAAAGTGATTTTGTGAAGCATGGAGACCTATGCGGGGTATTCGTGCAACGACATGTTTAATATGATTGTGCTGTACGGGGAGGCTGGCTGCAGCGCATCACGCGCGAAGCAATTGTACGCGGAACGGTTCCCAAATCAGCGACAACCATCCCGGCAATTTTTCATCAATTTGTGTGAAACATTGCACACTACGGGTTCCTTTTTCCCTCGCATCGAAGGAAGAGGACCAAGAAGGGATATCGACAGGGAAGAGGAAATCCTTCATCATATTCACAATAACCCTGCCCGCAGTACGAGGAGTATTGCTCGACAAATGGGACTATCCCATACGTATGTCCATCGCACCTTGCGTGATGAAGGTTTGTAAAATTTTAAAACGAAATTCCGAACGGTACAGATAAATAGGGCGCTCACTTAATAGGATTCTACTCGTACTTACTTTAGCTTCCACGCTACCCTCTATTGCGAATTTTCCTACACTCAATTTTTTTTAACTAAACATTTTTGTGCGAAGAAACCCATGTTTCGGGGACCCTATCGTTTAAACATTTGGCAATCATCGCCCAGTTGTTTCTTAACACTGCCCGAGGATAACGCGATAACCACACATGTGTAATTAAGGAATATCTTTGGTTTTTTTATTTTGGATGATCCTGTCTAAAGTTATCGTGGCGATAGTGCAGGCCAGTTTTTTTTTACAACGATGCAGCACGTAATACATATCAGAGGCAGGGGTGGGCAAAAATGAAATAAAAAAATTGTTTTATACTCTACATTTATAGACGCATAAAGAGCAAAAAATTTTGGACCCAGACATGGAATCCTTTTTTAGAAAAAATCATAAAAGTCACCTATGTTTTCGCGCGATTTGACCGGGGGGTGCCTTTAATATCTGAATCACTGACCTTATCCTCGCTATCGACGATGATTATGATATTTTTTATTTTATCTTTTGTTTCCGCATATTTCACTAATAACACAAACTCCCACTAATTAAAAAATCATTAATCCAAAATCCCACAGGCTTATACCCTTACCACTCGCAACGAGTGCAGGATTTATTACCTGCGGATTTTGAAAGACGGCGGACTTTCTGCCGGTGGTTTCTGGATAGAGTGCAACAGGATGACCATTTCCCGGCGATCGTACTCGCAGCAGATGAGTCAACGTTCACACGTTGTGGAATAATTAATTTCCGCAATTCCCACGCGTGGGAAGCCATGAATCCCCATAGTGTTGTGACGGGACACTTCCAGCACGAGCTGCGGCTAAACATATGGGCTGGGGTCGTAGGCGATCGTCTCCTCGGACCACATATTTTGCCGCAGCGTCTAAATAGCGCAAAATATGCAAGATTTCTTCGGCGGGATTTACAACTTCTACTAGAAGATGTCTGCCTGGCCACCCGAAGAGATATGTGGCTCCTTCACGACGGCGCCCCAGCCCATATGGGAGCAGCAATACCAGCTATAGGGCGAATTTGGGGGAACCGAGTTATTGCACGGAATGGTGCGGTTCCGTGGCCGCCAAGAAGCCCGGATTTAAATCCAATGGATTTTTACGTATGGGGCCATATGAAAACATTAGTATACGCCGACACCGAATTTGAAACCTTAGAGGAATTGCAGGGTAGAATATTTCATGCTGCTAACGTTATACGTGAGCAGCCTGGAATATTCGCCCGCGTTCGTGCTAATTGGTTGCGTCGGTGTCAGGCGTGTCTAGATGCAAACGGCCATCATTTCGAGCATCTTTTATAAATAAATGTAGGTAGCGAAATTTGTATTTCTTTACTACACATTCACGTAAGAGTAGCCGCTCATTGACAGCAGCTTGTTGCGTGACAGTTTAGTCACACTCAAAGGAAAGAAACAGTTTTGTCGCTTTCTGAAAAAAAAAAACATGTAAATCAATGCACTTTTCGTGAGCGTTAAAACTGTCGCGCAACAAATTGCCACCACACCAAAAACACGTGTAGAGTTTTCATTCACTTGTTTGTTATTTTCTAGCTGACGACCCTAACTGCCTCCGCCACTCCAAACAGATCCTTCATGGGACCGCTACTGTAAGGGGTCCGTACTTTCTCGGTTACTGGGTCATCTTGAACTGCTCACAACGGGCGGTCTTTGTCCTACGGCTCATCTGTGTGCGTGTAGCGACGATCATTTCCACAAACATCTCCGATGTTTAAACCTTTATAACAGCTAAACTATACGAGATACAACAAAATGTATTCAGACCCTTTTACTCAACTGATGGTCTCCAATGTATTTGCAAAATTATGGAATCCTGCGACTGTTAGTTTAGCGTATAGACACGTTAACTTTGAGGCATTATTACTGCAAAATGGAGACAGATCGGACACTATGTCATAGGACTTTTATGTTCCATTGGGCCTCCCCTACCACCCCCTAAAATATCGCTACGTATACCGTTTACACCCTGTATATATATATATATATATATATATCGATATAGTCTGAAGATTGGTGGGGTGGTACACATGAATCAGAGAAATGTAATTGGCAAGATTTGTGAAGATCGTGAGAGTGTGAACCCGTCCAAGAGCGATAGCGAGCGCTGCATCTGCCAGCTTTCATCCCCGAAACTCGCGAGCGAGTGCGCGCGTCAAGCTGAATCAGAGTTTTACGTCGCGCGCAAAGATTCGTCGCGAAACCACAAATTCTACGTTGACCGGGGTAATGGGGGTTGGTTTGGGTTATAGTGGTGCGGGGGGTGCGCGACCGCTTGCGGGCGCGTAAAGCATGTTAGGTTGACGCGCCACGATAAATCCAAAGATTTCGCAAGACTGTTGGTTCCCGCGCGAGATTATCATCCGTATTCTCTCGATTGTGATCGATATAGGGTAAATCCGGGAGACGCGGTCGGGCCGGAGAGTTGGTCGTGTCGCTATATTTCAGAGTCTATACGTAAAAATGCATTAAAGTGCAGACCAATTACTTCTCTAGAAGCCAAATAGTTGAATGAATAGCGTTATTTCGCTTCCTTCTGTGGTTTTTTGGATTTATAGGCTATAAAAGGTAAATTGATGTTACATTTAACCTCTTTTGTCAAACAGCGGTTGTACAGAATCGTATTTAAAATATACTTCTAAGTTTATTTTCCTTTAATGTTTGGAATAATAAGATAGTAGAGACATTGAGGGACAATGCAGCCAAAGTATTTGGCAATATTAACTCTTCCTCTCAAAGCTAACGAGAAGACCATGTCTCGCTGCAGAAAGGTGAGATGGTCGAGCTATGATTTTTTTTATTATTTTTGTTTATTTTTTTTTTTTTTATTATTATTTTATTATTATTTTTGTTTATTTAGTTTATTTATTCACTTTTGTATTCATTTGCCTTGCTAATCGCCAGTAGGTAATTCACTTTTTCTTTGATGTGTTCTTTACTTGTTTAGCGTAAACAAACTAATATCAACGAATCCGTAGTTGTATTCACTCATAAATAATTTTGCTTTATCCTTTGTTAATTGAAGGGTCGGATGCAATAAGGGGACTAGCGCTCGAAACTGTGAAAAAGTATTGTCCAATCGCTAAGAAAAATCGGAAAATTAAATGTTGTTAAACTGTATTTTAATAAATATAGTCTTGTAAAGCTCGTCACGGCACATATTTTTTCTATTTACAGTTTTTTTATCGAATCATTAGTATTCGAGATAAAAATTATAAACAAAAAAAATTTCTTCGACCAAAGTCAATACCTTTTTAAACATAAATTGCGATAACTTGAGTAAATATTAACGGATCGTTATGAGACTTGAAACATAAAACTCAGAAAACTCTAGCGAAGCCGTAAAATGTATGCACAAAACCCTTATGTTAAAAAATGTAGTAATATTTAATTACAAAGTAACACTGGACATAACCCATGTTTTTCAACGTTCGCCGTTAAAAAGTATCGAAGCAATTTTGACGTACATATAACTTGCAGCGACAAAGTTTTTCCTTAATATACAAGGAAGTTTTTCACCAATTTTCACACTGATTAATAAATAATTGTAGAAGATATGACGATATATATAAATGTCGCGCGCCACCAACAGTCAGCAGCTACGTACTGCGCTACTTACCACTCGCATTACACTGCAAAGACATGACTTTCTCATTATTATATGATTATATATTACAAAAAAATATTGCGATATTATTTTCGAAATATTTATTAACATTTTTATTATAGTATTTACACGCAATATTTACAATTCCGGTCACATTGGCAATAGGAGTGACCTCTCACCGGAAAGAGATGCTGAATTTCTACTTGAAATTCCATAGATATTAATGAAAAAAATTGTAGCATCGTATAATTACGATTTTGTCCTCCTGCCGCATCAGAGTACAAAAAAATTTTGTTATAACAGTCCAAAAAACGAAAGTTTATTGACGCCCAACAAAGATTTACAAAAAATTAAAATAAGTCAAATCGTGCATATTATTTATTTTCCCAATGGGCAGGTAGATGTATATTACAGTTATAATGGGGAACCAACTACTATAAAAATTAACACATCTATTGGAGTGGAAGATTTGGAAAAAGCGTCATTGGCAGGCGGAGTAGGAGTGACTCCTGAAAAACGTAAAGATTTAGAACATTTACTTGAGTATTGTACGTCCAGTGGACAAGATTTCGGCAACAAATTTTTAAGCACGACATCTGTAAAAAATAAAGTGTGCAAAGAAGACAAGATAACCAAAAAGAAAATGAAAAAGGAAAGATAGGAAAAAGGAGAAAAAGTAAAATTTATAAAAGAACAGAACCGAAACATGGTGCAGATACCTTACAACGTGTAAATATTGTAAATATTGCGTGTAAATACTATAATAAAAATGTTAATAAATATTTCGAAAATAATATCGCAATATTTTTTTGTAATATATAATCATATAATAATGAGAAAGTCATGTCTTTGCAGTGTAATGCGAGTGGTAAGTAGCGCAGTACGTAGCTGCTGACTGTTGGTGGCGCGCGACATTTATATATATCGTCATATCTTCTACAATTATTTATTAATCAGTGTGAAAATTGGTGAAAAACTTCCTTGTATATTAAGGAAAAACTTTGTCGCTGCAAGTTATATGTACGTCAAAATTGCTTCGATACTTTTTAACGGCGAACGTTGAAAAACATGGGTTATGTCCAGTGTTACTTTGTAATTAAATATTACTACATTTTTTAACATAAGGGTTTTGTGCATACATTTTACGGCTTCGCTAGAGTTTTCTGAGTTTTATGTTTCAAGTCTCATAACGATCCGTTAATATTTACTCAAGTTATCGCAATTTATGTTTAAAAAGGTATTGACTTTGGTCGAAGAAATTTTTTTTGTTTATAATTTTTATCTCGAATACTAATGATTCGATAAAAAAACTGTAAATAGAAAAAATATGTGCCGTGACGAGCTTTACAAGACTATATTTATTAAAATACAGTTTAACAACATTTAATTTTCCGATTTTTCTTAGCGATTGGACAATACTTTTTCACAGTTTCGAGCGCTAGTCCCCTTATTGCATCCGACCCTTCAATTTTTCATGAATAATTATGTGAGTGGTCTCTGCCAACACCGAAAACCATTTCTCCCGGCACCTCGGGAGAGGTGGTCAGATGTCATGACTTCAGTTTTCAACCCGATTTACAGTAAATATTGTCTTAAAGCAAATATCGACCAGTTTTTCTGAATCGGTATAAAATTCTGAACATATTAGGTTTGTTCTGATGAAATAAGTAATATCTATATTAGTTTTAATAGCCATTTTATATTAGGTCGACCGCGTGTCCCGGATTTACCCTACAGTATACGCGAATATCTATTTTTCTAAAAGAAGCTCTATATCGAGATCGCCGCGACCTAGTAGAAAATTATTGTTGACCTCGTACGCGATCTTTAATGAAATCGCGCGCAATTCCGTGGGTTAATGCGTATAACGGTTTTGTATTATTAAATTTATTATTACGTGCAGTGGCGACTTTAGTATTTTTTACGCAAGCGTGACATTTCGTACACGGTTGAGACCGAGATGCAGTTGAACACGCGAGAGAGAGAGCAGCAGCTCCTCGACAAGTTCACACACCTCACATGTGGTTCACGATATATACTTTTTCAGATCCCCACGGTTTCGTACATTGTAATTAAAGGAACTCATGTTTAGCAGTGGGGTTTGCAGGTTTCCCTGGACCGGTACGAAAACGCTACGAGACACGTGGATGCTGCGAGGCTGCGAGGCTGCGATGACAGCAGCAACACCTGTGTGGCACACAAGAACACACGTATGAAGAAGAAGAACAACACAACAAGAAGAACAACAACAACGTTAATCGAAAATAGGTGCGCGCCTGTGATAGGCGTTGCACAAGGCACGAGGCACGACATACATATAATATTCGACACGATATAATACACGAATGTGGGAGATACATACACGATTGTTGATCGAGTGGTTAAAGCGCACAATGAACACCGATATATCAAGTCGTTATATAAACGTGAATGGACACAGAGAAATACAACAACACTTTGAATTCGATGCTTGGAGAGCGAATGATTCGTAGCCTGCGCGGCGCGCTTTTATCTTTGCCACGCTTTTCCCTCTCCCCCTGACTACCCTCTCTCGAGACCTCGCACCGCTTCAGCGTAGAGATTTTCCCGCTTTCGACTGTAACCACCTCTTTTTCGACGTCACGACCAATCCACGACTACGATTCCCCCCGTTTCAATGGGCGTGATCGAGTGTTGGGATCGTTGGGGGAACGAGAACGAATAGTCAATTAATTGCGCCAATTATCAAAATATTAAGCAGATATATTTTTATACAAATAAATATTTTAATACGAATAAATATTTTATTCAAAATATTTGGCGCTGCTCTCCGAAAAAAATGTTAATTGTCTTGGTTAATAAATATAAAACAAGACAAGACACCACTGAGACAAGAAAGAAAGAAAAAGATTTTAATGCAATTTATACATATTTATTCAGTTTAGCAACATCAATTCGGAGAGCAGCGCCAAGTATTTTGAATAAAATATTTATTCGTATTAAAATATTTATTTGTATAAAAATATATCTGCTTAATATTATTTAATACATTTTGTCTTTGTATAAATAGTCCTTGTGATAATTGGCGCAATTATAGTATATCATTACTTTTGTAAAGTTAAAAAATATAGCACCTTAATAAATTTATATTAATTTACGACAATGTTTTTAAATGCGATTCTTTTTTAATATACTTGGCGCTCTTTTTTGCACCTTTTTTTTAAAAAAGGTAATTTTGTGGGGTAAAGAACACACGGTGGGATACGTGAAATTCGATGATTGTTAGTGGGGCCGTTGCAGAGAGAACTCGGGGGGGATAGTGCGTGTGTGTGTGCGTATGTTCTTGGCCGTCCAAGAGGCATGCATCGCGACGCTGCGCGCATGTTGGTTGGTTCTGAATTTGGAATTTTCGAGAGTGGTCGCGGACGTGTAATTGTCGAGTTGAAACGTTTTTGATCGTTTTCGGCGAAAGCAAAACGAGATTCTATAAACACCGGGGTATCGGTGTTGGTTTAGGTCAGCGCCGGTCAGGCTACCGTTTTCAGGGCATGGGCAGCCGCATTTGCCCGGGGCAAACGCTGCGAGCAAAGCTCGGGGCAGTGACGTCAGCTATCGTTAGAGCGAAGTGGGGAGGAATGGTTGTGGCGGGAGTACAGGCTCGTAGATGCGTAGGGAGGCGACGGTCCTTGTTCATCCTAGGCATCTGTACCGTATTGCCCGGGGTGGCGTGGCTTGCGCGCCGCCAGCAAGTGTTTGCCCCGGGCTGTCTGACCAGTTGCCCTACGCGGAAACTCCTGAACGGCGCTGGTTTAGGTTCTAGTGTTGCTGGGGCGCGCGGCCGCTCGCGGACGCAGTAAAGCCGGATCCAGACTTGAATGAGTATACGCTGAGCAAGGCCGAATGCGCACGAATATTCTGATGTAGACGGGTGAAACGGTATCCAGGGCCGCATGCTTCTACGTTAGAAAGGGTGAGCAAGCGGCCCCACTCGCGAATGCCGACGAAGGCACATGGCCTGAGCCGACCGTTGTCGGTTTTCTTCCGCACATCAAAGGAAGTTTGGAGCGTATTGCGCTCAGCGTGGTTGATAGAAGCAGATGAGATACTTTTCTCAAATCCTCGATGTCCCGGATTTTCATGATATTGAAATATTGAATTGGAGTCCATATGAAATTAGGGAGAGCTAAGTAGGGTAGGGTGGGGCTAATAGTCCCGTTTTTCGTATAAACCTAATTAGAATTTAGTACTGACAATCTAGAGATATCTGGTGTTGTTTTGTATAAACTATAACTATTATGGTTTACGTTAGCGAAGTTCGTTTGTTGATACTGTTATTTTCTGTTGAGTTATATCACAAAATGTTTGTCAATGCAAAATGGACTTCTTGCCCCACGCACGGGGCAAAAAGTCCATTGCATAGGATAGACAATCCCTAATGTCTTTTCGTGTAATATTAAACTAAATAAGTAAAAAACTATTTTCAAATCAACAAATATTTATTAAACCAATTCATTTTGGTACACAATATTGAAAGAAAGCATAGATAAAATAACGAAGCCGTCGTGTAATTCGCACGATCGTCCAGGAGCGACTGGCGATTCTGTGGTCACCTCCGTTTCTTCTCGCCTTTTACATAGTGTACTGCGAAACTCAATACATTGTTTAGGAATAGAGATATTCAATTCGGGACTTTTTACCCGCCGGACTTTTAGCCCCACTCTACCCTACTCATTTTTCTAGTTTCTAAATTGTCTAAAAAATTCAAATCTTCGAAGTTCCCTGCTTTCGGCGATTTTTACGAAACCCGCCTTCAGAAATGAATTTTAATGACCTAAATTATTGAAGGCATGATCTTGCGTTTTTCTTTTTAATCGTGAAGGATGGATCTATGTGAATGAATTTAATCCATTACTAATATAGTTATAAACAGTTGATGAAAAATAAGAAAATTATATTTTTAACAATATAATGCATGTAACATATGATAGACTTTAAAGCTCCATTTTAATGAATAATTTGTCTTTCTTTTCTTCACTACATCCTGTATTGTTCTCAATTCATACAACCTGACCGAGTCGCTGTTGTATTAAAAAATCACATGAGATTACTCGTGGGGAACGGCAATATGCTTCGTGGAGGGACGCAGGAAGAAAAGGGGTAGTAAACTGACGGCACGTGGTTCCGCCT
The DNA here is from genome assembly GCA_963932275.1 of Andrena praecox. Classification (NCBI taxonomy): domain Eukaryota; kingdom Metazoa; phylum Arthropoda; class Insecta; order Hymenoptera; family Andrenidae; genus Andrena; species Andrena praecox. The sequence goes on along the minus strand of OZ010729.1, from coordinate 46,500,378 downwards.
ACGTCGTCATTCCTTCAAATTGGAGACGGATCCCTTATCTCTCGAGTATATACACACACTTGAACTTCAAAACAACAGCACGCGTCGACGTATTCGGTGCGAGAGATGGTGGGCTTAAAGTCCGATTGGTCCTAACCTTTACCAATCTGCTCTGCATCCGTCCCAAAAAGCCCCTCTCTTGAAGAGGCCCTCTTCACAGCAATATCTCCTCTCCGAGGCCCACCATCTTTCGCACGGAATAGGTCAACGCGTGCTTCTGTTTTGGAATTGATGCGCGTGTTTTTACTAGAGAGATAAGGGATCCGTCTCGAATTTGCAGGGAAGACGGCGCAGGCGGGACCACGCGCAGTCAGCGGGCTACCGATTTTTCTTCTTATGTCTCTCTCTCTCCGCAAGGCGTATAGATGTTGGATAATACTTTTTAACTGCTATATCTGGCACATTTAGATAAAAACTAAAGGGGCTGACTTGTATACCACATCTGGTTCTCAAAAATTAATCAAGCTGATCGGCCAGAGTGTTTCGACAGGGTCCCGGTTTATGACCGTATTGTCCCGTGAGTCAGCGGTTGACAACGCTACTTGCGCGTCCGAAGTCACCATGTATACCACCCATTATCGACATCTGGTAGATAAATGTTTCTCAACGAACGCTTCGAGAACAAGCTATTGCCTAGTCGGAAAGAGATGAAGAAATTTCGCTTCAAAAATACTAAATTGCCAGCTGTAACTGAATTCGGACGCGCAGGTACCTCGTGCCACCCGTGGCGCAAACAAGACCACCCCCGGTCATGGACGTCCGGAGGCGGGTGCAAAAGGGGCTGTTGCCCCCCTGGCTTTTGAGAAAAAATCGCTTATTTTTCAAAACTGATCTTTATTAAGTTTATACTAAAAAAGGGAATATTTTTAAATTTCGGTTTTAAATTTTGAATTAAATTGGCACTATAAAATGGGTTTAAAAAAGCAAGAGGGGTATATTTTTCTTTACAATCATTCCAAAGTTGGCCCTCCCCCTGGAAAAAAGTCTGCGGACGCCCCTGCCCCCGGTGCTTTCTATTCGAGCGGGTTTTCTTCCAGTGGAAATCAGTAAATTTGCAAACGCAATATCTCGAAATCTAGTTGAAATAAGGTGTATACATTATAGGTTATTGAATTTGCCTGGAAACTCACTATCAAGTGATCTCTAAAAATAAAATAATTCCATTTAAAACACCGAACTTGACCATCGTATCTCTTAAAATAATAATCGAAGAAATTCGTACAAAATTGATAAAACTACCTCCGTCGTTTAATAGTAACTGTGACATTAAATCATCACCGTTAATGATCTCCATTTCTCAAAAACGCCTTTTTCTTTTTCTTTTGGTCGATGCTATTACAATGAACGCGGCGCCAACACTCATAGTTATTGACGGATCCATGGCTACTAAATATGTAGAGTTTGGAATGGACGCCGAAGGGTCTTGGTCATAAGGTGGGGGACACAAGTTGTCGAGTCGCCGGACACAAGTCGCTGGATGCCAGCCGCTCGGTAAAAGTCGCTGGAGACAAGCCGATGCATCCCAGCGAGTCGCCAGGCGACCCGCTGGAGTCGCTGGCGACAAAGTTGCCGGCGATTGTTGCCCGGTCTATACGAGCCTTAAGCGTCAACGCCATGGCCCCACCAGTGCAACGACGCGCCGCACAGGACCTTTTCGAGCAATTGAAAAAAGGATCTATTGTCGTATGAGGTCTCGAGGACCGTCGAAGACAGTGGAAGACTAGCCTTTTTTTATATGTACATCGTGCTCTGTTTATCTGCCGGATTGAAGAAGTCAATGACATTTGGGTGTTTCTTTTAAGATATCGGAATGAAATTTGTGGCAAAAAATAGGATAAACCTATTCCTTTCTAGTGATGTATAATTTAATATTTTTTACATCTATTAATTTGTTTTTCCTATTTTTTAACTCAATCGTGATAAAAAATTGAAAACTGTTTTTTGGTACTTTATTAGTGTTTTAAGTCGCACGTTGGGCAAACATTCGGTTTTCAAGTTATAAGGAAAAGTCCAATAGTAAGGGAAGTAGCCGAATATCATTTTGTTTAAATTAATGATCAGTCATTTGCGATAAAAATCATCTTTTATTAGTAATTCATTAACCCTCGGAGACCACAGTGGGTTACGCTAATCCAGTTCGCCCGGAAAATATCTGACATTTCTGGACGGTAAAGTAATGGGGAGTTAGGGCTTTCGGGGAAAAAAGTCTGATACCTTTGCTACAAATCCCCCCCGAGAATCACTAGTATTCCAGAAGCAGGAGAGTAAACTTATTGGAAAGGTAGTATGTGGGTTATATTTACTCAGTGTGACTGTAACGTTAGAAATATATTTTTTTTGTGTCAATTTATTATACGTACAGTATTTGTGAGTTACCAAAAGTGAAATACATTCTTTTTTAAAGATAGAAACGTAGATATAAATAAATAACTGCATACATTTTGTCAACTTTACTACATTTATAGAATAAATTATTGTTTCAACCATGTCATCGTATTATTTTGATTTTTTCTACAAAATTTTCATTAGATACATGGAATTTTTCGGAGATTTTTCATTTCAGCTGTTTAGGACCGCCATTTTTTATCGTTTTCGCACGCCATATAATTCCATATATAAGATGGATTTACAAGAACAATTGATTTGTGACGCTCAAAATAATCCTATTATATACGATATAAAAATAGCCGGTGACAAAAATAGAAACGCACTTTAAAAATCAGAAGGTATTATACATCAGAACAAAATATATATATATACATAAATCAAATACTAAAACATTATTTTATTATGGCTTCATATTGCCAAGGAACTTCTCCAGCAGGCGAAATGAACCAGTCTGCAAATGCATTGCATGTCCATAACTTGTTTATTCGGTCTTGCATAAAGCCTTCACAGCCGAGCGTTACAACTTCTTTCGGCACACTATTTCCTGATGAAATATTTTGCGTGTATATGCCATTGTCGTTGCTGCTATCTTCACAAAGCACAAAATTAGGTATGTAAGGTCGGTATCAGATATATTGGCCGGTGAGTTTCGTGAGGGGTATTCCCCCACCACACCGTTTGCCTGCCACGGTGCTCCTTTTCTAAATGTTTTCTGACTCGCTCTCGTTCCATCTCGCTCTCGCCTTTGCAGGACAAGAGTGAGCCAGAAGTGGTGGGGATAGTGCCAAGCTTCTGTCGTGTAGGCCAAACCGAGCTGTCAGCGTAGAAATACACACATCAGAATAGGTGTGCGTTAGCTCCGAAAAAATTCAGGAGCTTCATCTCGTATTGGTCCACGCATAGCTTCGTAACGCACACAACTATTACGCTAAGAATAAAGAACAGCTAAACAGCTAGGTTCAGGCGGAGCTGAGCAGCCTTCCCGTTACCCCACCATACCCTTCGGGGGCAACTCCAACTGACAAATCCACGGAGAAGGCACTGCCAGGATCTGGTATAGTGTTGCCGCACGTCATCGTCGGTGACGAAGCCTTCAGACTCACGAAGCACATGATAAAGCCGTATCCCACGAATCAAGCTGCGGAAGATGAGCCCAAAAAAATTTTCAATTATCGTTTGTACAGAGCACGAAGGGTCTCGGAGAATGCGTTCGGACTGTTAATCACCGAAATTCAGAAGCAGAATTTGCGACGGGCAATATGATGCCGTTGGGTAGACCAGGAGGCTTTGGAAATGTAGAAGGCTTCGACGTACGGACCCGACAATACTTCAACGCACCAGAAGGGTCTGTAGCGTGGCAACAAAACTGTCTCGAAACCAGCGACTCAAGACTCGGCGGCACACTATTTCATGATGAAATATTTTGCGCATATATGCCATTGTTGTTGCTGTTATCTTCACAAAGCACAAAATTATGTAGTGTCCGATGCTCGAGAAGACATTCCAGCCGCCAAAAATCTAAAACATTATTAAGGAAAAACTAAGTAAACATAAAAACGAATAGTAACTTAGCAATTGAATAATTACGAATGCAAATTCCAATATTACTTTTCAATATAGAATTTGGTTGTGACGTTAATATACCTGTTACGCTTGGGCTAGGTCATATACTTGGGACTAGCTGTGCACTACGCGTGTGCGTCAATGACTATGCTCGGTACAGTGATTCAGTGACACGGGTGTTCAAGCTGCAGGTGAATTGCTACATCTTTTTCATTTGCTACATTTCACAATTTCCTTCGATGCAGACAGACTTCCTTGTTCGTAGTACACGCCCAGCACGTAGGCCACTACCGCGGCAGATCGGCTGGCAGACTCGCACTCTGATTGGTTGGGGGTTAGGTCTTAATAGCTCGTTAACAAAGCCTCGGAGAACATTTTCGTTACGGGAAAAGTTGTTCCAAATCATCCCACGAGTCACACCTCTTAAGGGACTCTGGCATTTTTGGGAAACCCTGTATAAACAATTAAATGAATTCATTTACACAATGACACACAAACGATGGGAATGTAATTTTAATTTAAAAATGAAAAATTACCTTAAGGTTGCTGCTAAACGTTCTCTAAATACAGCTTACAGCTGTGGGATTATATTCTTACGCCGCTTTACAGACAGTTTTGTTGCCACGCTACAGACCCCTCTGGTGCGTTGAAGTATTGTCGAAATTTGGTCCGTACGTCGAAGCCTTCTATATTTCCAAAACCTCCTGGTCTACCCAACGGCATCATATTGCCCGTTGGCAATTCTGCTTCTGAATTTCGGTGATTTGCACTATTATTTTGGATATATTCGTCACGCAACAAATTGTGCAGGCAGCACGTTACTGTGACGATGGAATCCGTCGTGTCCGGTAATACCGCGATGGGGGAATAGAATATCCGGAAACACTGCGATAACAGTCCGAACGCATTCTCCGAGACCCTTCGTGCTCTGCACAAACGATAATTGAAATTTTTTTTGGTCTCATCTTCCGCAGCTTGATTCTTGGGATACGGCTTCATCATGTGCTTCGTCACCCACGATGACGTGCGGCAACACTATACCAGATCCTGGCAATGCTTTCTCCGTGGGAAAATTGAATGTTCCCGTCCGAATCTGTCGACCCATCACCGATTTTTCGAATATCCCACTGTCCCCTTCTTTTCCATAGGAGCAGACGTCAATTGCAATAAATTTATAGTCGGCATCGACTAATGCTAACAGCACGATCGAGAAATAATTCTTGTAATTGAAAAACAGCGATCCGCTATTTTTGGGACACACTACCCTAATGTGCTTCCCATCGATTGCTCCGATGCAATTTGGAAAATTCCATTTGGCAGAGAATTGCTGAGCAATTTTTCTGAAATTTGAACCACTGGGCTGCGGCAGAAATGTTGGTACTAATCTGCATGATAGATGTTTAAGAGCATCTTTTACAATTCTGCCGATATATCCTGGCGAAATTCGGAATGCAAATGACAGCGATTGGAATGTTTCCCCAGTAGCAAGGAATCTGCAAAAAATATATGAAAATGAAGTGGATCAACAAATACGAGGCAGGATCAGCACCAATAACAGAAACATGATGCCCGTTGTTGGAGCAACTAATTTTTTGGAGAATGCCTCTCGTTTGGGAGGAGGCAAGTTTGTTTTGAACACACTATGAGTTATAAAGTATAATAAATTTAAAAAATTTAATTTATATATTTTATCATAGTACTCGCCGTAATATATGTAGAAGGAAGCGAAAAGGTTCAGCAGATTAGAAGCAGTACGGATACCGACATTCCACAAACATTGATGGATATTCTAAAAACTCCTGCAAGGTATGCAAGTGTTATAAAAACACAGTCAGAGATGAATATTCCTGTTTCAAGGGGAAGAAGATCAAGCAATACCTCCAGTTGGATGTTTTGGAAACAAGAGCTATCGAAAGAGAAAAACTAATGGGCATTATCAATCAGCAAATCAATGGATTGCGACTCTGCTTCGATCTCTTTTAAAAGTATGGCGATGACGGTTAAAAAATTTCCGCCGTAATTCATTTTGAAAGCAAACGCTTCTTTGCTTCAATTGATTAATGATCTATGACTGTGAAGTCCCCGGGAACCCACCAAATGTGGAGTATGCAGATAGCGAAGCGAGAGCGTACAACATATGGACGTGAAAATCACTCTACGGAACGTGATTATTATGAGACGTTAGCTAGTACCCTAACCCAGACCTTAGATACTTTGTATTAACTACAGTCAAAATATAAAACAGGTACTATAATAAAATTACGTTACGAATAAATAAAATACGTGTTGGAAAAATTAACTTACCTTAATGTGAGGAGCAACTTTTCCTGGGGGGAAATTGGAGATTTCACTCTCCGACATGGTTGTTTCGATAAATCATTGCCAACCATATTTAAAACAAAATCCACCTGCTCCTTGCTGAGTCGAAAAAATTGCCTGAAGGCTTGTTCATCACCCAATAAGTGATTGGCTATTAGGATACTTGAATAGCCCTCGGTCTGGCGAGCCTTGTACATGGCCTTCACTTCCTTCCTTTTCCTCTTCCTTGTCCTTCCTTCAAAATGGTCCACCAGTAGCGCGTCATCGTCTTCTTCTTCTTGCAGCACAAGGGCAAGCAACAACTTCCAACTCATTCCGCGGCACAATGAAATATTCACTACACTATGAATATGTTTACTCGCGATGTTTTCACCTCGAAGTCGCAGTAACGAGTGTCGTTTTAGCAAAGGTTGGGAGAGGTCCTAACCCAAAGGCAATAAAGTGACAAACCATCGACTCCAATGTAGGTGTTCCCCCTCCACTACGATGGGGATTTCCCTGAGAGTCCTGCGCTGCACCCACTCCTTGAATTCGTGAGTGAATTCGCTGGGTTCCTCATGTATTCGCTATGACATAATAACGTACTCACATTTGTGTTTAAATAATACTTCGTGCATGTTATTATGTTTGTGTATTATTTTTAATACAATTAGTGTTTATCATGCCGAAAACATCAACTGAGAGAGCTTGGCATGAGCAACAACGTGCACACCCTCCAGATGGTTTATCCCCCCCCCCCCTCCCCCGAGAAACAAATGATGATAACTGATAACAAACGAAAAAAATATTGTTTGAATTTTATTAATTTTTGCATTAGATGTAACGAGTTACGCCGGTGGGACGACGATCTTACCCCCCCCCCCCCCCGCCATGCGCCCGACCGAGGTAGCGCGTACCGCGCTACGCCAACGGTCTTGCCCCCCACCACTCGTCCGCAATACCGAGAACTGGCGCGAGAGGGTTTCACAGCGAGAGACTCTCTCGCTGCCGAAAATGTGCGGACGAGGACATACAGGTCGGGGGCATAGGCCTATTTGGCAGAGACCGCCTAGAGCGTTAGTACGAGCAGTACGCCTCTCCCGGAGACCTCCTGTGAGATTCCACGGTCTTGTGCAGTAACACTCGTTCTTGCGAAAGACAAGCGCCCGTGTTTCACACCAGGTCTTGTGCGCCCACAGACTGAGTCTCTGTGCATTTTTTGACTCCACACCTCCACGGTTCCCAGAAGGACAGCGTGAGCCATCCTCTGGACGCAGACCGATATCCGCCATCGATCTCCCGAATAGAGTTATCTCTGTTCTCGAGAGCGTCCCTATAGTCGCCGAATCACCCGCGGGTTGTGCCCACTGGGTGACCGGATCCCCGACTCTCCGACCAGGGTCCATTGGCAGGGTTGGCCCGCCAGGACACCGAAGGGTCAAATCGTCTTTCCTCTCCACTCTCGCCGAAACGTTACCGACGATCGAGATACGCGCCGCGATGCACATCGCCGACCAACGCACCGAAGTACGCGACGCGATCCGCGCCGAACCACGCGCCGCGATACGCGCCGATACCCGCGATAGACTAAGTCCTAGATTAAGCCGTTCCTACTCTGTTTGCCAGCATAGACCTGGCCGGGACACCTTGTACAACCGCCTGAATAAATTGTCGTACTCCACCTTACCTCTGCGTACTAAGTCATTCGATCGGCGGCCCTGGACCACCGTCCTGAGCTGGCGATACGGTTCCTCCACCGTCCCACCGGTAACCCCGCGACATAACGGTTACATAGATATACAGCATTCATTGTACCACTGTAGAAATTAGAGCTCTTCATGGGAGCCATCGACTCGTGACAGAATCGTCTGAAATAAAAAACTAAAAATATTCTTAAAATATTTGTGACAGGTTATCGCCTTACCCGTCTTCATTGCAAACAAACAATCCGACGATTATTAGCACATTTTTAAACACAATGTTGCAAAGAAGCATGTTGTTCTACGCATACATCTATCCATAAAAGAAGAATGGGTGATCCAAAATTACTCCTTGTGCGTGCGGCAATAACCATTCACAAATATTTTCAGAATATTTTTAGTTTTTTATGTCAGATGATGTTGGCACGAGTTCTGATAGCGCCCATCCGGAGCTCTAATTTCTACAGTGATATAATGACATTCTGTATATCTAATGCAAAAATTGTTAAAATTCAAACAATCATTTCTTTGTTTGCGCTTCGAATATGTAGTAATGAAGTCCAAAAAAATCGAAATTTGATCTCTGTAGGGTTTTCCCGCAATGGAATTCAGGAGTAGTAATACGGCACTAGGTTCTTATATAAGGTAGAAAATATATATTGTTACATATAAATATACTCAGGTACAACAAGTATTGAAACGATATGCTTGGCACGAAGGAAGCGTTCTACCGACCACCGGAAGTGTGGCAGCGGCACACGGCACAAGCGGCCGGTAGGGGACCCCAGCGTCTCCGTGTATCGGTAGGGAGCTACGAACTCCAACAATCTCGCTTTATATACGACTATTATTCGCTCAAAGAGAGAAAAATATATATAGGTCTTGTTATTTTTTTCTACTATAGTTGTACAAATATTTCAAAAGTAATGCAATTAATATAAATATGAATTTCGAGCATATGAAATAATACTAACATTGCCAGATTATCTTGTTACATCGACAATAAATCGTAAAATAATTTTCAATTTTTCCTAAAAAAATCGATTTTCAAATGCTATTGAGTTTGAAGTTGCATATCTCGTAAAAAATTGCAGTTTAAAATTTGATTTTAACGGAAAAACATGCTCTGACATTTCATAAATGAAGAATACTACATAGATTCTTAAAATAAAATTAAAATTACGTTTGGTCATGATTTCAAACAAACTCTCTACTGTGTGACGCTGTATTTGTTAGACATTCAGATAAATTACAATCAAATATATTCATTTCATACTTTAGTTATCATAGGCCAATTGTCTGTTTTCTGGAATATAAATCTATGGAAACTTCTCAATAATAAAGCAAAATATTCAATAAATTATTTACACTGATTGAGAATTATCTCACAAACCTAACATATTTCTTACCCGGTGTATATGTAGATGTTGCATAAGTAAGTTTCACTCCTGTAGTGTGTACTGCAAAATACACGGTCTTTTTTATTTTGTAAACGAGTTTAATTACGACCCGACTACCAATTTTCACAGGCACGCTATTTCTTTTTTTTTTTTTTTTTTTTTTTTTTTTTTAGGGTGGGGAAATCTCCTTAGACACCTCGGCCTCCTGGGGTGGGAGATCGAGGTAGTGTCGGATTTTTACCGACTAAAACCCCACGGTGATCAGTCCTTAGCGAGGACTTTGTAAATGTGTCCCACTGCTAGAAGCAGAGGTGTCGTGGGCCAGTACTTCTTCCAAGTCATTCATAATTTTAAATACGGCCGCCTTGGCACTGGAACGTATATGCGGCGGGAAGGTTTTCGCCAAAGCCCCCATACTCTAAAAAATAGCATGGTGGGATCACCATCCTCGTCCCTGAACTTATTAATATGCGCTAATAATGTTTCGCGCTCCAGAGCCCTTTGTTTCCAGGCACTAATAACTGGAGTGGAATCTGGCTTGTGCCGTTTCTTGACCCCACTGGCATCCCCTCCACTTGGCCGTTTTTTTGTTGGAGCAAAATTTTCGGAGTACTCCTCTGGCAGTATTTCCGGTTCTTCTTGTATGCCTGCCAGGCTCGTGGAAGGAGAGATATTCCCTATGGCGTCTGGGATATTCATAGGCGGTGTTTGTATAACCTCCGGAGGAACACCTTCCCAGCAGATCGCAGTCTCGATGCTCTCGAATTCTCGAGGGTGCTCTGCGATGTCTTCCAAATTACTGTCGGTACTATAATAAAATAAATAAAATAATTTTTTGAAAATTTTGAAATTGATCGTGTTTCAACACTCATAGCGTGTGTAAAAACTACTTGCCTCCTCTCAAACGGGACCTTGTCCATAAACAATAATAGGCTTTTCAGCGACCATTCCTTTTTGCTCTTGGCTGCCGACCCTGTGCCGCATTTCCCTTCCCTCTTCTTTCTCATATAGGTGTCCCTGATATTTTTCCACCTTTTCTTACAATCAATAACTGAAATAATTGGATAATATATTTTTAGTAGGTTCCTTGGTACTAGAGAAACATTCAGATCGTTGTCATGCATCGTTAACACACATTTTTGGACAATCGTCATATCTTCGGATATACTTCCGAAAGGGACCGGTGGCCGATCGAGATGAGGTTTTGTGGGAGGGGTGGGGAGGGTGTGTGAACCCTAAATCTAAAATTGTAGCTTCGGGTATTTATTAGTTTCCGAAATATTAATAAGAAATTGTTAATTTTTTTGGAAATTTTTTTTGGACGTTGGTGCAGGCCTCCCTACCCAGGAGCCCTTCCGTCTCCCAATTTTTTATTTTGGAAATTTTGTAATCACAGTCTCATTTTTAGCATCGCCAAACTCACCTCGGTTCGCTACCCATGCTTTACGGGCCCGCAAGCGGGCCCGCGCCCCCGCGCTACTCTACCCCCCACCAATACTAATACCCGGGACAAGTTGGGAAGTGGAATGCGTTGTGTCGGTATAAGTCAACAGAAATATTGTTAATAAGGGGGACCGTGGTAAAGTGATTAAAAAAAAATCGGTAAGGTGTACCCGTTTATGCACAATTACCCCAGTATCTTTTGAACCTTCCGTCTGACGCAGATATTGACCGGAGTTGGATGCTTCGGCAATTATCTGTGTCGCATAGGGCGGGAGGAGTCGTCGCAGTGTTTCAGCTGCGACTCGGGCGATGAGGACACGGCCGACCACACGCTGGCGGTTTGCCGGTCGTGGTCGGACGAGCGGCGTGTCCTCGAGTCGCGGCTGGGTCCCGATCTCTCGCTACCGACGGTCGTGCGTCGGATGGCGGGAGATCGGGAGTGCTGGAAGGCCGTCTCCGCATTTGCGGAGGCGGTAATGTTGAAGAAGGAGGAGGCGGAGCGGGACAGGATCCGCACCGGGCATCCGTCCCGCGTAGCCGCCCCTCGGAGATCCGGTAGGATCGGGAGGAGGAGATGACCCGGGGCCGGGGGAGGTAGGGCGGTGACGTAATTTAGTGCGTCACCCCCGCTCCCCGTCGGCATCAACCCCGGGTCGGAGGCGCCCTTTTCAGGGCGCCTCGGGAAGGAGGCGGCCTTAGCCGCGAGTTGCCGTCGGCGTCGCGTCGTGGCAGGGCGCGACGCGCGACGGCGGAGTTACGAACAGGGGGGGTCCTCGTGTCAGAGGGCCCCCCGGGGAGCAGCCGACCATCTGCTGCTCCCCCGGGAGCCGCGCCATTGGTGCCGTTTTTAGCGCGCTCCCGAGGAAGGCGGTCGAGCAGGTAAAGGGTGAGTGCGGCGGTCAATTGACCATATGACCAAGTGCCGCCTCCCCGCCCGGCCGCGACCCTTCGGGCCGCGTCCGGGTCACTGCTCGACCGCGGGGGGTCGCGGGGTGGGAGTGCCGGGGGGCACGCTCACCCCTCCACCACATCGTGCGACCCCCCCAGAAGTGGCGACGCGGCCGCGTGGTCCGTCTCGCGTCGCCGGAGTTTTGGGAAGACCCCGCGCGTTGCCGCGCGGGGTTGTTGAGCGCGGAGCCAGCATTTGCGCTGAGGGGGGGGCAAGCGAATGTATCGCTAGTTTGCTCTCGCAGAAGTCCTCCCCCTCGAGCGTGCGACTCCGCGCCCGAGGACGACCACCGTGGAGTTTTAGTGGGTGCAAGCCCCACATAACCCCGTCCCTCCCCCGGGGGGCGGGGTATCCGTTAGGGATTTCTCCACGATTAAAAAAAAAAAAAAAAAAAAAAAAAAAAAGTATCTTTTGAACGCATTAATTGCCGAAGCTATAATTTTATATTTCGGGTCTGTCCACAACCCTCGTAATACCCATCAAGTTTCATCTCGATCGGCCACCGGTTGGGGCTAGATTAGTGCGGAGGCCGCGCGGGCGCGTAAAGCATGGTAGCGAACCGAGGTGAGTTTGGCGATGCTAAAAATGAGACTATGATTACAAAATTTCAAAAATAAAAAATTGGGAGACGGAAGGGCTCCCGGGTAGGGAGGCCTGCACCAACGTCCAAAAAAAATTTCCAAAAAAATTAACAATTTCTTATTAATATTTCGGAAACTAATAAATACCCGAAGCTACAATTTTAGATTTAGGGTTCACACACCCTCCCCACCCCTCCCACAAAACCTCATCTCGATCGGCCACCGGTCCCTTTCGGAAGTACAGCCATATCTTCTACAATTATTTATTAATCAGTATGAAAATTGGTAAAAAACTTCCTTGTATATTAAGGAGAAACTTTGTCACTGCAAGTTATATGTACCTCAAAATTGCCTCGATACTTTTTAACGGCGAACGTTGAAAAACATGGGTTATGTCCAGTGCTACTTTTTAATTACTCTCTAGTCGGGAGAATCCCCCCCCCCCCCTCCGAATATTTCCGACTCATTCCGAAGCTTGGGTTCCCGAACCCCGAACTGTCACGACTTTCAAGACCTATCAAGACTTTCAAGAAATTTTTGTTTCGAATAACATTCGAAGCGATTCGAAACTTCTGTCCAGATTCGAAGCGATTCGATTTGCTTGGCGACCATGACTAATGAGATTCGAAACGATTCAAAACATTGTGTCATAGATTCGATTCGATCGGTCTTGAGCCCATCACTCCGTGTATCGCCATGTGAATGAAATCGTAGGCAGCTCACGATACAAGTATCGCATACATGTATCCCCGTGTGAAACAGCTCTTATAATTTATCTGTTATTAGAAATAAATTTCAGGTGGACATATGGAAATTTCGCGGACTGTAGGTACTTTAATTATAAAAAAAATACTTTTCGATTGCATTATTAGCCCTAGTTAATGATTGATGCAAATAAATATAATTTAAGGATACATTACCTGTTCTCTCCACTTTGGCGGATGTTTCTTTCCATAGCCCGTCCTTCCCTTCGCAGGTTTTGTGATCATTTCTACTTGCATTGTAAATCACGGGATAAATTGATACCGTGTGTATCAATCTTTCATCCTCCGCATGCGAAAACAGCACTGGTGGTAACTTGGGGGTCATTTCAGACACACTGACACACACTAATACACGGGATAAACTCTGGAGCACTTTTCACTTATGTGAAACGCACAAATATGTTTTCCGTACTGACGAACTGTTGCTGCAAGTCGCAGTTTAACCCTCGCTAGGCAGTGCCGGAGTCATTTCTGACCCCGTCTCGAGAGGGACACGCACACAGGCGCAGATTCAGTGGTGGGGATTCCCGGTCTCGAGAGCGACATGCACACAGTCACGGAGCTGTCCGTGAAATCGGAAAGTGATGAACTCCTTCGCGGTATCTCGTGCACTACCATCATGTTGTTGCTATATGGAAACGGATTGGACTATATATATACATATTATATTATATTAATTTAGCCTTATTACAATAATTTATATATATAAATGCCTCGTATTATATTATATATATATATATATAAATTATATATATATATATATATATATTTCAACATGATCTACAGGTTTCCATGTCTTGTTTGGTAGTAGAATTTCCCGTGCCTTCTTATTGATGTATAAAATAAGGATATCGATGATTTGTTCATTGATGGACAAATTGAAACATTCCTCCATCGTTTTTACGTGTTCACTCCTTCCGGTTAGTGAACCCTGACGTGAAAAGTGAACTTCTGCGTGACTATTGTCAGGTGCAGTGCACTGCCAATTATGTCCAAATACAATATTATATTATATTATAATATGTATATTATAATTTGTAACGAGTTACGCCGGTGGGACGACGATCTTACCCCCCACCACGCGCCCGACCGAGGCAGAGCGTACCGCGCGACGCCAACGGTCTTGCCCCCCACCACTCGTCCGCAATACCGAGAACTGGCGCGAGAGGGATTCACAGAGAGAGACTCTCTCGCTGCCGAAAATGTGCGGACGAGGACATAAAGGTCGAGGGCATAGGCCTATTTGACAGAGACCGCCTAGAGCGTTAGTACCAAGTACGCCTCTCCCGGAGACCTCCTGTGCGATTCCACGTTCTTGTGCCGAAACCCTCGTTCTTGCGAAAGACAAGCGCCCGTGTTTCACACCAGTTCTCGTGCGTCCACAGACTGAGTCTCTGTGCATTTTTCGCCTCCACACCTCCACGGTTCCCAGAAGGACAGCGTGAGCCATCCTCTGGACGAAATACCGATAACCGCCGTCGATCTCCCGAACAGAGTTATCTCTGTTCTCGAGAGCGTCCTTACAGTCGCCGACTCACCCGCGGGCTGTGCCCACTGGGTGACCGGACCCCCCCGACTCTCCGACCAGGGTCCATTGGCAGGGTTGGCCCGCCTGGACACCGAAGGGTCAAATCGTCTTTCCTCTCCACTCTCGCCGAATCGACCATCGAGACCCGCACCGAGATACGCGCCGCGATACGCACCGCCGACCAACGCTCCGAAGTACGCGACGCGATCCGCGCCGCGATACGCGCCGATACCCGCGATAGGCTAAGTCTAGGTTTAAGCCGTGCATACTCTGTTTGCCAGCATAGACCTGGCCGGGATACTCTGTACATCAACGTGAATAAATTCTCGTACTCTACCTCACCTCTGCGTACTAAGTCATTCGATCGGCGGCCCTGGACCACCGTCCTGAGCTGGCGATACGGTTCCTCCACCGTCCCACCGGTAACCCCGCGGTTTAACGGTTACAAATTATTCTTATACAACGCTTTGCCTTGTCGATCGCTTGATCCTCGGTTCTAGACTGTTCGATCGTTTCCGTTATCGATCCGCTTGGATTTTTCGCATCCGTCTCTCACCCAATCAGAACACTCGTTCTGTCATGTTTCACGCGCAGTCGCTCATCTTCACCACCTCATTCATACCGCTAAATTTGATCACAGTTTTAGTAGTTGTTTTGTTATTTTCCTTGTTTTATTCTTTCGTTTTCGCGGACATATGTAAGATAATCCGATGGTCGCATATTCCAATTGCATCCCTGGACATTAGCCTACCGTTCGAAAGGCCAGTAAAAATGGCCGGGACCGTTTGCGCGGGAGAACCTGGGAAAACCCCAGACCCGATTATAGCGTCACGGGAAGGACGCTACGACCTTGCCGCTAGGACGCGGACAGTCTTATACGGTTCTTGGATACGCTGGTCGACATTACGGAAGCCCTCCCCGTCTTTTGTACCATCCGATCATATCATTGTTTGAAGTGTTATCCACGGTGTATTTTTCGCGTGTGTGCTGCTCATTGACTGGAAAACATTTTTACGCATAATGGCTGAAGTATCAGTGAATGAGCAAGCCCTTTATTCCCAAATTGAAGAAGAAGACTCCTATAATTATTATGAGAAATCATCGGACGATGGAAGTTCGTCAAATAGTGACGATGAGCCTGAGGTTCAAGATTCGGAGGACGATGGAAATCCGTCAGATAGTGACGCTGAGCCACAGGTCGAAGATTCGGAACCGGATCAATTGGGAACGCAACATACAGTTCCCAATCATGATGTATTTGGACGCAGCTGGCAGCGCACTGCACCTGACAATAGTCAGGGAGATGTTCATCTTTCGCGTAAGGGTTCACTAACTGAAAGGAGTAGAAACAATGGAGGAATGTTTCAAATTATTCATTAGTGAAGAAATTATTCAAACTGTCATTTTATACACGAATAAAAAGGCACGGGAGAGTCTACCTCCAAAGAAGAAGTGGAAACCCGTGGATCGTGTTGAGATGGACGCATTTTTTGGACTCGTGTTGCTGATTGGACGCTTTAGAGAATCCCGCGAATCTAAACATGACTTGTGGAAACAAAATCCAGCACTCTCGCGACGATATTACGCGGCTATAATGTCACGTGATCGATTTGTACAAATCTTGCGGTATCCTCGTTTCGACGATTCCGCCACACGCGAAGCAAGGAAAGCGGTCGACAAACTGGCACCACTAAGGGATGTAACAAATATTTTTGCTGACAATTGTCAGAATTCGTACCACGCAACGGACGTTGGGTGCGTCGACGAGCAGCTGGTTACATTTCGCGGCCGCTGCTCTTTCAAAGTGTACATGCCCAGCAAACCCGGCAAATATGGGATAAAAATATGGACGCTTTGCGACTCTACGACATTTTACTGTTGCAATATGGATGTCTACCTGGGGAAACGTGGAAACGCCCCAGAAAAGCAGCAAGGACAACGTGTGGTGAAACAATTGACCGATATGTGGAAAAATTCCGAACGGTGTGTTACAACGGACAATTTCTTTACGGATATAACTTTAGCAGAAGAATTATTACATAATAAAATATTTTTAGTCGGAACCGTTAGAAAAAATAGACGCGACTTACCGAAAAGTCTTGTAAATATAGTAAAGCGGCCTCAACATTCGTCACAATGGTTATTTACACGTAAATTAACGTTAGTTTCATATATACCAAAACCGCGAAAGTGTGTTGTTTTACTTTCGACATTGCACCATAAAGATGAAATAGCCTCAGAATCTGAGAAATTCAAGCCCGAAATAATTAAATATTACAATTCCACAAAAAGTGGTGTAGATGTTCTCGACAAGCTCACCAGAGAATATTCTTGTCGACGGTGTACCCGCCGTTGGCCCTTGTCCCTGTTTTTACATTATATAGACATTGCTGCATATAACGCTTTTGTTATATGGCAAACAAAAAATCCTACATGGGAAGCTACGTCTAGACTAAAAGTTAGGAGAAAATTATTTTTAGAACAGCTAGCGAAAAATTTAACCGATAAAAACATAGACCGAAGAGCCTCGGAATTTGAAAATAATGAATCAGGGCTACATAAGCCTCTGATAAGTGCAATTGAAGCGACAGGGAGGAAAATTGTAAAAAAAACCGAAGTTGGAAGGGCAAAAGCGTGCTAGATGTTGTTTATGCGTAGGAAGCAATAACAAATATCCTACTGTATGTAGTCAGTGCAATAGATATGTATGTAAGAACCATTTACAAGAAACAAGGACAATTATATGTGAACCCTGTAATGTAAATATATAATATAATGTTTTGTAATGTAAATGTGTAATGTTCTGTAATGTAAATAATGTTTTATTTTCTGTATATAATGTTTTCTAATGTAAATATATAATATATAATCATGTTTTTGTACTCTGTTTCGTTCTGATTGTTAGTTGTGATGCTTGTCTCTACTATGTATCATTTACTCCTATCTTTGTTACTAAATGGGTCTTACCCGTGCAAGAGAAATAAAAAAATAATAAATATTTCTTTCATGATTCACAGGATTATTCTTTCCTATACGTATAACGCAAATCCGAACCTAATCCAAAACCGACTGCTGGAGTTCGAACGACCGTCCCTGCGGTAGTAGTAATACATATCGGTGAGGGTCTCGACTCTCGAGCTCGAGCGGCCGTGACTACCTATGTATTAGTGAAATATCGGTGTGAGTGAAAAAAGACCCTGGCACCGACCTCCAAAGTTCCGTAGCCGGAGGGTTAAATATTATTTCCTTCAGGGTGTATACCCTCTTGAAGGGGCGGTTTTGTGCGACACTCGAAATATTATTGGTCGGGAGAAATTCCACCTCCACAAATCGTAGGCATAGAGGTGGAAAAATACAGTAATACAATAAGAACACGATTTTCTTGGTTTTCCCCGGGCGTGAGTCCCATGATGTAGCCATCAGCCCGATGCCCTAAAAGGGACTGTTAGCGGGCCACGGTTTACTACCGCTTTACAACACTAGACATTTGGTCCCCAACACGATATGAAGTAATTAGACAACATTTGCCAAATAACTTGTAGAACTGCAGGACAGTTTTTAGGTTTAATCCTCAATTGCCCTAACCCAGACCCTCTGCTGCAATATAAAGAAATTATAACTATGTTCCGAACACTGACCGGGGCGAAAATTAATCTTGTGGCCCGCACGATGAGCAAAACAAGATGTTCTTATGTTAGATCGAAGAATGTTTCCCTGGCAAGGAGGTAGGAAACGAAATTACTCTGAAGAAGTACCAGTACAACTTGCGTTCAGGCACAGGAAGAAAAGAGGTAGTTCGCTGACTGCGGTTGGTCCCGCCTGCGTCATCGTCCCTACAAATTCGAGATAGATCACTTATCTCTCGAGTACATGCACGCGCTCGAATATCCCAATAAAAGTACGCGCGATATATTGGATGCATGAAATGGTTGGTCATAGGCAGAGTTGGGCAAAATGTAATCTAATTACAAATTGCAAATTACGATTAAACTGTAATTGTGTAATTGATTACACATTATTTTCTGTAATCGTTCATTTAGATAGTTGACAAAACCGAATGGTCAACTACCTACATTTGCAAATTTGTAATTAGATTACATTTTGCCCAACTCTGCTGTGGCCCATCTTTTCTTGCACCCGATACGTCGCGCGTGCTTTTGTTTTACTATTCGAGCGCGTGTATATAATCAAGCGATAAGGAATCCGTCTCCAATTCGAAGGGAAGCCGACGCAGGCTGGGCCACGCGTAGCCAGAGGATTACCCCGTTTGATCCTGTGTTCCTCTGCAAGACATGTTCCCACCTTCGCGCAGCACCATGGTCGTAAAATCGATATCAACAGAAATACCTAAGTAGAGATAAGGACTTTGGCCTATTTTCGGATGATACGGTCGTCATCTGTTTACACGAATTGGTGCCGCTGCTCGGTATTTCACTGTACAGTGCAATCTGGTATACATTATCGTGAAGGATGTAAAATTTTATTATATTTCCGGCCGAATGTAAACAGTGGTTTGCGAAAAAATAGCCAGATTGATCGGCCAGAGTGTCTCATAAGATTCACGGTATATGGTCTTATTTCCCCGCACTTGGACGATCGACAACGGTGCGTACGGTTGCGAGGTCGTCATGTGTACCCACCACCCGCTGACATACGGATTAACGAAAACGCCGCTTTTTATTGTATTTTCAAATTTTATTATATTTTGGATCTTTATGTTGTGTCCTTAATTATCCCAAAGGAAGCAGCCTCTGGAAGGGAACAGTTGTGAGCGGAGGGAAAATTCATGTATCGTTTATGGCCGGTAATTTGGTATTTTCGAAGACGGCTTCGACAACATCTGGCTGCCAGCATTCTAAAGGGCAATCAAGAACATGGTGCCGTCTTTAAGACTTTTAGGGATTCTTCAGTCTGAGTTAATCCGTATATTGCTCTATCGGTGGGTAGCAGGTATCTACCGTTGTCAACCACCGACTCGCGGGACGGCACGGCTATTAACCGCGACTCAGGCAAGACACTCTGGCTGATCAGCCTGGTTAGTTTCTGGCAACCAGATGTGGCAATTTCCCCCTCGATTTCGTCAAAAGGGAGAAGGTTCCTCCTGTTCGCTCGAATATTAAAACAAAGCGCGCGTTGACGTATTCCGTGCGTGAGAAGGTATACCATAAGGAGTAAATTATATTATGACCTAATCGGACCGCATACCTTGCGGGCGCCAACTTTCGACCTCTCCATAGTAATACAGGGTGATTTTGGAGCTACGCCCGACAATGGATGCGGCTTGGTATTCCGCAGCGAGGACAAGCCCCCGCAGTGCCTCACCAAATTTTAAGGATTTCGACCCTCGAAAGGGTTGAATACCATCAAAAAGTTAGAAATGTCCAAGATTTCCGAATTTCTCATCAGATCTTTGCGAAAACGACGCCAATCGATTCCTTATGTTTCGCCGGTGAAACTAACACCAAGAACGACGTAATTCAAACCATAATGAATGAGATTCCATGACAAATCGAATTATATCATTTGAAGCTGACTTGGTTAAAAATAGTTAGATTTACATGAAATTTGGTATGATTCTCTTCGGAAAAACATAAGGAATCTATTGGCGTCATTTCCCTCTCGATACGATGAAGAAAATCATTTCTTAATACGCTGTAATGGATATTTCACCCTCGACTGCGGGGTGTCGACCCTGATTTTCCGGGGTCGGCCGAGGATTCATACGTGTTTCAGAAATAAAATAATTCTTTATTCTTTATCGTATCGATATGGAAGTGACACCGATGGATTCCTTATGTTTTTCCGAAGAGAATCATACCAAATTTCATGTAAATCTAACTATTTTTTACCAAGTCAGCATTAAATGATATAATTCGATTTGTCATGGAATCTCCTTCATTATGGTCTGAATTATGTCCTTCTTGGCGTTAGTTTCATCGGGGAAACATAAGGAATCGATAGGTGTCGTTTTCGCAAAGATCTGATGAGAAATTCGGAAATCCTGGACATTTCTGACTTTTTAATGGTATTCCAACCCTTTCGAAGGTCGAGAGCCATCAAATTCGGTGAGGCACTGGAGGGTCCTGTCCTCGCCACGGGGTACCAGGCGGCATGTCTTTGACACGCGTCACTGGAGAATCACCCCGGGTCTGTACCCTATAGGTGCGAATCGACTTTGCGAGGACTCCTGGCGAGGCTAGCCTCGCCGCGTGGAAAGTCAGGAAACTGTTTCCCTCGGCCATGGAAACCATCCTCGACTTTCCAAAGCAGCCTTGCGTGCGAGGAGACTGTCGGTTTTTTGACATAATCAAAGATGCCTCGCGGCCGCAAGAGCAAAAATTGCATGTTGGGGAAATATATCTTAAAACAATAATCGAAGAAAAAATTCATCTGCGCTAGTAAATTTTCCCCCACGAACTATGCAATTGCATATAAATAATTTTTTTTATCTCCAATACGTTAGGAAATATCCAGCTGTTTACTGTTCCCGCGGATACCCGCGGGTTAATAAAAAGTCACGCTTTTGTTCACCGCGAATAATATCTGAATTCTTAAAGACGGCAAAGTTAGGTACGTTCTTGATTATCCTTTGAATATCTGGCAACCAGATGTTGTCGAAGCCGTCTTTGAAAATACCAAATTGCCGGCCATAAACGATACATGAATTTTCCCTCCGCTCACAACTGTTCCCTTCCAGAGGCTGCTTCCTTTGGGATAATTGAGGACACAACATAAAGGCAAAATACAGAACACAATATAAAGGTCCAAAATATAATAAATTTTGAAAATATAATAAAAAGCGGCCTTTTCGTTAATCCGTATATTGCTCTGTCAGCGGATGGCAAGTACAGGTAAATGGTCACTTCCCACCTGTAACGTCCGACGCGGACTCGAACCCGGCGTTACCGACCGCCGATAAAACAGCGTTACTTAACCTATGTACAGCTAACATAGTAATTAAGCGAGTAATAATGAAACAAATGTTAGAATAAGATTGAAAATAAACAAACACAAATACTGACAAAGATCTAGACTAAGAATATAAAGCGATAGACAAACAAATTGTTAATTAAGAAAATAATATGGAACGCATGCGCCAGTCCGCCAAAACTGGGGTATAAAAGGGAGTGCACGGAGCACAGTAGTCACTTCTTCTACTCTGCCAACAGAAGCGAGCTCGCCCCGGAAACGGCAGCGACCGCTCTAGCAGCAGACATAGCTAAGTGAACGAGCTCGCCCCGGAGACGGCAGCGGCCGTTCTTACAGCAGACATAGCTAAAAGATCGAGCTCGCCCCGGAGACGGCAGCGGCCGTTCCTGAAGCTATCGTTGCGAAGAGTAAGAGCTCGCCCCGGAAACGGCAGCGGCATTACACTGCAACGCAGACAGATAACTTGTACATAGTTCAACCACATATACGTATAGATAAGATACGAAACCTATAATCATAGCTGTAATTACTATTAATCTGTTATTGTTCATTAAATAAATAGCCATTGTTAAAGTTAAGTTGGATTTTACTCCTTTACTCTATAACAACGAAACCCCACCTATCCTATACTCGAGGGGACGCCGCTCTCCTCTCGAGAATCAGTAACGCTCAGTTGTCCCTGGCAATCGGACGTTACACACCCGTACGCACTGTTGTCCGTCGTTGAAGTGCGGGACAATACGATCATAAACCGCGACTCTAATGAGACCAGTGATGCCAGAACTTTTTCTACGTCACGACCAATCCACGAGCCCCAACATTCGGCCCCCGTTTCAGTGGCCGTGAGAGAGATATGCACGACGGTGGCGGCGGCGGCGCACAGTGGTTCCAAAGTGACTTTTTGCGGTCAAAATTCCGTATCTCCGTCAATTCTCAACCGATTTTTGATTTCTTTGGCTCATTTTGTAGGGGATTAAATTTGCTATAATATCAAATACCGGAATTGCAACCAAAACCGTTTTTTTTCTATTCTTTTTTCTGACAAAGTTGGATGAAAACTATAGTAGACCAATCTTTGGGGCTAATTTGATAAGATATTGCTTATCTAAGTAGTTATTTTTACTTAAAATCTTCAATTGGCACTGGGCAATAGCGGAAATATAAAATAGGCGATCTGTTGACACGTCAGAATGTTTGAAATACAATTTTACAAGGGCTGAAAATTTGGAATGTCTACTGAGTTTACTACAACCACAACCGTCTAAAATATCAATTTAATGTATGATTCTGGAACCTAATAGCGTTCAGAAATATGGAATAACGTCAAAACCGCGATTTATTTTTTTACGTTTTTATTATTGTTTATTAGTGAATAAAACTTTATCGACTCTTCCCGATCCACAGTTTGGGCATTTGAAATGTGGGTAAGAATGTAATAAACAAATTAAAAAAAGAATTAGCTGCCACCATGTACCACTGCGGTGTCAATCCGATTTTGTTTAATTGGCGATAGCGCTCGAAGTGCCTTTCTGCGGACAAAATTCCGTATCTCCGTCAACTCTCAACCGATTTTTGATTTCTTTGGCTCATTTTGTAGGGGATTAAATTTGCTAAAATATCACACAGTAGTTTTCCAAAATTTTCTTTAGGGATTAAAAAAAACAAATTCTGAACTCTTGGTATTTTATGCCATCATCAGTCCACAAAATTTTAATTCATGGAAAAGACGTTTTAAACGCGACTATTCTGCCAATTGGTCAGATGTCGGAAGAAGCCCAGGAATCTAGGAACAAAGATTTTAAAAGATTCCGACAATTTAATACAAGAAAAAGTTCGAGGTTCTCGACAAATGAAGACATCATGCATAATTTATTAATAACATCGGATCCTTTAATTTCGATTTTGAGGTCCCAATGGCCAACTACGGTTGTTGAACTAGAAAAAGACGCAAGATACCTGTTGTCTAATTATGATGATGTAGTAGATGTAGAAGAAGACTAATTTGTTTAAATTTGAATTGTTTAATTTATATTTCTTTTATTTTATCTCATTTTAATGTTACATGAAAAAACTAGTTAATAAACTCGTTCGGAACCAAGAGTTCAGAATTTGTTTTTTTTTAATCCCTAAAGAAAATTTTGGAAAACTACTGTGTGATATTTTAGCAAATTTAATCCCCTACAAAATGAGCCAAAGAAATCAAAAATCGGTTGAGAGTTGACGGAGATACGGAATTTTGTCCGCAGAAAGGCACTTCGAGCGCTATCGCCAATTAAACAAAATCGGATTGACACCGCAGTGGTACATGGTGGCAGCTAATTCTTTTTTTAATTTGTTTATTACATTCTTACCCACATTTCAAATGCCCAAACTGTGGATCGGGAAGAGTCGATAAAGTTTTATTCACTAATAAACAATAATAAAAACGTAAAAAAATAAATCGCGGTTTTGACGTTATTCCATATTTCTGAACGCTATTAGGTTCCAGAATCATACATTAAATTGATATTTTAGACGGTTGTGGTTGTAGTAAACTCAGTAGACATTCCAAATTTTCAGCCCTTGTAAAATTGTATTTCAAACATTCTGACGTGTCAACAGATCGCCTATTTTATATTTCCGCTATTGCCCAGTGCCAATTGAAGATTTTAAGTAAAAATAACTACTTAGATAAGCAATATCTTATCAAATTAGCCCCAAAGATTGGTCTACTATAGTTTTCATCCAACTTTGTCAGAAAAAAGAATAGAAAAAAAACGGTTTTGGTTGCAATTCCGGTATTTGATATTATAGCAAATTTAATCCCCTACAAAATGAGCCAAAGAAATCAAAAATCGGTTGAGAATTGGCGGAGATACGGAATTTTGACCGCAAAAAGTCACTTTGGAACCACTGTGCGGCGGCGAGTTGGGGGAACGAGAGAAAGAGAACGAGAGAACGAGAGAGAAGGAGAGAAGGACGACGACTGAAAAATCGACGCCCTGTGCGCGAGTTACGAATGAGAGAAGAGTATACAGCAAATTTCACACAAATGTTGAGTAGACGAACACAGAGAGCCGCAAATTAAAAACCAATCTGACGATTGAGACGATTATTTCTTTGCACATTTCAAACGAAAAGTAGCACGTTTTATGATTCTTTTCCGAATGGAGTGAGTTCACAATCACAGTCAGACACAGATGCAGAGAGATATATGTAGGCAATCGAAAAGTACCACGCTACTTGTGTGTGTCGACATGCAGTCTTGCAAACGATGAAACGTGATAGAGAGAGAGAGAGATAATATGTTCAGAGTGCGGCTGAAGGCTGAAACCGTGCTGGATTTTCGCGCAGCAAAGTACCGCGCGCGCGCGCGACGAAATAATCAGTACAATCACGAGCAGCGAGATGCTATTTCTAATTCCTATACTACTTAATAAACGAGAGAGATTAGACACAGAGTTTTCGTCGCGACCAGTTGCTATTTGGTTGTCAATCGCGCCGGTTTTCCATGACCGACACCACATGCGCTTCGCGGTTCGAGGTGGTTTTTCCTAAGCTGCCCCAATAAACGATCTTCTCAAAAAGCGAGCCCCGCGAGCGGCCAAATATTTAGCCCCCGCGAGCGCGCGCGGTACGAAAACACGTGCAACAAATAAGGGTCGATTTTTATGGTTGGCCGCGCGGCGGATCGACTAGCACCTCGTAGGTAGACGACAGACAGAGAGAGAGAGAGAGAGAGAGAGAGAGAGAGAGAGAGAGAGAGAGAGAGAGAGAGAGAGAGAGAGAGAGAGAGAGAGAATGCTGCTTTATTGTTAATAGCCACTTCGGCTACGCCTTTAACAATTTCAATGAAACATAATATAAAATGAAAAATACAAATAAAAACCATCAACTCACACGCGACATGCATACCGTCACACCTTCTCCTTTAGGGTAATTGTGGGAGTGTTGCCGCACCTTACGCAAAATTGCCACCGTGTCTAAATTTTGCAATGAAAATGTTTTCCAAGGATACATATTATTAGTTGAACATCTTGTGCTACTACTAGCATTAAAGAAAATCAAAATTTTAATGTTTGTCACCTGTAAAAAAATTGAAACTAAAAACATCCTTTTTTTAGGAGAGACGCCGCACATGCGGGAGTGGTGCCGCAATTCGAAAAACGTTTAATTTTGCTTTTAAACTTGTTAATTTTAACATTTTATTTAAAATAATAGTAAAAGCAAAGTAAAATGAAACATCTTTTTAATTTATACGCTTATAAAATACAATAAAATTGGAGAAATAAATAGGTAGAGATATTATTTCTGCTTTTCTAAATTTAATTGTCTTTTCTTCTTCCTTCCACATTCATTACACATAAAAGAAAAATAAAATGTGAAAAAAGAGTAAAAAGCCCACAAATATGTTGGGATTATCAGATTTGTCATGAAAAAATAAATAATTTGCCTTGAGATATCACGGTATCTGTTTTAAAACACTTTCTTTGTATTTTTAACATTAAAAACATCATTTAGTCAACTTAGGTACATTCCGATACAGTGCGCATAAAAGTGCGGCATCTATGCCCCAAATGCCCGGGAGAGACGCCGCAGTTTCGTATTTCGAAGTACTATGTCAAATGTGACCTATTCTGGCCGAGAAATATTTCACAGAGTTACTTTAACGTATTGCACAAGTTATATCACGAAAAGCTATGAATTTTTAACTATTACGATAGCAAAAATAAACTCGACGTATAACTATTGAGGCAAAGTGCGGTAGGCTTGCCTCGAAAAATAGGAAAATCTTTAAAAGTAATAATGGAAACACGTTCTCGCTTATTAATCTAACCTAAACTAGCAGCCTAAAGCAAATAAAATCGACAGTGTTGTATTTTATTACCGATAACCCTGAAATACCGAACGTGCGGCGTCTCTCCCAGTGCGGCATCTCTCCCACAATTACCCTACGTGTTTTGCCACCTCGCGTTTGAAGCTTTTAAGGTTCGTCTTTCCTTTCACATACTGCGGCAGTCCGTTATACACTTTCAGGCCATCATACATTAGGTCTTTCTGACCTTCCCTAGTTCTCCTGCTTGAGATGTACACACATCCTTCTTGCCTTGTCCCATACGTATGGACATCGCACACATTCACTACTCTTGCATACAACCCATTACACACCTTTCCTTCCTTTATTTTATGAATTAATACGCACACATTGTAGTACACTCTTTGCTTTATCGACCGAAAAAATAAACTTTCCAGCATTGCCTTCACCGACGTGAATCTACTGCATTCTAATATTATTCTCATCGCCCTGTTCTGGGTTCTTTGTAATTTGGCCTGATCGGTCGCGCTCACATTTAATAAGAGGGTACAACAATATTCATAATGTGGTGATACAATTGTTCTATATATGTACAGTGGCTCGCGTGTACGCCGTCAAATATTTACCTACCCGTTTTAAGTAACCTATTTTCTTACCAACTTTCTTTACTATATAATTAACATGTTCCTTCAGTGACATGGTTTGGTCCAACACTACACCTAAATACTTCATTTCATTAACTTCTTCAATTGGAACACCTGATACCTCAATGCTACTTGCTACATTCTGAACATTTGTTTCATTCTTTAAGTGGGCAGTATTTCTCTTTCCATGAAGTAATAGAAATTTGGTTTTTTTAATGTTTAACTTCAATTTATTAACGTTCAACCACTTTTCAACCAACCTCATTTGTTTGTTCAAAATGGTCTTTATATTCTCTACGCTATCACTGCTACTGTATACTATCAGATCATCGGCGAATAACTTCATATCACATCCATCGAGTCTTACTTGCAAAATATCATTAATATATATCAAGAATAGTAACGGTCCTAAAACAGAGCCCAGGGGCACTCCGTATTCAACTCCTATTTCTTCAGACATATGCTTTCCACATTTTACTTTCCGTCTTGTATTGCTTAAGTATCTTTCAAACCAGGTTTTTACCGTTCCCTTGATACCATATTTTTCCATCTTTTGCACTAATCTCACCCTATCTATCGTTTCGAATGCCCTCTTTAAATCTATAAATATAACTCCAATCTTTTTACCTATACTAATATCCTGTTTCCAGCTACACACCGCATTTTGAATAGCTAACTCGCACGACTTTTGCTCTCGAAATCCGTATTGACAGTCGGTAATAATACTATTATTTTCTAAATACCACACTACTTGCTGCTTTACCACTTTTTCTAATAACTTTTCATATTCTGGCAACATATTTATAGGTCTTAAATCCTCATATTTATTTATTATTTTCACTTTAGGTATAGGTACAATACCCTAGTAGCATTTATTTGTTGGGAGTTTGTTGGGCCAATGACGTGTTATCCGTTGGCCAACTGTTGAAGTGTCGCGCTATTTTTAAATGGGCCAACGATTGTAACCAACGTAGGCCCAACGTCACTTAACACGAAGGCCCAACCGAAGGTTTCTTTCCATAGGCCCAACTGGGCCCAACTGAAGGCTTCTTTCCAAAAGACGTTTTAAAAACGTCCAGAAGGCGTCTTAAAGAACTTCAAAAGACGTCGTAAATACGTCTTCTTCAGGTCTGGTTTAGGAAAAAAAAAAAAAATTCGCGGTGAGGAGAATCGAACCCAAACTTTCCGCTTACAAAGCAACCGCTGTTCGCAGCTGACCAGCACACTTCCTTGTAAACACTTATAATTTCTAGTTACATAACTAGTATTAATTGTTTATGAAAACTGTGCAGTGACGCGAAATATTCTACAAAATATCATCATCCAACCTTCAGACTCATTCCTTAAAATTTCAGATTTGTCTTAGGACAGACGTCCTCATTACGTATTTATAAATAAGAAAAGAAAAATCACAACAGGTTTTTTGATGTAGCAAATTTTCTGACGTTTGTAAGACGACATTTAATCATCGTTGTAAATTTTTTGTTAATTAACCAACCATAGTAATTGTAGGCCCAACATTGGATATTCGTAGGCAAACTGTCGTAACTTTTTGTTAATTAACCAACCATAATAATTGTAGGCCCAACATTAAATATTCGTTGGCAAGCTGTCGTAACTTTTTGTTAATTAACCAACCATAACAATTGTAGGCCCAACATTGAATATTCGTTGGCAAACTGTCGTAACTTTTTGTTAATTAACCAACCATAACAATTGTAGGCCCAACATTGAATATTCGTTGGCAAACTGTCGTAACATTTTTGCCGTAGGCCCTGTGTTGGGAATTTGTAGGCACAAACACTAACTATATCCCAACTAATTCCCAACTGTTGGCAACCGTTGGCCAACCAAAAATGCTACTAGGGTAGTAGATACTTTCCATTCATCAGGACATAATCCTTGCATTAGCAAGTTATTATAAATTCGTATTAAATAGTCTCCAATACATTTGAAAGCTAGTTTCAGCGTTATACTTGATATATTACCGCCTGTACTTACCGCTCTTATCTTTCATCTTTATCAGAATCTTACATATTTCACTTTCCGTCACCATCTTAAACTGTGTGAGTTCACATTCCCTCTGATCGATCTTACTATCTATTCTCAGTTCTTCCTCCTCCTCTATATGTTCAATACTATTTCTAATTTCTGTAATACTAGTAATCAAATATCTATTGTATCCCTCCACCATTTCCTTTGTACCAACACTAGTTCCATCTATATCAAAATTATGAGCTGTGTTCACCGCATTCTTGCTACCCCCCACAATTTCCTTTAGCACCTTCCACATTTCCTTCGGCTTATTCTTGTTATCATCGATCGCTCTTTCATGATACTGTTTTTTCTTTATTCTTATTAATGAGACCACTTTATTTCTACATTGTCTATAGTATATCCAATCCTGCTGGTTGTTGTCTGCTCTTGCTATCTTATATGCTCGATCCCTATTTCGTATCCCTACCTTAATATCCTTATCAAACCACTTATTATCGGGCCATTTAAGCTTTCTAACTTTCTTTTTCCACGGTGCTATATCATTTAGTACCGTCGTCATAACATCTATGACTTTATTCACAGAAACAATTGCATCATTATCTTTATCGACTTCATTTGGTACGCTGTATATATTACAAATCTCCTGCCGTAGTTTACCGCTAAATATACTTTCCTGAAAGTTCGTGAAATCTCTATAACTACTTTCTTCCTGCTGTTCTACATTTTCTCCCCAACTCTTCCCAAATTTAATCACTAACATTGCGTGATCGGTCACTGTAATTCTATTCCATACCTCATGCGCGACTTCAAAATTACAAAATATTAAGTCAATTATGGTGCTTGACACCTCCGTAATTCTACTTGGCGTCGCTACTACCTGTTTAAATCCATATTCTCACATAATCTGTATAATCTTGTTAGTATAATGTGAATCCATACATAAATTAATATTGAAATCTCCCATAATGATTGAATTCATATCTACTAATACATTTTCTGTAATATTCTCTAGTATCTCAAGGAATTCAACATGACTAGTATTTGGCGAATGATATAAACCAACTATATAACCTCTGTGGTATATACTGTTTATCTTTAGTATTAAATACCACGTATTATTTAAGTAACATTCTGTACATACTAATTCATATCTAATATTGCTGCTGATATATGCAATTACCCCACCAGTCCTTTTATTTTTACTATTACACCTTTCTGTTCTATATCCTTGTATCGCAATCTCATGATCCAATACTTCATTATTTACATGTGTTTCAACTGCAATAAATACATGCGGCCTATATTTCTTTATAATTACCTCCTCAATTTCATTTTTATGGTATAGAAGTCCCTGTACGTTTAAACACATCATACAGATCTCTCTTTGCTATAATTTCTGAGCATATTGCACCTTATTCCTCATTTTACTTAATAACTGTACATAAATTGGACATTTTCGATCTATTGCCTGGTGATTTACATCTACATCAACATAGCTTCTATTTTTTATTGCATTTAGACAGTTAACACACTTACTACTTGTTTCCTTACACTCGTTTTCTCTATGATTCTCACCACAGTTTTTGCATTTAATTTCTGACTTGCAGTTTTTCATCATATGTCCATATCCCCAACATTTGTAACATCTGATAATACTAATAAAATCAAATACCGGACATATCCTCCATCCTAGTTTAATTTTCTCGGCCATTATAAATTCTGCATGTGTTTCAGGAAGACTGTGAGAAAAAATTTCTTATGTATTAAACAAATCAATGGAAACAGCACGAGTGTTTCGCCAAGTGAATCGAAGGAATCGCGATCGTGGTTCCAATAACTAATCAGTGCGAGGAACAAATAAAATGCAAGAATTTTTTAACTGCCGGTTTAGGAGAGATTGGTTTTGGAAAATATACTACACAAACACTGAATACGCTATATATGTTTATTTATAAACTCCCACCAAAACTTCCATCATCATCCCACTCCGACCATGACGGAGGCGCCGGATCCCACTCCGGGCTGAATGGTCGGAGTGGGTGATTTTCGTCGTATATACAGATTGTGGGGTAGCTGGGGGTGGTTGGGGGGCTGATGGAGCTCAGGGGGCTCAGGGGGCTCTCGGGGTTCAGGGGGTTGGGGGAGTTCGGAGGGCCATGGGGGAAGAAGGCGTCGTCGTCGTCCGAAAGTTCCTGCAGTCGTTGCTCGAACCACTCTTCCAATATTTCTTCGGCCCTCGTTTCGTACCAGCCTGAGGAGTCGGACCATGATCTCTTCAGGCTGGTTTCTTCCTCCCCCTCCTATCTCTCCCTCCCCACTCGTGCTCCCTGCTGCACATTTACCCGCCTCAGTTAAGAGAGGATCATATCCTCTCTCATCTGGCTCCTCCTCTGCTCCTCGTCCGGACTTGACTGGCCTTCGGCCATCACCAACCGGTCAAACTACGGCAGAGAGGCCGTAGTCACGTAGGCCAGCCAAATGTTCTCCGGGACGAGGAGCTCGCGTGTGGTGGCGTGCTGGTGGTCGGGCTCGGGGTCCTGGTGCCGGTGCTGGCGCTGGTGCTGGTGACCACCGAAGGGCGTCACGTGCCCCCCTCTTCTATTTGATCGCCGTCTAAGGTGGCCATCTACCCGGTTTTCCTCTTCCAAAACTCGAGGCGCCATCTGTTCGTGGATTTGTTTGTTTGTTAGTTGTTTTATTAAAAAAAATAAAACCGACTTGTCGGAAAAAAGGTCGAAATTGCACACGAAAAGTTAACATTAATCGCGACGACGCCCCATCTCACTTATTTCGAACAAAACGACTGTGGAAGTTTGTTAAGTCGGTGAGAGCTGCGCCTCATCATTTCACACAACGCACTCTGTCTGTGTGTCGTGAAAAGTCTGGCGGCGACTTTTTAAATATGCCAGTCGTTTTGTTCGACCGAAGTGATGGGGCGTCGTCGCCGCGATTAATGTTAACTTTTCGTCTGCAATTTCGACCTTTTTCCTTGCATGTCGGTTTTGAAATTGTTTTATTTAAAACTTTTTAGTTCGACTTATACATATAACACAGTCCAACAAAATGAAACTTTTTTTCTGTTCTGCAATATCCACTGGGTGATTCTTGTAGAGTTTTTCGCCCTGAACACGAATCCACAAACCGTTTGTCGCCATCACCCTCAATTTTTGAGAAATTCGATTTTGAAAAAAAATGCAAATTTTCAACTTTAAACATCTTCTGTGTCGAAACGGTAATAGTTATTCGGTTGTTCGTTGCGTCAAATTATTCTACGAACCCTCCCGAATACAACGATATAAGTTATTATTGCATTATGATCATTTAAATTTGTTTAAACAACAATCAAAGGGGAAATGACACCTGAAATGCACCAACTTTTGCAGATATCTTTCTATATATTTCCAAAACCAAGGGTCTAGGAAAAAATCTGACTACTCCACGCAATGCAGCAGACATTTTTCCATTGGAAAGCATCAACAGAAGTGGTAAGTCACGTTTTGTTTTCAATACAGAAGCGAAATAGTTTGGCAAAACGCGCGGTGCCAGCAGTGGTACTCAGGCGCGTTAAGCGATTGTGTTACGCTGAGCGGCAGTGGACCGCGCGCCGCCGTTGACTACCACTGTCGACAACGCGCGTTTTGCCAAATTATTTCGCTTCTGTATTGAAAACAAAACGTGACTTACCAGTTTTGTTGATGATTTCCGAAGGAAAAATGTCTGCTGCATCGCGTGGAATGGTCAGATTTTTTCCTAGACCCTTAGTTTTGGAAATAAATTGAAAGATATCTTCAAAAATGGGTGCATTTCGGGTGTCATTTTCCCTTTGATAGTTGTTTAAACATATTTATATGATCATAATGCAATAATAACTTATATCGTTGTATTCGGGAGGGTTCATAGAATAATTTGACGCAACGAGCAACCGAATAACTATTACCGTTTCGACACAAAAAATGTTCAAAGTTGAAAATTTGCAGTTTTTTTTAAAATCGAATTTCTCAAAAAACCGAGTGTGATAGAGCATTTCTGCTTGCGGATTCGTGTTCAGGGCCAAAAACTCTACAAGAAACGCCCAGCGGATATTGCAGACCAAAAATCGTGTTGGACAGTGTAATATAGGTACAAATAAAGATATATATTTGCACAACATCCGGAGGAGATATGCGCGTACGAACATGAAATAATAATAATTATGGCGGACAAGTCGGGGGGAACGGATATATCGACACAGGCTCGTAGGATTCGTTATTCTATTTTCAAACGCAATTACACAATTATAAAGTAGCAGATTTAGTATATCATTATTAAGAGGCAAAATAAATGGCTCGAACCTAACATAAAATGGCTATTAAAAATAATATAGATATTACTTATTTTATCAGAACAAACCTAAAATGTTTAGAATTTTATGCCGATTCAGGAAAACTGGTCGATATTTGCTTTAAGACAATATTTACTGTAAATCGGGTTGAAAACTGAAGTCATGACATCTGACCACCTCCCCCGAGGTGCCGGGAGAAATGGTTTTCGTCGTTGGCAGAGACCACTCACATAATTAATCATGGAAAATTAACAAAGGATAAAGCAAAATTATTTATCAGTGAATACAACTACGGATTCATTGATATTTAATTTGTTTACGCCAAACAAGTAAAGAACACATCAAAGAAAAAGTGAATTAGCTACTGGCGATTAGCAAGGCAAATGAATACAAAAGTGAATAAATAAACTAAATAAACCAAAATAATAATAAAATAATAATAAAAAATAAAAAAATAATAAAAAAAATCATAGCTCGACCATCTCACCTTTCTGCAAGCGAGACATGGTCTTCTCCTTAGCTTTGAGAGGAAGAGTTAATATGGCCAAATACTTTTGCTGCATTGTCCCTGAATATCTCTACTATCTTATTATTCCAACCAACCAAAGGAAAATAAACTTAGAAGTATATTTTAAATACGATTCTGTACAACCGCTGTTTGACAGAAGAGGTTAAATGTAACATCAATTTACCTTTTATAGCCTATAAATCCAGAAAACACACAGAAGGAAGCGAAATAACGCTATTCATTCAACTATTTGGCTTCTAGAGAAGTAATTGGTCTGCACTTTAATGCATTTTTACGTATAGACTCTGAAATATAGCGACACGACCAACTCTCCGTCCCGACCGCGTCTCCCGGATTTACCCTATGTTGTTAGTCCGTTTGGTTTCCTGTAATATTCGTAATCTAGTAATCGAGTTTCTGCGCGCGCGCGATCGTGTTGAATAATTGTAAGAGCGAGAGAGAGTGGCTGTTTCTGTTTTCCGTGAATTTCTGATTGAAGGGGCGCGGCAGGTAGTGTCGTGCGAGAGACACGCGCGTCTCAAGCCGGGTCCAGACCTGAATGCGTATACGCTGAGTAGGCTGAGCGCGCACGAATGACGCATGCGGAGGGGTCGAAAGTACCATTGTGTCTTTCTTCACCAACTACTGTGCTTAACTTAGCCCACTCCGCAGTCGTAAAGATGGTGTGATACATAGTTAGCTAAATAAACATACAGCTCAACCCTCCGAGTCATCCTGTTTACCAATACAGAGTGATTGTTCACCGACGCGTGTCAAAGAGTTGCCACCTGGTACCCCGTACCAGGTATGGCAGACAAGGCAGCCCGTACAGTTTTTCCCTCCATGTGTTTGATTTTTCTTCCTGGGTCCCCCCGCAAGACATCTTACCAGTTTGGAAAGTAGAAAGGTCGTGAAATCGGTATCATGTTAAAACAAACATAGGGTAAACTCGGATAAATCCGTGGTATAGGTTATAACGTGATACTTCCGTGAGTCCCGTAGACATTTCGAACCGTAGGCGTAGGTATATACATTGGAAAGGTCTGTGGGACACTCTTCGTTTATTACCACCTTGTCTTGCTTCTTTAAACTACTCGACACCCCCAATTGTAAGGACGACAACAAGTCATGGTGGTGTGAGGGACAGGGATGCACCACTACAGTTGTTTACCCCATGTGGGTGAGCCATTCCTTTGATGGTGCGGGACTTTACCAACATCGGCTGGGAAGAGCCCGAACATCGCAGCGAGCCTGACTTTCCTTTGGTCGAGGGTCCCGCGGTCCCTTCCTCGGTGTCATATGGCAGGCAAACCTTTCGTCTGCACTACTCTAAACACTCTCTGTCCTTCTGTCCTTAGCGGTCGCGAGCCACGAGACTCTGTCGAGACTGGCGAAGAAGATCGCTAGAAATATACGTTCGACACGTAGGAACTATACGGAATTAGGGAGTCTCAAGTGAACGCGTGTTTATACTGCAGAGATAAGGGATCCGCCTTTAATTTGAACCACGTGCAGTCAGCGAGCAATACATTTTCTTCCTCTGTCTCTGCAGGAGGCGTATTGATAGCGGATAATACTTTGTAGTTGCTATATTGGTGGCATTTTTCTCACGTGCGTCGAGATAAAAGCGGGCTCAGAGCCAGGCAAAAATTCATTCATCTTTACGATGGGTAATTTATTATTTTTCCAAGAACGTTTCGACAACATCTATTTGCCAGATTTCTAAAGGGCAATCGATTTTATGGGGTCTTTAAGAATTTTAGACATTGTATATTGCTCTGTCGCCGGGTAGTACGTACGATGGCTTCGGACCCGCACGTAGGTATGTACTGTTGTTAATCGCCACGCCGACTAGCGGGACAATACGGCCATAAACCGCGATCTTAGCGAAACGGTCCGGCCGATCGGCCCTGGTAAGTTTTTGGCAACCATTCAAGGTCTACTTCGTCAAGGGTGAGAGGGTTCCTCCTCTACGAACGAAGTCACTGAAGGAAAGTCCCCCCTTTTCGAGGAACGGTGTTCCCAATGTATGTTTCATAATTATATTAAAACTACAATTACTTTCATGCATATGAAAAAGATGTCACCAATAGAGCAATTAAAAAGTATTGTCCACCATCAATTCGCCACCTGCAGGCTGGAGGGACGCCTGGTTCCCGCCTGCGTCGTCTTCTCCTCGAATTGAAGACGGATCCCATATCTTTCGAGTAACCACGCGCTCCAATATCAAAACAAAATCAGGCACAGGCGTATGCAGTGCGAGAAAGGGTGAGGCGCAGGGGGTAGATTATATTATGACCAATCGGACTTGCATTCGTTGCAGACGCAACGTTTTCACCTCTTCATAGTAATATTTTCTCTTTATGACCCACGTTTTCTCGCAGCGCATATGTCAGTACGTACTTTTGTTTTGATATTGTAGCACGTGCTTATACTGAAGAGATAAGAGATCAGTCTCCAATTCGAAGGGAAGACGTCACAGGCGGGATCACGCGCAGTGCAGCGGACACCTCATTTTCTACCTGCGTCCCTCCACGAGGCTTATTGCTGCCCCCCCCCCCCCCGAGTAATCTCGTGTGATTTTTTAACACGACAGCGAGTCGGCCTGGCTGTATGAATTAAGAACAATGCAGGATGTAGTGAAGAAAAGAAAGACAAATTATTCAGTAAAATAGAGCTTTAAAGTCTATCATATGTTAATTGCATTATTATTATTCAAAATGTAATTTTTAAATTTTTGATTATCTGTTTATGTCAATATTAGCAATGGATTAAATTTATTTAGTCTATGCCTGCAATAATTTCTGTAGGAGTTTCGTAAAAATCACCGAAACCAGGAAACTTTGAAGATTTGTATTTTTTAAACAATTTCGAATCTGCAAAAATGAGGACTTAACCCTCCCTAATTTCATATGGACTACCATATATGTATTTCAATATCATGAAAATCCGAGGCATCGAGGATTTTAGAAAAGTATCACATTCTGCCTCTATCTTCCACGCTGAACGCAATGCACTTCAAACCAGTGATGGGCAAAAAATTATTTCAAATAAAAATTTGTGTATGAAATTTCTCTGCTTCAAACTCCCTTTGATCTGTGGAAGAAAACCGACAACGGTCGGCTCAGGCCATGTGCCTTCGCCGGCATGCACGAGTCGGGTCGCATGCG
This sequence comes from Andrena praecox, assembly GCA_963932275.1. Taxonomy (NCBI): domain Eukaryota; kingdom Metazoa; phylum Arthropoda; class Insecta; order Hymenoptera; family Andrenidae; genus Andrena; species Andrena praecox. The sequence continues at coordinate 46,463,359 of OZ010729.1, read as the reverse complement.
CCGAATCACCACGAATGACCCGTCCACACTAGCATATGCGTTCACGCTCAACCTTTCAGACGTAGAAGCATGCGCCAGGGGCTACCGTTTCACCCGTCCACATCAGAATATTCGTGCGCGCTCAGCCTGCTCAACGTATACTCATTCAGGTCTGGACCCGGCTTCACGTGCGCAGATTGCGCGGCGTTAAGAATTGACACACGTGAATTGAGAATCGTGGAGATTATTATAGGAGTTGCGGTCGAGGAGTTGTTATCGCGTCGCAGTCGAATTGAGAAGCAGCTAGGACGATGGCCGTCAATATTGAAGAATGTAAGGGATAGCTCGAGATGCGTTTCGACGTCGTCAATAGGGTAAGTGTGGGTATTACTGCGGACTTTTAAGGTAGGTTAACTTTAAAACCCTCGATACGGCGTTCAAATGAATGAAAGTTCCTCCTTCTTTTTTTAAAAGAAAGGTGGGACCTTAATAATTCCATAAAAAAATATAAGGGCGGGGTAATAAGCACAGTTAATTAAAAACAAAGAGATTTGTCGATCAATGGCATTGCATGAGTTACTGCGGACATGCATGTATTACTGCGTGCCAGTTACTGCGCATGTATTACTGCGGTCTGATGTCAGGCCAAACATAACCGTCATAACTGGGCTTCTACATGCTTTGCATTTTATAATCGTATTTTGATAAATTATGACAAGAATAAGTAATTACATTTATAGAAATTTCAAGAAAAATAAATTTAAATGCAGTAGTAGGTCCGCAGTAATACATGCACATGGTGTCAAGTAGTGCACCTAATACTGCGGTGAGAAATAAAACTTAAAACTAAAATGTAGACGACTGATTTACTGTTTTTCTGAAAAAATAACTCTTATTCTATCGAGCAATACCGCTACAGTACATGTATTACTGTTAATAACAAAAATATAAATGTTTTTCAAGTAGGTGTTCATGACCGCCATATCGGAAATCGACCGAAGTTTCGCCTTGACGAATTTCAAACTACGATAAAAGAATTAATAATAACATTGCTGTACATACTTATTAATAATTATCTGTAATAGAGTTTAAAATAATTTTATCAAAAATTTTCAAGAGATTATGTACTTTCCAACACTAAATATGATCTGTTTTAGAATATCCGCAGTAATCGGGACATCCGCAGTAATACCCACACCTACCCTATTGAAGAATGTAAGGAATTACTCGAGATGCGTTTCGACGTCGTCAATATTGAAGAATGTAAGGAATTGTTCGAGATTGGTTTCTCTGTTATAGGACGAACGAAAAGCGTGATTCTGGCTCGAAATTACTTTCAGCGGTCTTGCCCCCCGTAAATATCGTATAGTGCGCGCGCGTTTTAGTCGACTTGCTAGATGTCGCGTGAAATCAATTTGTCGCGAGCAGAGATTGGTTGTTGGAATTCTAGTTTTATTCCTTTGAGATCTCAAAAAGTTGTGTTGCTGTTGTTACTATGATTCTCGTTATTTCGCTTGAGACTATGTGAGAAATGAGTTTGTCGCGCCGTTAGGCACGGAAAAAGTCCGATTTAAAATAAATTCATCCTATTTACAAATTCATTTGTTGGGTTGGTTGTGTGTATGATTACTAACTAACTAAGAATATGCGCTACGCTGCCTTTAAGAGGAATGTTATGCTACCCTATGCTATTTACTAATCGACGTTCGCCATTCCCGAGGGTGGCGCGCTTGTTGCGGCGCATGCCTCGGGCGAACTTGTATCATCGGCAGCCGGCCGAATTTAGCGCGCGATCTGAAAAGGGAGGTTTTTCGAATTTATTCGTCGGCGTTGATATAGAGACGCGCGATCTAGAGTCAGTGATGTTGAAATAGACTATGTGGGAAATGAGTTTGTCGCGCCGTTAGGCACGCAATTCATCGCGTTTATATTTACAAAAATTCATTTTTAAGTTGAGTTGGGTCGCGCATTTCTTACGTTTTCTTACTAGGGGGGAGAGGGTTTCAGGTAGCGTCTTACGTAATATTATTTTAACCGAAATTTTTAATACAAGTAGTCTAAAAAACGAGGTTTCATCACACACCTGTTACATAATTTTGTTTTAAAGCGTGCAAAAATTGACGTTCCTTCATCACAGAAATAAAGCGAGAAAATAAAGATGCAGCCGTTCTTCCCTTTCCCCTTCATACACGACTGCGCGTCGCGCTAGTCTTCGAAACAAAAATATGCGGAGGAGGCGCGAGCCTACTACCACGTGATTGCAGTCGTCAATTGTCAAACCACGCATAGTTGTAACCTACAACACGACAGGTTAAGTGAACGGAATAAATTTCGTCGACGCGCGAATCCTTTTATCCCTGGATAACTTCATTTAATTCAAATGGGACCGATAGATTTGGCTGACGTTTATCAGCGATTTTTCAAATCTGTCAAGGCAGCTAATACGGATCACAAAAATGAAAATGTCCAAAAGAAAGCGAATTCTGAATGGCATGAAGCAAAAAAACATTTTGTTGATGATAAAAAAGGATTTGTAGACATTATAAAAAGTCGTATTGACTTTTACAATACTCAAAATAAACAGAAAAAAATTAGTATTCTAACATATTTTACGAAGGTAAGTAGAAATACAGTATCTGATCAAAATTTTAATTATAAATATTCTTGAAAAATGATTAACACATTACATATAAATTCTACATTGCATACGGGATCCCAGAAAAAAGATAGTTAGAAATTTTAAATACAGATCTTTTTACAAAATTAATACCGTATATCCAATAAACTTACTAAATAATCTAATGTTTCGAAACGTTGGAACTAAATGATTTTCTTTTACGTTAAAAAACGTGAATAAGAAAAATTACATACTTTTAATATTTAAAAATAAATATACTATGTATAATTTAATCATTTCACTCGTTATCATTAAAAAAACAAGATTACCGATTAATTAAAGATGAAATGTTTTTTAATATAGTTTCAGCTATAGTTCCTTTAAAAGTCATTTTACTTGTGTTCTATACAAATCGATTATAATTTTGTTTAACTATGTATTTTAAAGAAATAAAAATAATTGTCTTTAAAATTTAATATTTTCAATTTTTTAAGGCTCAACACACATCCAAACAACAAAGTACTCTCGACAATGAAAGTGCTCTCGATAAAGAAACTGCTGTCGATAAACAAATTACTCTCGAAAAACAAATTACTCTTGATAATCCACTACCGGAAGGTTCTAAGGAAAATTTTAACGATTCATTAGCTCCTTCCAACATTCTCAAGAGACACTATCCAAAGCCTGCTCAAGATGTGGTCACCAAAAAAGTTCAAATCTTAGAAAATAAATTGAATGTTCAAATACTCCCCCGACATGCCAATCTCGGAGGTAACACATCTCAAAGTGACATAAAGAAAACTAAAAGGCATTTAGCAGATGTGCAAAAAGAATTAAAAAATAAACAGCGAAATGCAGAATACCAGCAGAAATTTAGGTTAACCCATAAACAAAAATTAATTCAAATTTGTACTTCTAATGCGACCGCTGCTTCAGTTTTAAAAATTCGTGAAAAGGTTGGAAGACCTCGGGTAGAGGAGGACCAGCCAGAGATTTTCAAAGTAATTTTAGAATTAGCAAGTTTCGGTGGAGCTACACACGAACGCCGTCGAACGGAAGAAGTGAGATCTTGCAAAACGTTAGATGATTTGCATGAAAAGCTCCTAAAGATGGGATTTAATTTATCGAGAAATGCGGCATACTTAAGACTTCTACCTAGAAATTCAAAAACGCTAGAAGGAAAGAGGCATGTTACCACGGTTCCGGTAAAACTTTGCAGGGCCCAAAACGATAGCCACAAATCACACCCTGATGGTCAATTTTGTACTGCATCAATTCGCTATTTAGAATCATTGGCATCAATGCTCGGATCTCAGCAGGTGGCATTTATCTCCCAGGATGACAAGGCGAGAGTGCCCATTGGCTTAAAAGCTGCACAAAAGCAGGTCCCCAATCCTTATGCACGTGGAATATAGAGTTAAACTTCCTGACCATGATTGGGTCATAGCCGAGAAGCATAAGCTCATTCCCTCTGTTTATGCAGGGATAGTTATTAAACCGCGAGGATTGGGACACCCGGAAGCTGTATCCTACTCAGGACCTACTTATATCGCGATAAGAAGTGGGAAACACGACTCCTCAACTGCAGCGAGTCATGCCGCTGATTTTAAACGCTTGTTGGAGTTACAGGAGTTTGAAAGCATTCTGAAATTCCGAAATCGTATTAAACCAATAATTATTATCTCTTCCGATGGAGGACCTGACGAGAATCCAAGGTTTCCGAAGGTAATTGCACTTGCAATTCAACATTTCAAGGATTATGACTTAGATGCCATATTTGTTGTCACTAATGCACCTGGTCGCAGTGCTTTCAATCGTGTAGAAAGGAGGATGGCTCCACTGAGTAGCCAACTTTAGGGTGTTATTTTACGCCATGATAATTATGGTACCCATCTAGATAGTAGTGGGAAAACAATTAATAAAGAACTCGAACGCCAAAATTTTGCAAGCGCTGGAGTCACGCTTGCCAACATATGGAGCGAGATGGTTATAGATGGTTATGCAGTATTGGCGGAATTCAAACACCCCGTCGATAATCTTGATGTAGGTACCTCCAGAAGTGGATGATGTTTGGTATGCGATGCACGTACGTGAATCGCAATATCTTTTGCAGGTCAGCAAATGCAAAGACGCCAAATGTTGCGGCTCGCTAAGAAGTAACCTCCATTCTATCTTGCCCAACGGTTTCCTTCCAGCTCCTTGTCGCGTTAGACAAGATGAAGCAACAGGAACATTGACATTAGCAAGTCCTAACGATAAAAGTGATGATTCAAAATTCTTGCCTCTTTTTCAAAGATTGGCTCTAGAAAACTTTGTGCTCTCCAAATTAACCACAAAATTTAAACATATGCCCTACGACTATTTTTGTTTGACAGTTCAATCTCAACTAGAAGGGAGAATATGTGAAACGTGCGGACACTATTTTGCAACCAAAAAAGCAGCCGCCTCGCACATAAAATCTCTCAAGCATCGTGTAATATCCTCTCGATTGGCGAAGAATGTATTAAAATCAATAAAATCTGAACGCATCGAAGCTCGGCGCAACGACGAATTTCTCTATATCTTCCGAGATCAGGACACTGGAGCAGAAGATGCAGAATGGATACCTGCGAACGAGGTGGATGTTAAAGAAATTAGAGAAAATAGGTTCCCCGAAATAGATTCACTTCCTATCATAAAGTCAGTTGGGGATTGGATCCAAAATCCATGGACAAGCGAAGAACTTTAAATTCACATAATTTTAATTGGTACTCGATGTTTCTAAAAAGAATAAATATAAATTATATTATTAATGTTCCAGAAAAGTAATTTTAGTATAATTTCCCGAAACCGAGATAAATGAATTATATAAACGTTTAAAAGAATTTTCTTAACTGAAAAAATTGAATGTAAAAAATATTACGTAAGAAAGGGGGGGGGAGGGGTGGAATATAAAATCTTACGAATTCTTATACGGGGGGGGGGGGGGTAAGAAATCGCCAAAATTACCCTTACGTAATTTAAGGACGGCCCCTTACGATCTATAATTCAGCGCCGTTCAGGAGTTGCCGCGTAGGGCAACTGGTCAGACAGCCCGGGGCAAACACTTGCTGGCGGCGCGCAAGCCACACCACCCCGGGCAATACGGTACAGATGCCTAGGATGAACAAGGACCGTCGCCTCCCTACGCATCTGCGAGCCTGTACTCCCGCCACAACCATTCCTCCCCACTCCGCTCTAACGATAGCTGACGTCACTGCCCCGAGCTTTGCTCGCAGCGTTTGCCCCGGGCAAATGCGGCTGCCCATGCCCTGAAAACGGTAGCCTGACCGGCGCTGATCTACATACAGGGTGTCCCAGAATTGAGGGACATCCCGGAACATGCAATATCCTGATGCAAAAAGACATCGAAAAGTCCTTAGCCGTTTTGGGATCCGGGGTTTGGTTTTCGAGATATTAACAAAAAACCCCGACCAATCAGAGCGCGCGCCTTCCGCTGGAGGTCCCGCGCTAGCGTGGCCGCGCGCCGGGCCGCGCTGCGACTACGAACAAGCAAGGCGGCATGCATCGAAGGAAATTGCGTAGAATGGTAAATGAAAAAGACGTAACAAAAAAATCCAACCTTTTGCCATGGTTTGTTTGCCATTTAAAGTGAATAATGAATAAAGGATAAATGGATGAAAATCACGTGTAACGTAAAAAGACGAATACAACTTTTTTTTTAGAAGATTCGAAAATAATAATTATTTGAAGTGGGAGGATAAGGAATACGTAAAATTCCTTGTGTTAATAACATATTCACGAAAAGGTAATGTAACAGGAAATTAACGAAAAGTGATCGTAGTTCGTTTTTGTGATAAAAATCCGTAGTTGAATATTAACGGCCAACACTGTTGTTGATAATGAATAAGTTGGTTTAAAAACTCGGAAGAAAAATTTACGTACGGAAATTTGGAGAATTATCTCCGGAAATGAGCCGTAGCCTGCGTTAAATTTAAAAAATAATAGTCGCCAATAATGTAACTAAAACTCACCCTTTCGGAAATTCACCTGCAGCTTAAAAACCTGGGTGACTAGGTCACTGAACCGATCCTGGTCATCGCCGCGTGCACAGCTGATCTCAGGTACACGACACCATCCAAAGTTAAGGGTCGCAACGTCAAGTGCGTCCGGGTTAATGCACCGAATATTCACTTCACTGCACGGCTACTAACACTGATCACTTAATTTATTTTTCATGGAACGTGTTGTTGCTACGTTATAAAAATTGGTGGAAATGAATTTTTACTTGGCGTTCGGAGCCGTGGGTAATTCCCCCGCAAATTCTCACGCTGCAGCACTTGCGTCCTCGTTGTTCGGGGGGTACACACAGAACATCGCGTAATACTCTCGAGCAGAGAACATTTGTCTGCGACGCGATTGCTAACTGCTGACTGACAAGATTTTTTCCAAGCGACTTCTTCTACCCCCAAATAGTTTCTCTCGTTCCATTATGAGTTGACCCCCACCAGGCCAAGAGGCTTCAGGTAAAAAGAAGCCAGCACATTTTCGGAACACACGTGTTTTGCACAAGTGCAACGAAAACTTTCACAAAAGCCCGTGCTCCGTCCTTCTACTGCCAATGTACCCATTGCTTCGAGATAGAAAACAGACACCACGTGTATCGGTTCGAAAGGGTCCGAAGAGAAGAGAAACAGAAAGTCTTCGAGTTGCTATAAAGAAAAAAAATCCTGCTTCCTGTTTCCCTTTTCCGATACCCTGAGTTCACGTCTGCTACGAGGCGGAACCAAGTAAGTCATAAATTATCCGAAACTGTAGGAAACCGTTCTCTACCGCCGACTTGCGGGACAATACGGTCATAAACCGCGACCCTGGCGAAATGCTCTGGCTGATCAGCCTGATTAATTTTGGAGAACTAGAAATTACAGAGTATTATCCAGCATCAATACGTCTCGCGGAGAGACACAGGAAAAGAAGGGATAGTCCGCTGACTGCGCGTAGTCCCGCCTGCTTCGTCCTACCCTCAAATTAAAGACGGATCCCTTGTCTCTCGAGTATAAACACGTGCTCGAATTTCAAAACACAAGCACGCGTCGACGTATTCGGTGCGAGAGACTGTGGGCTTGAGGTCCGATTGGCCCCAAACTAACCAATCTGCCCTGCATCCCTCCCAAACGGCCACTGTCCTTAAGAGGCCCTCTTCACAGCGATATCTCCTCCACAAGGCCCACCTTCTCTCGCACGGAATACGTCGACGCATGCTTTTGTTTGGAAATTCGAGCGCGTGTTTAGACACGAGAGATAAGCAGGCCCGATTGGTTAGTTCAGGACCAATCTCCTCCCCAAGGCCCACCTTCTCTCGAACGGAATACGTCGACGCAAGCTTTTGTTTGGAAATTCGAGCGCGTGTTTAGACACGAGAGATAAGTAGGCCCAAATGGCTAGTTCAGGACCAATCGAACTTCAAGCCCGCCTTCTCTCGCACGGAATACGTCAACGCGTATTGTCCCTGAATTGGGGGACAACCCGGGACATGTATTATCCTGATGCCAGAAGACATCGAAATGTCCTTTACCGTTTCACGTCGAGGTCACGGTTGTAAAAATCACAAAAAGTACTACCACATTCGCTGATATGTTTTCTGTAAATTAAGCTTATTTCTAGAGTAATGCAGCTGATATTAACGTCGCAGTAACCTGTTAAAGGCCCCGTGGTGCGCCCCGTCTCAGGTAAAGCAACCGCGCGCGATTACAGTCAGCTGACCGTACCGCTACCATCCCACATTTCTTCAGTGAGGTCAAAAAACAGATCGACAGAATTTCAGGAGAATTTTACTAACCCACTCTTGGCCAATGATACTGTTTTTATAATAATCAGATTTATAAGTTCCAGCTTGTCCTTATCTTGATTATTTGTTGAAAAAGTGTCATTGCTCAACGGAAACCACGAGAAGGTGGTGGGCTTTTTCCATCAGGAGAGGATAAGGATGGGTCAGGAGGATGGCATGGATAAGAGTCAAATGACGGGGCTAACGGTTGGAAGTAAGAAGGCAGTCGAAAGTACTTATATCGTGTCCCAATTTCAATAAAATTCGAGTTATGGAGAGAAAGCAGTGATCGATTTTCCGTGGAATTATCTTAGTGTATGTAACTCACTTCACTAAAAACCAGCACTCACTTCACTAAAAACCAGCACTCACTTCACTAAAAACCAGCACTCACTTCACTAAAAACTAGCACTCACTTCACTAAAAACCAGCACTCACTTCACTAAAAACCAGCACTCACTCACTCACTCACTCACTCACTCACACACTCACTCACTGGTATTATTAATGTACACTCTGTTGCACTACACTTCTCACAATAAATGTTCAAACAGGTCTCCCTCTGTCTCTACGCACTTTTGAAGCCTTCTGATGGAGGAATTGCGAACATTCTCGCACACCCCTTGTTCTCTAATAGCTTCAAATGCCGCGATTATCCGTTGTCGTAATATTTCTACGGTATCAATTTCAATTGAGTATACCTTATGTTTTACATACCCCCAGAGGAAGAAGTCCAAGGGAGTAAGATCTGGAGATCGTGGTGGCCAATTTATTGCACCTGCACGACCTATCCAACGACCCGCGTAGACATTATTTAAAAAGTCCTTCACAATATTCGCAAAGTGTGGTCCAGCTCCATCTTGCTGGTACCACATGTTCCGCCGCACATCCAATGCAACATCTTCCAAAACAATCGGCAAATCGTTCTGCAAAAAATTTAAATACGCCTCACCTGTCAATCTTGATGGTAGAAAGAAAGGGCCCAAAATGTGATCACCAATTATCCCAGCCCAAACGTTGAGGGTCCACTGAGTTTGATAACTTCTGATGGTGGTTGCATGTGGATTATCATAACTCCACACATGTGAATTTCTTGTGTTGAAAACACCTTCTCGCGTGAACGTACTTTCGTCTGTCCACAGAATCCTTTTTAAGGTGTCTGGATTTTCTTCATACGCGTTCAAGAGCCACTGACAAAACGCCACTCGAACTGGCATGTCGCGAGGCAGTAGTGCTTGTACACGATGCAGGTGGTATGGATACAATCCTTCTTCTTGTAAAATACGATGTGCCGTCGATTTCGGTATTCCTGATCTTCTTTCAATGTCACGCACACTTATTGTTGGATTTTCTTCCACGAAATCGATCACTGCTTCCTCATTTTCCACGGACTCGTTGCTTCTTGTTCTTCCCCTCGTACTGTTATCAGAACGAAATTGACCAGTCCTTCTTACGTTCCATATCAACCCCGTCATTATTTTCCTGGTTATGGGACGCCGATTGGGAAACTTCTCATTGTATGCGCGTACAGCAGCCACGATGTTGGTGTCACAGCTCCCGTACACCACGAACATATCGTAATACTCTTCGTTGGTATACATTGTCTGCCAAATGTACGATGATAGCTCTGTTAAAATCCGTTCGCTTTCGCTCCAGAAACAGTTCTGACTGTCCCATGCCAGGTATTACCAGTCGTGCCCCCACAACGTCCTCGAAGATAGGTACATTATTGGTCATTTCAATATTTGGAAAACAAAGAGATAGGTTGTGGAAGGGATAGACAGGCGAAGGAACGGTGTCGGTTAGGCGAAAACGTTATGATCATTTCGTTATAAAATTTATTATGAGGGTAAGTAAGGAAACGTACCACGGGGGTGCTATTGACAGTGCGTTTCGTTTCTATCCTCTCCGCCCTTTGTTTCGTTCGTAAAACTCATTTCGAATACTAAGGGGTTAATCGGTATACTGCTTCATTATCGGGTGGGACAACATGGTGACCGGGGCGCACTGTTCTCGACCGTCGACTCAGGGAACAATACGGTCATAAACCGCGTCCTTCTTTAGACTACGTTGACGACCAACGCAGTTAATTTTTACGATTGGTCAGAAACAATGTCAAAGAAGTAATACAGAAACGTGGGAAGTACGTCAATCGAAAGAATTGAGGTACATGGCCGGTCAGTAGTGTTTAAAATTTATGACCGGGCCTTCTTACTTCCAACCGTTAGCCCCGTCATTTGACTCTTATCCATGCCATCCTCCTGACCCATCCTTATCCTCTCCTGATGGAAAAAGCCCACCACCTTCTCGTGGTTTCCGTTGAGCAATGACACTTTTTCAACAAATAATCAAGATAAGGACAAGCTGGAACTTATAAATCTGATTATTATAAAAACAGTATCATTGGCCAAGAGTGGGTTAGTAAAATTCTCCTGAAATTCTGTCGATCTGTTTTTTGACCTCACTGAAGAAATGTGGGATGGTAGCGGTACGGTCAGCTGACTGTAATCGCGCGCGGTTGCTTTACCTGAGACGGGGCGCACCACGGGGCCTTTAACAGGTTACTGCGACGTTAATATCAGCTGCATTACTCTAGAAATAAGCTTAATTTACAGAAAACATATCAGCGAATGTGGTAGTACTTTTTGTGATTTTTACAACCGTGACCTCGACGTGAAACGGTAAAGGACATTTCGATGTCTTCTGGCATCAGGATAATACATGTCCCGGGTTGTCCCCCAATTCAGGGACAATACGCGTTGACGTATTCCGTGCGAGAGAAGGCGGGCTTGAAGTTCGATTGGTCCTGAACTAGCCATTTGGGCCTACTTATCTCTCGTGTCTAAACACGCGCTCGAATTTCCAAACAAAAGCTTGCGTCGACGTATTCCGTTCGAGAGAAGGTGGGCCTTGGGGAGGAGATTGGTCCTGAACTAACCAATCGGGCCTGCTTATCTCTCGTGTCTAAACACGCGCTCGAATTTCCAAACAAAAGCATGCGTCGACGTATTCCGTGCGAGAGAAGGTGGGCCTTGTGGAGGAGATATCGCTGTGAAGAGGGCCTCTTAAGGACAGTGGCCGTTTGGGAGGGATGCAGGGCAGATTGGTTAGTTTGGGGCCAATCGGACCTCAAGCCCACAGTCTCTCGCACCGAATACGTCGACGCGTGCTTGTGTTTTGAAATTCGAGCACGTGTTTATACTCGAGAGACAAGGGATCCGTCTTTAATTTGAGGGTAGGACGAAGCAGGCGGGACTACGCGCAGTCAGCGGACTATCCCTTCTTTTCCTGTGTCTCTCCGCGAGACGTATTGATGCTGGATAATACTCTGTAATTTCTAGTTCTCCAAAATTAATCAGGCTGATCAGCCAGAGCATTTCGCCAGGGTCGCCGTTTATGACCGTATTGTCCCGCAAGTCGGCGGTAGAGAACGGTTTCCTACAGTTTCGGATAATTTATGACTTACTTGGTTCCGCCTCGTAGCAGACGTGAACTCAGGGTATCGGAAAAGGGAAACAGGAAGCAGGATTTTTTTTCTTTATAGCAACTCGAAGACTTTCTGTTTCTCTTCTCTTCGGACCCTTTCGAACCGATACACGTGGTGTCTGTTTTCTATCTCGAAGCAATGGGTACATTGGCAGTAGAAGGACGGAGCACGGGCTTTTGTGAAAGTTTTCGTTGCACTTGTGCAAAACACGTGTGTTCCGAAAATGTGCTGGCTTCTTTTTACCTGAAGCCTCTTGGCCTGGTGGGGGTCAACTCATAATGGAACGAGAGAAACTATTTGGGGGTAGAAGAAGTCGCTTGGAAAAAATCTTGTCAGTCAGCAGTTAGCAATCGCGTCGCAGACAAATGTTCTCTGCTCGAGAGTATTACGCGATGTTCTGTGTGTACCCCCCGAACAACGAGGACGCAAGTGCTGCAGCGTGAGAATTTGCGGGGGAATTACCCACGGCTCCGAACGCCAAGTAAAAATTCATTTCCACCAATTTTTATAACGTAGCAACAACACGTTCCATGAAAAATAAATTAAGTGATCAGTGTTAGTAGCCGTGCAGTGAAGTGAATATTCGGTGCATTAACCCGGACGCACTTGACGTTGCGACCCTTAACTTTGGATGGTGTCGTGTACCTGAGATCAGCTGTGCACGCGGCGATGACCAGGATCGGTTCAGTGACCTAGTCACCCAGGTTTTTAAGCTGCAGGTGAATTTCCGAAAGGGTGAGTTTTAGTTACATTATTGGCGACTATTATTTTTTAAATTTAACGCAGGCTACGGCTCATTTCCGGAGATAATTCTCCAAATTTCCGTACGTAAATTTTTCTTCCGAGTTTTTAAACCAACTTATTCATTATCAACAACAGTGTTGGCCGTTAATATTCAACTACGGATTTTTATCACAAAAACGAACTACGATCACTTTTCGTTAATTTCCTGTTACATTACCTTTTCGTGAATATGTTATTAACACAAGGAATTTTACGTATTCCTTATCCTCCCACTTCAAATAATTATTATTTTCGAATCTTCTAAAAAAAAAGTTGTATTCGTCTTTTTACGTTACACGTGATTTTCATCCATTTATCCTTTATTCATTATTCACTTTAAATGGCAAACAAACCATGGCAAAAGGTTGGATTTTTTTGTTACGTCTTTTTCATTTACCATTCTACGCAATTTCCTTCGATGCATGCCGCCTTGCTTGTTCGTAGTCGCAGCGCGGCCCGGCGCGCGGCCACGCTAGCGCGGGACCTCCAGCGGAAGGCGCGCGCTCTGATTGGTCGGGGTTTTTTGTTAATATCTCGAAAACCAAACCCCGGATCCCAAAACGGCTAAGGACTTTTCGATGTCTTTTTGCATCAGGATATTGCATGTTCCGGGATGTCCCTCAATTCTGGGACACCCTGTATACCTCCAGTCACGCCAGACGTAGGAGTCTTCGAGCGTCTGCTGTAACAGCCGCCTAGCCTACTCTGGACGCAGACACACTGCGATGAGTGTCTGTTTTCTTATTTTAATGGCAGAATCTCCTAGCCGGTGTCTGGATGCTGCGCCCAAACGCTAGACTGCTTCAGCAGCAGTCGAAACGTTAATGCACTGCGCTCCATCGCCACAGTGGGACAGAATCCCAAGAAATAATGAAACAAAACTTATGGTATTATGGTAAGAGAAAATAATATGCAAGTAATTGTTGTTTTAATATAATTATGAACCACACATTAGGAACACCGTTCCTCGAAGAGGGTGGACCTCCCCTCCGTGAATTCGTCGGCGGAGAAGGAACCCTCTCCCTCTTGACGAAGTAAAGCAGGTAAATGCCACATCTGGTACCCAAAAACTAATCAGGCTAGTCGGCCAGAGCGTCTCGCTAGGGCCAGGGTCGCGGTTTATGACCATATTGTTCCGCGAGGCGGCGATCAACAACGGTACGCGCGGGTCCGAAGTCATTATATGTATGTACCTTCCTATCCACCGGCAGAGCAATATACGGATTAACACAAGCTACAGAAGGCCTAAAATTCTTAAAGACGGCACCACGTTCTTGATTGCCCTTTAAGAATCTGGCAAACAGGGTCAATCTTTACCGTCTGTAAGAATTTTAGGCCTTCTTCAGCCTGTTTTAATCCGTATATTGCTCTGCCGGTAGGTAGTATATACGATGGCCCCCGATGTCAAACCCTAATTAACCAAATAAGTTGAAAGAAACAGCATGTGGAAAACACGGGTCTTAGCGGTACCCATCTTGCTCGTTTGTTTTCAATAGCGATTGCCGTATCATAAATCTTCGATGTATTAGCCAGACGCGGTCGCTTCAAACGGATAATCGCTAGGTTGGGGATTTCCGCGATCTCGTGCAGCAAATTTGCCGCTTGAGGTCAACTCTCGAAAGGAATGGTCGCGAACGATGCCACTCCGATTTGCGTGAAACTAGGTAGGCTCGTAGAACAGTCAAAAAACAGACACGTATTGTGTTTCGCTGCGGTAATTCAAGTTTAAGGGGTTACACAATTGGATACCATGGATACTGCCATCAGACGGGCTAAGTCAGACCATAGTGGGGATCTTCTAGCTGCGACAGACACAACGAATGGTCCCTAGGCTGAATCTCCTTGCCTGCGAGAGGACGCTGGCTGTCCCTCATCACTGTGGGATTGATTCCCAAGCAATTGGGGAAGAATGCAACATCCCTTATTTCGCATTCAAAAATGCCGAATGTTGACCATTCAACCGTTTTGCTTCCAATTTTACATGGCTTTATAATACACTATTCTGCAGTTTGTGGCAGCGCCGATTTTGCTTATTTGATTCATCATTTTTTTTCGCGGCTGAAAATTGGACGTTTCATTTGGGGTGCTGCCATTTCTTTAAAAATTAACTTTTTTAAAATCGGCCTCGCCAGTAGAAGCATTTGTTCATATATTTCAAGAAACTAATTTGCTTTTTACTGCCGCGTAAACTCTGTTTAATTGGGAGTGGGCAGATATTTTACTAGTGACTTTATGGACGAAGAACATTGTCCCTAATGTCTTTTCCACAAATTAAACTGTAATGCACCTTTACGAGCACAAATCAATCGAACTGTATTCAGAAATAAAAGCCGAAGCATTTTGGTAACCGCCCCCCCCCCCCCGCCTACTCCGTAGATGGGTGAACTTTACTCGAATACAAATTTCAACCAGAACATCAAATTCTGCGGCCTAAAAGACCACCCCTATCAACTTGTTTTTACAATGAATAGTCGTGTGTTATTAACGTAAATATTATTTTCCGCGATTTTGCTGAGAGCCGTACTACTGTGCGTTGTCGAGTACACTGCCGTAAACTTTGATTTTTTAAAATAAGGTTCCCGAAATCGCTCCAGCTTCTTCGAGCCGCTTATTTTGCAGAATAAAGCTCCAGAGAATCTGAGAATATATTTCTCTAATCAACCTGAGGGTGGGAACAGCCTCAATTTCAGGATCAAAACTATAACTTAATCGAATATTGCTATTTGTTATTGAAAGTGAATAAAGTGTAGTGTGCATCTTGGAAAAGAACATTCGGTGTGAATTGAAACAACTATAAACATAAAATGGAATCTCACGAGCAGAGAGGAAATCGTTGGAGCAGAAGGGTGGTGGTTGTTCACGCGCTTACACGGCGGGCCTTTTTCCCAATTCATTCCGCAACGACATCAGTTTTTTGAAAAGCACATGTTCTATTTTTGTGCACCCTTTACCAATGTATATCGGTGTGAAGGTAGTAGAAATGATAGAATACAAATCATGATCGAAATCAAATTTTCAGCATTAATTGTTTGAAAGGAAAAGTTGTGTTATATATTGTCGAGTTAGTCTTTCATGGAAAATTATCATTTCCCCACTAGTACCTACATTTTGCAGGAGCAACATAGTATATATTGTTACGATTTCCGCGCGACATAATATGTGTTTATTGTAGAACAGTAAGAACGGAACATGAACAATATTCAATAACTATTAACAGGAATACAAGTTCTAATATGCAGTGATGAGGGATCGGTATGTCTGTACGCAATGGCGGCTGACTCTCGAATGGCAGCTTGACAGGCGATCGATCCGATCGCCTTCTTCTCGCTGTCTTCTTGTCTTTGTCGCGAGCACCAGCGGGCCATGGAATTCCATCCATAGGGTGTTCGCAACACTGCTCCCCCCTCTGGAGGAGCGGTCGTCCCGACCGCTGTAGCTTCTGTGTGTCTTGCAGCCGTACCCTGGTCCGAAAAAGTGGGAAAGACGTTCTGTGGCTCCTTCGGACCACCGCCTCGACATTCGTCTTCACGCCCAGGGGAAAACCACCCAAAAACCCTGGGCAAGGCGTCGGTAGGCATGTCCCCGTGTCTCTACCCTCCACTTGCGTCTTCGGGCTTGTGCACTTCTTTCTTGGTCGGGTGGTGTCTTCTTCGATGGCGCTTCTTTTTCTTGGGTAGAGAGGGGAATTCCATTTGTCCTGTGTTTTCCTGGCCGGTTTGTCGTTCTGTTCGTTGTCGTCTGCCCTCGGGTCTGTTCGACGTGTGTTCATGGTCGGTTCTGGTCCTTCCTCTTCTGGGTTGTCGTTCTACTCGTTGTCGTCTGCCCTCGGGTCTGTTCGACGTGTGTCCCACGGCGTCTCCGGGGCTCCGTTCTGGAACTCCTCCCTTCCAGCGTTGTATCCAGGCTCGTCCCCGTGGTGGTCCTGTTCGTCCCTCTGGTCTGTTGTCGGTCCTGGGTTCTCCTTGCACTTGGTGATTCTGGGGTCCCCTTATTAAAACGAACGAACATTATTTCTCGTTCGGTCCACTTTCTCGATTCGGTGGAGTCGGGGAGAACCGGCTAGACAGAATGGCGAGACGAGCACGAAGCAGAGGATCGCGGCTAGTCACAATCGTGCTAAGGCTCTCTCCCCAAACGATCCGTTCGGAACTCCCTACTCGTCTTCTATCTTCTTGCTTCTTATCTCCTCCAGTTTTCCTTTCCTTGGCTTTCTGATGGCCCCATTCCTCTTCTTGGCCTCTGGTGCTGCTCCAGGGGACCGTCTCGTTGCAGCTCGTCAACGGCTCCGTCTCCGCGATGTCCCCTCCGACCGATCCGTGCGTCGCACGTCCGTCCGGTGGTTGGGGACACCATTTCCCGTCTGCTGCCCACCCTGTCGAGCTGGGCCTGTTGGTACGCATGTACCGGGGAGCCGCCCAGATCCAAGTCAACAGGGCTAGAGGAGCGGTTCCACGTATGTCCGCGCTCCTCTGCGGGCTGCTACTCTGTCGTAGCACATTCGGGGAATTCGGGGTCGCATCCAAGCCGCGGTAGCAGTCCCCCGACACCTTGTCCCTCGTCGTGGGGTATCGTGTTATCTGAAACAATCAAGGGAAGAGGGCCGGACTACGAAGGTGTCCTTCGTAGTCCCGTCCACCGATTAGTCTATAACTAATCTTCTTTCTTGACGTTTGTCCCTCGACGTCTTTATCCTTCTTGAAGTCGGCCTTCGTACTTCGCAAGGCGGCGTATATGTACCACCTTGCACTTGGTTCTGGATGAACGTCGAATCCTGTAGACGACGTCGTTAATCTTGTTCACCAGCGTGTAGGGTCCTTCCCAGTCGGACTGCAATTTCGGACATTTTCCTTTTACTCTTCGTGGTTGGAACAACCACACTCGTTCACCAGGCTGGAACTCCACTGCGTGGACACGGCTGTCGTACCAGGACTTCATCTTTGAACTATAAATGTCCAGACGGCGTCGAACAAACTCATGGATCCTCTTCATTCTTCCCCGAATCCATTCGGAATATCCTTGTTCAACGTCCTCGTCTTCTCCCACTTCAGGGGGTAAACCTCTCCAAAGTTGCAGGGGCAGGCGAAGTTCCTGGCCGTACAGGACCATCGCTGGCGTTAATTGTGTCGCTTCATGTCTTGCCGACCTATAAGCGAGTAGGAACATGGGAATCCATTCGTCCCAATCCCGCTGGTGTTCTGAAACAAACATTGCAAGGTATTGGAGCAATGTTCTGTTCAAACGTTCTACTAGACCGTCGGATTGGGGATGTAAAGGAGTAGTTCGTGTTTTCCTGATTCCAAGCAGCTTCAACAATTCCTTGAACACAGAGGATTCAAAGTTCCTTCCTTGATCTGTGTGTATCTCCAACGGTACACCATGCCGACATACTACGTTGTGTAAAAGAGCCTTTGCCACTGTGACAGCTCGTTGGTCTGGCATCGCGATTACTTCCGGCCACCGGGTAAAGTAATCCGCCACGACCAGCATAAATCTGTTCCCGGCCTGGGACCTCGGGAGCGGACCCACAACGTCCAGGGCAAGCCTCTCGAACGGAGCTCCCACGTTGTACACCTTCAGGTTCCCTGCTCCCTTCTGACGTGGTCCCTTCTTCGCCGCACAGACGTCACACCGCCGGCACCACTCTTGAACGTCCTGTCGACACGTAGACCAGAAGAACTGTTGGCGGATCTTTGCCAAGGTCTTGTTTATTCCGAAGTGTCCAGCTGCTGGCTCATCATGGAATCCCTTCAATATTTCTGCGACCCTTTCGCGTGGTACCACTAGAAGCCACGAGGTTGTCGCACCATCATGGGACTCCCATTTCCTAAAAAGTAAACCTTCGTGAATTTCCAGCGAGTCCCATATTGACCAGTAATATTTCAACTGCGGTGAGAAACTAGCAACGTCTTGCCAGTCGGGCTTCTCTCCTTCCCCCTTCTTTTTCAGGATGAAGCCGATCGCTTCATCCTTCTCTTGGCTTCGTTTCCACTCTTCTGTGTCCTCTTCTTCGGCGAAGAGACGATGAATCTTCTTCGAGGAGTTTCCTTCCTCTTCCGCTTCCTTCTTCTCCAGCCGGTCGCAGTTTTTACAATTTTCTTCGACGCAAGGTCTTCGTGAAAGTCCATCGGCGTTACCGTGGGCTTTTCCCTCCCGATGGCGAATCTCGAAGTCGTACTCCTGCAGTCGTTCAATCCAACGTGCGACCTGTCCTTCGGGCCTCTTGAAAGTCAGCAGCCAGCGCAGCGCTGCATGGTCCGTCCGTATGAGAAATCTTCGTCCGTAGAGATAGTGGTGGAAATGTTCGATGGATTTCACCACTGCCAGTAGCTCTCTCCGTGTGACGCAGTAGTTCCTCTCTGTTTTCCCCAAGGTCTTGGAGAAAAAGGCTACAACTTTTTCCTGTCCTTCGTGCTCCTGTGAGAGGACGCCGCCCATGGCAAAATTAGAGGCGTCCGTGTCCAGAATGAAATCCTTATTTGCCACCGGGTAGGCTAGTACCGGGGCTCCAGTGAGTCTCCTCTTCAGCTCCTGGAAAACTCCTTGGCATTCTCCAGTCCATTCGTACTTCTGTTTGGTCTCGGTGAGGCGATGCAGGGGCTTGGCGATCCTGGAAAAATCCTTGACAAATTTCCGGTAGTACGTGCACAATCCTAAGAAGCTTCTTAATTCCGTGACGTTCTTCGGCTGCGGCCATTCTGAAATCGCCTTAATCTTCTCCGGATCCGTCTTGACTCCGCTCTCGGTGACGATGTGTCCTAGGTATTTGACTTCTCGGCAGAAGAAGGAGCATTTCTTGGGGCTCATCAGCAGTCCAGCTTGACGTAAACGTGAAAACACTACTCGTAGACGTTCCAGCTCCTGTTCAAAATCGTTCCCGTAGATGATGATGTCGTCCAAGTAAACCAAGCAAATTTTCCAAGTGAGGTCTTGAAGTACGTCCTCCATTAGTCGTTCGAAGGTCGCTGGGGCGTTGCAAAGTCCAAAGGGCATCACTTTGAACTGCCACAGTCCCGTTCCCACTGAAAACGCCGTCTTCTCTCGGTCCTCCTCGTCCATAGTGATCTGCCAATATCCGCTCTGTAAATCCACGGTAGAAAACCACGATGATCCTGAGAGAGCGTCCAGAGTATCTTCGATGCGGGGCAGGGGATACGAATCCTTCTTCGTAATCTCGTTCAGCCGACGGAAGTCTACGCAGAAACGAATGCTTCCATCCTTCTTCTTCACCAGGACAATCGGAGAAGACCATGGGCTACAGGATTCCTCGATTACGCCCTGGGCCAACATCTTCCGGAGTAGCTCCTCCACTTCTGTTCGACGGTGTAGCGGCAACCTCCGCGGTGCCTGTTTTATGGGTCGGTGATCTCCGGTGTCGACGACGTGCTTTACCCGGTTGCAGTTCCCAATTTGACTCGGGTCCGCGGCAAACACGTCCTGAAATTCGCAGAGCACTTCAGCAAAAAGCTCTTTCTGTCTTTCCGACAAACCTGACGAGCAGCGGGTATACAGCTCCTCCAAATGTTGTGGGACGACCGTTCCCCTTCTTTCTTCCTGTTTCTTCTTCTCGGCGGTCGGCTCACCACAGCGTATTTCCGGTTGACCAGGAATGCACAGCACATTCCGGGATAAGTCGATGCTGCAGCGGTGTTTCTTCAAGAACGCCGCTCCCAGGATGCACTTCTCCACCATCTCGACGATGTAGAAATCTTCTATGCTCGAAAGTCCTCCAACGCTGATTTCTAGGCTCTTTTTTCCAAACACTTTCATTTTCTCCCCAGTAGTGGAGCGGATGTCGGTCTTCGTCTTATCGAAGTCCCTCGTCGGGTACAATCTCTTCTCCAGAAGGTTGATCGGAGAACCTGTATCTAAGATAATTTTACAAGGTTTACCACCGATTTTTCCACGTACGTAAATTTCTTCGGATTGACGCCCAGTCGCCTCCTGCATCGCCGCACTTTTGACGACCGGGGGACTGTTCTTCACGGTCCGGCGTCTCCCCCTTACGCCGTCCTCTTGGTGTTTCCCTGTTGCCTCGTTGCGTTTACTTTGGTCTGGCCGTCCTTGGCCTTAAAACAATCCTTTTGCAGGTGTCCCGCCTTGCCACAGAGCCAACACTTCGGTATCCTCGGCGAGTTGTCCGGTCGGTCCTCGGGTTTCTCAAATCTCCGCTGTTTCACCGGGAACCTTTCTGAAGTGTTAGAAGTTTTAGCCTTTCGTTTTTCTGAGTACCGTTCTCGCGATTCAGCTGCGGGGCCGCGAGACACTCTGTCGACGGCCTCGATTTCCAGAGCTCTGGCTACAGCGGTCCTCAGCGACGTAAAACCGCCTAGTCGCAATTCTCGTTGCAGGAAAGAGTCCGACAATGCCGTAACGAATTGAGACGCGGCTAGTTTATCGCGAGTTTCCGTCGGGCAGTCTGCGAACGCGGACTGCGCCAAGCGTTCTATTTTGGCGGCGAGTGAGGTGATACTTTCATCCCTCCGCTGTCTATAACTCTGGAAGAGTACATAATTCAGGTTGGACAGATGTTTCGCCCCGTAGCGGAACTCTAGCGCCGAAACCAGTTCCGCGAAACTTTCACATTGGGTGGTGGAGAGCGTCGTAAGGACGCTTCTCGCTGCACCCCCGAGAGACGCGACCAAGGCCGTAGCCTTCTTCTGGTCGTCCCAGCCATTCGCACGCGCGATCGTGTCGAACTGAATACTGTACTCCTCCCACGAACCTTTACCATCGAAAATCGTCGGCTTCACCGCGTATCCCAAACTGAGAACGCGGGGCTCCGACAAAGGGGTAGTAGCGGGCGCAGCGACGGGGGCAGAGGCTTGCGCCGTCAAAACACAACTATCAACACTACTTACAAGGGCCAAAGGAACACTATTTACAAGGGGTGCCGTCTCCCCTCCCCGAAGCCCCGCGCCGCCACCACCCGAACCGACACCGTTCTGTGACGAAACGGCTACGACCTGGATCCGTTCCTCCAGACTTGTCATCCGGGCCTCGAAGGCCGCCTGTGTCCGTCGGTCTTCAGCGTCCTTTTCCCTCCTTCGAGCTTCGTCGTCCCTTCGTTGCTCCTGCATCTGTCCAACGATGCTAAGCTGGAGACTGTTAAACAGTTCCTGCAGGGAGGCGTCGCCCGTTGGTCCCGGGGAAGATCTCGCAGAGGCCACGGAAGCGCGAGTGGGCATGCCGCTCCGAGCGGGCATCCCACTTCTGACACCACTGTTACGATTTCCGCGCGACATAATATGTGTTTATTGTAGAACAGTAAGAACGGAACATGAACAATATTCAATAACTATTAACAGGAATACAAGTTCTAATATGCAGTGATGAGGGATCGGTATGTCTGTACGCAATGGCGGCTGACTCTCGAATGGCAGCTTGACAGGCGATCGATCCGATCGCCTTCTTCTCGCTGTCTTCTTGTCTTTGTCGCGAGCACCAGCGGGCCATGGAATTCCATCCATAGGGTGTTCGCAACAATATGTATACACACGCCCATACATATGTATTTCTTTAATATTCGGCCACTGAGTGATCGCTGCTCGCTCATTCTGTGCTGCGACCAGGGTAGCGGCGGGGTGTTTAGTGGCCATCTTCGGAAACAATGGTGTATAAAAGGCGGCGTACCTGGATCCAAAAATCAGTTTCATTTGAACCGTCGTGGCAAACAGGTATTTCGGTACAGTAATTGTCGCTACCCATAACCAAGAAAATGGAATGGACACAACCACAAACTTTGCTTTTGATAGCAGCTTATGAACGATGTAGTTGTTTGTGGAACACTTCTTTATTTGTGTACAAAAAAAAAAAATAAGAAACAAGACGCTTGGAGAGATATTGGCACGGAATTTAAAATTAGTGCCGAAGAAGCCGAAGGCAAAATGAAATCCGTACTATCTGCTTACCGCAGGGAGAAGCGGAAAGTTACGCTTTCAAAAAAATCCGGAAGTGGAACATCGGATGTCTTCCAACCGACATGGTTTGCGTATGAAAGCATGAACTTCATGAGCAACATCAATAAACCACGAAGAACAAAGGAGTCATGCAAGCCCACAGAGGTAAGCATTTAAAATTTCCATGGCAAATAGTAATACTTCTTTTAAATATTAGGACGCTAGGTAATATGAAATTGCTCTTAGGGTTTGTCGGTTTTTAAAAACCGGGTTTAAAAACCGATTTTTATTTATGAATTTGTAAAATTCGAAAACCGGTTTTATGTACTAGAATTAATATGCAGAAATTAATTAATTATTTCATTAGTAACGTTAACATTTTGACTTGAAGTCGCCTTGGATACAAGCATATTATAGTAGGTAACAGTTTAGTCATTACTGTAAAATTAATCTTCATGAGTTCATATTTTCTGAAGAAAAATACTAAATGGCATAAAGATTTATAATTTGGTACCACTGTAAAAGATTTATATTTTGTGCGGATTTTAGTTTAGTTTTTTTTTCATTTGGTTTTGTATGCAGTCTATTTGATTGTGTTATATTTTTGTGCATCCATAAATATAAAATGAACTCAAAAATTGTACGGATTTGTACAGATTTTAGTTAATTTAATTTTTATTTATTTATTTGGTTTTGTATAGATAGAGTAAATTTTATTTTGTTATATTTTTGCAATTCCATAAATATTAAGGAAACTGAACATTTTTAAAATAAGTATGAATATTTATATACTATTTTAATTATATACTTTTTGTGAAAATTCGAAAACCGGTTTCACCGGTTTTTTGGGAATAGTGGAATTCGGAAACCGGTTTTTTCAAAAGTCGGTTTTTGTATAAACCCTAATTGCTCTATATAACATTTCTACAGACACAATCTACAGATGCAGCCAGTAGCAATTCGGAGCATAATCCAGGATCAAGTGGAGAGGGGAGTCAGGAAGGACTCGATCGTCATGACGATCCTAGTGATCAAGATCTCCTTGAAGTGGTCCAAAGAAGACAGGAGGAGCCACCAGCGAAACGATTGAAGCCGGCTGATAAAGCGCAGCTAGCAGTCGATACGATGCAAGCTCTGGTGTGCGAAAAGAGGAACAAACAAAAAGACCATTGCGCAACGTATGGCGATATGGTAGCGCACAAACTCCGGCAATTGCCAAACGATTACCAGCGCGCCCTGGTACAACGCCAAATAGATGATATTTTATTTAATAGTTTAATTGTAGTTCCGCGAGAGCAAAGCGAGGATGCTTCTCGCGAGCTGTCAGTCGCATCGCACAGTGGCTCCGATTAAGAGAAACATTATTTAGTAATACCTGTATATCTATATGTCTGTAAATGTCCTACGTATAAGTACGTATGTGTGTGCAGTGTTGTATATTTTATACCTATTTCTGTGTAGTGTTGTATGTTTTAAAATATATGTATGTATGTATGTATATGCATATCTATACAGTATATGTATAGTTCTAAACGCACATATAACTCGTTAATACTTTCTCCTTATTCCCTAGTAAGTAATATCCTACAGCTTTAAACACGAATCACCTCCAACCAAAAATTTGATATTTTTTTTCAAGCAAATCTGTTATTACTAGTATTAAAAAATATTGATATTTTAAAGCCATTATATGTATATCATAAGCAGAACTCAAACTTGTCTGAATTGCGTTGGGTTTGGTTTCATTTTTATTAGAAAAATCTCATCCATACGTTGGAAATATTCTCATTATGCTAAAACCAAAAATATAAACATTTTATTCGAACTTGCCACGCATACTATTTCTGTGGAGTACCTGCCGGCGGACGGTCCTAGAGGGTCGCCTGCAGGCCTGGGCACTCGCATAGGCAAAGTGTTGGCAAAATTTAGTGACTATCACAATCTACTGAGGGCACTGGGATCAATATAGTTAAAAGATTTTTGTAACAGATGGCGTTGATGAGATTATTTTTTGGCGGGACTATAAAATAATCAGCGCCGTCCAGTGGTAGGCGTCATTAGCAGCCATTAGCAGTGAACAAGTGAATACTGGATAGCGTCAGCACGTTACGGTCAGTGTTATAGCGTCATATTGAGAGATATTAAGAAAATAAGTAACTCCTTCTACATATATCCCGACGAACGTTGGGAATAGTAATTTAAAAGAACCATACAATTTTTGTAAATTCATAGATTCAGGATGGCTCGTGGATATGTTTGCTGTGCGGTGCCTGGATGTTTGGACAAGGATTCCACACGACACCGGTTTCCGAATCCAAGTAAAGATGAAGAACGTTTTCGTACATGGATACGCATTGTTCAGAATCCAAAATTGTACAATATGGACCCGAAACGCATATTTGCGAATTATCGCGTATGCCATCAACATTTTACCGCAAAGGATATATCATCCAATTCGTTCATAGTTAGAACAGCAGTACCTTCGCTTAACATACCACTTGCCGCAGGTATTGGTTTTGCACAATATGAGTAGATACAGAACTATTTTCGGGTAGGATATAGAAATAAATAGTTCTTTCTTTTTAATTGTTTTGTACATAGGAGCATCAATATCAGTATCAGCGTCAGCAGCAGCACCATCGTTAGTGCCAGCGCCAGCAGCAGCGTTAGTGTCAGTATCAACAGAAGTTGTTACTGAAGATGAGTCCTTAAATCCCGAAAGGAATGAGGAATTGTGTTCACCAACGCAAGTGTCTGTTACACCAAGAGATAGTCAGTGTAAGAGATTTGAAGTCAGTTAAAAATATTGGGAATATTTCAGCTTCCATCCACAAATAATGAAATATTTCTCAAAAATAATTAATTTTTTCAACACCTGCATGAAAATGGGTGTTTTTTTTACGCCTGCTGAGCGACGATTCGTACGCTGAGGTTTGTTCATGTTTGCGGCGGTGTGGACACGACAGGAACAGGCGAAAACGTTTGCGAACAATGTTTTTGTTCGTGTTCGCCTTGGTGTAAACGCGGCATTAGAGAGTGATAGCGATACGGGATACCACATGCCGCCCGTAGTAGCAGAAGTTGCAAAAGCGATTGAAGAAAATTTGCTGCCATCAAAATCAAAGGAAAGTACTCAGCAGGCTTTCGAAAACACACCTTTCATGCAGATGTTGAAAAAAATTGCTGCCCTCGCTGCGCTCGTGCACCGAACTTCACGCTCGTCGGAATCGCTTACTTCTCTTCCTTGTCACGCAATGTACTATTTTCCTTCAGTTTTTCTGCAAGATATGATATGCAGTATGTGATCAATGAATTTTGTACATAATAAATTATACAAATTTATTGTTATTTTCCGAAATCCATCCATGATTTCCAATCCATTTGCATGAGTTGTATTTATTTTTAGATTCTCCAACGAGGTTAAATACTGTAGACACAATTAAACCAGCACAATTAACTCCAAAGGCAAAACACTTATACAAGGTAGTGAGAAACTTAAAAAAGATGAACAGCGTTTATAAGTTGAGAAATGTTACACTCAAGAAAAACTTACAGTCAGCACACAAATTCTTCTACAATCAACAGTCAGACCTGCATGCAGACACAATTAACTTTTGTTTACAACAGTTATTAAGAAAACGTGTCAAATCAAAAGGGCAACGATTTTCTTTGCATGAAAAATTAATGTGCTTAGCACTATACAAAGCGTCAGGTGCAGGATACAGAGTACTATCAAGATGGTTTAAGCTGCCATCAAGAAGGACGATGACCCGGTTATTGCAGACAGTACCGCTTGAAAGTGGGATAAACCCTTATATAATAGCTAGTTTAAAGCAAAGTGCACAACATTTGAAGGTAAAAGATAAATTGTGCTCGTTAATATTTGATGAAATGGCACTCATACCACATATAGATTACGATGAACGTAATGATAAGTTAGTGGGAATAGGAAATACGGGAATTTTCGACCATGTTTTGGTATTCATGTTAAAAGCAGTAGTGGGACATTGGAAGCAAGCAATAGTATATGAATTTTGCAAAGCAACAACAAAAACTATAGAGCTAAAGATACTTATCAAGGATATAATAAGAACAGTAAATCATGAAACTGGTATGTAAAGAAGTTTTATAATATTTTGAAATTCGAAGAAATAGTAGTAAAGCGATTTCGACGAGCGTGAAGTTTACACGCACAATACTTTTCTCAACACCTGCATGAAAGGTGTGTTTTTGATAGCCTGCTGAGCGATTCGTAAAAAATATGCATCTTCGATTGCTTTTTTATTCTGTCGAAATTAATAAATACCTAAAAAACTGCTTCCGATAATGATTCTAATTTGTGGTTATCACGCCACTCCATAAATTTGTTGTACATCGTCTCGTACTTTTCATTTGATTTCGACGACAGCAAATTTTCCCCTATCGCTTTTGCAACTTCTGCTACTTCGGGGGGCGTGTGGTATCCCGTATCGCTAGCACTCTCATTATTACTCATTTTATCTTTTAATAAAAAGGGGTCCTGTGACAGATGTAATATCAAGAACGCCAAACTCCAGTGTCCTTGGGAGCAAAGTAAAAAATTGCGAATACGCATGCGCGTAAAGTTTTGTTCCCTTGGGAGAAAAATAGCAAATAAATTTTGCTCCCGCTCAGCAGGCGTAAAAAAGCACCCATTTTCATGCAGGTGTTGAAAAAAAATGATATATTAACATTGGAATAATATTAAACTATTTTTCAAATTAGTATTGTAATATATATTACTTTGTAGGGCTTAAGATTATTTCCCTAATTTGTGACCAGGGCCCAACAAATCGGGCCGCAGTAGAAAGTTTATGCGAAGAAAGCAAAACGTATTATTTGCAACAAAATAAATCACCAAAACGGTGTATTATAATTGATAACTTCAAAATAATTCCTTTGTACGATATCCCACATTTAATAAAAGGGATTAGGAATAATTTGTTAAATAAGGATTTAATATGGATGCAAGAACAAAACATACTAAGGGCAACGTGGAAGGACATTATCGCAGCATATAAAATTGATTTCCAGAAATTTATAAGGCTCGCGCCAAAACTTACACCATGCCATATCAATCCGGAAAAAAAGAAGAAAATGAAAGTCGCATTGGCCACTCAAGTTTTCAGCCATGCTACGGCTGCGGCTATATACACTATGGCCGAGACGAGTAAGTATTGGGATTATAATATCTTGTAAATCAAATTACATTGTGTTACATTCGTATTTCAAGACAACTGAGACAATATTTGTTGTATAAAGTACAAAAAAAACTCATTTCTTGCAGATGCCGCACATCCAAATGGGCTCTATAAATTGGATGAGAATAGCAAAGGCACAGGGGAAATATTGAAATTCTTCGACACGTTATTCGATAGTGTAAATGGAGGCTCAAAACAAGCTGGCAGTGATAAAAGTCTGAAGGGGCCTATTTCCAGAAATTCGGAACATATTTCGTTTTGGAAAACACAAATACTGTGTTTGAAAAATATGTATTATAAAAAAGAAGGATCTTCAAAACGTATCATACCTCCTTCCTTGAAGAATTTTATTGTAACTCTTAAAGGCTTCATACTATTAACGAAAAGAGTCCTACAATACACAAAAGAATATGTGCCGAGAAATTTAAATCAAGACGCTTTGGAGAATTTCTTCGGTCAAGTGCGTCAACACCGAGGACCAATGAATTGTCTGTCACCGAAGCAATTCGAGGAATCGTATAAATCAATAATGGTGAAACACATGTCCGGTGGGCATTCCATTAATAGTAATTGCGAGGAAACATTTCAATCTTCACTATTTGAATTAAAAGAATTGCTAACACCAAAACAACCACAACAACCACCACAGCCACAACAACCAGAACAACCACCACAGCTACAACAACCAGAACAAATAGTAAATATAGAAAGTGTTAATTACGACGCAGATATTCGCGACAATAATATACTAAACAGAAATACGAACGAAGAAACACAAGTACATGTCACAGAGGTATTGTTAACAAGCATTTTAAGGAAAATAACATGTGAATTTTGCCAAGTATATATTTTCGGCCCAGATTTTTCAGAATGTGTAAACAAAATATGTAATATTAGTGGGTACATAATTTTTGAAAAAAAAATAGCGAGAAACATCCTGCATACTATTACATATTTAAGTTTGAAACATATCCAATTTGACATTACATGCAACCATAAGTACGAGATTTCTAATGCAATAATTAGAATTATAACGAAAATATTTATAGAAAAATATTGTAGAATCGTAAATTGCGAAAGCAAGTATCAACATAAGAACAATTATTTATTTAATAAAGATCAGTAAACGTGAAAAATATAGATTTTTTGCATCCTTCTACAGTTCCCTCTTCTTAAAAATAAATGACTTCACTTAATAAAAAAAATGACAATTCTGATTATTTATAGTCATATAGAAATTCTATTTTAGACATTCATTTTTTGTGTAATGAAATTAACTAACAAGGAAACATATCGAACCCGCACACGCCGATTTTAATGGGGTTTTCGTAAGAAGTAGTCGTCAGAAAAATATTTGCCTAAATACTTTTTACAAAAGCCCTGTTACAATTGGTGGCCGCGGGTTCGATATTTTCCCTTGTAATACCATCATTCAAGGTTTAAATTTGGCGCTCTGCATGATTTAGTGGATATCACAATCCACCAGAGGGTGCTGATTTTGCCAACAGAAAAATACGTTAAGTGCACACCCCTGGGTCGCCTGTTTACGAGCGGTCCCACAATGGAAAGGGATGCGGATCGCCAGGTATCGTCAGAAATGTTCGTCGACTGCGTTCCTACCGACGCAAACATCTTCGAGAACGTTCGTACGCTGTATTCTGTTCGTGTTCGCGGCGGTGTAAACGCGACGAGAACAGACCAGGGGGACCAAGCCGTCTTTGTTTGGCCGAAGTTCCCATTTAGTACGCACCTTAATGGTAGGAGGCGCTAGGTACATCACACACACATACCTAGGTGTATCAGTGAGCACGACACACAACCTTTCGACGTTGGTGAAATGTTACTATGACGACCGTCGTCATTTGTAACATTTGTAAATGTTTGGCGCAGACACGAGGAAGTGTAAGAGTGGTATTTTCAGTCGCTACTTATTCTTAAGCAAATGCTTAAGCATTCGGCATCCTTTACTAGTTACTAGGTTAGTAGAGGATGCCGCATGCTTGAGCATTTGCTTAAGAGGTTAGGTTTAGGTTAGGTTTATTCTTTTTCCTGGTATAAATACACACTTTCCTTTACACCAAGAATGGCATTTCAAGAGTTTTCTTACATAGCCCAACGAACTTTAGTCCCATCTCATTTGCTTAAGAATAAGTAGCGACTGAAAATACCGCCCTAACCCACTTTGCCTGGTTTACCTTTTCTAAGGCCGTCTGACCATGGATCGTCGCGTCAGTGACGCGTATGCACCAGATAGAAGGATATATAAAGAAATTGAATATATTTTCTTTTCCTAAGAAAAGAAGAAATATTCAATTTCAATGTTTATCCTTCAATCCGCTGCATACGTGTCGCTGGCGCGACGATCCGTGGACAGGTTTTAAAGTAAGCGGTGCATTACACGTATACACATACACATACGTCCCGATTCACACCAATTCACACATTCACAGTTTAGTACGCACCTTAATGGTAGGAGGCGCTACAAACTCTGCTTCAACTTTCGTAAGAGGGAAGCTTGGCCCCCCTGGAACAGACGAACATGTTTTTGTTCGTATTCGCCTTGGTGTAAACCCGCCTTAAGAAAAATCCTATGCCCCGACCGTTTTGTGGCCGTTCTGCGCAGCCCCCACTACCGCCTACGGGCCCGACGCAGGCTATTGCTCGCAGAACTTTACCTGCCGACTTCCCTGCCCCTCCGAGGGCGTGACGTGACCGATGTCAATGTCAATACTGCAGGAGTGCAGTGTATCTACCCGGTAATTCTTTAGTTCCGAACAGATATAACATCAGTTTAGGAGGTGTTCTAAATAGTCTATTTAGAATGCCATTTATTATGTCTTTTTTAGGATTTATATTCAAAGGAACGATAAGATTTTTTGTTCAAATTTTTATAAAACGCAGGCAGTTGCCGTGCGTATTCGGAAATAATTGTGCCACCGTGTATATGAAGGCGTCGCGTGCGGAACGGTTGACAAAGAGGTAACAGACGGTAAGGCGGAGAAAATCGTAGACGGTTAAGTGGGGAGTCAGACCAACCAGCGCCTCCTCAGAATCATCCCTGCGCGGAACGGGATTTTTCTTAGGATGAAACGAGTATAGCCCTCGTAGGTAGACTACAGATTTCAAGAAACATCTATAAAACCAATATTTTTTGATAATTCTTTAAATTTTTTGTCTAAACACATTAAGTGTTCATTTCTCTTTACAACTACACCGAAACTGTGAAAAAAACATAACTGGAAATAACTGGAAATAATCAGTTTCCTGAACCTTACGTTGGGCGTATTGTTACACAGTCGTCAGGTAAAACGCTCCACCTATGCGACCAAACGCCCCGACATAAATAAATAAAAATTTGCTAACTTACCTCGTGTTTGAGACTGCATTTTGGTTGAAATTCAATGGTACAACAATACATATTTGTAAAAACACGTGGCATCTCAAATTTTGACACCTTATCTTATTTAATACTCGCCAGGTTATAACCTGACTGTAAGCTGTCAAAATTTGGAGTAGACTGCATAGTGAAGATAGCGATTAACGAACGTAACAGGTGTTAGTTTCGCCCGTAATGTAGTAGTCCTTATATGTATATTTGCGTGACATACGTTACTCGTGAAAAATATGATTTTGAGGTTGGGCGCATTGTAAATTCTTTGTTGAGGCATATTGTAAATTCTGGAGTACCAAACGTCCCAGCCACCGTGGTCCCAGCTTTAATTTAGCAACAACGTAGTGAAAAAAGGTTTGGGCAATAACTATTTAAAGAGCTTAGTTTGTCTACTTTCGAAATATATGTGTGAATTTATCGTAAAAACAATAGTGACTTAGAAAATTGAATTTCTCACATACCCACCGCAAATTATCTGAAGGCCGAAAACATAAATTCTTATATATTTTTTTAAAAGCCGTAATATTTGCTCGTAAAAATAAACATTTTTAGATTTGCTTCAAGTATCTTATTATAATATTTTATCTGTTGTGATTGCACTTCAAGTGTGAAAATGCAAAATTTTTGTCCTCTTCCTTCTTTAATACATATTAATTAACTGCCAGTGTTACCCCGTATTGCCCCGTATTTTAGTTTCCCAGAAAATGTAAAATCTTACGTACACATTACAATTTCAATCTATCACAGTTTGTCACCGTTGTAAATTTGGTTTTTATAGTATGTCCGTTGTGGACAGAGAACTATCATAATAAATCTATACAAAGAACTGATGGCGAAGGATCCCTCCTCCAAATATAAGGAGACTATGGCGACGCTGTCCAAGCAAACGGGGATAGGCCGGTCCACAGTAGTAAGAAGCGTTACTGAATACCGAAATAGCGGCAGTGTAACCTCTCCAAATATGAATCGGAAAAATTTAAAAGCCATCCAAAAACTGTCTGAAGAGGAAAAAAATCGGATTCGGGGGAAAGTACACGAATTTTGGTAGGAGGCGGTGAAATACCGATTTTGAAAAAAATTGTTTTAGCGGTGAACGACGACCCCAACTTGGGCAACTTCACACAAACCACCCTTTATAAAATCCTCCAGGATTTGGAATTTTCATTCTGCAGAAAACAGAGAAATAGCGGCCTTATTGACAAAGAATACATTGTGCTTTGGCGGCAAACCTATTTGCGAAGAATGGCGCAGTACAGGGCAGAAGGACGCCACATATACTTCCTGGATGCAACGTGGGCCAATGCAGGCGATTGTCCAAATAAACAGTGGGTGGACAAATCTATTCGTTCAAGCAGGGACGCACAGGAACGCGATTTGTCGGCGGGCATACCTGCACCCACCGGCAAAGGAAAACGCCTTATCGTTGTCCACATTGGGTCTGTGGACGGGTTTGTACCTGGTGGTCTGCTGTGCTTCGAATCAAAAAAGAACACAGCAGACTATCATGACGAGATGAATGGAGATACGTTCTTGGAATGGTTCCAACGTATTCTGCCATTATTAAAAGAGAACTGCGTTATCGTGATGGATAACGCTTCTTATCACTCGGTAAAGGTCGAGCGTTGCCCAACAATGGGCTGGACCAAGGCACGTATTGCAGATTGGCTGAGGCAAAAGCAGCAGGAAATACCGCCATTTGCTGGTAAGGCCACGCTGATAGACATGGTCAGGCAAATCAAGCCCCAATTCGACCGATATATGATAGATGAGCTGGCCAAAACAAACGGAAGAATAGTATTGAGACTACCACCATACCACTGCGAATTAAATCCTATTGAATTGGCATGGGCAATGGTCAAGAGGTACGTAAAAGTAAAAAATACTTCGTACAGATTCGACCGTGTAAAAGAATTATTCGTCGAGGGCGTCGACCGTGTGTCTGCCCAAAATTGGCAGAATTTTGTGAGGCACACCGAAAGCGTGGAACAAAAATTCGGTGAGCTCGACGAAATAATTGACGAGCTGCAGGATGCGAATATTATGGGTAATCCTCAGGGAGACTCTGGAATGCATTCGGGAGACGAATGACCCGAATATATTTAAATATAGTTAAGTTATCTATTATATTTATATAAATTTATATATTTCGAGTCTTATTTTATTATTGCATACCGCGGTTATTCGTGGTATTTAATACAATATTTCATGAATGATTTTGTTATAGACTTTCTGGAAGACCCCTCCCAAAGCGTGAAGGAGGTTGTGAGGTTTTAGTGAGTAGAAATCTCACACTACCCCGGCGCTGGAAGGCAACGGGGGGTGTCTTTTGAAGATTTCCCCACGTTAAAAAAAAAAAAAATCATCATTTCTTTCTTGAAACTACCGAAATCCTTATCCCAGACTAAAGATCTTGAATGATTTGATCCAAAAGAGAAATTGTTAAATTCGGTGCCGTCGCTGAAGGGTTAATGGTCGAATGTAACAAAAATAAAACTCACAGCATCGGTTTTGTTTACCGTTAACACAAAAAAAACCCCAATCGATATTGGTTATAACGTTACCAAAAAAATCTGGTCAGCGATAATGGTTATTCGTAACCAAAAACAAAAACAAATTGTGTTGAGAATAATGGTTATTAGTGACCAAAAAATATTTCCGTTGACAATAATGGTTGTTTGCAACTAAAAACGATATCCATAATTGATAATGGTTATTCATAACCATAATCATTTAATGAATATTAACTTTTATGCCATTACTTTTAAAATTTAAGTTATAGGGGAGACCGGGGATAGTTTGGACACGGGGATACATTGGACAGTTTTAAAATTGCCTATATAGTGTCATGATTATTGCAATTTTTTTGTAGTTTGTGCCTATGCTCACACCAAATCAACTGATATTCAATATGGTGTGTTGCATCCACGAATGACAAAGTAAGTCACACTTTTCAGTTCTTGTATGTTACTGTATAATATTTTCATCTACTTTTTGTTGTGATTCGGATACTTCATTATGGAAGAATTTTATTGTAAATTTTTTTAGGCATTGCTGAATGTGTTTAGAATAAAGTAATGCTATGCAAAAATCAAAGTATCCTTATTGAAGAAAGGCACGAATCATTTTGTTTTGATTTGATATGAGGGGTTACATTGGACAGACATGGGAATACATTGCCGCTTGACGTTTTTAGCTGTCAAATCTATAATTTTGCGAATTTTACTATAAACCAAGCGGCATTTTATTCAGAAAGGATAGTACTTTTGGAAAATGCAATAAAAAAAATCGATTTTTCCACTGCCTAGTCCCCTTAATAGCCCAACAGGTCCCAACTGCTGTAAGCAAATCTTGTAAAGTTTTTAAACTTCATTATTTCTTATCTATTTGTCATTTTAAATAAATTATATATTCATTGGATTATTCATTATCATTTATTTCCATCTGTCCAAACTATCCCCGTGCTATGTCCAATGTAACCCCACCAATGGGGATACTTTGGACAATATGCATCTCTGAACTTTTTTCATCTCAAAATAATACTAGGGAATGTGAGGCCCATTTATCAGGTTCAAATGAATAGCGCACATTCTGAGCTATCGAATGGTGTACCATTTATAGCCATAAGGCATCTTACCGGCCCGCTAAAGACTTTTAATAAAAAATTGTCCAAACTATCCCCGGTCTCCCCTAACAGTTATAGTCTCTGAAATAAACCAAAGTTCAATCAAAACAACAACAAAACAATTTTTATAAAACGTAGGCGGTTACCGTGCGTATTCGGAAATAATAGTGCCACCGTGTATATGAAGGCGTCGCGTGCGGAACGGTTGACAAAGAGGTAACAGACGGTAAGGCGGAGAAAATCGTAGGCGGTTAAGTGGGAGTCGGACCAACCAGCGCCTCCTCAGAATCATCCCTGCGCGGAACGGGATTATTCTTAGGATGAAACTATACTCGTTCCATCCTAAGAATAATCCTACGCCCGAACCGTTTTGTGACCGTTCTGCGCAGCCCCCACTACCGCCTACGGGCCCGACGCAGGCGATTGCTCGCAGCAATTTTACCTGCTGACTTCCCTGCCCCTCCAAGGGCGGGACGTGACCGATGTCAATGTCAACACTGCAGGAGTGCAGTGTATCTACCCGGTAATTCTTTGGTTCCGAACAGATATAACATCAGTTAAGGAGGTGTTCTAAATAGTCTATTTAAAATGCCATATTGAAACCGCCATCTTAGTTTTTGCAATTTTTACCTCAAATTCGTAATCAGCAACTTAGAAAACTTTAGTATACTGATTTTTGTACAAATTAAGCGTCAACTTTATCTTTTGGCCAGGTTTTCTCAATTTCCAGAAATTATTATTTGTAAAACTTAATACTGATTTTTTACATTAGTTAATAAAATGTTTTACAACTATGTAATTAGAACTTATCCGTTTTTATTGATTGAGGCATGTAAATCCTGTTATTCATTGTATATCGTTCATAAATACAAATTATTAGTAATATTAGGCAATAAAAATTGTTAACCCCTCAACGCCGACCTCCATACGTCGTGTTGTATGGACGCTAATTCTTCGTATACTTTTTTTCCATATTTTCTGTACTTTTCTTTTTATAAATCGTTACCGTGCGTATTGGGAAATAATAGTGCCACCGTGTATATGAAGGCGTCGCGTGCGGAACGGTTGACAGAGAGGTACAGGCGGGAGGACGGAGAAAATCGTAGGCGGTTAAGTGGGGGTCGGACCAACCAGCGCCTCCTCAGAATCATCCCTGCGCGGAACAGGATTATTCTTAGGATGGAACGAGTATAGTATATGTATACTGGTAAAGTTCTGCGAGCAATAGCCTGCGTCGGGCCCGTAGGCGGTAGTGGGGGCTGCGCAGAACGGCCACAAAACGGTCGGGGCATAGGATTTTTCTTAGCCCATACCGTTTTGCGACGGATCTGCGCAGCCCCCACTACTGCCTACGGGCCCGACGCAGGCGATTGCTCGTAGCGCTTTACCTGCCGGTTTCCCTGACCCTCCAAGGGCGGGACATGACCGATGTCAATGTCAAAACTGCAGGAGTGCAATGTATCTACCCGGTAGTTCTTTGGTTCCGAACAGATATAACATCAGTTAACGAGGTGTTCTAAATAGTCTATTTAGAATGCCATTTATTACGTCTTTTTTAGGATTTATATTTAAAGGAACGATAAGATTTTTTGTTTAAATTTTTATAAAACGCAGGCGGTTGCCGTGCGTATTCGGAAATAATTGTGCCACCATGTATATGAAGGCGTCGCGTGCGGAACAGTTGACAGAGAGGTAACACGGAGAGAGACGGTAAGACGGAGAAAAACGTAGGCGGTTAAGTTAGGAGTATGACCAATCAGCGCCTCCTCGGAACCATCCCTGCGCGGACACATTTTTTCTTAGGATCGATTCACTATATACTCGTTCCATCCTAAGAATAATCCTACGCCCGAACCGTTTTGTGACCGTTCTGCGCAGCCCCCACTACCGCCTACGGGCCCGACGCAGGCGATTGCTCGCAGCAATTTTACCTGCTGACTTCCCTGCCCCTCCAAGGGCGGGACGTGACCGATGTCAATGTCAACACTGCAGGAGTGCAGTGTATCTACCCGGTAATTCTTTGGTTCCGAACAGATATAACATCAGTTAAGGAGGTGTTCTAAATAGTCTATTTAAAATGCCATATTGAAACCGCCATCTTAGTTTTTGCAATTTTTACCTCAAATTCGTAATCAGCAACTTAGAAAACTTTAGTATACTGATTTTTGTACAAATTAAGCGTCAACTTTATCTTTTGGCCAGGTTTTCTCAATTTCCAGAAATTATTATTTGTAAAACTTAATACTGATTTTTTACATTAGTTAATAAAATGTTTTACAACTATGTAATTAGAACTTATCCGTTTTTATTGATTGAGGCATGTAAATCCTGTTATTCATTGTATATCGTTCATAAATACAAATTATTAGTAATATTAGGCAATAAAAATTGTTAACCCCTCAACGCCGACCTCCATACGTCGTGTTGTATGGACGCTAATTCTTCGTATACTTTTTTTCCATATTTTCTGTACTTTTCTTTTTATAAATCGTTACCGTGCGTATTGGGAAATAATAGTGCCACCGTGTATATGAAGGCGTCGCGTGCGGAACGGTTGACAGAGAGGTACAGGCGGGAGGACGGAGAAAATCGTAGGCGGTTAAGTGGGGGTCGGACCAACCAGCGCCTCCTCAGAATCATCCCTGCGCGGAACAGGATTATTCTTAGGATGGAACGAGTATAGTATATGTATACTGGTAAAGTTCTGCGAGCAATAGCCTGCGTCGGGCCCGTAGGCGGTAGTGGGGGCTGCGCAGAACGGCCACAAAACGGTCGGGGCATAGGATTTTTCTTAGCCCATACCGTTTTGCGACGGATCTGCGCAGCCCCCACTACTGCCTACGGGCCCGACGCAGGCGATTGCTCGTAGCGCTTTACCTGCCGGTTTCCCTGACCCTCCAAGGGCGGGACATGACCGATGTCAATGTCAAAACTGCAGGAGTGCAATGTATCTACCCGGTAGTTCTTTGGTTCCGAACAGATATAACATCAGTTAACGAGGTGTTCTAAATAGTCTATTTAGAATGCCATTTATTACGTCTTTTTTAGGATTTATATTTAAAGGAACGATAAGATTTTTTGTTTAAATTTTTATAAAACGCAGGCGGTTGCCGTGCGTATTCGGAAATAATTGTGCCACCATGTATATGAAGGCGTCGCGTGCGGAACAGTTGACAGAGAGGTAACACGGAGAGAGACGGTAAGACGGAGAAAAACGTAGGCGGTTAAGTTAGGAGTATGACCAATCAGCGCCTCCTCGGAACCATCCCTGCGCGGACACATTTTTTCTTAGGATCGATTCACTATAGGAAAATGTCGTCGCGCGGTACTACAAGAATCCTCGTAACGTCTATTGTAAGTGCTGCGCGAGCACAATGCGCACGCACATTTAATAAAAATACACATATATCGCGATATATTGGTGGGTGGTACACATGGATCAGAGAAATGTAATTGGCAAGATTTGTGAAGATCGTGAGAATGTGAACCCGTCGTTTAGCGATAGCGAGGGCTGTCGCGCGCAAAGATTCGTCGCGAAACCACAAATTCTATAATGACCTGGGTATTGTTGTTGGTTTTGGTTATCGTGGTGCGGGGGGCGCGCGACCGCTTGCGGGCGCGTAAAGCATGTTAGGTTGACGCGCCACGAGTTTTCCAAAGATTTAAAAGACTGTTGATTCCCGCGCGAGATTATCAATCCGTATTCTCTCGGTTCTGATCGACACATGGATATTATACGCGCGACTATCGAAAAGAAGCTCTATATCGATCGCCGCGACATAGTAGAATTATTCTTGACCTCGGTACGCGATCTTTAATGAAATCGCCCAATTCTGTGGGTTAATGCGCGCGTATAACGGTTTTGTATTATTAAATCAAGAGACACGGTAGTGTCTCGCGCCAAGTATATATAGGTATATGCGCAGCGCGAGTCACTCGTGGCTATATAACGCCGAGCGGTTTTTGGAAGAACCCTGAGATTACCGAATCTCAATAACGGCTGATCCGATTAAGTTTTGAATGGTCTTAATGGATAGCTTGGGTTTGATTTACATAAGAAAAGTGTCTTCGTTTTGTTCCTACGTGCCTTATGAGCTGAGATATTTCGATGCAAAGTTGCAATTTGCCGAATTTTATGTTAAGAGATTTTTCTCCGTCGTCAAGTGCGGGCCAGAGGGGAACATGAAAGGGAGAGGAAATGTCTCTGGCACGTCGTTCATTGGATGAAGGTTCCGGCCTATCGCGTAACAAATTGTTGTCACGTGACAGCCAGACAGCACATCTGTCAAGGAAAACGTAACCTAGGTAGTGTCAAACCATCATAACCTGCCAAATGTCAAATGAGGTAAGTAGTCAACATTTTTCCAATGTCACGAGTTTTTACTCCATATAGGAGATTGAATTATTGTCTCAATTAACAAGGTAAGTCGCTAAATTTTTTTAATACATTTTTTTGTTGAGCTTTTAGAAACGAAGAGGGCGCACAGCTTGGACATTGCCCGGATAAGGATCGATAGAGAAATATCTTCTTACGCACAAGTTTCTATTATACCAGGCATGTACAAAATAATAATAATGCATTTAAATTGCCAGATATTTTTATACAAGTAAGCCATTTTTAATTTAGAATTTCTACAGGATGATTCTGGAGCTCCGCCCGACAATGGATGCGTCCTGGTACCCCGTGGCGAGGTCAAGCCCCCGCAGTGCCCCACCGAATTTTAGGGCTTTCGACCCTCGAAGGGGTTGGAGTGCCTATTAAGAAGTGAGAAATCTCCAACTTCCGCATTTCTCATCAGATCTTTGCGAAAACGACGCCAATCGATTCCTTATGTTTCGCCGATGAAACTGACACCAAGAATGACATAATTCGGAAAATAATGAAGGAAATTCCATGAAAAATTAATTTCCATAACCTCAAGCTAACTTCGTTAATAATAGTCCGATTTACAAGAAATTTGGTATGATTTTCGTCGGAAAAACATATGGAATCCATCGGCATCACTTCCATATCGATACGAGAAAGAATAAAGAATTATTTTTTCTGAGACAGGTATGAAATCCTCGGTCAACCCCGGCAAATCGTGGTCTACCCCCCGCAGTTGAAGGTGAAAACGTGAAATATTCATTTCAGCGTATTAAAAAATTCTTTATTCTTTATCGTATCGAAATGGAAGTTACACCAATAGATTCCTTATGTTTTTCTGATGAAAATCATACCAAATGTCATGTAAATCGGACTACTTTTACATTAGGAATACAAATTGCTTGTGTAAAAGTAGTCCGATTTACATGATATTTGGTATGATTTTCATCACATTGGCATGAATCAGATAACGGATCATGTGAACAGTGTACAGGAAATTATATTATGTTTAAGAATGAATTAATATTGACGAAAGATATAGTTATTAATCGTTTACTATTATTTTCATTGCAAGGTGATAAAATAGTCAAAGCAATACGTAAATTTAATATATGTACTATTCCCACAACCAAAGTATTGATAGCTAGACAATCATATAAAGTTATGAATGCTATATTTCATAGTGGTTCATGTATTGAGGATGGCCATTACACCAGCATATGTAAAGAAGAAGGAATGACTAGTAGTTGGATTGAAGCTGATGGCGTGCAAATTAAAAAAAGGCAATGGCCCAGAGGCGCTAAAGATCTTTATATTTTGTTCTTACAAAAAAATGATAGTAAATAAATAAGCCAATTGCGCCAATTAGATAATTGGTCATCAATAAAACTACAAAATGTGTGAAATCCCCACAAAATTACCTTTTTTAAAAAAAGGTACAAAAAAGAGCGCCAAGTATATAACCCATTAAAAAAGAATCGCATTTAAAAACATTGTCGTAAATTAATATAAATTTATTAATGTGCTATATTTTTTAACTTTACAAGAGTAATGATATACTATAATTGCGCCAATTATCACAATGACTATTTATACAAAGACAAAATGTATTAAATAATATTAAGCAGATATATTTTTATACAAATAAATATTTTAATACGAATAAATATTTTATTCAAAATACTTGGCGCTGCTCTCCGAAAAAAATGTTAATTGTCTTGGTTAATAAATATAAAACAAGACAAGACACCACTGAGACAAGAAAGAAAGAAAAAGATTTTAATGCAATTTATACATATTTATTCAGTTTAGCAACATCAATTCGGAGAGCAGCGCCAAGTATTTTGAATAAAATATTTATTGGTATTGAAATATTTATTTCTATATAAATATATCTGCTTAATATTATTAAGCGCAGTTGGAAAGCACCGAATCTTACATTGCGTTACACAGTGTCACCTTTGCACGCTGCGGGAAAGCACCTTTATGTACTTGCAGCTCATTTTGATTTCACGTTTTTTTTTTATTTTCTAATTATCTTCTATTTTTTTGTGGTTTATTTGATTTCGTGTATTTAGCGTAATTTTTTTACTTTTTTGAAGTTTTTTATGGTTGAATTTACTCGAAGCATCGTGAATGCTTGGAAAAAAAATTTATTCATCGATACACATTGCATTGAAAATTGGGTTGGTTTAGTTTATGATTATCCGCTTTTCTTTAAATCGTAATTAATGGGACTCACGTTAGGCAGTGGATGCGGTGGCTTCCCTGGACCCGGTACTGCGACAGAGAATGTAGAGCACATTCTGGTGGCTCTCACTAGATAGTGTGCATATGGTAGAATTGCCCAATCGCCGGGCCATTCTCCTAGAGGGGAGGAACTGATATATATAAGACTGATTAGCTTATTATTTTTCATATAATGGTTGTGATCATGTGATATTACAGTTCCTATCATTGTATATATTGTATATATTAGTTTTTTTAAAGGTATTTTATAAGTTATTCATAGTTTAGTCATAGGTTTCTTGCGTTAGATCGAGTAAGGGGTTTTTTACTGGCTAGTTTGTTTTTTCCCCTTAATTCATTTTATATCACAATAGTTTGTGTTATAACATCGTGCAATTCTACTAGAATATATTAACACCAAAATGTATTACCAAAGAATCTCACCATAATCGTATAATTAAAAGTTTCCTACATGCGGAACAATTAATCTTATTGTATTTTTCTAGAACGTGTAGCAATTTTTTCTTAATGTTTTTGATGCTAATCCACATTCTTTTATTTTATAGATATTGTACTGTTACACCTCAATAAACATCTTTTTAAAAAAAAAAAAGAAAAGAATG
This sequence comes from Andrena praecox, assembly GCA_963932275.1. Taxonomy (NCBI): domain Eukaryota; kingdom Metazoa; phylum Arthropoda; class Insecta; order Hymenoptera; family Andrenidae; genus Andrena; species Andrena praecox. Next base: position 46,421,341 of record OZ010729.1, on the reverse strand, counting down.
TAGAGCACGTGGGGCTGCAAGGCTGCGAGAGGCTGGTTCTCAGCAGCAACTCTGCGCGGCGGCGATACCTGCTTGGCACAGAAGCACACGCATTTGAAGAACAAGAGAAAAAATTGGCCAACAAAAGAGATATTAGTCGAGAGAACAACAACAACACGTCACTTACACGCAATGGTACTAGGGCTGGGACTATTCGAATATTTTACAAGTATTCGAATGCTACGAATAAACTTCGAAGATTTGAGTATTCGAATGTTATTAATCGAATAAACTTCGAAGATTTGAGTATTCGAATGTTATTAATCGAATAAACTTCGAAGATTTGAGTATTCGAATGTTATTAATCGAATAAACTTCGAAGATTTGAGTATTCGAATGTTATTAATCGAATACTATTCGAATACTGCTGTATTCGAATAGTATGGTGTGAATTATAAATCAAGTTCTTTAGGTTCATTTTTTTAGAAGCATTTATTTAGTTTCAGTTGTGAGTTCGTTAGTTTATCATGGTGAAATCTTGTAAGCTAATTTTGACCCACTTCAACATATCCGATCGGCTTGAAACTTTGCACACATATGTAATTCCGATGACAATACAATATTTTCACTAAAAAGCATGAAATACTTTATGGTGAATTTTTTTTTAAAAACAAGCTTTTATTAAAATGTACTAAAAAGGAACCAATAATTTTGATACCGGCCGATATGACTGCCTGAGAAGAATTCCGTCATAGGGTGGATGTACCAGTAAATGAACACGTACCAGTGAATGGACATTTTATATTAAAATGAGTAAAATAAGTTATTAAAATAAGCAACTAAATAATTAGAGACTTCTTTTAATATCTTGCTTCATATCCAAACAATTTTTGTAGCACGTGGAATCAATCGCGCTGCAAACATAATTTTATGAAAGTGTTCATTCATTAGTCTTAAGTGTTTATTTATTGGTGCGTTTACCCTATAACTAATTATAAAATAATAAAAATAAAAAAAAGTACCAATAAGTGCTGGACATTGGCTGTAGTTGGCTGTATGCGAACCAGCGCAATTTATGCATTTGGGGGGAGTCTCCCTTGATTTCTGGCAGTCCGCTGAGCGATGCATGCCTGCGCACTTAACGCATTTGGGTAGTAGACCGCAGTTACAAGCCGAATGTCTGTAAGATTGGCATCGAAAGCATTACGTGTAGTTTTTTTTTTTTCGAAAAAATTTTTCCCAGTAGATTCTGGTACTAAAAACAGCGTTTACTTTGGTGACCGCGTTCGGGGCGGTCCCCGGGGGGAATGTGATTTTGTAAATGTGAAATAAGGGCTGTTTGTTGTTCCCGTTGCCTGTAATGGGTATACAGGATGTGGGACGAAGCCCTTTGTATTTTAGTTCCTCAAGTATTTCGTCAGGAGGAGTCTCTGGGAGGCCCTTCAATACCATGGCAAGCCCGCGTTCTGAGTTTAGCGAAAATGTAAAGTATGGGATGTTACCCTCATTTAAGGCTTGTCTGAATTTTTTAAAACAGTCGATTTCATCGAATTGAAGGCGGATCTTGTTGCCAAGGTATTTGATGGAGAATGTCTTCCCGAAGTCATTGGCGAGTTTGCGATCAAATTTTGCTATATTGTAAGCAAAGTGTGAGATACAAAGTGGTGGGAGTTTAACGATGCGAGTGACTACCTTGTTGACTGACGGGTTCGCGGAGCTGTTTTGGCCAAGGTGGGGGATGGCAGCTCTCTGTGACGCAATGTTTACTTCCGGCGGCATTTTTTCCGCCGCGGCTGATAAGGAGCTAGGAAGGTCGTGCGCAGATTTGAAGGCAGCGAGAACCGAAAAACGGTTGGAAACCGAAATGTTAGGGATAGAATCCTGCTCCATGATAGCGTCGGTAGTAGTTAATGTTAATGGAAGAGACACATTAATAGGGCGTGAATTTCGCGTGGGAGAAGAACCAGAGGTTCTGGCGTTTTTACCCAAATTTAGGCTGTCGCGTTTAGTTTTCTTTTTCTTACCGGGTTGTCTTTCGACGTTGGTTTTAGGTAGCGAGTGTTCAGTTTTGGGAGATTGGTCTGATTGTTCAGAGGAAGTGTAACCCGGGAGGGTTTCTAAGGATGCACCTGCCGGTCTGTTCCCCGCAGTAGATTTAGGTTCAGCAAATATAGATGAACTCACCATTTTAGCAGCACTGAGGACTTCTCAGGAGAGCCCATCGTCCTTTGGAGGGTCAGAAGGGACCCTGGAGTGAGCAAGATTGCTGTCAGAGGCAATAGTTGCTCCTGTGTAAGATGCCATATTTCGGAGTAAGATGAGATAGTGCCTAGGTGGGTTGCACGAGGAATACCAGTGGGAGAAGAGTGCACCAACTAGTTAACCGTGGATAGTTATCACGAAGAGAGACGCAAATTAGAACGAAAAGCTACGAAAAAACACTGTGAAACGCGAGCGGGGCTAGACAGGTCCACTCACTACGATGTGTCGCGGTGTACTAAGCGATAACTGCCGATCCGCGATAACTGAGTGATAAGTGAGACCAGCGGCTAACCAGCGTCGCTGGGGAATCGGTTGTCGACGAGTGAGACCGCGGCCAATCAGCATCGACAACAAATTCCCCAGCGATGGTTAGCCGCGGTGTCACTAGTTGGCGCTGGCGTCGGCAAATTTTCATCTTGCCGTTGATTGGTCCGACGGTCGGTTGGAGGTATAATGGTGGGGGATCTACCCGCACTCCTCTACATGCTAAATGCCTACAGATCAACCGGACAGTGCGCCACCCTGTTCGAATGTCGCACGAGAATCTCTTTCTTGGCTCGCTTTCCCCTTCCCTCTACATTCCCACCGTAAAAATCTCCAGGCTAAATCTACTACTCTGCGCGGCTTTAGTGGATAATTTCCCGGCTTCCCGTCGAGGGACCGCCTCTCGCCGACGTCACGACCAATCCTCGATTACAAATCCGCCGCCTCGATAGCCGTTCGCCAGAATTTCCTACTCTCTGTTTCTCTCGAGCGCCAGCTAAGCTGGAGGGGATTTGTTAAAACCTGCAATAGCGATCCCTTCCCTTTGATCTCGCGATGCTCGCTCGGGAGGCGTTGAACTTGCTGAATTCCCCATGTAATGTAATCAAGAGGGACGAGAAATTACCTTTCTATGCACTACCTATAATATCATCGTTGAGCATTTTCATATTTAAGGTATTAGGATTTGGTTTTGTTATTTTATGTTCTATTTTATACTTTTATTTAATTATACGCATATATCTATATATATATATTTTTTTGCATTTGCATTTGCAATTTTTCAGTCAAGAGTTTAGAGTTTAAATTCGGTTATTTGTCCGTGTAATATTGCTTGACCCTCGCGAAATAGTTGCGTGGGCTTTTCATTTAACGCGAGTTCATTAACTAGAGAGGTGTCTGAATTTTTTCCTCTTTTCCTTCTGGCTTCCTTGAGGATAAAAGACAAAAAATGTCTTTACCCCTTTATCTTTTCTTCTTATAAGTGGTATTTGCAAGGCCGGCGCGCGGTGTCGATCGTGAGAATCTAAAGGCGAGGCCTCCTACCCGCGATTGGTCGCTGCGATTGGGCGCAGCGACTGGTCGCAGTATACTGGTGCAATGGGGAAGCATGCATCTGTTCTCCTACAAGCGACTGCTATCGTCGGGTATACGCCAGACGTAGGAGCCTGACGCGAGTCTGTTTGAGTACCAGCCTAGGCTATTCGAGAGGCAACACAATGCGATGAGGGTCTGTTTCCCATTATACCTAGTCGCAGGCTGGGCACTGCGACCACCGGTCGCTAGACTGCTCCCGGAGGGAGTCTATATAGCGACCAGTCGCACTGCGACCCATTGCCACAGTGTGACAGAATCCCAAGAAATAAGGAAAAAAGTCAGAATTGAAAAGATATGGGAGTATGTATTTTTATGTTACCTGTATACTACTAATATGAGCACCTAAAAGCGGTAAAAATATCATGACGCCTACTTCTGATCTGTGTGCAAACACGTGTCTATGATTGTATGTATTTTTCGTGCAGAATTTTAAATCGCGACTTTTAATTTTTGGTGATATAAAAGAAAACAATTTTTGGGGCCCCAAATGAGTAGTGTCGATTCTGTTAAGTAATAGCAAATAATTAGTTACATACAGTTTTTTTCCATACGAAACCAATTGAAAAATTGTCAACAATCATCCCCTTTTTAGTTCCACTTCCGGGAACTTCTGAAAAAATTTTTTGTTTGTTTTCTAATCAACATAATCTGGGCCTTGCTACTGCGGAAAAAGCATTCACGAATATTTGGCAGTTATGGATTAAGTATGTGTATTCTATGTCGCACAGTGGGGGTAAATCCCAAAAAATGGGAAAAAATGCAACATCCTGTATTTTGCATTTAAAAATGCCGAATATTATTAAGGAAATTGATACTAAAAGTGTTAATATATAAGTTTGACGTTATTTAAGAAAATAACGTCAATTCGTCATGAATTAGCGTCAATAGTTCCAATAAAACTACAAGAATTTGATAAATATGCCATGGAAAGTGTAGTGTTCCTATCGACACACGCGCGAAGTTCCATGATGTAGCGTGATGAGTGATGCCCTAAACGGATTGTTAGCGGGCCACGGTTTACTACAGCTTTATGACACTAAACCTTTGGCCCCCTACACGATATAAAGTAATTAGGAAACATCTGCCAAGTAACTTGCAGAACAGCGGAACAATTTTGAGGATTAATCCCCAATTGCTACAAGCTAATTCCTCTTCGTTCGGCAGGCAATAAACCGTGTTTCGCTACAGTATAAAAGAATAATAAGTATGGTCGGAACGTTGACCGTGACGAAAATTAATTTTAAGGTCCGCACAATTACCAAAAGAATGGTCCTTGGCAATGGTGTAGGAAACGAAATTATTCTGCAGAAAGACCAGTACGCCTCGCGGAGAGCCACAGGAAAAAAAGGGGTGGTCCGCTGACTGCGCGTGATGCCTTATCTCCCGAATATAAACACGCGTTGGAATATCAAAACAAAAGCATGCGCTGACGTATTCAGATGTGAGAGAAGGTGGGCCATTGGGAGGATAGAATATTTTTAGCTACCATTTTTTCCATAATTTTTAAAATCTTTATTTCTGGCTTCTTTTTGGGTCTTCTTTCTGAGTTTTTACATTTTTCAGGAGCTCATATTAGTAGCTTACAAGAAATATTCGGGTCAGGCATGAATAACAGCGACGCTGAGCCTCGCCCATTCTGTACTTTGCGTTTCTAACTCCACTGCGTTGTATCAAATATTATAAAAGAATAAACACGATTTATTATTATTATTATCATAAATAAGGTGCGTCCCAGAATGATAGAGCCACCTTAGAAAATAGCAGTTCTAAAAGTTTGGGTTAGGTTAGAAAAATATTACAATATCACGTTTGTTGCAGCCGCGGTTAAACGCGCCGCTTCGCGGTGATTTAAATGTGCGTGCGCTGATGATGGGGAGGGCGAAGTTCACGCAGGAGAATGCCGAGGACCGCCTGGCGAAGCTGACCGAGACGTGGGCCCGATGCGAGGCCCTCAACCTGGAGCTGGAGCTCCTGCTGCCGGACGCCGAGAGGACGGCGTGCCCGTTCGTCACGCACGAGGAGTTCGTCCGGGCTGAGGACGAGTATTGGGCAGCGCGGGACTTTCTGCGGGAGGTTATACGGTCATTCCAGACGCCGCCAACTTCGGGAACGTCGGAGCCGATCAGCGGGGAATCCAGCAAAGGCCTGGCGCGCCTTCCGCATATCGCGTTGCCGAAGTTTTCAGGTGCGTACACGGAGTGGCCGAGTTTTCGCGACTTGTTTACGTCGTTGGTCATCGGGAACGCGACCCTCAGCAATGTGACACGGCTGCAGTATCTGCAGTCGGCGGTGGAGGGACAGGCGGCCGAGACGATCGCTCACATCACCATTACCGAGGCCAATTTCGGCACCGCGTGGTCCCTGTTGAGCCAGGAATTCGAAAACAAACGAGCGATCGTCTCGGCACACCTGCGTGACCTTCTCACTCTGCTGCCGATGGCGGGCGCGTCGGCCGCGGAGCTGCAGCGGTTGCGGGCCCTCACCAATCGAGCGCTCTCTCTCCTCGCCAACCTAGGACGCCCCACCGAACATTGGAACGATGTCATTGTCGCTCTGACGACGATGAAGCTCGATCCCGAGCTGATAGAGGAGTGGGAGCTCTCGCTTGGCGTCAGCACCGACCCCCCTTCTTAAGGTGGCCGTTCCAATGGGCGGCTGCAGCCGCCAGCGACCGCGGCTGGCGACTGCGGCTGTAGCCGCGTACACTGGTACAATGGAAAGCATTCATCTCAACTCCTATGGGCGGCTGCGACTGCTGCGGCCGCGCCAGGATTGCTATAGCCTATGCGCGTCTGGTTCATGAGCAGCCTAGGCTACTCGAGACACAACACAATGCTACGAGTGTCTGTTTTCCGCCATAACGGCAGAATCTCCTAGTCGCACAGCGGCTGCCGCTCTACTCCTCCAGAAGCAGTCTAGCGACTCTAGCCGCTCTGCGACTCTAGCCGCTCTGCTGCGATTCATCGTCACATTCGGACAGATTATCCAGAAATAAGGAAAGAAGTCAGAATTCATAACTTATGGAATTATGTTTTTTTATATACATATTTCTTGTAAACTAATAATATGAGCTCTTATAAAAAAAGGTAAAAATATCATGACGGCTACATCTGATCTGCGTGTAAACACATGTCAAATTTTTTGTTTTGTGCAGAATTTTAAATCGTGTCTTTTAAAGTTTGTTAAAGTAAAGTTAAAGGGGTCAGAAATGATTAGTATCGATTCTGCAAAGTAATAGCAAATAATTCGTTATATACAGTTATTTTTCCATAAGAAACCCATTGAAAAAATATCAGTAATTGTCGGCTTTTTAGTTACCTTCCGCGAACTTGTGTAATCAACATATATTTGTTCTTGCAACTGCGAAAACAAGATTTGACAATATTTTCCAATAATGGAGTAATCACCTGTATTCTATATCGTACAGTGGGCCTGAATCCCAAGAAATAGGGGAAAAATGCAACATTCCATCTTTCGCGTTGAAAATGCTGAATATTATTGAGCAAGTTCATAAAAAAAGTGCAATATACAACTCATAACAAAGTTTGCCGTTATTTAAAAAAATAACGTCGACAATTTCAATAAAAATAAAAAAATTTGATAAATTACTATGGAAAGTGCAGAAATATCTGCAAACCTGTATCCATGTTATTCTGGTACCAATGTAATAGATAGGTACTGTTCACAAAGTGTTAATACATTCTTACGAAATTATACAATATTTGGGTAACCTTCCAATCGGCTAATTGGGTGAAGCGACCCAAGAAGCCAGAAATAAAGATTTTAATAAATATATGAAGAATTGTAAGCTCAAAATATTCTCATTCCAATATAATCTCATTTTATGTATACAGAAACGGAGTTTCTTTATTTTTCATCGTATCAATATGAAAATGATACCAATGGATTCCTTGCATTCTCCCGATTAAATTGACAAAAAAAACATTTAAATCCCACTACTTTTAACGAAACGGGCTTTCAGTCCATGCGAATTAACTAATTGAGGCAGAGAGCAAACAACGGACTAGACCACATTCTTTTCGAAATTGAGTTAGTACCAATAGCGTATTCCAATAGGCTCTATTAATCATATAAAATAGGTATTATTAGGTCGGTGCATACGTTCGTTCGCTTTATTGATAGAAAGTGTTTATTACAAATATAAATATATTTCATACTTTTCAAGGCTGGCGTTCCAATGTGCGGCCGGCGACTGCGACCGGCGACGGTCCCTCTAGTGCAAGGGAGAAACAGATGCATACTTCTCCCTTGTACAAGTGGGACCGTCGCCGGCCGTAGTCGCCGGCCGCACATTGGAACGCCAGCCTTGAAAGGAAAACATTTTTCTTCAATATTTATAATTTTTTTGTCACTTTTCTGGCACCTAGACGAACTGGTAAATTTGCCAATTATAACAAAGCGTGTATCAATATATTGATACAAAGTGTTTTCTAAAAATATTGTATAAATATATTTCCAATTATAACAAACCATGTTTTGGAAACACATTCATTTCTTTTACTTTGTGTTTTTTTTTAATCCGGTACGTCAATGAATACATTGACAATTATTTTAACATCAGATACTTCAAATGATAAATTCTGTTATTGTTATTCAATTCGCCTTTTTATGTAGTATAAAAATACAGTAATTCGTCGATATAAACCCGACGATCGGGGCTGGCGGCGGGCGTACGTCGCGATGTGGACACGATTCCGTCCGGCCGAGAAATTCGAAGAGCGAGCGAGAGGTAACGAAACGGTTGCCGTCGACTCTTTCGTTCTCTCACTCTCGACTGAAGGATTCCAAGAAATGGTGGGGATAGTGAGCAGGACTATTACGCATGGTAAAAACGGGACAATAACGACGAATTACTGTATATGGAAATTCTTCAAAGGATTGCTTGTTTGAATGAAGAGAGAGTTTAGATACAGCAAGCGGCCTGACGCCCGTATTGCCAAAGAATAGGAACTCTCTTATACCTGTAATAAACACTTTGTATCAATAAAGCGAACGAACGTATGCGCCGACCTGATGATCACTTATCTCTCGAGTATAAACACGCGTTGCAATATCAAAACAGAAGCACCCGCTGACGTATTGGGTACTAGAAAAGGTGGGCCATAAGGTGCGTATCGACTTTGCGAGGATTCCTCGCGAGTCAACGGCGGCGCGCGGTCCGCTGCCGCTCACCGCAACACAATCGCTTAACGCGCCTGAGTACCACTGTCGGCACCGCGCGTTTTGCCAAACTATTTCGCTTCTGTGTTGAAAACAAAACGTGACTTACCACTTCTGTTGATGCTTTCCAGAGGGAAAATGTCTGCTGCATCGCGTGGAGTAGTCAGATTTTTTCTAAGACCCTCAGTTTTGGAAATAAATTGAAAGATAACTTCAAAAAAGGGTGCATTTCGGGTGTCATTTTCCCTTTGATCGTTGTTTAAACAAATTTAAATCATCATAATGCAATAATAACTGATATCGTTGTATTCGGGAGGGTTCGTAGAATGATTTGACGCAACGAGCAACCGAATAACTATTACCGTTTCGACACAAAAGATGCTCAAATTTGAAAATTTGCAGTTATTTTCAAAATCGAATTTCTCAAAAACTGAGGGTGATGGGGACAAACGGTTTGCGGATTCGTGTTCAGGGCGAAAAACTCTACAAGAATCACCCAGTGGATATTGCGGAACAGAAAAAAAGTTTCATTTTGTTGGACTGTGTAATACACGCTTAATTTCTACTTTCAAATTTGCCGCTGTGTGAGACCCGAATATCTCTTTCGCGCATAATGTACGCAACACTACTTTACCGTCCTTAATGTACTGCATATTTAATCCGAGGAAGGATCGTCCCAGACGCGACGCGGTGTCAACTTTTAAGCATACTAACCGGCCTATAATTTCGTTCTGAATATCGCGCCGAATACACTGTGCCCGCACCGTTATTTCCGACCTAATGTTCTCCGCGTTTATAACAATTTTATTTTCCAATCCTGCGATGATTGGATTTAATAATTTTCTAAAACCACTGTCTTCCATTAAGGTAAATGGACGAGCGTTGACAGTTACTAATTCTACACACGCGTCCATCACATCACTATCACTTAACCGCACTACACACACACTTTGTTTTTTATTTTTTTTTTTGCGCCGTAGTCCACCGTATCACTGTTGCACCTTCTTCTTTTCTCACACACTTTTACACTACTTATTTCACAGTATTCATTTGGATGCTTCAATGAAATATGCCGCTCCAAGTTTGTGGCATGGTCGCCCTTACATTTGTAACCGCCAATCTGACTACCGACTTTGATAATACATTCCGATGTATTATCTTCCTCGATATACGAAAAATACGCACGAACCGGATGACATTGCTTTCTACCACGAAATGCCATATCGCAATCACAATTAAAAAACTTATGAAACTTACGAAATATAACGAAATATAATTACTCTAAACTCGGAGCTCTAAAATAACTAAAATTAAGTTGGGCTTGAAAAAGTCCGATGTAATATTCAAACACGACAGGATCGTATCCAAGAGATTTTGGGTGTTCACTTTAGCGTTGCCAAAGTGACTCTGCCCTTGCCGCTCGAATTTCCTTGATATATAGGGTAAAGTACCCAATTACTGTGCCCTGTTTCAGGACTTCCGGAGTTTTCTCTAGTAAAAATAACTTTAGTAATGAAATTGACTTGTCTTAAGCATTTAAAGATAAATTTCAATGTTTCTTTTATCGATATAAATTTTTACACGAAACAAATATCACATCTTCTTTGGATAATATTAAATATAAAAAAAGAAGTGCTGGAATCAGTTACCGTGTGCCTCTAATCTCCAAAAATCAGTTACTGTGCCTCAGTTACTGTGCTCCCTTTCCGAATACTGTGCTTCCTCCTTGAATACTGTGCTGCAATTACTGTGCTTTTTATTAGGTACACTCATTTTTAGGTTAAATTTTTCTGTAATAAAAATGAAATATCATAATAAGTCACTTAAAAGTTCACATTAGAGATGACCACTTTAATAAATTCTTCATATTTACTGTACTTTTCTTTCCAAATATAACCGGAGGTGCGTTACAGGTTAGAATATTTAACACGCACGGCAGTGTAAACGACACAGTAACTAACGCAACGTGCGAAAACAACCCCAGTTATTGTACACAGTAAATGACGCTACTTCTAAATTCGTTTCAGTTACTGAATTTGTTGAAAATAAATACAGAAATTCAAATAAATAATCGCTGTTTTGTTTTTCCGTAATCTAAATATGTTTTACTAATATAATTAACGTTGTGAATGTTACCTAGAACGATTTATTTTACTGAATATTGACCTTCATTCGTTCAGTATTTTCTTAAGCTTTTTCATAAGTTTTACAGAAAATTTTGCGAATTCATTATCAAAAAAGTAAAATAATTTTTTTCGTAGTTTAAGAACTTCTGTGTGTTACATGTTTAATTTTAACAAATAAATAATTAACTGAATTTAAATAAAAAAATTTAATATCTTTTATTCGAGAAATATAAAGTTAATTATGCTTAATAATAAACTAGAGGCACAGTAATTGGGTACCCCACAGTAATTGGGTACTTTACCCTAGGTAAACTCAGAACTTTTCAATAACCAATAGAAAACGTTCTGGAGGACAAGTAAGGGTATCCCACCCTTTCGAAGAAGGAAGTAAGGTGGGTGATAGTTTTATGACATGTACGACTCCATGGCCCGCGGTTAATGAGCCCGCCGGTAGACGCTCCACTTAGGATCACATACCTGGTTGTCGTTTGAACTTCGACAGGGAAAACCATAGCGAGGGAAATGTGAATTTGATTCACATTAATTCACTTTAATTCTAAAGTGCACTTTCTTCCCTAGTTTTGGTAGAGGGAATTCCACGCCAACTCGATCACTGTTTGCACTCGATGTCAGGGATTTTGTTTAAGGGATCACATACACCGAGAGCCGTGAGAAGAGGGGACATTTTATGAATTTTTTTACGAGTTTACCAATTTCATTAGTTTTTCAGTTATTAAAACCAAACTGTGGCTATTGCAAAAAAATCCATATGATAAGGACTAGATATTAATGTGAGAAGTAATTGTGCCAACTTTCATTCCAATCGCTTGAGTAGTTTTTGAGATATCATTGGCACGGATTTGAAGAACGTAGTTTCGAGAAAATAGCATTTTTTCAATAGGTATCTACATGAAAATGGGTGTTTTATACGCCTGCCGAGCGGGAGCAAAATGGCCAATTTCAGACGTTCCGCATTTTCTACTTTTCTCGCAAGGGAAAAAGTCTTTGCACGCATGCGTATTCGTATTTTTTACTTTACTCCCAAGGGGGAGTCATTCCGGGGGTTTTGTGGTCGCAGACTCTGATTCCGAGGTAAAAATTGTTATTACATTAAAAATAAGCACTGTAGGGGGGGGGGGTAATATCGATAAAATAATGTTATGTTTTGTTTAAGAGTACTGTTTGATTTGATTACGTTATTTGATGTTAATTATGGCATCAAATTTCGAAAATTAACAGAGATAGCGTTTTTATGAGCCCCCCTACAGGGCTTAGCTTTTATCTAATACAAATTTTGGTTTCAGAATCAGATTCTGCGACCCCCCCCCCCCAAAAAAACAGAATAACCATTTTCATAATGATAAATGGTGAAATGTGAACGTTACGATTTTTTATCACGTTTTCGACGACTCGGACCACTGTGCAATATAGCAAAAGCTGCAAAGGCGATTGAGGAAAATTTGCTGCCGTCGAAATCGAAAGAAAAGTAGACGATATACAACAAATTTATGGAGCGTTGAGATAACCAAAAACTGGAGTCTTTATCGCAAGCAGTGTTTTTAGTTTCTTGCTCAGCAGGCTTTCCAAAACACACAGAATTGACCTTCCTCTGATGTTGCAGCTTCTGCGACTACTTCATTGAAAAAATTGATTGTTTCAACCATCCTACGTGTACGTAACCTCTTAAAGTGAGGTATGATGCAGTCCACACGAAATCATGGGAGGAGGGCGGGATTAATTCACCATTTTGCTGTTTTCGAATTTATTTAAAGAATATGGGCCGTCAAAGTTTACAATTTTTACAGCGTGAAACCAAGCTGTGCTTAAGAATTGTTTTCTTCGAAACTGATTTATCGTATTGGGTTCATTATTCTCTTATTGTCATCTAGAAGGTTTGGCGCATTTGATTAATACTTTTTCAAACTGAAACAAACATTTTTGTAACATAGTAAATTACAAAACAAATTATTATTTTGCAAAATTCTTCTCGAAGGTTGGGAATCTAAAACTTGGAAGAAATATTACCAAATGCCTTGAAATTCTACCTACAAAATAAGCACCTTTTAAAGAGGGAGTTTTTAAAATTGGCGTCGTAATCAGCCATCGAAGGCAGCCGTGCGCCCCGTTTCAGGTAAGCGAGCCGCGCGCTGCATTATTGCGGACGGTTTACAATACCACTCGCACCCCGTATTACTTCAATCAGGACGAAATATAAAATCGACTGGTCCCGTATCCGCCTTAATGGTGTCATTTATGCCAGCGAAAGAGTTTCTTTGACTGCTTTTGATTGAATTTCAATAGGGTTTATACCCAAAAGTTCCTGTTCCATATAATGTTATGGTTCAAGACAAATACAGGCTGTTTTCTCCTCGCCATAGAGAAACTTAAGCCTTGAAATGATCTATGGACAAAATCTCGCGATGCGTCCTTTCGTTAGCGAATGAGGGTCTATAGGTATAACAATAAAGTGCAGTTTACTCCTTCCATCAGTCGAGAATAATGATGGGTGAGGGAGGATGGCATGGATAAGGTCATTTCGACTTGAAATTTTCGAGTGACGGGGTTATGGGTTGCGAGTAAAAAAGCATTATTGCTAGCTTAGAGGCTCGCTTTGCAGCAGCATAAGTACATACCTATCACTGGCACTGAACTATAACAGTATATGGAACAGGGACTTTTGGGTATAACCCCTATCTTTATTCTCGACTGATGGAAGGAGCCCACCACCTTCTCGTGCTTAAGGGGGCCGTCTCAGCGGGCCTTGAATGTGTGCGTACGCTCACACAAGCTAAGTTATGCGTGTACGTACACGCGTGTAGTAAACAAATCGTATATTACAACTTTCGTCCTGGAATCGGCCAAAAGGAAGTTTTTGCGGGTATAGTTGCCTCCAGTAGACATCCGTGCAGACGGGTCTGGTGCGTTTGAACGCTAATAAGCACCGTACATTGAAATAATAATGAATTTATGACTCGAAAACTGACAGAATAAAGCTTCAAGACTTCTCCGTCACCGGCGCTGGTGGTACATTCGAGCCCCGTAGCACCAGCGTATACGTATACGCGATGTTGTAAACAAACCGTAAATTACAACTTACGCCCTGGAATCGGCAAGAAGGAAGTTTTTGCGGGTATAGTTGCCTCCAGTAGACATCCGTGCAGACGGGTCTGGTGCGTTTGAGCACTAATAAGAACCGTGGGTTGAAATAATAATGAATTTATGAATCGTGTACTGTGACAGATTCCAGAAATGACAGAATGAGGCTTCAAGGATTCTCCGTCACCGGCGTTGATGGTATATTCGCGCCATGTACCATCAGAACCGGTGGAAGTCCAAGCTAGACGATAAATGTAGGAAAATGTAGCATTTCCCCTATTACTATTTTGTCGTCACGGAGGCTTGAATGAATCACGACGAAGCGGCTGAAGAACAGAGATGGGCAAAGATAATATCTTGATAATCTCCAATAAAAGATACTTTATGTTTATCCGTTCTGAACCAAAGTGAATTCATTCGACGGCGAAAGATAATTTTTTTATTCGAAGAAGAATAATTTGTTTATTCGATCTTTAACCGTAGTTTATTCGACTTTTATTTGAAGGCTTCAAACAACTTTCGGCAGCGTGTTTATCCGAACCGGCGCGATCTCTCTTTGAGCCTGAAGACTTGGGCTGTTCGGCGGCAGCTTCTGATTTCGGTTCGAGAGGCATACGGTGAATTATGTATTAATAAATTGTAAAACGTGACGTTTTCAGTATTTATTAACATACTGCTGAGATTGTCCAGATTAAAATGAGTTCAAGCACGGTATAAATCGGATTATTTCTAGAACAGTAGTTGGTAATTAAATATAGGGTAACTGTACTCGTTGTTGACAGTGCACCAATAGTTACACGGTGATACGGTGGACCATGGTATCCTGCTGCGGAAATTAGCATTGATCGGGATCGGTGGACCGCTCCTGTCGTGGATCCATAGCTACCTGAAGGGCCGTGTACAGGTCATTAGGGTTGGTGACCAGTTATCGACTCCGATCAATGTGAGCTCCGGAGTCCCTCAGGGATCGCATCTTGGTCCCCTCCTCTTCCTCCTTTTTATAAATGATCTCAAAGATGTATTCCGAAATAGTAAATTCCTTATGTATGCGGACGATTTAAAGATTTTCCGTCCTATTCGCTGTGCTCTGGACGGAGTGAAGTTGCAGGATGACCTCTGTAGGTTCGAGCAGTGGTGTGCCGCCAATATGATGGAACTAAACACAGCGAAATGTGTTGTGATGAGGACGTATAGAACCGTAAATTCCATTCTATCGACCTATACTCTATGTGGTAACCCCTTGACTGAGGTGGATGAAATAAGGGTTCTTGGCGTAACCTTTGTGTCAGGGCTTGATTTCCGGAAGCACTATCGGAGTATCACGTGTAAGGCGATGAAAACCTTAGGGTTTATTGCCCGATTCGCTAAACATTTCAGGCGGATCAAGTCGCTTAGATTGCTTTACATTGCACTTGTTCGTCCACATGTAGAGTATGCGTCGGTAATCTGGAGCCCGAGACATAATGTATATATCAGCTTACTCGAAAGGGTACAGCATAAGTTCTGTCGGCTAGTAATGAGAGCTACTGGTAGCCCTATGCGGTTTTCTGACCATGACTATGGTCCAGCCTTACAGAAGCTAGGGCTCACCACCCTTAGAGACCGTCGAATCTGTTCTGATCTCTTGTTCTTTTACAAATTAATTCGCGGTCAGACTAACTGTCAGGAGTTAGTGTCCCTGATATGTTTTCATGCCCCGCAGCGTTCATTGCGTCAAAGGCCCCTTTTCGAATCGAGAGTCCCGAACTATAGACATTGCACTGTTGATCCGTTAAACCGCGCTATGGATGAGGTCAACCGTTACATAGCCGATATTGACCTGTTCTCGATCACGCTCGATTCGTTTCAGCGAACTTTATTAACTCAAGTCCGAATTTAATTTTAATTTTATTTATCACGATCAATGTATCGCTAATTGTATCCGTTGTTGCAGCGTAATCAAGTCATCGCCTTCTGATTGTTTGTCTAGTCCTTTATTCTCTTTTGTATTTTATTTTATTTTATTTTATGTTATTTTATTGTATTTTATTTTTACTTTATGTTATTGTATTGTAAATACTGCGCATATCTGGTTCATATGATGTATCCTAAAGGGTTTTCCCGTTGGTAATAATAATAATAATAATAATAATAATAGTTAACACTTTTATTTTCAGTCACAAATAATAAGCTTTTTATTAAAAAACTGTTTTTGACTAATACGCTGTTTGAAAAAGTATTAGTCAAAAACATTTTTTAAGAGAAAGCTTATTATTCGTGACTGAAAATAAATGTGTCAACTATTGGTACACGGTCAACTACGAGTACCGTTACCCTAAATGTAATCTAAATTCTAATCTAAAAATGCTAAAAATAATCCGATTTATACTGTGTTTAAATTTATTTTCATCTGGAAACTCTCAGGAGTATGTTATTGAAGCGTTCATGACGATACGATAACAAATGAGGAAGTTTTACATTCTATCAAAACAAACAACATAAACAATCACAATCATTTTAATATACATATATATATATATATATACATATATATATATATATATATATATACATATATATATATATATATATATATACATATAAATATAAATATTGTTCACCCACGGCTATTGTTTCATAAATTATTGAAATAAACTATCAAATTAAAGAGACTTTATCTTTATTTGTCGTCGAATAAAAATAACCCAGAGTTAGTTTTATTTGAAACGCCACGGATGAATCAGTTTATTCGACGGGAATTCATCCGTCGGCCACAAATAATTTTTTTAATCGAAGGCCTTCATTCCTGAGGTCCCCCGAAGCTCGAGCCGAGCGACATTTTATGTGTAATATCGTTAATAATGATAGTTAAAATTGCGTCAGGTTTGGTATATTTCCATCTTTCCTTCTTACACTCCCGGACCTCTCTATCTTTCATTATTGCTACGTTCAGTGAGGTTCTGACGCTGGACGTAGCTCTCGTGCCGTATTGCTTCAAGACTTCTCGATAGAAAGAGAGAACTCTGTGGCAACAGCGCGGCAGAGACAGAGAGAACAGACGATGTGGCAACTATGCGTCAAAAGTTCGTCTACCCAGAGTACCTGGAGATGTCATCTCTGTACAAGTTCTTTTTATCGACCGCAGTAGTTTCATTAGGGTCCGTTTGTTTACTGGGGACGCTTCGATCGATTCGGACCATAACAAAAATGAGACGGCCCCCTTAACCTCCCTCTCATGATTTCATGTGGACTGCATCATATTTCACCTTAAACAAAATCCCTGACATCGAGTGAAAAAAGTAATCGAGTTGTAGTGGAATTACTCCTAGAAAAGAATCCCTGTCCAAGTTAGGAATTATCTGTAACTCAGGAACCAATTTCGCTTTTTAAAGGGAGTACACGGTGCGTTTATGAAAGATGTTTAAAACGCTTTTTATTCGCCAACGCTTGAGCTGTAAGAGGGAGGAAAAGCTCTGTTTTCGAGAACGCCCAATCCTACAATAAAAGCAACTCGTCGTAGTTTACCACACCACTCTCAACATGGAAAATGTAGTCCCAGCTTGTTAAAGGTTTCAAATTGTTTTTAGTAATTGCTATTTTACTCAGGGCTTCATGGTCACGATTTAGCCACTCGTAAACTGCATTTTATTGCTATACCTATAGACCCTCATTCGCTAACGAAAGGACGCATCAAGGCTTAAGTTTCTCTAAGGCGAGGAGAAAACAGCCTGTATTTGTCTTGAACCATAACATTATATGGAACAGGAACTTTTGGGTATAATCCCTATTGAAATTCAAACAAAAGCAGTCAAAGAAACTCTTTCGCTGGCATAAATGACACCATTAAGGCGGATACGGGGCCAGTCGATTTTATGTTTCGTCCTGATTGAAGTAATACCAAAGAGGAGGTATAATAAGAGGCGTCACTCGACAAGGACAGAAATAACCTAGGGAAATCACTAGACAACCAATTTAAATGCCCATTCGGCAATGATCGCTAAGCTTCGGCAATGATCGCTAAGCTTCGGCAATGATCGCTAAGCTTCGGCTATGATCGCTAAGCTTCGGCAATGATCGCTAAGCTTCGGCAATGATCGCTAAGCTTCGGCAATGATCGGGGTCAACTTCGGCAATAATCAGCCAATTGCGGTAAGGTACATTTAGTCGATTTGAATATCCCGCTCGAAATAGACAACCAATTTAAATGCCAAGGTCAAGCAAGGACTTCAAAGATTCCGCCCGGAGTGACGCCTCTTATTATACCTACTCTTTGGTAATACGGGGTGCGAGTGGTATTGTAAACCGTCCGCAATAATGCAGCGCGCGGCTCGCTTACCTGAAACGGGGCGCACGGCTGCCTTCGATGGTTAATTACGACGCTAATTTAAAAAACTCCCTCTTTAAAAGGTGCTTATTTTGTAGGTAGAATTTCAAGCCATTTGGTAATACTTTTTTCAAGCTTTAGATTTCCAACCTTCGAGGAGAATTTGTAAAATAAGAATTTGTTTTGCAATTTACCATGTTACAAAAATGATTTTTCAGTTTGAAAAAGTATTAATCAAATAGGTCAAACCTTCTAGATTCCCCAAAATGGTAGAATAACTTTGGTGCTGATTTTAACGAAATTTATGAACATTGTTAAAAATGTAACATAATGTTCTTATGATAATGTATGTATAAAGAAGATCAAAAAACTTTTTTTTCGGATTTTATAAACAAAAAATGTCGGCACAATAGCCTTACAGCCGATACATATTTTTTATTTGAATCATTCTACGGTGGAATTTATCACGTCCTCATTTTTGTTTTATGTTAGATGTGCTACTCGCATCCCAGAAGATATCTACTCTGTGTTAAGCAAAGATTGTACCTTATAGTTTTGGTCACTCTACATGACTGTATTTTCCGATGTACCACTCTCCTTTCTTATACATATATCTCGTAATAAAAATTGAAGAAGTAACGCTTATACAGCAACTGATTTAAAAGATATAAAATAATATTTTCGCATCTTATCCCACGAGATAAAAATTGAAACATTGTAATAAAGTTTGCTGTGAAAATTTGTTATTTATGCTATTGTTAAATATATATTTACATTTTATTACATTCCTATCTTCTGTTTTTTCCACACTTGGAGTAACAAATAATTGCAACAATGTGCTTTAAAAAATCCCGTCACGAGAGAGATAAACAATGTGAGCGCTAGGAATAGCATACATATCTTCCCGACCTATTCAGCTAGGTGGAACCGAACCGCTCCGAACCGCTCCGACTCGTAATTTATGGAGAGGAACAGAAACCTCTCCATAAATTAACTCGACCGGTTGCGACCGGTCAAGACTTTTGGTCGACCGAAAGTCAGAGAGAAATTCTCTCTCAGTTTTGGTCGGGAGAAAACTCCTGACCGCTCGTCGCTCTCCAGTTCGGTCGAGAGACCCGTAAATGCCATATTGGTCGCTCTCACTGACCGCGACCGCGACCGAAACCGAAATTCTATCGGTCTCGACTCCTTGATTCTGGAACCGTTTCGGAATCGATATAAAACCGAAAAAATAACAGTTATGGAACCGACATGAGGAGGGAAATAGGAACTGTAACCGAAAAATAGATAATAGTTGGAAATTTCGGTTCTTCGTAACAGTTATTCCAAAAACCAAATAAAGGTTCTCCATAACCGTTTTAATCAAAACCATTATATATAACAGTTTCAAACAATTATTTTCGGAAGCGTTTCAAGCCCTGGCAATGAAGAATTTCGATCGACAGATCGATATTTACTAAATATTTACTAAAAAAAGTGCTCTTTCATCGTCGAATGTTTGGAATGTTTCGAATGTTCAACTGGCGTCTGGGCCACCTTCAACTTGTTGTGGTTCTTCTTCGCGCCTTCAGACAGGGATCGGCGGCTTAAGGAGGGGGAAACACCTACAGGAGCGAAATCACATGCGCGCGACTGACGCAGGCGCAGTTCATGCACACATAACCACCGCTCCTGTAGGTGTTTCCCCCACCACCAGCATAGCGAGAGCCCGCCGGATCCCTGCCTTCAGACGATCAGTAGATCAGTAGAACAAAACCGGAAAATCAAGATGGATTGTTCGAAAGAAGAAAGTGTAAGTAATAAGTAATAATAATATAAAACAATACTATTTTCATATATGTTCATAGCTGAGTTATCGTTATTATATTCATTAGTTTTATTTGTGAGAATTTATTATTATTCGTTACGTTTATTCGTGAGAAATTTATTCGTGATTCGTGAAATTTATTCGTCACATGATCCTTTGTCATGGAGCATCTAGTTCGGAGGAAATCTGAATTTTTATTCTTTTTCTTTGTCACGAATAAAACTAACGAATAAATTCCCACGAATAAAAGTTATGAATACAACTAAAGAATGTGCATGTAAGCTACAACATTTTGAAAGCCTTGGGTAGGCACCTTGCCTATGTTAAGTATAAAAGTGGAAGTAGACCGTAATTGTATAGCAAGTAAAACAACAAGAAGATATTTGACACGTTGAAGCATAATATTCTAACTTGTAACGCCAACGATTAGAAATATGAAACACATCTGAGTTAAAATCTGCTTCTATGTATCCAATATATCTTCTTGTCGTATTATTACTTGTTATACAATTATTATGGTCTACGTCCACGAATACTTAACATAGACAAAGTGCCCACCAAAGACTTTCAAAATGTTGCGGTTTACGTTCCACTAAGATCAGATATGTTTGATATTTCTAATCGTTAGCGTTATAAGTTAGAATATATGCTTCAACATGTCCAATATCTTCTTATTTTACTACTAGTTACAAATAGTTATATCTAGATCTTTTTTGCTAATTAACTGTTTATTATTAAATTTTATAGAAACAAGCGGAAGCCCAGGAGCAATTAGATGGTAAGTTTTTTATTAACGATAAAATTACAGAAAAATTAAAAATAATAATTTAAATTTATATGCATTTATTTAAATTTATTTTTCCAGACATGAACGAAGACGCGTTAATTTTAGCTGCTGCGGAAAATTGCCGCAGCAGCCAACCGCCATCGACTACGGCGCTACAATATAATACTAATGAGAGGCCGGCCACGGCCAACGGTAAATACATAACATAATATATATGTAATAGGTTTAAATGAACAATTTTTTATTCTGGATAACATTAGAATATATATATAATAATATATATCTTGTGCCGCAGTGTTTTAACAAAATTTCCTGACACTTTCATGAGAAAAGATATTAATTCTGGTCTTTAATTAGATATCTTTTTATCTTTAAACACTATAAAAATTGTTCACTTTAGCCTATATATCTAAACATTCAAAAGGTGTTTTAATTAAAAAATATTTTACTAATATTTATTTTTTTACTAATTACAGCTGGATATGTAGCCCGGCATGAAAGGAGCGAGTGGAGGGTCCGGGCAAACCGAGAAAACTGGGCGATAATGGACGCAGTCCGGACCCAGGCCACCAGCCTCAGGGCCCAGGCGGCGACCAGTGTGACGTCCCACTATTTTTCGCGCGGTTCTATTCCAATAATCCATTAATAAACTTCACAATCACTCCACCAAAGTCCATCGAACTCAACTCTTACCCCATCTCCTCAATCGCCGATCACCTTGATGTTGTACCTTAGCGGTCACCAACACAAGATGACCTATACGAAACTCCACCTCGATGATGTATCCCCATCACGAGATGATCGTTACAAAACTCCTTCGCCTATTCGCCATATGAGGCACGAATCCTTCCCTTTAAAACGAATTCAAACAAGTCCCCCGTTACAAAAATCCTCTTAAATCGAGACCACGTCTCAATCCCCTCTTTACGACTCACAGAGTCCAAGCCACTCTAACCCTTTTCCTATAAAATACCCAAAACCCATTCGACGAGTTGAGTATCTCCTTTCGCAGTCATAAGAACCCCAGAAATGTTACTGCGACACAAATTTACAAACGTGATCAACACGTGATTATAATTACGACGCATTTGGCGTACGTGACATAAATACGTCTATTAATAGCCATACCGTTTACAAAAAACCCCCGAAATCTACTGCGTCTTGTTTCCGAAATGTGTCAAGGTCTTTACCGCGCGTACCCCCGCAGTACTCCTGTAAGATCCAGAAATACGAAGGATCGAGAGCCCAGGACGCTCTTTTGTCAATAGACAGTCATCTCAGACAGAATTATATTTCAAACAGTGTTAAAATATTCAAATCAGTGAACTACGACGATTACTGTAAGTCCTTTTATTATCTAACATTATTGTGCATATCATCTCCATACCATTTATTATTATTGTCTATCTACGCTTATTGCATACTTATTATATTATTATTTCATTAATGCTTATTGCAAACATATTATTCTTGTCTATCAACGCTTATTGCATACTTATTATATTCTTATTTCATTAATGCTTATTGCGAACATATTATTCTTGTCTATCAACGCTTATTGCGTATATATAATTTTGCCGCCGCGGCAGAGATGGGCAGAAAATTATTTTAAATAAAAAATTGTGTTTGAATAAAAGGCAGAAAATTTATTTGAAACTCAGCAAAGAAAAATTCCCAGAATTATTTATTATTTGAAGCGCCATAAATGAAATTTTCAATCGATGAGAATTTATCGGAAGGTCCGTAAATAAAATTTTCAATCGACGGAAATTCATCGGAAGCGCATAAATAAAATTTTAAATCGACGGGAATCCATCCGTAGCTTCGGCCAATTTTCTCACTTTCATTTATATTTGTAGCGGAGAAGCATAAATAACTCTGGGCGTGGCTTGGAGGCCTTCGGGCCTCAAGCGCCTTTGCTCGAAGGCGCCGGGTCCTCGAGGCGAGTGACATTGTATCGTGCACCCGTTTAATCTGCAGCGCGGAGTTGCTCGGCGACGTGTCATCGATTATACAGAAACGGAATTCCTTTATTTTTCATCGTATCAATATGAAAGTGGCACCAATGGATTCCTTGCATTCTCCCGATTAAATTGATGAAAAAATATTTAAATCGGGCCAGTTTTAACGAAACGGGCTTTCAATCGTGCAAATTAATTTTATGCGTAATATCGTCCCAGGTCTTAACATGGTCAGGTACGAGTGTCTACACTTTCAACTGCAATATTGACAATACCGTCGATTCTACGGCCTGGAATATTAGCTCCGTGTAACGTCCCACGCGGACTCGAACCCGGCATTACCGACCGCCGATAAAACAGCGTTACTCAACCTATATGTATCTAACCTAGTAATTAAGCGAGTAGTAATAAAACAAATATTAGAATAAGATTAAAAATAAACAAATATAAACACTGATAAAGATCTAGACTAAGAATGTAAAGCGATAAACAAACAAATTGTTAATTAAGAAAATAATATGGAACGCATGCGCCAGTCCGCCAAAACTGGGGTATAAAAGGGAGTGCACGGAGCACAGTAGTCACTTCTTTTACTCTGCCAACAGAAGCGAGCTCGCCCCGGAGACGGAAGCGGCCGCTCTAGCAGCAGACATAGCCAAGAGATCGAGCTCGCCCCGGAGACGGAAGCGGCCGTTCCTAAAGCTATCATTGCCAAGAGTACGAGCTCGCCCCGGAGACGGAAGCGGCCGTACACTGCAATACGAGAAGTCACTAGTAGAACGAAAATCTGCCAAAAGTAACGAGCTCGCCCCGGAGACGGAAGCGGCCGTTCTTACAGCAGACATAGCGAAGAGATCGAGCTCGCCCCGGAGACGGAAGCGGCCGTTCCTGAAGCTATCGTTGCCAAGAGTAAGAGCTCGCCCCGGAGACGGAAGCGGCCGTTCTTACAGCAGACATAGCGAAGAGATCGAGCTCGCCCCGGAGACGGAAGCGGCCGTTCCTGAAGCTATCGTTGCCAAGAGTAAGAGCTCGCCCCGGAGACGGAAGCGGCATTACACTGCGACGCAGATAACCTGTACATAGTTCAACCACATATATACATATAGATAAGATACGAAACCTATAACCATAGCTGTAATTACTATTAATTTGTTATAATTATTATTGAATAAACAAGCCATTGTTAAAGTTAAGTTGGATTTTACTCCTTTACTCTGTAATAACGAAACCCCACCTATCCTATACTCGAGGGGACGCCGCTCTCCTCTCGAGAATCAGTAACGATCAGTTGTCCCTGGCAATCGGACGTTACAGACGCATATATAGCGCGATCTGTAGGTATTGATACATGCAGCGATATAGGTCTCAACGTGTATGAGGACCTTCAACGACGACGCCAGATCTTATTATTTACTATGTCATCTTTCTACGCGAACGGCGTTCTAAACGGAGTATGCATACAATATATAGCCATTACTATAGGTATTACAGCAAGAGGTCCGCTGCCCGTGAAAATTGGCACTGTGTATGGAGGTCGTCGCTGAGGGGTTAATATTTGCTTTCGCAGGAAGTATGCGATCGCGTCGCCATCAAATTTCCCTAAGTTCCATTCAGGTTTGTAAATAATTATTATAAAAGGGGAGAGCCTTGTGGGATATACTACGGTATGACCCAACAACCGGAATGAACCGAAATTTTGAGGGGTTGGGCGGGAGGGTGAGAGAACCTCTAATATAAAATTTTAGCTGCAGGTAATTGTTAGTTTCTGAGATAATAATAAAAAACTAACAAATACCCGCAGCTAAAATTTTATATTAGAAAGTGTGAAGGTGTCGGTTTACAAAAGAACCGTTTCAATTTTTCGATCCCTCAGTGCGCCCCTGGGCCCGCTGACGCATCGGGTTTTCCCAGCCACGCCATCTTCTCCACTCTTTCGCCCCCTCTCGCTCCCTCATGGATTCTCTCACTCGCGCTCACTGCAGGCTCGAAATTTTACAACCCTCTCTGAGAGTGAATTCAACGACGCAGCGCTTGGCTTCGCTCCGCTCGACTCCGCTCGGCTCGGCTCGACTCCGCTCGGCTCGAGCGCCAACACGGATACAATACAAGTCCTGGCCAGTTCGAAGTTAACTCTCGTAGAACAAGCAGCTCTCGTTTTCAATACATTTTATATTTCGCGTTATTTTCTTTTAATATATATTCCCTTTCTTTCTGTTTTTTGTAGTTATCGTGTGTTTTTTAAAATTATATTTTTAATTTATCTTATTCCTTTTTCATTTTATATACGTATATAGTGTATTAAGTGTGTTTTTTTAATATTTTATCATATATAATTACATTTTTCTTATTCTTATTATACTTATAGTGTGTTTAGTTTGTTTTTTAAAATATATTTCAGTTAGTCTATTCGTTTTATAGTTCGCGTGCGTGTTATTTTTTTTTAATTTTTCGTGTTTAGTTATTTTTTTTTATATATATTTCAGTTTATTCGTTTATAGTTCGCGTGCGTGTTTTTTTGTAATATTTTCGTTGCTTTTTTTTCGAAGTTAAGCTTCGAATAACTTTTGGAAAGGCTCGAGTCATCATAGGTAAGTACAAGTAACATCACGATTAACACAAAGCTATAATACGGCAATATTTCATAAGTATTCTAATATAATGCAGTGTCAATTTTGTAATAAATTCTCATAATTATTTTTTAGTACAACCCTCAACAATGTTGAAGGCGTACAGTATTGTTGAATTTTCCGAAGGCGTTCAAATCATTCCATCCTGCTGGGTGAATGCGGACAAAAGCAATAGTATATGGCCGAGCCATATTCGAAACGATTTCACTCTCAATAAAGTAATTATGAAGGGAGAGCCTCCACGGAAAGGTGACAATTGGGATAGCTGCAATATTATCAAGTGGTTTTGCTCAACTGGTATGTTTTTTCAATGAAATCATTATTTATAGAAATTTTTTCCTGAATACGCATATAACTTAATGTGTTACGTATTAATGAATTATCTGTGTCAGATAATTATAATCGAGCCGTTCAGTTGAGGAACGATGCCATGGACACGTCAAACGTAGAGGAGTCAGATGGGATGTACGAGGGTGTAAAATATTAGGTTAAGTGAGCACGAGGAGGCTGGTGAGGTTAGGATCGGTGATCGGCACTAAGACACTGGGTTGCACAAAAGAATGTGATGTCTTTATTTAAAAGGCGTCTGCCAACGGACAAGCCGTTGTGCACACGGTAATGTTGGAGGATTGAGCCCCCGTACACTCTCCTGTACTACAATTTACACGTGTAATAACGTGGACACGCGGACACGCACAATCGCGGATGCACAAACAGTAATTTCATACACTCGCACTGTGTCGCGAACACCGTGTTTGAGCTTACAAGTAAACGTGAAACGAGATGAACAATACAATTGCTTGTTGAGCAAGGCTTTGAGACTTTTAACAAATACTTTGTTCGTTGCGCACGGTTCTGAACAGAAAGAAAAGAAGATGGATGCACATTTCCGCCTCGGCGTCTTCTCGAACGTTCTCGAGCGTCGATCAACAAGACGGACGCGGATTGGTTGATTGATCGCGGATCGACCGCGACTTCCGCTGCCCAGGAGGTGCTGCGGTGATCGAGAGTGCGGCGGCGCAGAGAACTATTCATTCCCAAACAGAGGGAAACTATAATAATAGGAGAGCATGTCAAGAGCGCAAAAGAAGCAAGACCCATGTTGCACTGTCGAGCGGGGAAGAAGAGGGCAGTCACTACGAACCTCCCAAAAAGAAGAATAATAACAAAGCAACAACTGGATTACCTGTCCCACCTCTGCGGACATTATTGCAGCAAGGTATTTATATATTAATCATTCATTCATTACTTATTATGAAAATAAATGTAAAGTAATATACAGTGCGTCTCAAAATTGCGTGACTTCGCGGAACATGTAATATCCCGATGTAAAAACACATCGAAAATTCCTTTACCGTACGTTGCTGCGCGTTCACTTCACACGGCCTTAAACTGCGTGGTTCGGAAGCCTCGCATTCTAAAACTGTTTCGATGTCTTTTTTCATCGGTATATTGCATCATCCGAGAATTCTCGCCATTTTGGGACTCCCGCATGAACATTGATCGGAGGATGTTGACTATTATCACTGTACAACACGATTTTTGGTCCGCAATATCCGGTGGGTGATTCTTGTAGAGTTTTTCACCTTGAACACGAATCCGCAAGCAAAATTATTGTATCACCCTCAGTTTTTGAAAAACATGAGTGTTTGTAAAAACACACGATTTTGGACAAAAGTGAAGTATTACGTGAAAACTAAGAGCGCTAGAAAGTTCCACTTAGTCTAAAAAGATAGAGGAGAGTTGTCCGAATATATCGGTGTATATAGTTATTAAATTTGAATGTTTTGAATGGTTGTAAATGACCATCAAAGTTTGAAAAAGTGTCGTTGCGCATGGTTTCCACGCAATACTTTTGCATTTTTACGAAAAATTTTTTACCTAGCCCGAAAACGCTACCCAGAATCTGATTCTGTGGACGTTTCTGCAGGAGAAACCATCCAGGAAAAGTGTCGGAACGGTCTTTAACTCGAACTGATAGAGAAAATATCCAACGGCAACGCGTTCACGGTGTTTTGACGCAGTGATTATTAATGAACCAGATTTTTCGGGAACGCACAATCTGCCCATTCACGATGAAGAGGGATTGCGGATTTTTAATTATACCTTACTGGACACAGCTATGTTCAAAAACATGGTAAGTGGCGTAAGAGTAATAAATGCACTAAGAGTACATAGTATTAAAAAGCCAAACATTAACTTTATATTATAATTACTTTTATATTCAACAGTTACTTTATCTTGCTGCATTGCAGTCATACAAAGGATAATTACCTGAGTATTGTTATTTATTATAATTTATAAATAGTAGCAACATACATGCAATTTGTAAAATGCAATGCACTTCTTATACTATTGCACTACGATGGGATTTTCTTGCATGTACAGGGTGTCCCATAAAATTGCGGAACATGAATATTGCGGACTTTTTGGAACATGTGCCGTCCCGATGGAAGAAGACAGGATATTGCATGTTTCCGAGAAGTCCCACAATTTTATGGTACACCTTGTATTTCGTTGCTGGCTGCGCGACAAGCTTTTACTTTTCATACACTTTCCTTGTAAACATCCATTAACTTTTTTATAACTATTATATAAACTAATGGTGATTGTTATTTTTCATTGCGTCAGTGCACTCTGTGATTGGCGTTACACGAATGCTGTTTTTATTGAAGCCATGTTTCATGACCGAAATAATTTATTGATGACTTTTTATAGGTTGATGTATTGCAACGAACAGGTGGGAGCAACTTGGCAATAACGACGGCGATGGTATTCGAAAAGATAATAACTGATGGTGTAGCCGAAAAATATAGTTGGTGTGGGAGGAACGCAAAAAAACAATTCAGATCCTATAAAAATATAGTGAAATTAATTTTGTGTAAGTAAATTTATTATTTATCTCATTTCAGCAATTAAAATTGTAAAATAAATGCATGTATTGAAATAACGATCGCCTGTGGAAAATGGTTAGCCCAAACAAAAAGGCGGATCACGCGGGCTGAAATTCGAACTAATAAGGACCAGAACTCAACCGCTGTGGACGAGGCGGATGAACCCTGGAATAACTAATTATAGATATGGTCCCATGAGACGAATGCAGGGTCATTTTGACCCATAGCAACATTAAATAATTAAACATTTTCAAATGAACTAAAATTTATTAATAAAGAAATACATAAAAAAAATTATTTATGTACATTTGGTACATAAAATTGGTGTATCTCCTCTATGGTTTTTACAAATAATGTTACTGTAATTTAAGCATCTTATACTATATTTTGCCATTGTAAACACAAATATAACATCGTGATAGACTTTGTCAGAGTTGGGTCAAAATGACCCTGCATTCGTTGTACGAGGGTTAAGAGTGTTTGAACCACGTGTGTAGCGGGAGAGTGATCCCCGAACTGACAAGGGGAAGCAGCGATATTTGTGCTACGGATCCCTCCACAATCCCTTCGGTTGTTCAATGCCAAAATATCCTTTTTTTGTTGGTATTTCAGAAACTGTTGAATGTTGGATGCAACACACACACATATATATATATATACAGGGTGTCCCAAAAATATCGGACTTCCTTGAAAGGGGTTACTCAGGGGGTGATTTGAAACAACTTTTTCCTTAGCGAAAATATTGTCCGAAGCTTCGTTAAGGAGGTATTAACCAAAAACCCCGACCAATCAGAGCGCGCGCCTTCCGCCTGAGTTCCCGCGGTAGCGTTGGCTACGAGGTAGGCGACCGCGCTTGTGCTACGAACGTACGAACAAGCAAGTCGGCATGCATCGAAGGAAACCGCGTTACACATTTTTTTTTTTTAAAGCAGAATCTTAAATAAGAATAATTTGAAGTGAGAGGACAAGAAGTACGTAAATTTCGTTTTTAAATAAGGCATAAACGAAAAGGTAACGTAACAGAAAATGTACGACAAGTGATCGTAATTCGTTATTGAGGAAAAAATCCGTAGTTTAACAACGGCCAACACAACTAAATTTAAAAAATAATATTAGGTGTATGAATAAATTCTTTCCGACTGGAATTTCTATCGCGGTGGTATTCAGAAGCTGTCAGAAAAATGGCAAAAGGTAATGAACAATAATGGAAATTATTGCGATGATCGAGTTGTTTTCATATTTTTTAAATCGAACTGTTATTGTACCCTAAAATCGGAAAGAATTTATTTTCACACCTAATAATCACCAATAAATTAAATACAACTCACCCTTTCTGGACATTCCTTTCCTTGCTTTCCTTCCCTTTTCGGAAACCTGGCCACTGTACCGATCCTGGTCATCGGCGTCCAGTGCTCAGCTGATCGCAGGGTCAATGTACCGAATATTCACTTCACTACACGGCTACTAACACTGATCACTGAACCGATCCTGGTCATCGATGGACGAGCCCAGTGCACAGCTGGTTTCAGGTACACGACACCATCCAAGGTTAATGTGCCGAATATTCACTTTACTGCACGGCTACTAACACTGATCACTGAATTTATTTTTCACGGAACGTGTTGTTCCTACGTTATAAAAATTGGTGGCCGCGAAAGGGGCCGATTACTGTTAATTACTGGGACGAGATTACTACTATTACCCGGCGAAAAGAAAACTCGTGGCAGACTGTCTCGGGCTGTGCAGTCCGCTGCTGTGCAGCGATCAGATACGGATCCGACCGACGATCGTCAAAACAAAAGCGTAGGCTACGCTTGGTCAAATCGCTCTATCCCACTCGATCTCGTGTTTCGTTCGATCTCTTCGTCGCGCGGTGCGACAATGTATGTGGCAACTTCAGCCAATAACCAAAATACGTGTGTCCCGTCTTTAAAAGTGTGCCCAAATAGGTGACTCGACCAATCGTCACAGCAGCGGACTGCACAGCCCGAGACAGTCTGCCACGAGTTTTCTTTTCGCCGGGTAATAGTAGTAATCTCGTCCCAGTAATTAACAGTAATCGGCCCCTTTCGCAGCCACCAATTTTTATAACGTAGGAACAACACGTTCCGTGAAAAATAAATTCAGTGATCAGTGTTAGTAGCCGTGCAGTAAAGTGAATATTCGGCACATTAACCTCGGATGGTGTCGTGTACCTGAAACCAGCTGTGCACTGGGCTCGTCCATCGATGACCAGGATCGGTTCAGTGATCAGTGTTAGTAGCCGTGCAGTGAAGTGAATATTCGGTACATTGACCCTGCGATCAGCTGAGCACTGGACGCCGATGACCAGGATCGGTACAGTGGCCAGGTTTCCGAAAAGGGAAGGAAAGCAAGGAAAGGAATGTCCAGAAAGGGTGAGTTGTATTTAATTTATTGGTGATTATTAGGTGTGAAAATAAATTCTTTCCGATTTTAGGGTACAATAACAGTTCGATTTAAAAAATATGAAAACAACTCGATCATCGCAATAATTTCCATTATTGTTCATTACCTTTTGCCATTTTTCTGACAGCTTCTGAATACCACCGCGATAGAAATTCCAGTCGGAAAGAATTTATTCATACACCTAATATTATTTTTTAAATGTAGTTGGGTTGGCCGTTCTTAAACTACGGATTTTTACCTCAATAACGAATTACGATCACTTGTCGTACATTTTCTGTTACGTTACCTTTTCGTTTATGCCTTATTTAAAAACGAAATTTACGTACTTCTTGTCCTCTCACTTCAAATTATTCTTATTTAAGATTCTGCTTTAAAAAAAAAAAAATGTGTAACGCGGTTTCCTTCGATGCATGCCGACTTGCTTGTTCGTACGTTTGTAGCACAAGCGCGGTCGCCTACCTCGTAGCCAACGCTACCGCGGGAACTCAGGCGGAAGGCGCGCGCTCTGATTGGTCGGGGTTTTTGGTTAATATCTCCTTAACGAAGCTTCGGACAATATTTTCGCTAAGGAAAAAGTTGTTTCAAATCACCCCCTGAGTAACCCCTTTCAAGGAAGTCCGACATTTTTGGGACACCCTGTATATATATATATATATATATATATACATGTGTATATAACTGTTGAATTTCACCATTCAAACATTCAACAGT
Organism: Andrena praecox; assembly: GCA_963932275.1. Lineage (NCBI taxonomy): Eukaryota > Metazoa > Arthropoda > Insecta > Hymenoptera > Andrenidae > Andrena > Andrena praecox. The sequence continues at coordinate 46,389,821 of OZ010729.1, read as the reverse complement.
TTCCGAAATACCAACAAAAAAAGATATCTTGGCATTGAACAACCGAAAAGACCGCAGAATCATCCGTAGCACAAATATCGCTGCTTCGAGATTTCAAGATTTCGAAATACTTTTCTTCGCATCCCACGCATTTGTTTTCGTCTCAGGGTTTTAACGACATATCACTATATTGTAAAATGTAATTTTCGCTCCCTAAATGTGAAGATGGGTTTAACAATAAAAAAAAAACATGTACGTAGTTTTTAGAAAACATTTCCATGTCAGTTACAAGAAAAAGAAATAAAAAATACGAGCATGCTATGTCTCCCCCGACATCATACAACTTCCGTCTGAAACAATTTTTCGTACCATTCATATTTTTCGAGATAGTTGCACTTTTTCAGATACAACGGACACACTGTATATTTAACTAATGTGTTCAGACTGTCTCGCATTTATTATTATTGTTGCTGTTATCGACTTGTATAAAAAAATATATGAATATTGCTGTTCCGTCTTCGAGAGGGGGACTCGTAAATTACAAAAGGTTTACGCTGGCAGGCACCAGAGAGTCTAGGCCCAAACATTGTAACTCGGGCGTCTGGACAATGTCTTCGAGGTGACGGAGCGTAAGACGGTCGTCCTGGGAGATTTTTTTCCCTCTCCTTGGTGACCGAACCACCGGCAAGGGTCACGCCTACATTAGGCGATAACCAATAACCGGCGGATAATTGGGAGAGTAAGCGGGCTCCCCCCGCACAGAGGCTGTAGGAGATGCTTGTTCTCGTAGAGGAGACTGTGACATTTTTCATGGAGTCGAGTAAAGATCATTGTACAAGACGCATCAAGCGCAAAACAGTATCAACCAGAACTTTCATTAGAATACACTGTTATTGTTAACCATACTTGCCTCAATTACTTATACATATCCTTCCCCACCGCCATTAATTTGCCGTTGGAGACGTAGTCGCGAATTGAGACAAGAAATTCGTCTACGTACGTGAATTAGGAGAATTGTAGATTCACGGTCAAAACATTGGTCCTTCGAGCCGGATCCACCCGTGGAGTGCGTGGTCCAAACTTCAAGCAAATGTGAATAAACTGGATCTACACGTGTAATGTGTAGTCCAATGTAGAGGCCAAGTGCGATTATCGAGTACAGTTTGGAAATACGTGTATGTTCCGAAGTATCAAGCCAGTCAATTGGCATTCCTCGGATCAGCACCGTGGACATTGGGCCTGTGCAGCCTACTTTCAAGAAGAGTTCCGGTACGAAAAGCCGAGAGCCTTCGTCGTCTTCCAGCAACCAGGAAGGGTTTCGTTGGGTTTCGCCACCTTTGCTGCGGCCCACCAAGGATAGTAGCTGCGAAGGGGCTACCTGCACACTCATCATCTTCCTTCCGACCATCAAGGATCGGTATTTCAAGGGAGGACTACAGCTGTGGGACCAGGGACGAACAAGCGAGACTCCAGCTTAATACCAGCGTCACGTGCCGGGGGCAACGCGGCCGTGCTCAGGTAGGAGGTCAACTCACTGTTCCTTTCATTATCAAATCCCTTTCATCCCGGCCTCGACTTTACAATCAATATGGCTGAGGAAATGAAAAAATTAGTAAGACAACGCGGTTCCTACAAAGCTCAATTGACGCGGATTCAAAAGGCGGTACAGCCATCCGTTACAATTGAGGATATAGGAACGTTAGATCAACGCCAACAAAAGTTGGAGGAAGTGTATAATAACTTCGGAAGTGTTCAATTGGAAATTGAATCGTTAGAGGATAATCCGGAGAATGAAGCTGAACGCGGCGAGTTTGAAACGGCGTATTATCAATGCAGCGAGGAAATTAGGAAACATAGACGTAAATTAGAGTCAGTGGGTCCAGACAGAAATCTTTCGACGGTTAATCGCGCTGCATCTTCGGCAGTTGGTAACGGAACATCAATATTGCCAAAAATTCAGATAAAGCCCTTCGATGGTAGTTTTGCGGAGTGGAACAGCTTCTATGAGACATTTCGTAGTCTTATTCATGAAAGTGATTCTCTTCCGGTGGTGCACAAATTTCTTATGCTCAAATCATTTCTGCGTGGCGACGCGGCCAACGTCATTGATGCAATAAACGCCACCGAGGAGAATTATGTGGTTGCTTGGGAATTGTTACAAAAAAGATTCCAAAGGCCACGTAAAATCGTACAAGCGCATATAAGCGCACTTTTCGAGCTCCCGGAGGTTCGCTCGAGTAACGCAGCTGCGTTACGTTCTTTGGCGGACAAGACCGAAATGCATGTCGGTGCCTTGCGGGCATTAAAACAACCAGTGGATTGGCATGAAATGCTAATTTATATTATAACCGCGAAACTCGACAATGAGACCCGCGTTGAATGGGAGCGATCAGTATCAGAGGGCACTATGCCTACAGTCGCGGAGTTGTTGGAATTTTTAAATAAATATGCTCGAGATGTAATGCCTTTGAGTCTGGTCAGTCCAAAAGCATCTACTGTTAAAGGGGACAAGAATTCAAATTATAAGCGCAATGATCGTCCACGACAGGCGCTAGTAGCCAAGGAATCAATGCGTTGTCCAGTTTGCGAGGATAAACATTACATACAAAATTGCGAGCAGTTTATAAAATTAGAGCCAGTAGCTAGATTACATCAGGTTAAAAAGGCTAAACTATGTCACAATTGTTTTCGACCGGGTCATTTGGCTTTCCAGTGTAATGCAAGTAGTTGTCGACAATGCGATAAGCGCCACAACACATTGTTGCATTTTGGAGATGCCAAGTCAGCACCGATGCCGAGTGCCACCATGGATGAACAATCATCTACATGTGCGGCAACGCTGGTGTCGTGTGACCAGTCGGAAATTCTGTTGTCTACCGCGCGGGTTATAATCTTGGATAGAGAGAATAAGGAGCGCCAATGCCGAGTATTACTCGATCCCGGTTCGCAATCTAACTTTATTACTGAAACCCTCGCGAAGTTTCTCAAGCTGGAGTTGCATAAAACCAATATGCCGGTTACGGGATTAGGCGAAAATAGTAATTGTGTCAAATATTATACACAGGCGACAATAAAGTCCAGATGTTCGAATTTTTCGGACAGAGTTGCGCTTCTTGTGCTTCCAGCAATTACCGGTCGTTTGCCCTCCCGCCAGGTAGATAGGACAAGGTTGCCAATACCTGCGAATATAGATCTGGCCGATCCAGAATTTTACAAACCGACCGCAATAGATGTGCTTCTAGGGGAGTACTTATTTTACAAGCTATTAGGTCTGGGTCAGATCAGGCTACCTAACGACAAATGCATATTGCAGAAGACTCGTTTGGGTTGGGTAATTTCTGGGGAGGTAGGTGGTTTGCACCACAAGGTTCCACCGACAAGGTGTTTATTTTCCGATCATAAGCTGGGTGAGCAAGTATCGAGGTTTTGGGAGGTAGAGGAATGCGCAAGCCAGAAGCATCTTTCAGTAGAAGAGCAGTTGTGTGAAGAGCATTATCAACAAGGTACCTATCGTGATAGCAATGGGCGTTACGTAGTTAGGCTTCCGTTGAACGATAAAATGCGTAATTTGGGTGATTCATACAAGGGAACACTTAGAAGATTTTATTCGTTAGAACGAAAATTGGAGGCTCAACCGGGTTTAAAGGAGCAATATAAAGAATTTATTGCTGAATACCAGAGGTTGGGGCATATGACCCTGTTGGACGGGGAGGTGATGGGCGAAGGTTTCTACCTGCCGCATCATGCTGTCGTTAAGACGACCAGCCATACGACAAAACTACGCGTAGTCTTCGATGCCTCGGCAAAGTCTACCAGTGGAGTTTCACTTAATGACACACTGATGGTAGGTCCTACTATACAGGATGATATATTTCAACTAGTTGTTCGGTTTCGCTTATTCAATTATGTTCTTACAGCCGATATAGAAAAAATGTTTAGGCAAATCAAAATGCATAAAGAGGATTTAAGATTTCATAAGATTCTGTGGCGTGAAAGTCGGGACGTTCCGATCAGGACTTTCGTATTGAATACCGTCACATATGGTACATCGTCGGCGCCGTTTTTAGCGGTTCGTACTTTAAAGCAATTGGCTAAAGACGAAGGGGGTGCTTTTCCCCTGGCAGCATCGGCGCTGAACGATGATTTCTATATGGATGATCTAATAACCGGGGCGCAAACACTTTCACAAGCCTCGGAGCTTAGGAATGAGTTGCATCAGCTACTACAGTTGGGGGGCTTCAATCTGAGACAATGGGCTTCTAACGAACAATCGCTGATTAGAGAACTAGGTGATAAGCTTGGGCCAGATGTAGTTCATTTTAATGCGTCGGAGACTAAGAAGACGTTAGGAATCTGCTGGAATGCGAGGGAGGACACCATTTCATATGCTGTCCGATCTGATTTGAGTAGTGAACGCGTGACGAAAAGATATATTTTGTCTAGTATCGCGCAGCTGTTCGACCCTTTAGGATTGCTTGGGCCGGTAATTATATCGGCAAAAATCATTATGCAAGACCTATGGAAGGCTAATTTGGGTTGGGACGAAACGGTACCGCCACATATATTCACTGCTTGGACGGATTATGTCAGGCAGTTACCTTTGCTAAATGAATTCCGTATATCGCGGAAGGTCTTGACTACAAATCCCGAAAATATACAATTGCATGGCTTTTCGGATGCCAGCGAGAAGGCATATGGGGCTTGCCTTTATTTGAGGTCGGTCGACAGGCAAGGGAAGATCGTCTGCAATTTGGTTTGTGCTAAATCAAGAGTGGCGCCCTTGAAGTCATTATCAGTGCCTCGGTTGGAGCTTTGCGCCGCGGTATTATTGGTTCGTTTATATCGCGGTACAAAGGACACGTTAAAGATTAAATTGGATAAGGTTAAATTTTGGTCGGATTCGACAATTGTACTGCATTGGCTAAATTCGGAACCATATGCGTTAAAAACTTTCATCGCTAATCGGGTATCCGAAATACAATCGTATACGCGAGCAGGGGATTGGGCACATGTGTCTTCGGGAGATAATCCGGCGGATTTTATTTCGCGGGGTCAATCTCCAACGGAATTTATGCAGAATCGGGCCTGGTTGACGGGTCCTGATTGGTTGAAGGGATCGGAGGATATTTGGCCAGATCTCGTGTTGTCTCCGATGGAGATTCCGGAACGCCGCAGCAAGGTGGCTTTGATAGCTAAGGTTAATTTAGACAAGGCTGATTTATTTTACCGATTCTCATCGTTTCGGAAATTGCAACGCGTCCTAGCATATTGTATCAGGTTTCAACGAATAGCATCTAAAAGGGACACGTTTAAGGGGGAGCTCACTATCGCGGAGTTGCAAAAGGCACACGAAGTGATCATAAGACGGGTGCAATTACAAGCGTTTGCTTCAGAATTGTATCAGTTGCAGAGGAACCAGCCTATTCGGTCGGGAAGTAGGGTAATAGGTCTGACGCCTTTTGTGGATTCTGGTGGCATTATCCGCGTGGGGGGTAGATTAAAAAACGCAGAGGTGCCATATTCACAGAGGCACCCAATTCTGCTACCCAGGGCCCATCCGATTACAGCATTAATCATTCTACAAGAGCATATTGAAAGTATGCATGCGGGTGTACAGGGTACGTTGAGTGCGGTTAGGCAGAACTACTGGCCGATAGATGGCAAAAATGTTACACGGTTGGTTGTTCGCAAGTGCATACGCTGTTTTCGGGTAAAACCCGCCGGTCCGCCAAAATACTTGATGGGCGACCTTCCTCGAGATCGGTTAGTGGCCACCAGACCCTTTGAAAATGTGGGGGTCGATTATTGTGGACCTCTTTTTGTGAAGGAGAAGAGATATCGCAACCAGAAGCGTCTCAAGGTGTATGTAGCTGTTTTTGTGTGTTTTCTTACAAAGGCAGTTCATTTAGAGGTGGTTTCGGATCTTACCACCGAGGCGTTTCTGGGTGCTTTGAAGAGATTCTTTGCAAGAAGGGGTAAAGCAAAAAACATATACAGTGATAATGGTACAAATTTTGTTGGTGCTAGAAATCAAATTAAAGAGTTATTTGATTTACTACAATCGGAGGAGCATCGTCGCGTAATTACGCGCTATGGACATGAGCAAGCCATTTGCTGGCATTTCTCGCCTCCGAATTCACCTCACTTTGGCGGCCTGTGGGAAGCGGCTGTCAAGTCGTTTAAATATCATTTAATACGTACTGTCGGGGATACTTTGTTGACGTTCGAGCATTTAAATACATATGTGATCGAGATTGAAGGCCTGTTAAATTCCCGTCCTTTGACTCCTCTGTCATCCGATCCCAACGACTTTCAAGCCTTAACCCCTGCACATTTCCTGATCGGTGAGTCATTGACCGCTTTACCTGAGCGCGATTTTATGGATGTACCTGCTAACCGTCTATCTGTGTGGCAGCATATTCAGAGGATCAAGCAACATTTCTGGGCCAGGTGGCACAAGGAATACATTAATGAGCTAAACATGCGTAGCAAATGGAAGCAGGATGCAGCTAGTAACCTGCGGATCAACGACTTGGTTTTATTGCAAGCTGAGACGCTACCACCATTACATTGGGCTCTTGGTCGCATAGTGGAGGTTTTCCCTGGGACCGATGGAGTGACCAGAGTGGCATCCGTCAAGACGAGCAATGGCATTTACAAAAGATCGGTCAAGAAGCTTTGTGTGTTACCGATTGATGTAGCATAACGATTGGTGTGATTTGCTTCATTTTAGTTTAGGATATAATTACATGGTTCTCTAATTTCATAAGTCACTTACTTCATTGCTGATCAGTATCAAATTGTAAGCAGATCTGTGTGTGTGGAGCTGAATTTGTAGCAAAGGGTGCCTTTGTGTTGTTGGAGAATTTATTTTGAACGTAGCCGTTCAAGGGTGCCGGTATGTTCCGTCTTCGAGAGGGGGACTCGTAAATTACAAAAGGTTTACGCTGGCAGGCGCCAGAGAGTCTAGGCCCAAACATTGTAACTCGGGCGTCTGGACAATGTCTTCGAGGTGACGGAGCGTAAGACGGTCGTCCTGGGAGATTTTTTTCCCTCTCCTTGGTGGCCGAACCACCGGCAAGGGTCACGCCTACATTAGGCGATAACCAATAACCGGCGGATAATTGGGAGAGTAAGCGGGCTCCCCCCGCACAGAGGCTGTAGGAGATGCTTGTTCTCGTAGAGGAGACTGTGACATTTTTCATGGAGTCGAGTAAAGATCATTGTACAAGACGCATCAAGCGCAAAACAGTATCAACCAGAACTTTCATTAGAATACACTGTTATTGTTAACCATACTTGCCTCAATTACTTATACATATCCTTCCCCACCGCCATTAATTTGCCGTTGGAGACGTAGTCGCGAATTGAGACAAGAAATTCGTCTACGTACGTGAATTAGGAGAATTGTAGCTCCAACAATACGACTTCGACATCCAGTACCGCCGAGGGGAGACCAATGTCGTCGCAGACGCCCTCTCCCGACAGCCAGATGAGGAGACCCCCCTCCGCCGGAAGTAGCGGACAGCATGGACACACCCACCAGATGCGCCTGGTACGACGGGATGAAAGCCGCCACAGAGCAAGAACCCCACCGACACCCGGAATATCGGGTAATAGGGGGGCGTCTGTACCGACATATCTCGGACACTCATGGTCCTCGGTCCGAAACAGAGTGGAGGATGTGTGTTCCCCAACCACTTCGGGAGACAGTACTTCGGGAAACACACGACGCCCCCACCGCGGGACATCTGGGCATTAACAAAACCGCGGCCCGACTGACCCGGCAGTACTTTTGGCCTGGAATGGTCCGCGACGCGCGGCGATACATACAACGCTGCCAGAAGTGCCTAGAATACAAGGCGTTCCAGCAGGCACCCGCTGGTGGAATGCAGACCACGCCAGCAGCTAACCCTTGGGACGTGGTGGCTGTCGACCTCGTGGGACCCCTGCCACGGTCAGCAAAGGGATTCACAATGCTGGCCGTGATGCAGGACAAGTTCAGTAAGTGGGTCGAACTACAGCCACTGCGACAAGCCACCGCCCCCGCCGTCACTAGGGCTTTCAAGGAGAGGGTGGTGCTACGCTACGGATGCCCCCGACGCGTCATATCGGACAACGGGAAACAGTATACTAGCAAAGAATTCACCGAAATGCTGCGGGGGTACGGGATCGAACACCGGAAGACACCCCCGTACACGCCTCAGTGTAACCCCGTGGAGCGAGTTAACCGGGTCATTAAAACCATGATCGCCCAACTAATCGACGGAAACCACCGAGAATGGGACAAGTGGCTGCCAGAGGTGGGATTCGCCTACAACTCCGTCCGCCACGACGCCACGGGGTACTCACCGGCATACCTAAACTACGGTAGGGAACCAGCCACCCCCTGGGCACTCCATCAACCGACCACAGTAGTCCCAGAGACAGACGGCGAGGAACAATACGTTGCGCGGACCGAAGACTTGGATCGCCTACGAGAAGCCATCCGTCTCGCCCGCCACGCCCAGGCCCAGGCGACGGAAACTCAGTAGAAAGCCTACAATTTGAGGCGACGGGACTGGAGACCCCGCGTCGGGGACAACGTCATGCTCCGAGAGCATCCTCTGTCCTCGGCCGAGAAAAATTACGCAGCAAAGCTAGCGCCCAAATTCTCCGGCCCGCACCAAGTACGCGAGTACCTCGGACCGAATTTGGTTGTCCTACGGTGCGGGCGGAAAACAAAAAGAGCCCACATACAGGATCTGAAGCCATGCGAGGGGGGAGGGAAGGATTCCCCCATCACGCGACCGAGCGCAGAGACGCCTAGCACCGTCGCGAACAACGCCACAAGGACCAGTGTCGCAGCAGCCGCAAGACCCACGAAAGCGACCGCAGCCACCAACCGCGGCCACCAGGGGGCGAAATTGGCACGAGGACGATGATAAGGCCGGCCCAAGAACCCAGCTGGAAGAAGCAAGCCAGCTTGCGACTAAACGCCATGCCGCCCAAAAAACGAGTAGCGCACGACGCGACACAGCAGGCGGCGGTACCAATCCGCCACAGGCCAGAGAGCCGACCGATGGAGTGCCGGGTACGGAGAAGACCGGAGGTCGGCACCCATCCAGCAGCCCCGGCCGCCAAAAGGCGTCTGGAGTTCGGCGGAGCCCCGGAGCCGACTGGCGGGCCACCCCCGCCGGCACGAGGGCCACCCCAGCGGCCACAACCACCACCGAGGGCCATGGCGACAACCGCCCGGACCCTGGCGATCGTGGAGGCCGTCGAGAGGAGTCAGCTGCCTCCACCCTTGGTTCCTTAACCAGCCCGCCCAAAGCCCAGGGTGGTGGAGGATCGCCGGTGGACGCCGCAGGAAGGCATAGGATCCTCCATCCTGGCGACCCTCCTGCGGGCGCCACCACCTCCCTGGCCTGCGATGGCCACAGCACTTCAGCGGCCACCAACTACGCCGCCGCCACTACGGGCGCCACCACCAGGCAGGACGCAGCCGCCAACCCGGCCGCCAGCACCGATACAACCCCGCGGGACCCAGCCAGCAGCGCCGCCACTACAAGGGGAGCAACCCCGCAGCCGAACCCGGCCGACCGCCCGACCACCAGCACCGCGGCAACAGCCAGGACCACCACCGGAGGAGCCACCGACGTCCCAGCCACCGCCGCAGCCACGGACACCGCCGCCACAGCCCATCCGCCCCCCAACGCCCTCGGTCCAAATGGACGACCAGGCAGCCGTGTTCCCACCAACGCCCCAAGCCACGCCCTCCACCAGCACCAGCAGCTCCCAACCCCCGACCCCGGGACTACCGTGGAGGTATACCCCCCACCCCGCCGAGCTCCGGATCGACGTCCCGGCCTTACGGGAAGGCCAGAAGTTCCGGGTGGCCACTCCCGGGGGATACACGGAGGTCAAAATGCTGCGGCACTAGCAACTCCGGCTGCGCTTCCACCCCCACCCTCCGCCATAGGGCAGGCCCTCCGGCGGCTCGCTAGTTGTAAGTTTTGGTTTAAGCGTTCAAAGGTGGTGGGTAACAGTTAAGTTGTATATAGTAATCATAAGGCATTAGAAATAGAAGGTGGTGGGTAGAGAATAAGTTGTACATAGACCAATGTATATAAGAGGGGCGGGGGAAGACCGCGTCCTCCGAAGGGGGAGGGAGATGTGACGGGTTAAAACAGGTAGGACGCGGGTCTTCCCCCACCACGCGCGCCTAGCGCGGCCGCGAGGTGGCCGCGCGCCGAGCGGCGCTCTCGCTCGCGAAGTTGGCGCGCGACCGCCTATAAGCCAGCGCGACGGGCCCGTTAGGCAGAGTCAGCCACGAGCGTTACGAGCTAACGGTTGCGCCTCTCTCAGCGATCTCTTGCATATCACAAGCTGTATCACTGCGTATTTTTGGTTCCTCTTACCTCCACGGCTCCCAAAGGACGGCGAGTCCGCTTGCCTTTGGACGCAGGTCGACATCCACCGTCAATCTTAGGGACAGACTTTGTCTGCCCCGGAGGACATACTACAGTCTCCGTATCGTCCGCGGGTTTTACCCACTGGACGGTCGGGCTCAAGGCTTCCCGGTCAGGGCCATTGGTAGAGATAACAGCCAAGGCACCAGAACGACCACTAACCCCTCCTACCACCGCCGCCGAAACGCACCGACCCGCGCACCGCGACCGCGACCGCGCCGACTACGCACACGACCGCGTCCGTGACCCGCCGCACCTCCGCCGCCGATTACCGACGGGTTAAGTTAAGTCTTAGCATAAGCCGCACAGACTTTGTTAGCCAGCACAGACCTGGCCGGGTAACCCTGTATTTTAGTAATAATTATTATTATTATTATTATTATTGTTAACGGGAAAACCCTTTAGTAAGCAAAGATATACAGCATAAAGCAAAATATACACGTAAACATTACAAAATAACTTAAAATAACTTAACAAAAAATGAAGTAAAGTAAAATAAAATAAATAGTCGGTGTGAGTACTTAATGTAACATTAACGCATCAGATCAAGTGAAATGCACCGTAACGCTACGCCCGTACAAAAGTGATCGGAGGCCACTGAGGGAAACACAAAACAAATCAATGTCAGGGAAACTTTGGTTGGCAACATGCATAGCTCTGCTTAAGGGGTCAGCCGTGTAATTACGGTAACCCGGTTCCCTGCTCACAAAAAGGGGTCTAGGACGCAAAACACGCTCAGGAGCCCGGAAACGCAGCGCAGCCACAAGCTCCATACAATTTACATGGCCATGTATGATCTTATACAGAAAGATTAAGTCCGAAGACAGTCTCCTATCACTAAGCGTGGCAATACCAAGTAGTCGTAAGGCCGGGCCATAATCGTGGTCAGTAAAATGCATCGGCGTTCCCATAGCCCTGGACGCAAGCCTTAAGAACTTATGCTGCACCCTCTCGATTAAGCTGATATAGTGCTTATGTCTAGGGTTCCAGATGACAGAAGCATATTCCAGCTGAGGCCTAACAAGAGCTACATACAAAAGCTTCCAAGACTTAAGCCTTCTGAAATGTTTCCCAAATCTTGCTATAAAACCCAGGATTCGCATTGCTTTACACGTAATGCTTTGATAATGCTTGCGGAAGTCAAGCCCAGCCGAAATTGTCACACCTAGGTCAATTACTTCAGCTACCTCCACAAGGGGAGCATCACAAAGAGTGTACGAAGAAGTTATACCCCTTCCAGCCCTATGTGCCCTAATGAGGACACACTTTGCCACGTTCAACTTCATCCTATTGTTGATACACCACCGCTCAAACATCCTAAGTTCGTCCTGCAGCATATCAACATCAAGTTGATCCCTAATGGTGCGGAAGATTTTTAAGTCATCCGCGTACATTAAGAATCTGCTATTCCTAAATATCTCCTTAAGATCGTTGATAAAGAGGATGAAGAGCAAAGGGCCAAGGTGCGACCCCTGGGGCACACCGGAGTCGACTGGAATAGGAGTGGACAGATGGCTTTCCACCCTGACGATCTGAGTGCGCCCAGTTAGGTAACTCCCGATCCAAGACAGGAACGGACCACAAAAGCCATATGAGGCCAATTTACCAACAAGGATCTGATGATCCACAGAATCGAATGCTTTTCGAAAGTCCGTATAAACCGTGTCCACTTGCAGACCAAGATCAAGTGCGTCGGAGACCGCACTATGATACACAGCTAAATTAGTTGTGGTCGATCGCCGCGGAACAAATCCATGTTGTTCGTCACAGATAACATTGACTAGAGACGGCGTAAGTATGTCAGTTACAATCTCTTCAAACAATTTCGGCAGGGTTGAGAGCTTACAGATAGGCCTATAATTTCTAACATCTGCGCGATCACCAGTCTTAAAAACTGGGGTGACAATACTGGTTTTCCAGAGTGCAGGAAAACACCCACTATTTAGCGAGGAATTAAAAATATGCCAGAGGGGTCTCGCAAGGATAAAACAACACTCTTTAAGGAAGAGAGGTGGTATACCATCGAATCCCGGGCCTTTTCTCACGTCTAGCGAATTCAGCTTGGAATAGATCTCCCCGATCGAAATATTCAGCTCGCGTATGTTTACTTTACAGGCCGATGTCGGCAGTGAATTTAACGCAGGCGCCCCAGCAGATACCGGCGCATATACCGAACCAAAGAAAGACGCAAACAAATCAGCGCCCGCTGAGTACGTCGACGCAGTAACGTGATCTAGGTGCACGTTTCTAGGGACACCAGGACATCCTCGCTTCGCATTTACATGATTCCAAAAACTCTTTACATTGGTTGAAACGGAGTCCTCGACACGATCAATGTACGCCCGATAATCTAAATCCATAACCTGTTTACAAATTGATCTAAGGGAGGAAAAGTCGAAATAATCACAAAGAGCATTAGATCTCTTATAAACTCTATGCGCTCTCTTCTTCTCCCGAATCAGCCGTATAAGTCTTGGTGAAAACCACCGCGGATATGTAGAACGTATTACCGTTCGAACAGGAACAAAAGCACTGATGACATATCTAATATGATCATATAATCTATTGAGGGCACCATCCAGGTCAGTACCTCCGGTCTCCGTATCCCAATCAACACTGTTCAAATACGTTAACACGCTACGGTAATCTCCCCGCCCGTAGTCATAATATTCGATCATGTCACCAGAAAGATCGAGTGAGGAAAACAATGCGCTATAACATACATAAAGCGGAGGGTGGTACGCATCGGGTACAATTAAGGCATCAATAACACGATCAACAGACACGTCCGAAGCGCTGACAAAGATGAGATCCAGCATACCATCAAACTCATTAAAAATATTATTAACTTGCACAAGATTGCAGTAGTTACAGCCACCCAGCAGAAGATCGATGGCCATGGATTCGGAGGACGAGACCCCCGCCTTCTTAAAGCACGATTGACCATTATCATTAAACCAAACCGCGTGCGGAAGGTTAAAATCACCAAAAATAGACAAAGCATCATCACTGTACATGTTGAATAACTCGGTAACGCAATCGACGTGCTTAGCGTACAGGGACGGCAATGACGCCGGTGGGAGGTAAATTGCGCACAACAACAAGTGTTTATTTCTACCAAGATGAACCCGCACAATAACCTGCTCCAGCGTAGCGCAGCTAAGATTAATTTGAGAACACTGTAACGTATTCTTAACAGCTATGAGAACCCCCCCTCCCCTGGAGAGGGAACTAGTGCTGCAGGATCTGTCACACCTAAACACGGTGTAATTGTCCAGCCCAAGTTCAAGCGAGGATATTGAGGAGTTCAGCCAGGTCTCGACAAAAATTATAATGTCATACGTTACGGGGGTAGCAAGCAGCGATTTTAATAGAGTGACTAATTTCGTGCGTAGCCCACGAACATTCTGGAAATAAACTAAAGGGTTCCACTGGTGTTTTTTGGCACGGTGTCACGCTGTTGCTTGGCAGGAACAATCTTGGGGGCTCCATTAATGAACCGGATGGTCATGTTCGTCTCTCCCCTCTCATGAAGATTCCTCAGCTTCCCCCTCAGCCGTTCAAGAGACTGTCTTTGCCAGAAAGTCCTGTCTTCCGAGATCTTACATGGCCCCTTATAGCGGTGCTTATTCCGTAAGATTTGTTTGGCATCCTCCGGCGAGTTAAGACGAACACATAAGGGTCTACAGGCAGAACCCTTAGGTTTCCCAAGACGATGAGCCCTTCGCACCTCCGTTACACCTGGGTAGATCCCACTGAGAATCACCAACGCTTCCTCACAGTCGGTAGCTCTAGAGTTCCCACCAGAAGGGTTTTCTGGCTCCGGCAAGCCAAAAATAACCACATTGCTCCCCCGAACCTGCCTTTCGGAGATTTCTCCAATTAATTCGTCCGGATCTAGGACCGGGGAGCCGGGCGACGTCTGGCCAGTCATCAACGGGCCATCGGCCTCCAACACCCGGACACGTTCCGTTAAAACGTCAATGCTACTCCGGATGTCAGTGAGCTCCGTTTTGAAATAGGAACGCAGTTCCTGACGAAATTTATCGAATTCCTCCTTCAAAAATTCCTTTAGCTCGCCCATGGACGGTGAGGATGACTGCGATGTTACCGGCTGAGCCGCATTCGGATCAACAAACACATGCGGAGTGGGGGATCCGGCACGACAGTTTAAAAGTCTGCCGTTAAACCATGGGTGACCCGTACGAGCGAGGCAAGTGGATCCCCAATAATAATAAAGACCGTCCACCCAAATCACCCCGCCTCATTCACTCGACAACCTCCACCCGCCGTCCGGTAGCTAACCTCTCGGGAGCGAGGTTACACTATAAAACACCCAAAATCCATTCGACGAGTTGAGTATCTCCTTCCGCAGTCATAAGAACCCCAGAAATCTAATTGCGACGCATATTTGGCGTACGTGACATAAATACGTCTATTAATAGCCATAACGTTTACAAAAACCCCAGAAATCTACTGCGTCTTGTTTCCGAAACGTGTCAAGGTCTTTACCGCGCGTACCCCCGCAATACTCCTGTAAAATCATATAAATACGAAGGATCGAGAGGCCAGGACTCTCTTTCGTCAATAGAACATTACAAGTGACAGAACGCATATATATATATACAGTCGGTGTAGAAAGTATTCGTACAGCGACCAATTTTGAAGTAAAACGTTGCATATCTATGTCAGTAATAAATTTTAACGGAAAGCAATGATTAATCAATATTCTTTGATGTTTGTAGAATAGATTTTGTAGGAACAAAATTTTATTCCCTTTAACATTTACAAAGATGTTAACAAAAAACAGATAAACGCGCAGAAATGGACGCGCAAAAAGTATTCGTACAGTTGAATAAAAAATTAATAAACAATGGAAATAAACCAAATATATAATGTTTTAATAATTTGTGGGATTGCCTTTTGATTTTATAATAGCTTCGAGGCTAATTGGTATGGAATTCACTAAGTTGGATGTTATAGCAGGCTGTATTTTACTCTACTCTTCTAGCAGAATGACTTTCAAACTTTCTTCAGATATAATATTATGATTACGTATTTTTTTGTCCAATTAATCCGATAGATGCTGTATGGGATTGATATGTGGTGATTATGGCGGCGTTTTAAAATATTTTGGTGGGCTATATGAAACCCTCTGCCTAGTATTATATGCAGAATGCTTTGGATCATTGTCATGGGTAAATATAAAATTGTCATTAAGTCCCATTTTATTTGGACTAGCATGCATGTGCTTGCTCAGGATGTCAATATAAACTCTATAATGTATAATACTATCGATGAAATGTACAGCTTCCCCTCCAGCTGCACTCATACAGCCCCAGACAAATACAGAACCCGCCGCCGTATTTCATCATGGATCGCAAATTTTCTTTCCTAAACGCTGTATTCTTGTTTCTTCATACTGTGAAGTCTGTTTTGGTCTCAAATATTTCGAATTCACTAACGCTAACAAATTCAAAATATTTGGTTCCAAAACAGACTTCACAGTATGGAGAAACAAGAATACAGCGTTTAGGAAAGAAAATTTGCGATCCATGATGAAATACGGCGGCGGGTTCTGTATTTGTCTGGGGCTGTATGAGTGCAGCTGGAGGGGAAGCTGTACATTTCATCGATAGTATTATACATTATAGAGTTTATATTGACATCCTGAGCAAGCACATGCATGCTAGTCCAAATAAAATGGGACTTAATGACAATTTTATATTTACCCATGACAATGATCCAAAGCATTCTGCATATAATACTAGGCAGAGGGTTTCATATAGCCCACCAAAATATTTTAAAACGCCGCCATAATCACCACATATCAATCCCATACAGCATCTATCGGATTAATTGGACAAAAAAATACGTAATCATAATATTATATCTGAAGAAAGTTTGAAAGTCATTCTGCTAGAAGAGTAGAGTAAAATACAGCCTGCTATAACATCCAACTTAGTAAATTCCATACCAATTAGCCTCGAAGCTATTATAAAATCAAAAGGCAATCCCACAAATTATTAAAACATTATATATTTGGTTTATTTCCATTGTTTATTAATTTTTTATTCAACTGTACGAATACTTTTTGCGCGTCCATTTCTGCGCGTTTATCTGTTTTTTGTTAACATCTTTGTAAATGTTAAAGGGAATAAAATTTTGTTCCTACAAAATCTATTCTACAAACATCAAAGAATATTGATTAATCATTGCTTTCCGTTAAAATTTATTACTGACATAGATATGCAACGTTTTACTTCAAAATTGGTCGCTGTACGAATACTTTCTACACCGACTGTATATATATCAAAATTGTTAAATTCAGTGAACTACGGCAACTACCGTAAGAATTTATTATTATTCATTAATATATACTGCATATCACCCTCATATTATTTACTATTTCTTTCATATTAATAACATTTATTGCTATATATTATTTTGTATTACTACGTTATCATATTATTTAGCGTTAAATCATTAACGCTTACTATGTTCATATTATTCTTGTCTACCAACGCTTATTGCGATTAATCATTTACATTTTATATTATTGTTCATATTGGTTTTCATATTATTGTACGTTATCAACGCTTATTACTAGTATATATTTCTATCTTATTATCATATATTCTATTTCATGTCCATACAGAAACTCTATTATTTACATCCGTTGATATAAATGTTATGTGCCTATGCTCGTTGTCCAACGTATTTCATGTCACTTACGACAAGCGCATACAGACGTGCTTGAAGTAATAAATCGTTCTTTGCTTTTAAATCTCTCCATATTATTGCGTATGCCTTTTGGGTACGAAACTTCCTAGTCCAAACAGACGGCTGCAACAGCTGATCTAGCGCGGCGCTAACAGTGTTTACTAACGTACTTTTACATAGGCTGCGTATAGCCGTATGTCCAGACGGATTTCGCGGAAACATTACGTATAACTTTTACGAGAATGCAACAGTAAATCCTATTATCGAGCCAAATCAAAACAAGAGTGCTAACGGGTGTCCCTCAGATACTAATTCGCTTTAAAACCTTCCCTGGTCGATTAGAGTGTTGGATTAAAGATTCGCGCCTGATCTCCTCCAGAATTCTTAGAGTGACGGATTTAATATTCGCGCCTGGTCTTCCTTCAAAACCTTCAGTGTGACGGATTTAATATTCGCGCCTTAGTTCCTTCAAAACCTTCAGTGTGACGGATTTAATATTCGCGCCTAAGTTCCCTCAAAACCTTCAGTGTGACGGATTCAAGATTCACGCCTGTCTTTTCCTTCCCCATAGTCATCGTTCCTAAAGACCTCACCCGGGACGTGACAAAATTACAATAAATACTGACAATTAAATATTCATATATTTTTTCTATACAAGTCGACAACAACAAGAACAATAATAAAAACAATAAAAATAATAATAGTATTGGCTCTGGTGGATCTTCTCAAACCCGCGTATGTGGAGTTCCAGGCTCTTCCGCTCTCTTTACTTAAAATGTACTGCATGCAGCGTGTAATGAACCTGGAATAATACATGCATTTATTTTACAATTTTACAACTTTAAGTGCTGAAATGAGATAAATAATAAATTTACTTACTCATTTTACTATATGTTTGAATATATGAATGATTCTTTTTGTATATTTCTCTGCCACAGAATCCTCTATTAATTTATTTAATATCAGCAGCTTCCACAGCTTCTCTTCAGTAAATGAATCTATAAAAGGCCATCAATAAATTATTTCAGTCATGAAAAATGGCTTCATTAAAAACAACATTCATGTAACGCCAATCGCAGGCTGCATTGAAGCGACGCAATGGAAAAATAACACTCACCGTTACTTTAAATAATTGAACGGAAAGTGAAATGAAAGTTGTACAGTACATGCATGTTTACAAGGAAACTGTGTGAAAAGTAAAAGCTTGTAGCACAGAAAGCAAAGAAATATATGTATTTTAAATAATTAGAAAATTGCAGTTGGTTAATAGGCATCAAATGTTTTATATTAGTTACATTAACTTAAAAATAAGCTCCTTAATTTGAATAATTCATATATATTACTTGCGAAACAATCTGTTTTTATCCTGTTCTTATATATCGTGACAGAAAACACAGGAACATTTATATTGTCCAAATACAGTAGGAATGCTTGCAGGGAGAAGACAGCCTTTAGAAGTGCCTTCTTGGAAACAGTGTTTTTCAAAATGATTAGAAAAACAATACGACGTTCTTTGAATGTACGAAATTCAGGCCCAGACCCATGTTCTGTAACCAACGATGCAGATAGTTTTCATTCTTCAACGGAAATCTATATGAAACAAACAAAAATATTTATTTTTAAGAAGTTCGACATAACCTATAAGTAGCATATACATGGGTTCTACTTACCCGTGATATGTCAAACCTTCACCCAATTCACTCAGGTCTCCTGTGCCACAAAACACACACGTTCTAACCATTTTTACTACTTAAAGCAATTAATAACTAATCACGATCTAACTATTTACGCGTGTGCTTTCTTACGTGCTTTGGCTTTGCAACCTGTCGTGTCGCACGTGAGGTACGTCACACAACGCCTGGATCTTCACCACGCCGCCAGCTTGGGAAGATCCACCAGAGCCAATACTATTATTATTTTTATTGTTTTTATTATTGTTCTTGTTGTTGTTGTCGGCTTGTATAGAAAAATATATGAATATTTAATTGTCAGTATTTGTTGTAATTTAAGGCTAGAAAATGCCCGGAACGTTCCATGAAGGTGGCTAGAAAATGCCTGGAACGTTCCATGAAGGTGGCTAGAAAATGTCCGGAACGCTCCGTGACCATTGCCAGAGAATGGCCGGAACGTTCCGTGACCATTGCCAGAGAATGGCCGGAACGTTCCATGAGGCTGACAGGAAGGTTCCAAGTGGCAATGTTCCACCGCCACATGGCTGGAATGTTCAAGGAAGGTTCATATGTCCGCACCGAGGCAACATTCCACGGCAACCCCCATGGAACCTTCCTGCAAGCTTCGGGCAACGGAGTGTGCTGTATGGGATATTGAAGTTTATATACAATGTTTAATTTCTAAAATAAATGTTATCGGCGCGTAGGCTCGGTCACTTACATAAAAGTTATTTTGCAAATTTTAAGTTCAAATTTCAAACGTTTCGGTCATAATTGAGACCATTATCAAGGAAATAATAATCTAAAACGAAAACTGCGTTCACTTTTATAAACTCCGCAACGTATTCGACGTGCGAAACATGAGTCGGTTGGCGGGTGACTGAGGTAAACAGCCAACAACAGGCATGAACAACCAGAGGGTAAAACCAAATATGGTCTACACGGCGACATATAGCGGGAACCGTTAGTTGTTATGACAAATTGAAAAACAAAAATTAAACCACCTCTCAACAAAATGCCAAAACACTAATTCTTGTCCTAAAACCAAATGTCAAAAACCAAAACTACATATTACATATAAATATGTAATATTGTCCAAATCATAAAACAGGGGAAACAAAAGAAACTCTAATAGAGAGATAGCATCATTATACCTTACTTTTTCAGTAAAGTTGCGTAATAATCTTGTATTTTAGGTGTTTCGTACCTAAGGTTTACGCTAGGTTGTTTAATCAAGTTTAACGGTAACACTACCGTTTTAGTTTATAAAGATTTTTATATATCGGAAGTTATGAAACTGTTGAATGATGTTACTACATATAGAGTCAGTAAGTTTGAATACACGTGTACTTTTGAGAGAGAGGCGAATTCTATCATTTCCAATTTTGTGAGGAAAAAACAAATAAGTGAAGCTGTAGGTAAATGTTTAAAAACTCATAATGCTGTCGTACCTAGAGCGTATGCGCTTCCAAAAACACACAAAGAATCACTGTCCTAGAGAATTATTGTTTCTTCTGTAGGTGGTCCTACCTATAAATTATCGTGTTTTTTGGCAAAAATACTCAGTAAGATAGTAGGGAAGTCTCAGTATCACACTATTGATAGTTGGCAATTTTGCAGGGAAATTAGGAAAGTAAGGTAAATGTACCAATAACGAGCCGTTTAAGGAAACGGTGACAAAGTATAATGAATATTGTGTATAAAATTAACAATTTAAGTGAAACTTTTTTTCATTCATAAAGATTTTGTTGTTTCTCATCAGTACTCACGTAACAAAATTTTGTTTTTTTATATATTTAACGTAAAATAAACAAGAATATTTGTACGTGTAAATGTACCAATATATAGCCAACCTCACGCGATTGACCTAGCGGCCCGATTTTCATGTCCCAGTACCTAGCCATAGGTTTTATAATCGTGTAAAAATTATTTTAAAAACTGATTCTTTGCCTTAAATTGAAAAATCTGTTAAGGAAAATTAAGAAGTACAGAAATATAAAATTATTGTATAAATAACCATAATAAACAGATTAGAAAATAAATGCAAAAAAGAATAAGTTTAGTTACACTATCAATAGAAGTTTGTGGTTATTTTATATAAGACTCAAAACAACCACCAAATTCATTAAACTGTACATATACATAAACTTTAATAAACTTAAATTAAATGCTATCATTATTATCTAGAAAAATAATGTTTATATTATGATTTATGATCAAAATACTTACCGGCTTTATTCCAAATATCGAGTCAGAAATTCACACTTTTTTCGTAATTTTGCTCTGGCGATGCCGATTAACATTTGCAACTCACTTCACCCGATTTATTGAACACGTGGTTAGTTACTGGGCTAACAAGATTTGTTTGCACCGATAAATAGCCATGTAAATATTCAAATAAAAAATAGTTTTCATATTCAAATTTTTTCTTTCTATGTGTTACAAATATTTTCAAGATTCTAAAACCCTTTTTTCTATCTAAAAAACTATTATCCTATAATAATTATGCTCTTAACAAGAAGCACGCTCTTCTTAGCCATATCGTAACGAATGTCTGAAAACGCGTCATATATCTGGCCTCGAGACTATAAATGGTATTTCTAAATATCTAGACAAAAAAACAAGACGATATAACTTCAGATATTAAACCGAACAATTAAATAATGCAAATTACACCAAATATGTATTTTATCTTACGTGCATAGTTTAACAATTATTAATATTTCAACAGATGGCTAGGTACTGGTGCATGGCTCGTTATTGGTACATTTACCTTACAAGTTCCTGATGATTCCATGCGTTTGATATCACTTGATGTAGTTTCTCTTTTTACCAACGTTCCCACTGATCTAGCTTTACAGGTATTACATCTTCGCTGGAGTGAAATTGAACAACACACAAGAATCAGTAGAGACGAGTTTCTCCAGGCGGTCAAATTTGTGCTGGAAGCCAATGTTTTTTCGTTTGACGGAGTGTACTATAAGCAAGTTTTTGGAACAGCCATGGGTTCTCCAATTTCTCCAGTCATCGCCAATTTAGTGATGGAGAGGTTAGAAGTTGTTGCACTCTCAAAGGTACCGTTCCAACTTTGTTTTTACAAAAGATATGTTGATGACATTATCACTTGCATTAAATTGGAAGATGTACAAACATTATTGGATGCTTTCAACAGTTTTCATGACAGACTTCAATTCACATACGAGATTGAAAAGAGTTCGTGTCTAAGTTTTCTTGATACTTTAGTTATCAGAACAAACAATACATTAATTACCAATTGGTATCATAAACCGAGTTGGTCTGGTAGATATATAAATTTTTTCTCTGCCCATCCCATACAACATAAAATAGGTTTAATAAAAGGTTTAATAGATCGGGCCATACTACTTGCGGACCCAAAATTTCGACCAAATAACTTGCTTCTCATTAAAGATACACTTAAACGCAATGGTTATCCTACTGAGATGATCTCGACAATCATTCGTGAACGGGTGATTGAGATTTATCATCCACTACTTGTGGAAAAGCGTAGAGAAGAGAGAAACAAAAAAATTGGACCAATTAGTTGGAAAAACATTGTGGTCGTACCTTTTATTAACAACATTTCGAATGACATAAGAAGAATTTTTAGAAAAGCTGGAATACACACTATCTTTAAATTGCCAGTATATACTAAACAGTTGTTTCCTCCTATTAAGGACAAAATACCGTTGTCTAAAAATTCTAATGTTGTTTATTCCATTCCTTGTATGGGCTGTAATCAGACCTACATCGGGCAGACATCCAGACTTTTAGAAAGGCGTATTTACGAACATAAAAGGAACATTTTTTTACCCTCCTTTCAACACACTGCCTTAACGAAACATTCGCTAGAATTTGAGCACAGATTTGACTTCGACAGTGTCAAGGTTGTGGATAGAGAGACCAAATTGAATCAGAGGATTCTACTAGAGACATTGCACATGATTAAACAACCTAGCGTAAACCTTAGGTACGAAACACCTAAAATACAAGATTATTACGCAACTTTACTGAAAAAGTAAGGTATAATGATGCTATCTCTCTATTAGAGTTTCTTTTGTTTCCCCTGTTTTATGATTTGGACAATATTACATATTTATATGTAATATGTAGTTTTGGTTTTTGACATTTGGTTTTAGGACAAGAATTAGTGTTTTGGCATTTTGGCATTTTGTTGAGAGGTGGTTTAATTTTTGTTTTTCAATTTGTCATAACAACTAACGGTTCCCGCTATATGTCGCCGTGTAGACCATATTTGGTTTTACCCTCTGGTTGTTCATGCCTGTTGTTGGCTGTTTACCTCAGTCACCCGCCAACCGACTCATGTTTCGCACGTCGAATACGTTGCGGAGTTTATAAAAGTGAACGCAGTTTTCGTTTTAGATTATTATTTCCTTGATAATGGTCTCAATTATGACCGAAACGTTGGAAATTTGAACTTAAAATTTGCAAAATAACTTTTATGTAAGTGACCGAGCCTACGCGCCGATAACATTTATTTTAGAAATTAAACATTACTTCGGTCGAAATTCGGAATCATTTTATATACAATGAAGAAATTACATATTTGATTAAGAAGTACTTGATATATGTAATTTCTGTTGTATAGGTGCAGACCAAGTGTACGTGAGCAGTTGGTTTGCATACAGGGCTATGCAATTCTTAGCGGAAATTACTAGCTATTGCTCCAAAATAAATTTTAACAATATTCATTTTGATAGGACAGTCGGCCTTCACTTAAAAAATACTGAGTAAATTCGTCCCTAATTCCCTTCGCGGAGGTACAACAATTCATTTGCAACCGGTTTAAATTAAGAAACGACGTTGGAGCACTTGTAATGGCACGTCTCCAATTTCCTTCGACAAGGCTGCTCCCATCGTAACTATCGAATTCTCCCCGCGGAGAATACATTTCTGCTGATGTATTTTTTCTCATATAATTGTGTAAATACACAGTGCATAGTACGACTAGGGCAGCCTTATCAGGGTGCAATAACATTGGTTTTCGGAGGACGCGGAATACAACAGATAGGATGCCAAAAGCATTTTCAACCACTCTCCGTGCTCTACAATGCCGATAATTGTATGTTCTTTCTTGAGACCCTTTCCTGTGAGTTCCGGGGTAGGGTTTCATAATATTATCTGTTAAGCCAAAAGCTTCGTCTCCTAAAATAACGTATGGTAGGGTGACTGTACCTAATATCGCCAGTGTTCCTAATATCGCCACTCGCTATATCTCTTAAAGTAACCTCTAAAATTTATCGGTTATGCACTGAATTAGTACCTAAACATATGTAGGAAGATATACTATAATTGCAGCATCATGTGATCAACAATTACAGAAAGGGAAGGATTTTAGAGAATCTTAATAGTGTAAAAATTTATTGGACTATCACAATTTTACGTCACATTCGGAGAAGGTAAGTCTAATAAATCTGTGAATGCAAAAATATCTACTAGAAATACCTAATTAATGATGTACTTAAGAAATGAAATCGATTCAAATATTTTTCGTAATGAAAATAGCGTTTTTCTTTTAGCAGTATGCGTGTTTTCAATACCGCCTACCGGAGAACAATGGTTTCGATGTAATGCTTGTTACAGGTGAGGTAACGAAATGTGCGGAGCAACCGAAATAAAATTTATTTGTCCAATATGTACATCGGAACGTAAAAAATAAAATATTTTAAAAATCTATATTTTCAAATTTCTATATTATTCTAATAAAAATGAAATCAAAGATGGATAAAAAGACATTTATAGAGCAAGAAATAATAAAAGCACATGTGAAAATGACTTTAAAAACTCATATATACATGAATTAATCAATATTTCTTGAGTAGGCGATATTAGGTACACCTTTTTCAGCACCCGATTTTTGCATGTCTTACGTTTTTTGAGTCCTAATTAACAATTTGTAGGTTTCAACGATTCTAACATATGCTACATGAAAGATGAATAATTTCTCTTTACTTTGAAACGAACTGCATGGAAAAATATAAATTATTATTCAATCGACAGCGATTTAACTTTTGCCTGGCGATATTAGGTACAGTCACCCTACCTTGCGGGTTCTACCAGGAAGGGGTGCCATATCAGGTGGGCAGAGAGAGTGGTCTTTCAGTTTGTTGCTAATTACTGTATCTTTAAAAATTCCAGCATCGGAAATTCTACCTTGGCATCCAACATCTGCAAACGCGAAGTTATATTCCGCGTCCACCATTGCAAATAAAACTATACTGTGGTACGCCTTGTAATTAAAATACTGCGACCCACTATGGACGGGAGCTTGCAGCATGACGTGTTTGCCGTCCATCGCTCCGACTGCGTTCGGGAAATTCCACTGCTCTAAAAATCCTTTAAAAATTTCTAGCCATTCTTCTGATGAATTAGGCAGCTGTAATTACACGTATTAACAATTATTTAACAATTTACATTTAAGTTACGTAATTAATTTATTACTAGTACGAATGTTGCCTGTATTAATTTATCAAATATTAATTTTTACAGGCAATTGAAATCGACAACAGCCCGCAACCGGGTTGCTCGAGGGAAGCCGCGGTGGACGTTCAGGAGATTCCAGAACCAAGTACCCCTGAACCGCCAAAGAAAAGAACAAAAAAAGATTCTCCCAATCCATTGGCTGAAGCACTGGACATAGTGAAACATTGTGCCACAATAATCAATACGAATGAAGTCAAGGATGATTGCGACACATTCATGGAATTCGCAAAATTAAAGTTACGAGTGTTGCCTGAGAATCTGAGGAACGAGTGTATGTGTCACGTCCCGGGTGAGGTTTTTTGGAACGGTGACTATAGGGAAGGAAAAGATCAGGCGCGAATCTATCATCCAGCACTCTGAAGGTTTGGAGGGAAAGTCAGGCGCGAATCTATCATCCGGCACACTGTGGGTTTAAGAGAATAGATCAGGCGCGAATCTATCATCCAGCACTCTGAAGGTTTTGAGGGAAACCCTGGCGCGAATCTATCATCCTGCACTCTGAAGGTTTTGAGGGAAGACCTGGCGCGGATCTATCATCCGGCACACTGGAGGTTTTAAAGGAAATCCTGGCGCGAATCTATCATCCTGCACTCTGAAGGTTTTGAGGGAAGACCAGGCGCGAATCTATCATCCGGCACACTGGAGGTTTTAAAGGAAACCCAGGCGCGAATCTATCATCCTGCACTCTGAAGGTTTTGAGGGAAAGTCAGGCGCGAATCTATCATCCGGCACACTGTGGGTTTAAGAGAAAAGATCAGGCGCGAATCTATCATCCACCACGCTAATCGACCAGGGAAGGTTTTAAAGCAAGTTAGTATTGAAGGGACACCCGTTAGCACTCTTGTTTTGTTTTGGTTTGATAATAGGATTTACCGTTGCATTCGTACTAAAGAAACCACACTTAGTTTTCCTAAGAATAGCACGGTTCGTGCTGCAGTGTGTTTGTAAATACTGGGAGAGCTCTCGCGAATCAGCTGTTGCGGCAGCTTGGTTTCGTGGGGAAGCCTTATGATTTGAGGATACGCACAATAACTCGAAACATGATTGATAACAAAGCGGTTTATTAGCTTTGTTAGAGTGGGTTTAACAATGCGTGGGAAGATTTTGTATTCACACGCGCAACATTTATAATATGAGTTATGAATATGAATGGCGATATATACATAATAAGCATAAATGAAAGAATATAATAGTAAGTAAGCAATAAGCATAAATGAAAGAATATAATAGTAAGTAAGCGATAAGCATAAACGAAAGAATATAATAATAAGCTATAAGCGTTGATAAATAATAATATGGTATGGGGTGATATGCACTATAATGATGGTATATAATAATGACTTACAGTGATTGTCGTAGAGCACTGATTAGAATAATTAGCACTGGTTAAATAATACTCTGATCTATTCGATAGTCTGTTGACAAAAGAGCGTTATGAGCTCTCGATCCTTCGTATTTATATGATCTTCCAGGAGTACTGCGGGGGTTCGCGCGGTAAAGACCTTGACAGATTTCGGAACAAGACGCAGTAGATTTTGGGGGTTTTTGTAAACGGTATGGCTATTAATAGATGTATTTATGTCACGTACGCCAAATGCGTCGTAATTACAATCACGTGTTGATCACGTTTGTACATTTGCGTCGCAGTAACATTTCTAGGGTTTTTGCATGGGGCTTTGAAGCGAAATACTCAACCCATTTGGTGGAGTTTAGGAGGTCGTATAGGAATGGGGTAAACGGTGTATTGACTTCTGTGGTCATAGTAAGGGCGTGAGACGTATTCTCGATTTGGAAGAGGGTTTTAAGGATGAGCGATTTGTTTAAACGTAGATTTGGAAGGAAGTGGTCATGCCTCATATGGCGAATAGGCGAAGGAGTTGTGTAACGATCATCTCGCGATGGGGATCTCTAAGATACATCATCGAGGTGGCGTTTTGTATAGGTCATCTTGTGTTGGGGACCGCTAAGGTACAACATCAAGGTGATCGGCGATTGGGATTGACCATTTAGAGATAGGGACCACTAAGGTATATCGTCCAAATGATCGGTTGGGTGAGGGAGTAGGGTATGACTCGAGATTGAAGGTTTTTGGTGGATTGTGGATGGATTTGTGAGGAAGTGGTGTTAAAATACCGCGCGAAAAATAGTGGGACGTCACATATGTACAAATGGATGTGCGTATTGCGCGAGACACAAACGCGAAATGAATCAGTGTGCTTGTGTGAATGCTGCAGGAAGAATAAGAGAGAGAGAGAGAGAGAGAGAGAGAGAGAGAGAGAGAGAGAATGGGTAATGACTTTTAATAATTGGTTTTAATAAAATTATATAAATATATAATTAATAATAAAAGACTGTACTAAAAATTATATCTTACCTTTACATATTCCCCCAACGATTGAATTATGTCGCTGCAGACTTCAATTACACAATTAGAAATCGTCTGCTTCGAAATCCGGAATAAATACATCAAACTTCTGAATGAATCTCCAGTAGCCAGAAACCGTAGTGTGATAGCCAACCTCTCTTTTGTTGAGATACTACACCTCCAACGTGTGTTTTGTTTAATAATTTTTGGTTCCACTAAGCGTAATAATGTTTCAAAATCAGTGCTTGACATTCGGCAAAAGTTTTGAAATTGAGTAAATGATAAATCAGTTAACAAGCTGTTGCCACCATTTACATGCCGCCGCTGCAATAACTTGGACACCCAACACCGACGTTTTTTAAATGGTTTGTCACTTAATTGTGCTATCATTAACGCTACTGCAGCTACCGCCAAATTAATATTGTTAATGTCACGGTTCATTTCACAAAATTTCACTGTCAATCTCACGGACACTGTGTCGTGCTGAAAGATCTGCTGCAACTGACTGTGGGTGACAAAATCACAGCTTATATGTATACCTTATCCTCTAACGTCACTAGATAGGCTGCAGGGCGCCATAAACACGTGAACGTGTGGCAAAGATAGATCAGAATTTATAATTTACTGGAATTTCCTTACTTTTTCCGTTATTTTTAGTACACGTGGCAGTCAACGTCAAAAAAGTAAAAAAATTACGCCAAGTACATGAATTATCATTGTAAAAACAAGCGAGATCCCCATAAAAAACCTTTCAAAAAGTAAAAAAATTACGCCAAGTACATGAATTATCTTTGTAAAAAGAAGTGAGATCCCCATAAAAATAACTTTCAAAAAGTAAAAAAATTACGCCAAGTACATGAAACAAATAAATCACAAAAAAATAAAAGATAATAATATCCCCATAAAAACTTCAAAAAAGTAAAAAAATTACGCCAAGTACACGAAATCAAATAAATCACAAAAAATAGAAGATAATTACAAAATAAAAAAAAAAGACGTGAAATCAAAATGAGCTGCAAGTACATAAAGGTGCTTTCCCGCAGCGTGCAAAGGTGACACTGTGTAACGCAATGTAAGATTCGGCGCTTTCCAACTGCGCTTAATAATATTAAGCAGATATATTTATATAGAAATAAATATTTCAATACCCGTAAATATTTTATTCAAAATACTTGGCGCTACGCCTGGAATTAGTGTTGCTAAACTGAAAATAAATATGTATAAATTGTATTAATCTTTTTCTTTTTTTCTTGTGTGTGCGTTCGTAATGTATTTTAGATTGTAAGTGAGTTATTGTAAATTATTAATTTACTATTAATAAGACAATTAAGATTTTTTCGGTTTCGCAGCACCAAGTATTTTGAATAAAATATTTATTGGTATTGAAATATTTATTTCTATATACATAAATATATCTGCTTAATATTATTAAGCGCAGTTGGAAAGCACCGAATCTTACATTGCGTTACACAGTGTCACCTTTGCACGCTGCGGGAAAGCACCTTTATGTACTTGCAGCTCATTTTGATTTCACGTCTTTTTTTTATTTTCTAATTATCTTCTATTTTTTTGTGATTTATTTGATTTCGTGTACTTGGCGTAATTTTTTTACTTTTTTGAAATTTTTTATGGTTGAATTTACTCGAAGCATCGTGGATGCTTGGAAAAAAAATTTATTCATCGATACACATTGCATTGAAAATTGGGTTGGTTTAGCTTATGATTATCCGCTTTTCTTTAGATCGTAATTAATGGGACTCACGTTAGGCAGTGGATGCGGTGGCTTCCCTGGACCCGGTACTGCGACAGAGAATGTAGAGCACATTCTGGTGGCTCTCACTAGATAGTGTGCATATGGTAGAATTGACCAATCGCCGTGCCATTCTCCTAGAGAGGAGGAACTGATATATATAAGACTGATTAGCTTATTATTTTTCATATAATGGTTGTGATCATGTGATATTACAGTTCCTATCATTGTATACATATATTGTATATATTAGTTTTTTTTAAGGTATTTTATAAGTTATTCATAGTTTAGTCATAGGTTTCTTGCGTTAGATCGAGTAAGGGGTTTTTTACTGGCTAGTTTGTTTTTTTCCCCTTAATTCATTTTATATCACAATAGTTTGTGTTATATCATCGTGCAATTCTACTAGAATTTATTAACACCAAAATGTATTACCAAAGAATCTCACCATAATCGTATAATTAAAAGTTTCCTACATGCGGAACAATTAATCTTATTGTATTTTTCTAGAACGTGTAGCAATTTTTTCTTAATGTTTTTTATGCTAATCCACATTTTTTTATTTTATATATATTGTACTGTTACACCTCAATAAACATCTTTAAAAAAAAAAAAAAAAAAAAAAAAAAAACGAATGTAGAGCACGTGGGGCTGCAAGGCTGCGAGAGGCTGGTTCTCAGCAGCAACTCTGCGCGGCGGCGACACCTGCGTGGCACAGAAGCACACGCATTTGAAGAACAAGAGAAAAAATTGGCCAACAAAAGAGATATTAGTCGAGAGAACAACAACAACACGTCACTTGCACGCAATGGTACTAGGGCTGGGACTATTCGAATATTTTACAAGTATTCGAATGCTACAAATAAACTTCGAAGATTTGAGTATTCGAATGTTATTAATCGAATACTATTCGAATACTGATGTATTCGAATACCGATGTATTCGAATACTATTCGAATACAGTAGTATGGTGTGAATTATAAATCAAGTTCTTTAGGTTCATTTTTTTAGAAGCATTTATTTAGTTTCAGTTGTGAGTTCGTTAGTTTATCAGGGTGAAATCTTGTAAGCTAATTTTGACCCACTTCAACATATCCGATCGGCTTGAAACTTTGCACACATATGTAATTCCGATGACAATACAATATTTTCACTAAAAAGCATGAAATACTTTATGGTGAATTTTTTTTTTAAAAACAAGCTTTTATTAAAATGTACTAAAAAGGAACCAATAATTTTGATACCGGCCGATATGACTGCCTGAGAAGAATTCCCTCATAGGGTGGATGTACCAGTAAATGAACACGTACCAGTGAATGGACATTTTATATTAAAATGAGTAAAATAAGTTATTAAAATAAGCAACTAATTAATTAGAGACTTCTTTTAATATCTTGCTTCATATCCAAACAATTTTTGTAGCACGTGGAATCAATCGCGCTGCAAACATAATTTTATGAAAGTGTTCATTCATTAGTATTAAGTGTTCATTTATTGGTGCGTTTACCCTATAACTAATTACAAAATAATAAAAATAAAAAAAAGTACCAATAAGTGCTGGACATTGGCTGTAGTTGGCTGTATGCGAACCGGCGCAATTTATGCAATTTGGGGGAGTCTCCCTTGATTTCTGGCAGTCCGTTGAACGATGCATGCCTGCGCACTTAACGCATTTAGGTGCTAGACCGCAGTTAGAAGCCGAATGTCCGTAAGATTGGCATCGAAAGCATTGCGTGTAGTTTTTTTTTTTTCGAAAAAAATTTTTCCCAGTAGATTCTGGCACTACAAACAGCGTTTACTTTGGTGACCGCGTTCGGGGCGGTCCCCGGGGGGAATGTGATTTTGTAAATGTGAAATAAGGGCTGTTTGTTGTTCCCGTTGCCTGTAATGGGTATACAGGATGTGGGACGAAGCCTTTTGTATTTTAGTTCCTCAAGTATTTCGCCAGGAGGAGTCTCTGGGAGGCCCTTCAATACCATGGCAAGCCCGCGTTCTGAGTTTAGCGAAAATGTAAAGTATGGGATGTTACCCTCATTTAAGGCTTGTCTGAATTTTTTAAAACAGTCGATTTCATCGAATTGAAGGCGGATCTTGTTGCCAAGGTATTTGATGGAGAATGTCTTCCCGAAGTCATTGGCGAGTTCGCGTTCAAATTTTGCTATATTGTAAACAAAGTTTGAGATATAAAGTGGTGGGGGTTTAACGATGCGAGTGACTACCTTGTTGACTGACGGGTTCGCGGAGCTGTTTTGGCCAAGGTGGGGGATGGCAGCGCTCTGTGACGCAATGTTTACTTCCGGCGGCATTTTTTCCGCCGCGGCTGATAAGGAGCTAGGAAATAGGGATTGCAATACCGGTAACCCGGTTTACCGGTTTCCCGGTAAATCGCGAGAAATACCCTCAAATTTTTACCGGTAATTCGTCAAATTTTTACCGGTAATTCGATAAATTACGTACATAAATATAGGGCATATATGCGTCCGTTATTTCGGTCCACATCGTTATCAGTGAAAAAAACTTCAATTACTAATAAAGACGAAAACCGAAGTATCTCACGAAGAATCAACTCTAAGCTAAAAGAGAACTAAAAATCTAAATCAAGTCATCAAAAAAATGGACTTATTTTCAAGTAGAAAAAGTAAGGAGAAAATATATAGGTACAAATGGCATATGATTTCTTAATGACTATCCGACCAACAAGTGTAGAATCTGAGAGTGCTTTATCCGTGGCTGGATTATTTTGTACAAAAATTAGATCGCGATCTGGAGACCAAAGTTTAGACAAATTATGTTTTTGCGTGCTTATTTGTTAAAAAAAATTGTTAAATAAAAAATATTTAATTATGTATGTAAGATAAGATTCTTTTCATTGTTTTCGTGGTGAAGATCCATATTAATAAGTATTGTCAATAGTTACACAAATATATCTATTTTGTGTTAGCTTATTTCATATTTTATATTCAGAATAGTTTTATTTGCATATATTTATTATAATGCTCGATTAGAGTTAAAAAAAAGTTTTTTTTGTAATGTTAACTCTTAAATTTTCAATACCTTAAAAAATACCGGTAAATTATCGGTAAACCGGTTTTGATTGAAAATTTTACCGAATTACCGGTAATTGAAAATGTCGGTAAATGTGCAATCCCTACTAGGAAGGTCGTGCGCAGATTTGAAGGCAGCGAGAACCGAAAAACGGTTGGAAACCGAAATGTTAGGGATAGAATCCTGCTCCATGATAGCGTCGGTAGTAATTAATGTTAATGGAAGAGACACATTAATAGTGCGTGAATTTCGCGTGGGAGAAGGACCAGAGGTTCTGGCGTTTTTACCCAAATTTAGGCTGTCGCGTTTAGTTTTCTTTTTCTTACCGGGATGTCTTTCGACGTTGGTTTTAGATAGCGAGTGTTCAGTTTTGGGAGATTGGTCTGATTGTTCAGAGGAAGTGTAACCCGGGAGGGTTTCTAAGGATGCACCTGCCGGTCTCTTCCCCGCAGTAGATTTAGGTTCAGCAAATATAGATGAACTCACCATTTTAGCAGCACTGAGGACTTCTAAGGAGAGCCCATCGTCCTTTGGGGGGTCAGAAGGGACCCTGGAGTGAGCAAGATTGCTGTCAGAGGCAATAGTTGCTCGTGTGTAAGATTCCATATTTCGGAGTAAGATGAGATAGTGCCTAGGTGGGTTGCACGAGGAATACCAGTGGGAGAAGAGTGCACCAACTAGTTAACCGTGGATAGTTATCACGAAGAGAGACGCAAATTAGAACGAAAAGCTACGAAAAAACACTGTAAAACGCGAGCGAGGCTAGACAGGTCCACTCACTACGATCTGTCGCGGTGTACTAAGCGATAACTGCCGATCCGCGATAACTGAGTGATAAGTGAGACCAGCGGCTAACCAGCGTCGCTGGGGAATCAGTTGTCGACGAGTGAGACCGCGGCCAATCAGCGTCGACAACAGATTCCCCAGCGATGGTTAGCCGCCGTCTCACTAGTTGGCGCTGGCGTCGGCAAATTTTCATCTTGGCGTTGATTGGTTCGACGGTCGGTTGGGGGTATAATGGTGGGGGATCTACCCGCACTCCTCTACATGCTAAATGCCTACAGATCAACCGGACAGTGCGCCACACTGTTCGAATGTCGCACGAGAATCTCTTTCTTGGCTCGCTTTCCCCTTCCCTCCACATTCCCTCCGTAAAAATCTCGAGGCTAAATCTACTACTCTGCGCGGCTTTAGTGGATAATTTCCCGGCTTCCCGTCGAGGGACCGCCTCTCGTCAACGTCACGACCAATCCTCGATTCCAAATCCGCCGCTTCGATAGCCGTTCGCCAGAATTTCCTACTCTCTGTTTCTCTCGAGCGCCAGCTAAGCTGAAGGGGATTTGTTAAAACCTGCAATAGCGATCCCTTCCCTTTGATCTCGTGATGCTCGCTCGGGAGGCGTTGAACGTGCTGAATTCCCCATGTAATGTAATCAAGAGGGACGAGAAATTACCTTTCTATGCACTACCTATAATATCATCGTTGAGCATTTTCATATTTAAGGTATTAGGATTTTGTTATTTTATGTTCTATTTTATACTTTTATTTAATTGTACGCGTATATCTATATATATATATACTAGGGTGGACCTTATTTTTCGACCATCAGATTTTTTTGGTCCCGTACCCCAGAAATGTGACACTTATTGAGAAAATGATCTGGAAAAAATTTCAGCCCGATTGGACCACGGGAAAAGGACGTGCAACGAATTTGAAAATTTTGAACTTTTTAAACCTTGACATAAATATACATTATGACATATCGTTGAATTTGTATTTTTTTGTGTTTTAGGATACATACACAGCATATACGATTGTTAACAAAAAAACGTCCGTGACCTTGAAAACTCGAAAGAGTGATCTTGAAAAAAAAATTGTTTCCTTCCATTATATTCGCCTCTTTATATACTACAACTTTTGTCTGAAGAGTTTTTTCATATATCCATAAACGATGGAGATATTAAACATTTTTGATTTTCATTATAACGCTCCATTGTACAGAAGAAAAGCAGTTCTAAGACTGGAAATAAGTTATTATAGCTATTATGTAAATTACGAATAGAAATGTCATGAAAGTATTGCGTCCCAGACCTGCTCGTGGACGTTCGATAAGACCGAGCAGATCTTGCCCTAGACGCGACTGTGTTAACAAACACAGTATTAAATGTGTCTCAAAAATTCAAATAGCCACGGAGGTATTTATTAGGGGTTCCTTTATATTAAAAATGCTTTAAAAATCCTTTGATAAATTCTCTTTTGTGACGTCAGGATACTGCTTTCTATATTCCGTCACATTCTGCAGTATAAATTGTTTCTCCTCTTCATTTTTTGATAATATTTTGTTATATTCTTCTATAAGTTTAACGCCACGCTCAGCGGTGTCATTTACCACTTTTAATCCGTTCACGATGTTTCGTCCAATTTGGAAAGCCTCGTCATCACCCCATGTAGAAGGGTCTTTTTAAGGGAGTCTAGCGACCAGTCGCACTGCGACCCATTGCCACAGTGTGACAGAATCCCAAGAAATAAGGAAAGAAGTCAGAATTCAAAAGATATGGGAGTATGTATTTTTATGTTACCTGTAGACTACTAATATGAGCACATAAAAGCGGTAAAAATATCATGACGCCTACTTCTGATCTGTGTGCAAACACGTGTCTATGATTGTATATATTTTTCGTGCAGAATTTTAAATCGCGACTTTTAGTTTTTGGTGATATAAAAGAAAACAATTTTTGGGGCCCCAAATGAGTAGTGTCGATTCTGTTAAGTAATAGCAAATAATTAGTTACATACAGTTTTTTTCCATACGAAACCAATTGAAAAATTGTCCGCAATCATCCCCTTTTTAGTTGCACTTCCGGGAACTTCTGAACAAATATTTTGTTTGTTTTCTAATCAACATAATCTGGGCCTTGCTACTGCGGAAAAAGCATTCACGAATATTTGGCAGTTATGGATTAAGTACGTGTATTCTATGTCGCACAGTGGGGGTAAATCCCAAAAAATGGGAAAAAATGCAACATCCTGTATTTTGCATTTAAAAATACCGAATATTATTAAGGAAATTGGTACTAAAAGTGTTAATATATAAGTTTGACGTTATTTAAGAAAATAACGTCAATTCGTCATGAATTAGAGTCAATAGTTCCAATAAAACTACAAGAATTTGATAAATATGCCATGGAAAGTGCAGTGTTCCTATCGACACACGCGCGAAGTTCCATGATGTAGCGTGATGAGTGATGCCCTAAAGTTTAGGATAATAAAGTTTACGGATTGTTAGCGGGCCACGGTTTACTACAGCTTTATGACACTAGACCTTTGGCCCCCTACACGATATAAAGTAATTAGGAAACATCTGCCAAGTAACTTGCAGAACAGCGGAACAATTTTTAGGATTAATCCCCAATTGCTACAAGCTAATTCCTCTACGTTCGGCAGGCAATAAACCGTGTTTCGCTACAGTATAAAAGAATAATAAGTATGGTCGGAACGTTGACCGTGACGAAAATTAATTTTCAGGTCCGCACAATTACCAAAAGAAGATGTTCTTATGTTAGATCGAAGAATGTTTCCTTGGCAATGGTGTAGGAAACGAAATTATTCTGCAGAAAGACCAGTACGCCTCGCGGAGAGCCACAGGATGAAAAGGGGAGGTCCACTGACTGCGCGTGATGCCGCCTGCTTTGTCCTCCCTACAAATTCGAGACCGATCTCTTATCTCTTGAATATAAACACGCGTTGGAATATTAAAACAAAAGCACGCGCTGACGTATTCAGATGTGAGAGAAGGTGGGCCATTGGGAGGATAGAATATTTTTAGCTACAATTTTTCTATAATTTTTAAAATCTTTATTTCTGGCTGGGTCTTCTTTCTGGGTTTTTACCTTTTTTAGGAGCTCATATTAGTAGCTTACAAGAAATATTCGGGTCAGGCATGAATAACAGCGACGCTGAGCCTCGCCCATTCTGTAGGTACTCTGCGTTTCTAACTCCACTGCGTTGTATCAAATATTATAAAAGAATAAACACGATTTATTATTATTATTATCATAAATATATAAAAATACATAATCCTCCCACAACTTTGGAATTCTGACTCGTTTCCTTGTTTCTTGGGATTCTGCCCCACTGTGGCAATGGACTTGGTCGCAGGTAGGAGTGTGCGTGACCGTCCCGAGGCTCGGGTTCCTGGCCCTCGGGACGGGTCGGGAAATTTCGGGTGGGGTCGGGCGGGGTCGCGATACTTTCGTATTGCTCGAGATCCCGAAGTTTTCGGGATCCCGAGACCCGTTTCGGGCTACAAGCAAAGAGGAGATATAATAAGAGGCGTCACTCGACAAGGACAGAAATAAACTAGGGAAATCACTAGACAACCAATTTAAATGCCCATTCGGCAATGATTGGTAAACTTCGGCAATAATCAGCAAACTGCGGTAAGGTACATTTAGTCGATTTGAATATCCCGCACGAATAGACAACCAGTTTAATCGTCCGAGTTTTGCCGAGCCGACCTGAAATCAAATTGCCCGCTCATGGCGGCTATGCTTGTAGCCAAAGTTGGGCATTATTCGACTAAATTTTTATTCGACATTTTTATTCGGCTAAGTTTTTATTCGATGAACTGGAATAAATTTTTAGTCGACTAAACTCTTAAATTCTTAGTCGACTAAATTTTTAGTCGTTATTCGTTCCTCGTTATTCGTTTAGTCGAAGGCCCGCTGTAGCGACTAAACGACACGAATAAGTGGGGGTCAGAACCGGAGCCGCCCCGGCTCAGCTCCCGAGGCCCGACTCGGGCCGGGCCGAGGGGGGTATCATGAGGCAAGGGAAACGCTTTTCGAGTGTATCATATTTAAAGCCGCGTTAAAATCAGAAATAACAACAGAGACAACAGAGACACAGAGTTCATTCGACCCAGGCTCGTCCGAGCACGACTTTCGCAGTGAGCGGATCAGCTGGTGTTTACTTCGTAGCCTAGTGTTGTATTCTGATATTCGTCGGTGCATTACTTCGTTTTAAATCGCTCCCCACTGGTTTATCGAAACCCCAGGGACCTCACAGTGGAACACCTCCGACTTTGGCTCCGTACAGGAGCAAAGTGTGCCAGTTTACCCTACAAAGAATTCTGGGACAAATATTGCAGCCGCAGAACACTCGGGTCAAGCCAGGGTCCTTCTGGATCCTCTAAAGCAGGCCTGCCCCATCGGGTGCAAATACCTCCTGAATTTCTGGGACCCGAGTAACAGCCGAGCGCGGGACTGTTCCATTGTTACCCGTTGCGAAATTTGTGAGAGAACTGCATGAGTGTGCGTCGTGGTACGAGCCTACATGGACGGCTGCACACTCATGCAATTCTCCCGCAACCCATGCTGTGGTTAGCAACGTAACCAGTCCCGCGCTCGGTGTTGCCCGGGTCCCAGAAATTCAGGAGGTATTTGCACCCGATGGGGCAGGCCTGCTCTAAAGGATGTCGGGTCCCCCCTAGAAGCCCTAAAAACAGCAAAAATGGTGAGTACGTCTATATTCACCGTACCTAAAATTTCACCTGTCACGTCCTCGGGAAAAAGATGGGCCGGTGCTGCTTTGGAGCCCATCACGGAGTCTACATCGTCAGATTTCTCGGACTTATCCCCCAATTCCGAGAAAAATTATTTCAAGTCCAGTGCTGAGAAGCGCCTGGGTAAAAAAAAATCAAAGCGTGACTCTAAGTGTGACCAAAAGACCACAGGGAAAGAACCTAAAACCTCAAATCCTTCCCCTTCAGACTCAAAAGGTCCTATCAAGGTATCACTCCCATTAATACAGCTCACAGAGGAGGGAAACATGGAGCTCGAGTCAATTTCGGACATTCCGACATGCAACCGTTTCTCGGTACTCGCTGCATTTAAACCAGCTAACGAAAACGACCTTTCGACAGTATCCTCCGGGCCAGGGAAAAAAACCCGCCGCAAGTAAATAAGGAGCACCGTAGCCTTGTTAAATCACCCACAGATCGTCCCGGTACAGCGGGACCTTCTCTGGTAAACATAAACAAAACTCGTACAGTTAAACCTCCTTCTCTGTACATTTCAAATTTCGCCTATAACATCGCCAAATTTGAACGGGAACTAGCGGCTGATTTCGGGAAAACTTTCGTCATTAAGTACCTAGGAAGCAGGATTCGCCTCCAATTCGAAGACATCGAATCTTTCAAAAGATTTAAATCTGCCCTGAGCGAAGGCAACATCCCCTATTTCACCTTTTCCCTGAACTCTGAGCGCGGTCTCATAATGGTGCTCAAGGGCCTTCCAGGCACCCCTCCCGAGGAAATCCTCGAAGAAATCAAGAGTAAGAGACTGAACCCCATATCTTGTGTTTCTATGACGGGTAATGGGGTCAAGAAACAAGGTAGCTTCCAGATGTATAGGGTGAATTTCCTCCCGGGTACCTCCCCAAATGCAGTTACCAAAGGTAGCGTTATCTTCAGCACGAGGATTTACTGGGAAAAATTCTACTCCAAGAGAAATTACACACAGTGCTTGCGCTGCCAAGCCTTCGGCCACTCGGCAACAAATCGCTGCCTCCCCCCAAAATGTGTCAAATGCGCAGGCTCTCGACATACTTCAGACTGCCAAAGGCGAAGGAAGCTCCTCCTAAATGTGCAAATTGCACTGGCCAACACACCGCAAATTATAGCCAATGTGCCGCTCTCCTAAAATATCTAGATAAGGTAGTTGACCCAATGCTCGATAACTTAGTGACGAACGCGGATTCTTTTCGGTAAATTACGCTCAAAACTGAAAGAAAAGAAAAAAAAATTGTTTCTAATAGTCGATTTATGTATTCATTTAATAAGTAAAATTTGTAATAACACGTTTAGAGCTTTATTTCTCCTTAAAAATTAAATTTCAAAAGAAATATCGAAGGGCCTAATGACCGATAACCATTTTGACGCCAGGAGCAGTTGTCGATACCTCCATGCACGGAGTGGTCGATAATTGAAACACTAAAAAAGGGAGGTTATGTGTAATAAGTAAGAGTTAACCCAGTCACCGATAGGTGGTTAGTCGTCAATAATTTGAATTAATATTGAGATTTTACTTATGTTTCTAAGTACATAAAAGTATCATGAATTTCGAAATGATTTATAAATTACATTTATAGGCAAAAAAAATGATGAGTCCTTGATGAATAATGATGTGAAAAATGTTGTGTACTTAATGAATAATGATGAATAACTGAAGTTCAGCTGAAATATGTTTACTACCGTTAAACATCAAGGAAAATTGAAAATAGAAAATTTTATAGTTTAGATCATTATAGAATGATAGCCATATGTTCGTTGTGAGTGAAGGGGTAGAGAAGATTTTCAAGGTCAACTTAAGTTTCTTTGGGGCGACGACTAAGAACACAGGCAACGACGAACACAGAGGGTACCATCGCCAAGCGACCAACACATCACGCCGCACACAGTCAGGACACACTGTAAACAAATCAAGATTTCAAGAAAATCGCAGTACAAATGGACAAAGCGAGTCGAACATCTGCTTCTGTTGTGGTAAAGGTAATCATTTGAAATTTCAATGTACATTAAGATTTAAATTTTGCAGCGAATGTGGCATGCAGGGACATTTATTTAAAATGTGTCCACAGAAAAAGAATTCAAAAATTAATAAAAA
The DNA here is from genome assembly GCA_963932275.1 of Andrena praecox. Taxonomy (NCBI): domain Eukaryota; kingdom Metazoa; phylum Arthropoda; class Insecta; order Hymenoptera; family Andrenidae; genus Andrena; species Andrena praecox. Next base: position 46,349,652 of record OZ010729.1, on the reverse strand, counting down.
TAGCAGTCTAAAAAAAATTGAAAAAGAGGAGGTTGAAATTTCAAATGAGATTCTCTGTACAAATAAGGAATACGACGACGATCATGCTGAGATTGACAGATATGCGAATGATTTTTATATGATTAAACATTGTAATTTAAATTCAATAAAAGAAAGTAGCGTTCCTCCATATTTTGAAACTATAAAAGTAAATAAAATTCCACTAACAATGGAAATTGATTCTGGCGCATTAATCTCAGCAATATCAATGGAGGTATACAAACAATATTTCTCAGCCATACCTATCGAAAAGCCGAAGTTAATGTTACGAGCGTACAACGGTAAAATCATTCCTTCGATAGGCTCAATAAAGGTGACGATTGAACGACATAAGCGTATAGACAATCAAACCTTGTATATCATAGATAAAGGCGGGAACCCCATCATTGGTAGAGGGTGGTTAAATGAACTAGGCATGTGGCCGCCAAAGTTCCCAGCTAACCAACAAAAGGAAGTCGTTCATCACATAAATGAAAAAATAGAAAACAAATTAAAGAGACTACAAGTGAAATTTCATAGAATCTTTGAACCAGGATTCGGATTATTTACAAAAGGTACACTGAAATTACAACTTAAACAAACAGCAATGCCGAAATTTATACAACCATATAAAGTTCCTTTTTCATTGAAACCGTTAGTAGAAGCAGAATTGAATCGTTTAAAAGTAAACATGATTATTGAGCCGATCGAATACAGCGAATGGGGAACGCCCATAATACCGTTATTGAAAAAGGATGGGTCCTTACGAATAGTAGGTAATTACAAAATTACGGTGAATCAACATTTAATAATAGATCATTTCCCATTAGCTAGAACTGAAGATATATTTTCAATCTTGGCAGGGGGTGAAAAATACACAATAATTGATTTCTCAGAAGCGTTCTTACAAATACCACTTGACAAAGAGTCTCAAGAAATTTTAGTTATTTCTACACATATAGGGTTATTTAAATGCTTAAGAATGTTATACGGTGTAGCTACGGGACCGGGATCATTTCAAAGAAAAATAACAACATTATTAATGGGAATAGCAGGAGTGGCAGTTCTAATCGACGATATTGTAGTAACTGGACCGACAGAAAATATACATTTTGACCGGTTACACGAAGTGCTGCGAAGACTAGACGATGCAGGATTGAAAGTAAACAAAAATAAATGCAAATTCTTGCAAAAAGAGATTAAATATTTAGGGCATAAAATCGATAAAAATGGAATCTATCCCATAGACGAAAAAATTGAATGCGTACAAAAGGCACCTCGACCTCAAGATGTGTCACAGCTACGTAGTTTCCTTGGATCAATAAATTATTACTCTAAATTTTTACCAAATTTAGCAGAAAAATTGAAACCGTTATACGAATGTTTAGAAAAAAGAAAGGGATTTAATTGGACGGAAAAATGTGAAAAATCTTTCGAAAATATCAAAACTGAATTAACATCAAAGCATGTATTGGTCCACTTTGATCCAAAGAAGCAAATAGTTTTGACATGCGATGCCGCACCGTATGGTATTTCGGCTATATTAGCACACAAAGAAAACAACAATACCGACCGGCCGATACAATATGCAAGTCGTACGCTAAGCGTGTGTGAACGCAACTATTCACAATTAGATCGTGAAGGGCTTGCAATAATTTTTGGTATTAAAACATTTTACGAATTTTTATTTGGATACGAATTCATATTACAAACAGATAATGCGGCTTTGACTAGAATATTGAGTCCAGAAAAATCAATACCAACGATAGCAGCAGCTCGATTACAGCGTTGGGCAGCGTTTTTGTCAGCCTTCCGGTATAAAATAAAGCATATTAAGGGTAAAGATAACTATGCCGATTGGTTAAGTAGATTACCAACAAATAGTGAAGAAGTGAATAAAGGCAAATTTCCAATTCTCGAAGACATCCCTGAAGTGTTTCTAAAATCAATAAAATCATATGATTTTGCGAGTTTAAATTGGAGAATGGTACAAATAAATACTCGAGAAGACAAAGTACTGTGTAAAATTATTGGGTATTGTATAGATGGGTGGCCTGAAAAGGAACCAAAAGAAGATCAAATAAAAACCTTTTGGCGCAAAAGGGATGCTTTATCAGTCGAAAGCAATTGTTTATTATGGGGGCATAGAGTAGTAATACCAGAAAAATTACAAAAGCTAGTTTTGAAAGAATTACATTTTAGTCACTTCGGAATAAGCAAAATGAAAGCGTTGGCGCGAGGATTCGTATGGTGGCCAAATTTGGATGAAGACATTACCGAGATTACGCGATCATGTATGGCGTGTTTGCAGACTAAGAAAAAGCCAGTTAAAATTCCCCTGACTCCTTGGGTTTGGCCAACAACGCCGTGGCACAGAATTCACGCTGATTTTTTAGGGCCTTTGTATCATAAAATGATACTGCTCATAATTGACAGTCACTCGAAATGGCCCGAAGCTTTCATTATGAATAATATGACCGAAAATGAAACGGTACAAGTCTTTAAAGAATTATTTTCACGATTCGGTTACCCAGCGCATGTCGTTACGGACAACTTTCAATCATTTGTCGGTCAAAAATTTCGGGAATTAATGAAACAAGGCGATATACGCCATAGTACAAGCCCGCCTCACTGCCCAGTAACTAATGGAGCTGCTGAAAACTTGGTCGATACATTTAAACGTAAGGTAAAATGCATAAGGAATAACGGACTTAATTTAAACGATGCGATCAAACAATTTTTAGTGGACTATCGCTCAACACCACACAGCGCAACACACCAAACGCCAGCGAAATTATTTCTAGGTCGCGAATTACGAACGCGTTTCTCATTGTTAAGGCCTAGAGAAATCAATGACACAATTTATATGGCACAGAATAGACAAGTGCGAAACCATAAAGGGGCCAGAGCGATAAAATTTGATATAGGCGATACGGTAATGGTTACAGATTATAGGGGAAAAGGGAAAGAATCATGGATCAAAGCACGGGTAATAGAAGAAATAATACCTGGCGTCACGTTTAGGGTCAAGGTTGGACCGGATATAATTTGGAAAAGGCATAGTAATCAAATAAGAGAATGTAGCAATAAGGATATAAATTTGCAATGTGACGAGCTTGATCAAGGGCCGAATAAAGCGTTGGAACAAGTAGTGCGTAGATCAGAGAGATTGAAAGAAAAACAGTTAGAGAAAGAAGGTAGGGCAGCGGTCAATATTATTAGAGGAAGAGAGTAAGCAGTGCTTCGATTATAATACATAAATGTATCGTGATCTTCATTATGGTTATGTTTCGGTTAGAATACATGAGGGTATCTTGATTTTTATTGTAAGCGGGGGAGAGTGCGGTAACTCGACGAATGGATATCGCAGAGTGGGGGTAGTGCGAGCATGCCTTGAGATCGCTGTAGGAGACAAGGCAGATATTGTATGGCCTACGGACCATCGACACGTAAGATCGCCGTATAGTGCACGGTAAACGTAATAAACAGTTTGTATAACCGACATTGTATCACAGGTGTATTATTATTAAATCCCAGTGCAAATACAGTAAATACAATTCTTTTACAGTGACATTTTTTTAAAACAATGATTTCTCTTAAAAACTACCTAATTCGTTTTTATTTTCTGTCGTTTTTTTGTAACAGAATTTCGCTGTTCCTTTATTTTATTTTCTTCTTTAATAAAATTGTCTTTACTCTCTAATAGTCTTTCTTTCAATTCAGTGTCCTCCTTCATTTCTTTTTTAATATTATCCAATTTCTCTTCTAAGAATACTCTCTGTTCTGCAATAGGTTCGCGTTTTAATTGAATCTGTAAAAGTTTTTCCTCTACCATAGCACGTTTTATTTTAAGGTTTATTTCCTTCAGTTGCATTTGTACAATAGTCTTTCCAGGCTTGATTTGATTAAGGTTGTCTTGTAATTCTTTCTTAATTCGAATATTTTCTATTCTCTTCATTTTCTGATCAGCCTTTTCCTTTTCTTGTCGTTCTTTTTCTTCATTTTTGAGCAGGTGCCACTTTCTCCACTCTGGAGCAGTGGCAATATATGGAAGCTTCTTTTTAACTCTCCTTTTTATGTTAGCATCTACTTTCCTTTCTTTTGGCCAAAATAAATATTCCTTGAAAGCTGACTGCGTAGGAGATTTCTCAACATTAGAATTATAATTTCCAGTAACATCAGGTAAGGTTTTATTCGTGTTTTCCGATATACTATTTAAAACAATAACTGATGGTCTTTTTTTAAAACATTCCATAGAACCATTAACATTTTGTGAAATTTCATGCGTATCATTATCTGCCCAATCTTGTGTATGCTCATTAATGCATTCCATGGAACCTAAAGTGTACCATTATTATTAGTTTCATCATGCATTACATTCGTATTAAATTCAGAAAATGAAGCATTAGTGGCATCTAATTCAGCTATTAAAGCTTCAATAACCATGCAATTAAAGACATAATCATGTTCATGAACAGTAAATATTACCAATTCCACTCAATGATGTGCCCATGTGGTTACAACTAACATCCGCACTCAAACTACTATTGACTTCAGTAATTGGTGTGCCTGTAGACCTTAGCCAGAAATTGTACAGCTCTTTTAATTCTATAGGACCATTCCATTCACAGTTATTATTAGTTTTAAATTGCTGTAGAATGGCACCATCAATATTTGATTCAATGTAGTTTACATGTTTCTGATGCATGCCACTATCATCTATTCCTTTATTTCTAATTTCGCACTGTTCACTATTATTTTTTTCTATAGTTGTAATTAATTTAGTATAGTCGATTGCATCTTGGCAAATGAGCTGAGCCCACATTTTTTAAACCCATTTTGGAGAATAGTTTCAAAATTTAATGAATATAAACCACTTTTTAAAACGCATGCAAAAAAAGCTTTGTTTAGTTGTTGCCCATCATTCGCCATTCTCCAATTACGAACACCATCTCTATAAGATACTTTCAGTGGATGAAAAAGTGCAACATCCATCGGTTGCATTAGATGCGTTGCATTCGGAAATAATGCTACCAGCTCTATTTCATGGCCCGAACAAAAATCACTCAATTCTTTAGTTAGATGAGAACTATGACCATCGACATACAGAACTACAGGAAATTCTATATGATTTTTAAAACACCAATTATAAAAAATGTTAGTTATATACATAAAAAATGTTTCGCTGGTCATCCAGCCGGATTCACTCTTCCCTATAACGGAGTCATCTGGAAATTTTTCAGCAACAGAATGTGGAATTCTTTCATTGTTATATATTATCATAGTTGGAAGTAGTTGTCCAGCTGCATTTCCACCAATGAGAGCTGTGTAGCATTCCTTGTCATTCCCACAAACACTATATACACTTTTTTCGCATTTTTTTTTACTAATACCCTACTACTCTTAGGATTTAAAAAGAATGCAGACTCATCTACATTGAAAATCCTATTTGCATGTATATTTAAAAGCTTTCTACTATTAAGATAAGTCTGAACTTCTCCAAACCACCCTGATAAAGCTTCCTTGGATACATTCGCTCTTCTGTTGGAAAGATTCTGACACATTCTTTCAGATAAAATTGGGTTCCTTTGTAGAAACGATTGATACCAGTGTTTCCCTGGCCTACCATCTGTGAAAGGAGTTTTCCTCTTTGTTTTTTTAATAATTGTTTGTACACTGTCCAGTAAATGGTTTTTAGTTACTGGAAAGCCACGTTTGCTGAGATGTATAATCCATTCCACTAATTCTTCTTCTTCCTGAGAAGTCAGGGCACTGCTTGGTCCTGACCTCACATCTATGGCATAAATCCCTTTTACCCTTGAGTACAGAGTAGCATACGGAATTTTAAATGTTTTGCTCACAGCAAGTATGGAAATCCCCTTTTTAACATCTTCCACGGCTTTCTCCACATCACTGACTGTGTATGCTTTAATACACTGAAAATAACAAATAATTTATTATAAATGAATGTTTATATCAGTTTATTGCTTATCTCGGTTCATGAAAATAATGTTTTTATACTTATCTGTTAATTATCGGAAATAGGGTTATGTATATGAAATGAGAATGGTATTTCCGATAATAGAATTAAACGGGTTATTAGTTTCAAAATAATTAATATCTTACCTTTTTCTTGTTGTTCATTCTCTTCCTAAGCTCCAAGAACCTTTCTTCACACTCAAAATAATTTATTTTTCGTCACGCGTGCCTAAAACGATACTCAGTTTTGTAGACAATATGGATAACGATATTCGAGATATACCGAGAATCTGAATGAGCTGCTTTTCTTAATTTTTTTGTTTATAAATGTAATTTATGAATCACTTTAAAATTCATGATATTGTAAATAAAGACTTAAATATTAATTTGCAATTTTATTTTTTACACAATATTGTTCAAAAACCTTATAAAATTTCAATATTAATTCAAATTATCGACGACTAGATACGTATCGGTGACTGGGTCAACTACCTTAGGCCTAAAATCACCGCTAAGACTTTAAACGGCGCGGCCCTCAATCCCCCCTCCTACTTAACGACTAGAACGGCCCCCTTCCCTCAAGACGCTCCGGTCTTTCACACGGCTTCGCCAAACCACTTATACGCTGCCGCGGTAGCGGGTCGCGTGGTCATATGGCCCCCCCGCAGCACCTCGCTGCCCCCGGTCTCCCCGGAACTCCGAGACAAACACATCCCCAGTCTGATAATGTAAACTCAATGATTGAATTGACAGCTGCAATCAAAGAATTAAATTCAATAGTAGACATCGAGCAAAGCTTGCCCTTACTCGAAACCTCATAAATAAAATCCGCCCCTGCCGTACCCTGGCAGAAAAATTCCAGGTATTCTATTCCACACTCCAGTGCCTGGACTAAACGATGCCCCTGCCTGGTATTATGTTGTGGAACGCGTGCTCTATTTCGCGAAAGCGAAATGAACTGATCAGGGCGGCGGCCGGACTGCAAGTCCGCATTATACTTGTCACCGAAACTTGGCTAACTCCTCAAGTTAGCTTCTCACTGCCGGGCTACTCGGTGGTTCGAGCGGATCGCCCCATTAAAAATGGCGGGGTGGCCATCTTCATTCATGACGCCATTAAATTCTCAAATTTCACACCGGCGCGTGCCCCACAGCAGGACGCGTGCTTCGTCAGACTCGCAAATCCCAAAATCATCGTCGGCGTCATGTATGCCCCCCCCCCGTCCTCCATTCGGGATTCAGCTGCTTTTGATGCACTCATCCGTATGGGCTCCCCTTTCCTGATCGGAGGAGATTGGACTGCAAAACACACACACACTGGAACAACTATATGTCCAACAAAGCTGGAAACATTTTATTTACACATATGTGTAAGCATACTTATCGAGTGATCCACCCCGAAGACTTCACCCATCAATCGGGTAGAAGTAGACCGTCCACGCTGGACTTCTTTATCACAGATTATAAAGCAGACTTCTCCTGTGCGATCTCGGACTACTTCGACACGAATCACCGTCCAGTCATACTGAAAGCCAAACAGACGGTGGGGCCGACCAGCCTAAACCCCACCGTTGACTGGGAAGAGTACAATAAACTGACACATAACTGCAAAATTAAACAGCACATGGGCTCCAAAGCCGAGGTAGACATGAGTATTGTGGAGCTCACCTCTCTCCTACACGCATGCCGGCGACGCGAGAAAAAGGACGACACTATGCCTCTTAAAGACAATCACCTTTTGTCCGACCGTCAATTACTGGCTCTCATTAGGTATAGACGTGCTCTCAGGAGACAGTCGTACCGGCTTGGAGCTCATGTCACTGCTGACGTCATTCGTGACGCTACTGCAACAATTCGTAAAAGAATTTCATACTTACGATATCGAGAATGGGATCGTAACCTTAGGTCCTTCTCTAAACCGGATCCCACATTCTGGGCAACATATCGTAAGATTACAAATTCTAAAAAATTTATGTCTCTACCACCCACGAGCCACGGTCAAATTGTCTGCACCTCAGACTCAGAAAAGGCCAACTCTCTCGCCTCTACCTTCGCAGGTATTCATGAACATGCAGCTCAGCTTCCTTCGGCTATGGATCACTCAATTTCAGACTTCACCACTTGGCTGGAGGCAGCTCAAGTCGAGCAACCAGCGAATATTCCTCTCTCCCCCGGTCGGATATGGGAGGCTGTTAGACGCATGGGGTCCCGGAAGGCCCCCGGGAAAGACGGGATCACGGTACCCATGCTGAGGCACGCGTCACGTAAAGTTATATGTCAACTTTATTACATTTTTACCTGTACCATAGCGCTCAATTATTTCCCCGATGCTTGGAAGATCTCCAAGGTCATTCCCATCCACAAGCCGGGAAAGCCGCGCGAGCAACCGTCTAGCTATCGGCCAATAAGCTTGTTATCGATACTCGGAAAAATTCTTGAACGCTGTATTCACGACTATATATTTAACTTCCTTGAGAGCAATAATATCATTGTCGCCCAGCAGTTTGGCTTCCGTCCGGGACATTCAACCATCCAGCAGGTCTTACGTATTGCGCAACACACCACGCATGAACTGAACGTCAAGCACAGCGTTGGTATGGTGCTGCTGGATTTATCCAAGGCGTTTGATACGGTATGGCACGGCGCGCTCTTGTATAAGCTTCACGGTATCGGTCTCTGCGCTGGATATGTAAAACTCATAGCCTCCTACCTGGCAAATAGACACATGTTCGTCTCCATCAAGGGCGCATGCTCCGGACTGCACCTGGTTCCTGCTGGGGTGCCACATGGCTCGCTCCTTGGACCCCCCCCCCCCCTTTTTAATATCTTTATTAATGACCTCCCACTGTCAAGCAACTGTGAACTAGCTCTGTACGCGGACGACACAGCTCTATATGCCTCCTCATGGCAACCCTCAGCACTGGTGTTGCGGCTTCAGGGGACCTCGACGAGGTCCTCCGTTTCTTCTCCAAATGGAAGCTTCAGATTAACGCCGATAAAACTGAAGCCATATTCTTCTCCCGAGGCACAAAGAGCCTCGCAGCAAGAAACAAATTTAAACTGACCATCGACGGCGGTGCAGTGCCCTGGTCGGATAATGTTAAATACCTTGGCATCATATTAAATTATAAAATGCTCTGGAACTCAGCCATCGAGGATCGAATCACTAAGATCCTCAAAGTGGCCGGCTGCCTCCACCAGCACATCAATCATAGATCCCCCCTCAACACTCACATGCGATTAAATATTTATAAGACTTGTATCAGACCGGTGCTCATGTACGGAGCACAGGTCTGGTGGAATACCACAAGCACAAACCGCTCCCGAATCCAGCGTATTCAAAATAGACTTTTAAAAATTATTACCCGCCCCTCGGGGCAGTATCCCACCAGGGCACTGCATTGCGACACCAATGTCCCGCTCACCCGGGAATTCATAGAGAAATTGATCGACGCATACAATGTCTCCACACATACTAATTTATTGGCCCGCCGTACGGGAACCTATGACATCAATAGGATTCCGTATCGGGTAAAAATACCGTTCCCGATGTCTAAGTGACCTTCCGGAGCAGCACCTCCCCCACCCTACCCTCCCCTTCCCAAATCCTGATACCCTTTCCGCCCCCCCTGCTTTTAATCATTTCTACGTTTTTTACCCACAATCAGCAACTACTACTGTGCATCGCCCAGTAGGGCATGTACTCTACGCAGCTTTTGAAGACCCTCTACTATACTCACAACATGGTTTTTCTTTTCTTCTACTTTCGCCTGCACTCTTTTCGCCCTGGGTTCTTCACGCCAACCAGATGCATGCGTAAAGTTACTATCCCCACTCACATTCCTGTACAAGTATTTACCTTTTATATTTTTTCTTCCAGGCTTTGCGGTTTTTTGAAAATTTTCCCCGCATTTAAAATCAATTGGAATCACCATCACACGAGGCCGGTAACGCCACATCTACAGATTGACCGGTGACAGGGCATAAGCTCTGAGGGACGGTCTAACAGACGGGGGCTCTTAAACAAAACCCCCTTCTACTCAAGCTACAAATAAAAAATAAAAAAAAAAAAATAAAAAAAATCCGCTTTCAAGGGGGTGTATGCCCTGAAGGATATAATATTTAAACTGCGACTTTCAGTGATAGTTCGTCAATACGGAAAACATATTTGTGCGTTTCACATCAGTGAAAAGTGCTCCACAGTTTTCGCCGTGTGTTAGTGTGTGTTAGCGTCTCTGAAATGGCCCCCAAATTGCCACCAGTAGTGTTTTCGCATGCGGAGGACGAAAGATTAATACTTGCGGTATCAGCTTGTCCTGTGATATACATATAATACCAGTAACAATTAGTATAAAAGTTACGATGCGAAGGACAAAATGTGGAAATCCATATCCGCCAAAGTGAAGAGAATAGGTAATGTATCCTTAAATTATATTTATTTGCATCAATCATCAACTAGGGCTAATAATGCAATCGAAAAATGTTTTTTTTGTAATTAAAGTACAGTCCGCGAAATTTCCACACGTCCACCTGAAACTTTTTTCCAATAACAGATAAATTGTAACAGCTCTTTCACACGGCGATACACGCATACTAGGTACTTGTAGTGTTTGTCCAAAAATGTGTGGAGCACGGGAAGAAATTTTCTAAAAAATATAATAAAAAATATATTATCTAATTATTTCAGATTCTGATTGTAAAAAACGGTGGCGAAATATAAGGGATACATACATGAGAAAGAAGAGGGAAGGGAAATGCGGCACAGGGTCGACAGCCAAAACGAAGAAGGAATGGTCGTTGAAGATTCTGCTATCGTTTTTGGATAAGGCCCCGTTTGAGTGGAGGCAAGTAATTGTTACACACACTATGATTTCTAAAATACAATGAATTTCAAAATTTTCAAAAAATTATTTTATTTATTTTATTATAGTACCCACAGTAATGTGGAAGAGATGCCGGAAAACGTTGCACGTGACAACGTAATTGAGAGTGCGGCCTGCTGGGAAGGTGTTCCACAAGAAGTCCAAATACCGCCAGGGGACAATACAGTAGACATCGCTTCTTCTTTGTCACCGTCAGAGGACAACTTCGGGAATATAGGGTAAGCAGGCCAGTAGATGGACGAATCGTTGGTTAATCGTTAATATTGAAAGAACTAGAGTTTTAATCTATATTATTGTTTTTTATTTTGTAGAAAAAACGTTTGTTGTTTTACAAAACATTAACATATTTATCGAAAAAAAAATTTTGTATGCGAAAAATGTATTTGTATGTATGATTTTACGCCACCATGCGCGAGTCACTCTTTTATTATTAGCTATTGCTCAGCATCGCGTCCCTTAAAGTTAATAAGAAACGTATTTGGATGTATTGTAAAGAGGTATGCAATAGATGATTGCATTCTAATATTAACAATTTATATATAAACGCGTGAACAAAGAAAAATAAACCGATAGAACTTATAAAAATGACTGTCCATGTACTGATATGGATTTTCTAACCTTCCCACACAGCACCATAACATTGCAGCAACGTCTCTGCAATGATGCGGTGCAAGATGACAATGTTGCAACATAATATTGCAGAGACGTTGCAGGTTCAGTCCTATGTCCGCCTTCGCAATATTGCAGGTGTGTATTTTTGCAAAGTTGCGGCAACATTACGAATATGTAGTCCTGCAACGTTCCGGCAATGATTCTGCAACGAAACGGCAAAATTGTGGCAATGATCCTGCAACTCTTCGGCAATATAGCGGTGCGTATCCAGTTAAATGAAACACGCCGTAGAATCCACTCGACGTCATGTACATATTTCGAAAAATTTTGACAAAGTCATAGTCGCTTCAGAATATTGTTGTAATGTTTCCACAAGTTTTCACTACAATATTGCACGACGATGTGCGCGCAATATTGCAGAAATATTGTAGGACCGTTGCCACTGGAACATTGCACGTCGATGTGCGCGCAATATTGCAGAAATATTGTAGGATCGTTGGCAATGGAACATTGCACGGCAACGATCGTACAATATTGCAGCAATATTGTACCATCGTTGCCAACGGAACATTGCACGGCAACGAAATTGCAATATTGCTGCAATATTGTAGGATTATTGCCACTCCAATAATGCACGACAATATTGCAGGAACGTTCCTACAATATTGCAATGCAACCTGCAACAACGTAATATTGCAGCAACGTCCCTGCAATACTGCTGCAACGAGGTGTGCTGTATGGGTTGTCGCAGCAGATGGACAGAACGGAATTAAACCTTTTGAAGCCGTTTTTTTTTAATAAACAAACAGTTTACACATTTACTTGTAGGTATCTTATTTTTATTTTTTTATTTAGATGGCAAGCATTAAAAAAAATATACCGTACATCAATATACATGTAATGATCTAAATAGAGCCTTGGATGATATTAGAAAAGGAACTAGTGGATATATATTTTTACTTTGTGCCACTAAGAAAATGTTAAAAAGGTTACATATCCAATCCGGGACACTTTCCGAGACAGTTTTCAATGCGGGACAAACAATTCAAATTCGGGACAGTCCCACACGATCCGGGACGTCTGGCCACTTTAGGCTAGACATAACCTCACTTTATTTGCGGCCTGGGCCCATAAACTGTTGCACCGGTTTCTGGCAATGAAGACTCCATACGTTTTTAGTTTTGATGAAATAAACTATATTTTAACAAAAAATAACTTAATCTAGGTACCTACTATAGCTAATATATCTTTTACTCGTCTAGCCAGACACCCGTCCATCTATTGGTTCTGAACTGTCCATCTGCTAGCCCTATCGTCCATCTACTTGTGATACGGGCTATGAGTAGAATTTTCATCATTTTATCCTGATGATTTTTTTTCTTTAAATTTGTACATTTTTACGTGCAAAGCTTTTGATTTTTTTTAATACAACAGATATTTCTTAAGAAACACCTTGTTGTAAACTTCGTAATCAGCTAAACTGCCCATCTACTGGCCTGTTTACCCTAGCTCCTTCCACGAAACGGACATGCTTGGACGAACCGGAAACACCACCAGAGGACTACATCGGAAATATCGCTCTATACAGGAAACGGTCATGTGGAAATGAAGCAAGTGCAGTCCAAAAAAGGCATAAAAGTGATTCCAACCCTGTTCTCAGTGCATGGAAAGAAAGGGCTCTGGAACGAGAGACATTGTTAAAAGGTATTAACAGGTCGAAGGGTGAGGATGGGGACCCCAGATGTTTTTTTTTACGAATATGGGGGCTACAGCGAAAACATTTCCGCCGGATGTGCTTTCGCAGGCAAAGGCGGCAGTGTTCAAAATTATGAACGACTGGGAGTTAGGGATGAACCGATACCATCAAGGTATCGATACTTTTACTCATTACTTGTATCGAAAAAAAGTAGCGGTATCTACTCAGTATCGAAGCAAAAGTATCGATACTTACTTGTATCGAATGAAAATTAGTATAACAGAATTCTTTTCTATTAATATAATTTTATTAACGAAAACGTACTTTATTTTACTTTTATTTAACGGGGAGTACTCTTTAGTTACAACGAAACATATAACTAAGTAACTAAATAAGTAAGAGGCAGTTTATAATAATTAATTTATATAACGTTAGTTAACTATTCGTACGAAATAGAAAGAAAAATATACAGAATCGTTTTGCGGCATGGAAACAAGAGAAGTAGACAGTGATCCCTATTTATATTAACTATATAAAAATACGGTAAGTATCGCGTGTTAAAATCGTGTTCCGAATTGAAGACCCCGACCGCCATTTTATATAGAGAAAGAATCTCACTTTTCAGCGGTAAATTTGAACGGTAATAAAGGGAAATATACCTACCGAACGCATATAGGAAAGTTTGAAATTATTATTTTAAATAAGAGAAGTAATAAAAAACAAATGTACATAAAACAAAAGAAAATGTCCCATGGCCAGATGGCCCAAGAGAAGAAAATAAATAATGAACTGATTAAGTTAAATATAAAAGTACATTAAATATAAATATGAAAATAATTTTATTATTTGGAATAAAAGTACATTCACAATAATGTAAAATTTAAATTACGTGGAGTAATCAGTGTTTGTTGTCCTTTACTGCACATCCGAGTATTTGCTGCTTCGCTTGATGTACTCGTACAAGGTAGGGGAGACCGGGGCTAGTTGACTAACGAGGTTAGTTGACTAATTTCCTTTAATTCTTGTATTATGGAATAAATTATGCTGCGATTCGCAATATTGGAGCATATGAATGACCAGCTTGCCACTTAATGTGTCGCCGTGACAAAAACTTGCGTGTTCTGTCAGTCAGAATGAAAAATCTAAAAAGGTCGGCTGGAAGTAAATATTTTCGTTTCGACTATTTATGAATTTTTGTCCACTAAGTACTGCTTGATGTTATTTCATGAATATTATGTGGAAACGTGATACCTTGACTATAATTTACGGTATTTTATTTTATCCGGTGCGTGGAGGTTTTGTACGTACGACCCTTGACATGTTAACAATGTCGGACGGGGTTACTTGACTAAGCATAGGAATATTACTAATAATTGCATTTTTTATCCTCAAGATGCAGTCGAGGCAAAGAGTTTAGCTGCTCAAGTCCACTTTCCCCACCACAAATCCTTCCAAACTCACCCCTACCAGTTTTGCACCCTATCCTCCCTTCAAACTCTCAGGCCTTCCAAATAGACCATAACAAACCAGTACAAAATAATTACAGTATCTTAGACCATGATAATTAATAAAAAAAAAATAACACTGTGGAGGAGTGAAAAAAAATAAAAAAATTTATTGGTCGTAGTATACATATGTACGCGTTTCGTATACTATATTGATGGATTTGGCAGCGTATATATACGTTTTTCACATTATATTGATGTACTGTGACAGTGTTTATATACACCTTTCGCATGCAAAGGGTTAAAACTGACAAGTAAATGTTAAGTCAACTGACCCCATCATATTTGTCAACTAACCCCGTAGCCGGGGTCTGTTGACTTATTCGTCTCATTACTCTAAATACAATAAAAACTACAACCTAGACTCAATTAAAACGATTTTCAAAATTATGCCTGTATACCTAAAGAAATTTGGAAACTTTTGGTATGCAGTAAGTCAACAAAATACTAATGGTCTATTTATAAAAATTAGAAATGTAAAAAATTAGTCAACTAGCCCCGGTCTCCCCTACTTCATCTACCTGACATTGCCTCTCATCTGCATATAATATATTATTAGTTATTTGTACACTATTATTTGAATTGAATTTCATACTCACGTCACAGTTTTCTAATAAAAGTATTAATTTTAAAGTTATAAATATGAATATAAATATATGTGACATTTTCTTCGTTGCAATGCAGATATGAAATTGATTGCTAAACTTTTCAACAATGATATAATTTACATTAAACTTAAACTTTAAAATAATTTGTATACAAGTAGCATATAAATTTTATTTCTATTTACCTGTGATGTCAAGTGTTCACCAAATTCTTCTTCGCCACAAAATACACACGTCATAACCATTTTTACTACATAAAAGTAATTAATAATTATGTCACGTTCTAACTATTAACGCACTTGTTTGCTGCCTTGCTTTGATTTTACAACTGTTTTACAACCTTTCGCCGCTTTCGAGCGTTGAGTGACGCCACACTTGAGAAACTTCCTGCATCTATATATCTACTTATGTTCATGTATATAATACACAAGTACTGCATAAGTGTTGATAAGTGTACAAGATGGCTTCATTTATAACAAACCGCCTATCCTAATACATTATCCAGTAGTATACATATAGAGATCAGTGGAAGTAGAACATATAATAAGTGATAAACAGATATGGATATACAGATATGGTATGTGTACATACTAAAAGAATGCAGAAAAGAAAAAGGAAACATGGTATTTTATTAATTAACATTTATTTCACAATCAATGAAAAAATAAATCTTTTGGAACACTTTCCAGAAACAGTAATTTTTCCAAGTATTTAGCAGATAGTCGATTCCTGGTCTTGGTGATTGTTGCTCCCGCTTTTGAAAATAGTCTTTCGCAAGGAACTGAGGAAGCAACAACCACCAAGAACCCTCGAGCTTGTTTGTATAATAAGGGATATGTCTCTTGCATTTTTTCCCATTCTTCCAGGGGACAAGACTTCAATGGTGCAACTGGCGTGGATAAATATAGCGATAATTGGTCACTTTTACTTTGCGTCTTCTTTTGCTGGTCTACTGCCAATCTGGTATGGTGTTGCCAAAAATCATAATTTTTAATAGAGGCTACTTCAGACTCACGAATAGCATTTGAATCAGGTATATTTTCTTTAACTAATTCATTTAATTTATATACTGCCCTCCCACAAGCTTGTAAATCCTGAAAATGAACATTTTTAAATCTGGGATCCAAGATAGTTGCAATTGCTGCATGCGTGTTGTATTCAATTTGGCAAAATCTTCTATTCAATTCTTCTAAATCAAGTAAAGTATTCAAGATTGGTTCTTAAACAGTTTATCATAGGGATTATTTTAGATAATGTGATATATTGTTCCCCACATGACTCCTTACTGACAAATTCCAATGGTTGTAATAATGAAATCAATTGCTTAATAATTTCCAGTTCCAAGCCCTCCGGCATTTGTGGACCCGAGTAATTACCATGTAAAATTTCTGAGCAAATTCTCGACATTTCCAGAAATCTTTCCAGCATATAGTCAACAGAGTTCCACCTCGTAGCAACGTCCAATATTAATTTTTTTATTGATCCCTCTGGAACTCCATTATGTAATTGGATTTTTCTTAATTTGTCCGAATTTATGACACTGTTTTTTATCCATATTACTATGGCTCTTACTTTTAGAATAATCGTGTTGATTGGTTTATGTTTTATTGCAGCGTCAACAATTAAATTACTTGTATGAGGAAAACACGGCAAATGTTTCGTCTCGGAGACTACACTCTTTACAGCAGCAACTACATTTGCACCATTGCACAGTGGGGAAATTTTGCGATTTTATGGCCAAAACCCCAAAAATGAAATTTTTGAATTCGACAAAATAAATGCAAATACTAAATGAAGAACTATATCCAGTTTCGTGGTCAAAACCTCGAAACTTATTTTTAATATATAAAATTTGGCACTTTTACGTTCTGATATATGAGAAACTAAATTATCCGAAAAACAACACTTACAAACATTACGAACGATAAAGATTTTTTTATTATTTACATTTATACACTTAAACCTATGGTACATCAGGGCATCGAAGAAGGGTTATCGCTTCTGACGACAAACCTTTTAATTTTTTATCGGGAAGTTTTCTTAAATTACTAATTACTGGATCTGACGATAATAAAAGCCAAAACTTCAGCACTATGTTCGGTTATTATTATTTGTGAACGTGGTGGATAACAACGAATTTTGGCTTCGCAAACTGTCTCATAATTTGGATACAGATCACAGTTGGTTTCCTTCATTGAGGCTCTGATTGTATTGTACTGATGCCTAGATAATTTTGCTTCTACTATTACTGAAAGAGCTTTATCAGCAGGTAATCGGGCTGTATATTTCGTGAATTTATAAAATAATTTTGATAAGTTCGAAAATGCGTCGGAGTGAATGGAAACTGCGCGATTATTATTTGCCTTTAATTTTTTTCTAACTGTCGCACTTGCTCGCGAATATTCTGTTTCAAATAAATGTGTACTGTTGTAAATAATTCTTTTTTCGTCAGTATTATTTCATTTTGACAAGATGCTAAAATGAAACAAACAAACATACATAAAATCGTTTAAAAAAGAATAAAAGGTTTGTAATGTATAACATGTGAAACAGTCTCGGTCACAGTTATGTCGTATGTTATACAAGACACACTGGATCGTGTTTAAAAAAATGCATATAATTACAAGATTAGCAACTATTAGCAATTAATAATTGCATTTATAGAATCAAAAAAGTTCAATGTAAAATAGGAATGATAAATCATTGCGGGATATTATGGGATTTATAACTATTTTCGGTATTGAAAATTGATTCTTATATGAAAAGGTTATTTCTAAAACACTACTTTAAAAATTGTATAAATTACGTATTAAGAACCGAAACATAATTATTTTGGGGACAAAAAGATATCTTACGCACCACCAGGAATTGAATCCATGCCTTCAAATTATTTTCTGAACTTTAGATAACACAATATAAGTGTTTGAAGCAACCTGAAAATCTGGAATAATTCTTCGCGATCGGACTAACCTCACATGAACATAAACATTTGCGAGTCTATACGAGCTTTGTATTAAAACATTTAGCAGTAACATTGGAGGCATTTGATGCCCAAATTAGTTCTTCAATTGACATTTGCATTTATTTTGTCGAATTCCAAAATTTATTTTTGGGGTTTGGCCATGAAATCGCAAAATTTCCCCACTGTGCATTGTCTGTTATAATACAGTTAATTTTGGACGGTGCAATGTTCCATTTATGCAATACAGAGTTAATTTCATTGCTAAGGTAATCGCATGTATGATTTTCATTTAATTGTTTCGTTGCAATATTGCAATTTATCATTTTGGTACCTTCAAAAAAATGAATTGTTACTCCTAAGAAACTCCTCTCTGGCATTGTTTCCGTCCATATGTCTAACGTTAGGCATACTTCTTCCGGTTGTTCTTCCTGATAACCAGGTCGGGCGGCAGGATCTGCCCACCTGAGAGCTTGTGGACCATCCTGCTGTTCTTCTAATTGTGTTCAAGTCTATACCTTTACGGAATGCCTTTGATGTAGATGCATGGCGTGTCGAATGGGCTGAGAAAATGTTTGTATCAATTCCACTTTCTTTCAAGGTAATTCTTATCCAACGTCTGAATGTCTGGGTACCTATCGCTCTATATGGTTTTTGTGTTGATATAAACATTTGTTGTATATCGCCTCTAATGTTCCTGGTTTTCTGCAAATACTTATTTAATGTTGTTACTATACACAGTTTTGGTCTCTCTGGGCAGGCTGGTAGTATAAGAAGTGGCTGATAGCGGCCTGGTCCAGAGGTTTTTATTATATCCGGTATCCTGATCTCAATTGAGTCTTGTTGTTGTTGATTTTAATGTTTGATAATGTTTGTGCTCTGTGCGCCGCACAGAGGGCGAGCAGTGTTGCTAACTTATGTGCTAGTTTTGTGAGCGGCATGCTATCTGATGGATCTTGCTTTTCTAGGTGGTTCAGTACTAGAGATGTATCCCATGTAACCTCGTACTTGGGGCGAGGCGGTTTTAATTTGAAAACCCCTCTTAGAAGGCGGTTTATTAATCCATCCTCTCCTATTTTGTTTTTTGATATTAATGAAATTGCTGACCTGTGCGAGTTGAGTGTGCCATATGGCGCACCGTGTTCGAAACACTGGGTTAGGAATTGGAGTACATCGTCTCTCTTCGGATCAAGAGGGTCAAGGGTTTTCCTCTTGCAATATTTTCCCCATTGGTGTAAAGATGTAGAGTATTGCTTGATTGTTGAGTCTGCCAGCGAAGCCAGCATTATTCGTGTTGTGTTTCCTGATGCACCCTTCTCTATGAAGGCTTGGCTGATAATACTCCTGCCACTATAGTCAAGTGATCTGCTCTGGGGTGCTGCTTCAGCCTGCATGGTGACAATAAGAGGTTAGGGTCTGGTTGGAATCCACCTCCGGTGGAAGTCCAAGCTATCCGATAAATGTAGGAAAGACATAGTTGTCGATACGTATTGAGAGTCGTATCGCGCTGTTGCCGCATTTCCCCTATTACTATTTTGTCGTCAAGAAGGCTTGAATGAATCACGGCGAAGCGGCTGGATATTAGAGATGGGCAAAGATAATAGCTGTTCGGCGGCGGCTTCTGATCTCGGTTCGAGTCTTGGCGCGAAAGCCATAGAGTGTTGCTTGTAGCAGATTATGTATTAATAAAATGTAAAACGTAATGTTTTCAGTAACATACTGCTGAGATTTTCCAGATTAAAATGAGTTCAAACACGGTATAAATCGGATTATTTCTAGAACTGTACTAGATAATTAAATATTTCATTACGAGCGATCTGGCAAAATTGTAGGAAGACCGTCAATGGAGAAGAGGAATTACAAAGATTCTCTAGTTTATATTGATAAATTTTTACAAACGTGGAATAACAATTCCGAAGAAAATCTTGTACAAAAGTATTAATTTGAAATATACTTTTTGTAGAAATTGATGTTTTACAAATATGATTACGTTATTATATTGGTATTTAAGCAACAGGCAATAATGCAGGGTCGAATGTAATAAGAGGACTAGCGCTCGAAAATGCGAAACATTATTGTCCAAATGCTAAAAAAGATGGGAAAATTAAATGTTGTTAAACTGTATTTTAAAAAATATAGTGTTGTAAAGCTGCTCACGGCAGAGATTTCTTCTATTTACAGTTTCTTTATCCAGTCATTACTATTCCAGCTAAAAATTATAAAAAAAAATTGTTCATCTTCCAAAGTCAATATTTCTTTAAACATAAATTGCTGCTTCAAGCGACACGCCTGTGATCTTAAAAGGTCGCGTAGCCCACTTATCTGCGAAGCATTTACCTCGTCTGTGGTGTGACGGTCGTCACTCCGGTGGTAAGGATCGAGGATGGTAGATTCAGTCGGTACGACAGGGTTCGATGAAATCATCTCGTTGTTTTGCTTACTTCGTTTACTGTCTTCGTCTTACAGCTAATGTATCACGAGAAATTAAAAACTTCGTTGATGAGAAGTTAAAAAGATTAAATACTTACCTTACTTCATGTGGAAATGAAAATATAATTGTGGAAAATAGATATCAAAATTAAATTACATTGCAGCCACACACAGCCTACAGAGAGTGCCAGTGACAATGGCAGCGGTACGTCAAGTGATCACGAGATGTGAAGTGTTTCATGCTTTGTAAGTAACTCGAAACATTCAAATACTTCATTATTCTTATTTTGATTGTGTTCCATATATGGGAATACAATATACCTTCAAACCAGTGGGTTATCAAATCATTTCAACCAAAAAAATTATGATTTCATTAGTTTCTTTCACATAAATCGATTTTTTCCAAAATCCTGAGGTAGTAGACACATTTTGCGAACGGATTTGAAATCAGCGTGACAAAATCTACAGGAAATGATGCACAACATGTCAAGAAAAAAATCTAACCGTTCATGGTATTGGATAAATCACAATTTTGTTGTAATATTTCAAGTTTAACACAGATTTTCAAAGTTAAAAAACGTTCGTACCATAATCTCTCTAATTTTCCTTTATTCTGCAATATTTCAGCTGTAACCTAAAAAAAAAATCATCGCTTTATCTCATTTCTATCAAAAGTTCTTTGATTTTGACACAAACTTCATCACTTTGCCCCACTGTACGCCGCGCGCTCGGTTCCTCGCGCTGGGACGCTACGTCACAAGAGTTACGAGGCAATACTAACATTTCCCGCGACTCCCTGATTTCGCATCAGGTTCGTTCGCATCCAACACCAAAAAAGGGATCTTCTCTAACCCAGTGGCTCCCCAATTTCGCATCGGGTTCATCCACGTTTAACCCTCCTGCGGCTCCCTGATTATTAAAGTGAGGTTCGTCCGTGAGTGACTCCATTCCTAGAGGCTCCCTGATTTCGCATCAGGTTCGTCCTCGGTTCCGATAATCCTAGCGGCTCCCTGATTTCGCATCAGGTTTCCCTACGCGTGACGTCACATGGCTGCCCCTACGCGTGACGTCACACGGACGTGGCTACGCACCAACCCATGTGTACCGTAATTGCTATTGGTGTATCCCCAACCTTTCTACTGCGCGTAGAGAATTGGTAAGCAGCAGGTTTGGAGCAGCTTCTGAGGTTCCGGAAGAGGCGGCGCGGCCGCGTGGTCCGTCGCGCCGCCGGGCTAGGAGAATATAGCTGGGGGAGGTGTTAATACTCCCCCAGGGAAGGCCCCCCTTGAAGGGGGTGCTGTGTGCGGAGTTGCTCTTAAAGCGCAGGGGGGGAGGGCAGCGAACGAATCGCTAGTTTGCCCTCGCATCAAGTCCCTCTCCTCAGGCGCGCAACTCCGCACACGTGGTAGACCACCTTGGAGGTTTTAGTGGGTTCGAGTCCCACATAACCCCCTCGTGCAGGGGGTACCCGTGGGGATTTCCTCCAAGTAAAGAAAAATAAAAGCTTCTGAGGTTCTGCTCGCAGGTTATGTGAGCCGCAGTTTATTAAATAAGTTTTCTATTTATTTCTAAAGGTATGTATTTTGCCTTTAAGATTACAATTACAAAATAAGCGGCACATATATTAACATTTAATATTTACAATTAGAAATGGTGATTCTAGACACAAACATACGACAATTTTCTCGAGAACGAAGGGCGATATCAGAAACTTATTATTAGTATAAAATTGAAATGATACTGGGAAAGTACCGATAAATGAGTATTTTATTAAACGGGCGCTAAAAAGTGCCGATTAGTGTTCATTGCGAACGTCGAGAGGTAGTTCCCGTTGTACTCAATTAAAATGGGCACTGAAAAGTACCGTTTTGTCTCTTCGCCACTGTAAAAGGAGACACGGCTCTACTTTTAATGGGCATATTTCTGAAAAATAAAATATTTACCGCAGTTAAGGGTCGTTTTCACGTGACAGTAAATCGTAACTTTTACGGTCATGACACTAAATTTCGTAATTTTTAATATTACGTTAATACGAACTTTCAGAGGTCATCAGGTTCTTCTTCGGGCAGCCGGTCGCTCCCAAAATCGCGGCGCCTTTGGAAATCAGTCGGGGCTGCCGTCGCCCGTGGACCACGCTTCCTTATGCGCACACTATCTTTCGCGGTCCGAAGTGCTCGCTGCATCAATACTTGAAAATCCGATTGGAGCGGCTTGTCGAAATGCGGGTTCGCAGACACCGCTTCTGAAAAAGTAATGCGCGCAAAAGTACGTTAGCATAATTATGTATAAAAACATGAAGATGCTTATTGCTTCGTACCGTAAATCGCCATCGTGATACGGGTGTTGTACAACGGTCGTTGTCCTGTTCGGCCGAACCACGCGAAGGACGTTGTCACGTCGTCGATGAGGGCCTCCTTCGTGCAAAAGTCGACCGCAGCCTTCAGGTTGAACCCACCCATGTATTTGAAATATTGAACCTAAAAAAATTAAGTAAATATTGATGTAAGTATGTATTATATAAAAGTAAATAAAAGCATAATTTCGTTTTCACTTACAACATTGGAAGAGGTTTCGTCATCGATGGTCCCGAAACAGTCCACCTCCTCCGATGACGATAGAGGAATGACGGCTGGTTTTCGCGGTAGACCGTTGCGGGTGGGCTGAACACATTGGAGAACACTCTCCAACAGAGTATATGTATTCATTCTTCTGCAAGCAGAACGGATGGAGACGTAACGTATTAATAAACACGATAACATGCGATACTTATGTCAGCTCCGCCTCCATGGATCCTATACGATCATGCACGCTTCTGCGAACATTAACATTTATACGAAAATGTCCTTACAGTAATATTTTTATAGCAAAAAAAAGAAACATGTAAATTTACCCATTATCAGGACGTTGGGTCTGCGCTGTATTCCGCTGCAACGGCTCACTATGGATCACAGTGGCGCGTGCAGACGATGTCCCTGGATCTGTGAATTCTTCGAGGAGCAGGAACACTGGCCGCATAATTATCCTGAAACAGATAAATATTATTTGTGTTAACAGTAGGAACACCCTTTGACGTTGTTGAACCGTGTTCCTACAGGACCATACTCAAATCATCGGTGTCCTGATCGATTGGTGGTTTCGGCGCGGTGGACGTCCTTTGCCGTTTCGGAGCCTCCTCCGAAGAAGAAGTAGTTTGGTATCGTGTGGGTTTCACGACCACCCGTTTGGCTCGCTTGTCCATCACAGCCTGTAAGTAAAAAAAGTACATATTATAATACGTAGCAAAGGCGCGTTAGCTGTTTTTTTTTTTCATTTTACATGCATGCATCGCAATATTCACGAGATTTAAGTTCACAACTTGACACCCAAAAAATACAATATTTTATGCACTAACTATTCTCACCTTTTACATATTATATTTGTAGGTATCTTAATTGTACGAAATCTCAAGACGAACCTATATAACGTGCTACTCAATAATTCGAGTATAACTCGACAAAGGCTACAACAGTAGAAAACGTGAAAAAATGACACATGCAGAAACATTCGAACCAAACAATAAAATCACCAGAGATTAAGGAGGTAGACACGGGTAATGCAGCGCGCTGTGTATACCGACACAATGTGGTCCGAAATATGGGTTTGGGAAATTACGTTGTTTGTCCTTATATGAGCAGATTTTGGGCTGGGTGAGGTCTCATATGAAAGAGGAAGGTGCAGCGCGCTCTGGTAATGGTTCGACGAGATTGTGTTGATATCTAATAATATGAGTGTTCAAAGTAGAGTAAAATTCGACAAAAAAAAAAGAGTTTTGTGACTCAAACGATGACCAGAGCGCGCTGTACTAAACCTTCCTCGGCGAAACTTCCGAAAACCGGTTAAACCCGATTGGGCTGAAGTTTTGCAAATAACTTCATTCTGCATAAAAATAACGTTTGCGAGAAGGATTTTTGGCGACACAAATTTTTTTTTACCATTTCAATGTCGTTCCCTACCTTACCGACAGAAGATGACACTGCTGAAGGGAAAGATGGGGAAACCTCGTCCAAAGAGAAATCGGAACCGGATAACAAGGATGGGGAATTAATAATAGATATGCTAGGGGAAGACCCTAGTAAGTCAGAGGCCCTACAGATTGAACTACACCCGTCATTGCAACTAAGATGGAACTATTGGGCTGCCAATGGAGTAGGGAAAGAAAACAAAGAGAAACTCCTCGAGAGATACGCTAGACCGCCTGAATTAGATGCCCCAGGTCTGAATCCGGAACTAGCCTTGTAACCCCAGTTTTTAAGGCTGGGGATCGTTCAGATGTTCGGAACTATCGGCCCATAAGTAAACTTTCCGTGATGCCAAAAGTCTTTGAGGAGATTGTTACCGATATGTTATCTTCGCAGCTCACAAGCTTTCTATGTGTTGAACAGCATGGTTTCACTCCGAAACGATCAACTGTTACGAATCTAGCCGTGTATCATAGTTACGTTTCTAGGGCCCTTGATAAAGGTCTGCAAGTTGATACTGTTTATACTGATTTCCAGAAGGCCTTTGATACTGTAGATCATTCGGTGCTGCTTCGTAAATTATCATGTTGGGGTTTTTGTGGGTCGGAATCGATTGGCGTCGTTTTCACAAAGATCTGATGCGAAATGCGAAAATCCTGGACATTTATCACTTCTTCTTGATGGTATACAAACCCCTTCGAGGGTCGAAACCCATATTCGTTGTCGAAGACGGTCCTCGAGACCTCATACAACAATAGACCTTGGTCAAGTGCTCGAAAAGGGACAGCGCGGCGCGTCGTGGGGCCCTGGCGGCGACGCTTATGTAATAGGAAATGCCGTCTGCGGCCGCACGACGAATCCTGCGGCGTCACGCACTCCGTCGCTTCCAACGTTGCAGTCTGACGGGATCTGCACTCCGTGTACACGTGTGGGTGAGGTTAGCCCCCCAATTTGTGGAAAATTAAAAGATCATTGATGTACTAGTTTGTACTAGTTTTCTACCGCGTTGTATCGTTGTACAAACTAAGTAGTACAGAATGAATTTTTAATTCTTCACAAAATGGGGGCTAACTTCACCCACACATGTACCACCGATTGTGATACACTTCGACCGGTCAAGATGTATCTCTGTGGATTTATCTCACACTGGGAATTCAAATAATGATTGGGTGATAATTATTATTGAATACAAATAATGGGCAACTTTGGCCCTTTTTATACTACGTGAATAAAAAAATGCATTTTTCATCGAAATGGCTAAACGTTAGCGACTAATATTCTGGGACTTGCTTGTAGATCTCTTGAACATTTTCTGCCCGGTTCCGTTAAAAAATCGTACACCCCGATCGTAGAATCCCTCGTTTTTTTTACAGCAAGATCTTCTGACCCAAATCTCATTCTATTTAATAACAGCATACATTGCTTCTGCCCTGTAGGTACAATTCACAAAAAGTTGATATTTTACAGGGTATTGAAAATTTATAATGGACACTGTAGCAACAGGGGAAAAACAACGAAGCTGTGCAAATTAAGGTAGAATGTATGAATCTCACGATCACGTAAAGGAAAACAGTAGCTCCAGTGCACAAAGATTTTATAAGGAATTGAAGACGGAATTTGTGGATGACGTGAATGTAATTAAAGAACAAATTATGGCCAGAAATTACCATTACCATTTATTATTGTACATTAGACAAATAATAGAATTCTGTATTCTTATTCTACATTGCCTGGTTTTGTATTTTAGAATAATATAACAAAGTTTTGCACACTTTTCTCTGTATAACTCAATTTTAACGCGTATTTTTGCTTTACATTATTGATTTGCAATTTTACGATATCTAATATTGTAACGCCTAAAATATAATATGGTTTATAAGTTTAATGAGACAAAATCAAATCCAGTGATTCATTTGTTACAGCGCGAACGCATGTTTAGTTGTAACTGTGACCTCATGGATCTGAAAGGAACGTTGAAATCGTGTATACGTATACATATATGGGACATTAATGCTTCCAAAATATGTCACGAAATGTGACATAAAACACGTTTATTTGCGCTCACCTCTACACATTCTGGCGTCCCTAACGCATAAACCACTGCATCAGCGAGGTCCTTGTCTTGTAAAGGATTCAGTTTCTTGAGGTGGTCTTCATTCTGAATGTATCCTAACAACATTTCTGTTAACACTGCTCCAGGACTAATATTCTGTAGGAACATAAACATATATGTGGATATATCTTACAATTTGGTTATCGTACAAAATGAATTGAATCAATTACCAGTAATTAATTTATTCGTATATAAAATTGTAATTTTAGGTGGTTATGCACAAACAAAGTCACTCTAAATCAATACAATCGGGCTCTTGACATGATTCGGATTGAAAAAGGACTTTCATCCTGAATATCGTAGAATTTTTATATTACAAGGAGTACTGAAAAATTGAATTCTCGAAATATATTACAAAAAATACATATTTAACAAATTTTTTTATTATGCTATAGTTGTTGGGATCTTATACCACTTGGTGATGTGCAAATAAAAAGGTCAAGTCTACTTTGAGAGAACACTGTCTCACCGTAATTTTAATGGGTAATTTGGCTTGCTTCATTTCGTGACGAAGTTCCGTTCCCAAAGCTCTCAGGCCATATTTGCTAGCACTGTACAACCCAATTGGCACCTCTATGGCTTCCGCGTAGAGTCCGAGTATGCTGTAAGTGTAGGCATGCATATATGTATACAGTTGATATTTTAAACACTGAGAAGTTAGATATTGAAACTTAATCCCTTCGTCTTTTTCCAATTCATGTTATACAGCAATGCCTCGTTACTAGATCACGAATTGGGTCCAACAATGATCTTCAATGATTTCCTTTTTAGAGCTTCCGGCTCCACCATCCTCTAAGCGGGATGGTGACCGTGGGGTTTTCATGGGTAACAAATCCATACTACCTTTGTCTTTTGCAGATTTCCCCACGTTAAAAAGAAGAAAGAGGCCAAGCTTGTATATACGGTTTAACGGAAAAAGCTAGCAAGACACGGATTTGTTGATCAAAGTGACGGTTCGGGTCCGAACGCCGCGAAGTGATCTGCCACGAAGGGGGGCGAAATATGATGACACCCACAATCAATTTTCTGTCGTTCATTCGCAGTCTATCTCATTTGCCGCGGCAACAACAGAAGGAGTCGAAGGGATAGCGAACACCTTATTTCGAAGCAGAAACCCGCCAATAAGTTTTAGATAATCTACATAAGAGTCGGACTAGAGGATTGACGAGTTTTTCCTGATGAAAATAAGTCCAAACACAAACTATATGGATTATTCTTATTTATTGTACATGTAATTTGAATTATATTGAATTCTGCGGATCAATCACACATTAGGTAGATCAACCATGACTGACGATTGAATCCCCATGTTTTCAAACATGAGCGCTTTGATTAAAAATTGACTCGGGTTAGTCTTATTCATGACTCTCGAATAAAATTTACGTCTTTTAGTCGAATTCAATTTTTTATTTGAAATAATTTTTTGCCCATCTCTGGTAAATAGCACTCAGCAGTTCCCAAAAGTGGGGCTGATATCAGCAGACTACTTATAAGGAGAGGTTCCCAGGTTGCAGTGCCTCAGATTGCTTTGGTTTTTGGATATGTTTTAAGGTGCGCTTAGACCAAACGAAATTTGTGCTCATCCTTACTAATATATAAAAGTGAAACGTTGTCTGTTTGTTTGTACTTCTTTCACGCCTAAACGGCTGAACGGATTTCATTAAAATTCTGAATATACATTACACACGTCCTAGATTAGATTATAGGCTATTTATTATTTCGGTTTAGGCTTTTTTATTTTTCAAACATCATAAATAAATTCCGGGTAACGGGTCAGCTAGTTTAGTATAAACGGCAATCTTCACTTGCAACTCTTCATCACTTGGATTTTGTCGAAGTGGTGGGCGAACGAGCTTTCGTTCGTTTATCTAAAAGCACCTTTAGGGGACCGAAGAATAAGATAAACGTGTTTTCTTTATGGCGGCCCGTTTTCATATTTAGGGGGTGAAACTACCCCTCATAGTTCATTAGGGGTACAAAGTTGTGTTGAATAAAACTTGATATAAATGTCATTTTGCGTCATAACTTGCTGTATGGATAATGCTCTTGTCGCCAGTCACCGTTATTAGGGGGTAAACTACCCAAGAGGTGGTTCATCCCTCATTGTCAGTAGCGATGGGAGGCCATAAAACCACTAATGTGTCATCCTAAAATAAATTATGTCTAAGGTTTTTTTAAGAATTTTGTGAATTTTTTACACATTTCAAGTCTCTCAAATGCGCAGTTAACCTATTACGGGTAGTTTACCCCCTAATAACGGTGACTGACGACAATATATTTATATCAGTTTTATTCAGCACCATTTTGTAGGGTAGAGTGGGGCTAAAAGTCCGGCGGGTAAAAAGTCCCGAATTGAATATCTCTATTCCTAAACAATGTATTGAGTTTCGCAGTACACTATGTAAAAGGCGAGAAGAAACGGAGGTGACCACAGAATCGCCAGTCGCTCCTGGACGGTCGTGCGAATTACACGACGCCTTCGTTATTTTATGCATCGAAAACTAAAAGAAATACGTCGTCTTTATTGTTTTATACGAAGTAAACCACAGTTTAAAAGCGTATCAACCAAGTACGTTATGATTGTATGTTCCTTTAGTAATGTGTGCATGATATTGTTTATTGCTGAATGATAATATTTTCTAACGTATATATCGCAGAAACTATAGAGGTACCGTTGGGGCAAAAAGTCCCTCAGACTGAAACTAAATATATTATATTATTTGTTTTCATAATATGATGGCCAAAGTATAAAGAAATGATGCCAAAGTCTTTAAATACTGTTGTTGTCTTAGTTGAGCGATTTTTTATAGTTTTCAGTTCAAAGTGACTTATATTTTTATTTTTTGTTAAAGAAGTCATCCTTTCTTTCAATATTGTGTACCAAAATGAATTGGTTTAATAAATATTTGTTGATTTGAAAAGAGTTTTTTACTTATTTAGTTTAATATTACACGAAAAGACATTAGGGATTGTCTATCCTATGCAATGGACATTTTGCCCCGTGCGTGGGGCATTTTGCATTGACAAACATTTTGTGATATAACTCAACAGAAAATAACAGTACGAACAAACGAACTTCGCTAACGTAAACCATAATAGTTATAGTTTATACAAAACAACACCAGATATCTCTAGATTGTTACAACTAAATTTTACATAGGTTTATACGAAAAACGGGACTACCCATACAGCACACCTGGTTGCAGCAGTATTGCAAGGGACGTTGCTGCAATATTACGTTGTTGCAGGTTGCATTGCAATATTGTAGGAACGTTCCTGCAATATTGTCGTGCATTATTGGAGTGTAAATGATCCTACAATATTGCAGCAATATTGCCATTTCGTTGCCGTGCAATGTTCCATTGGCAACGATGGTACAATATTGCTGCAATATTGCGCCCACATCGTCGTGGAATGTTCCAGTGGCAACAGTCCTACGATATTTCTGCAATATTGCGCGCACATCGACGTGCAATGTTCCAGTGGCAACGGTCCTACAATATTTCTGCAATATTGCGCGCACATCGATGTGCAATGTTCCAGTGGCAACAGTCCTACAATATTTCTGCAATATTGCGCGCACATCGTCGTGCAATACTGTAGTGAAATTTTGTGGAATCATTACAACAATATTCTGAAGCAACTATGACATTGTCAAAATTTTTCGAAATATGTACATTAGGGTGGTCCTTAGCTATAGGGGTCTACATTTTTTATGAGTTATTTTTTATCGCACCACCCTAAATTGTGACACTTGATGAGAAAATGATATGTGCAAAATTTCAAAGTGATCGGACAATGGCAACCCGTGCCACATTTGAGTTAAAGTTTTGAAATTTTAGTGATTTCTCGTCAGTTTCGAACATAATTGTTTTCGGCTATTTTTGAAGTATCAGTGAATCTTTTTTAATAAAAGCACAATTTATTAGATGTATAATAATAATATGCATGTTATTTACAAAAATATATACGAAATCTTTGAGTTTTATCTCTTAAAATTAGTATATAACGCAGCGTATAAGCTACTGTACGCAGTCAGGTGGTTGTTCGAGTCAAATTATAGTTCTTTTGATGCACAACAAGTGTATTGTTTGTTTTTGTAATAATGATTATAGTATTAGTACTTAGGAATTAAATTTTTTTACATAGTTGAAAACGAAATACTCTCTATTGAAATTTAAGTTATATATTATAGATTGAAGGTAATAAATTAGCATATTATTAAATTTTATGTATTTTTCAATATATATTCTGTATTTGTAAATTTGTTTACATTAGGGTAAAGTCTCCTATAATCTTCAATTATTTGTAAAATATATTATTTTTCTTCCTCATTTTTTGTCAGCAGATTATTATATTCTGATATAAGTTTGACATAACGTTCAGTGGTACCTATCATTTGTCACTTATAAATGCGTTGCACTTTGTAAAGTTTTCTGATATAACGTGTCGTTTTTTCACAATGAAGGGTCCTTTCCTAAAAAGTCTGTAGGTATATTGTACCTATTAAAAAATTTGGTTTGGAAAAACCAAACAATCCGCCTTTACCAAGTAAAACGTGGTAATATTCACGATTGCCAGGTAACGATTTTTTTTCTATGATATTAGAAGGTTCTTTCCTTAGAAGCATTTTCATAGGGAAAAGCCTGGAATATTCACGTAGTTGCATACAGTAGCTAAACCGCAGCGTTATATGTCAAGTTTCTCTTCCAGATCTCCGTGGTCGTAGGAATCTACGACACAAGTTTTTGAGTAAATTATTTAAAGTTGTGTCTATATATCATTATTATACATATCAGAAAAAACAATAGTTTTTAAGGAACTATTAAATAATCCTTTATAATAGGACAGTATCAAATTATTTAAAAAAATTGACATAAAATCGCTAAAACTTCAAAACTTCAATTAAAGTGCGACACGGGTTGCCGACGTCCAATCAATTTGAAAATTTTCAGGGATCATTTTTCCGTCTAGTATTACAATTTTGGAGGGTGCAACAAAAGAAATCGGAAGTCGTGAAATAAGACTTCACGTAGCCGCGCATAATGGCTCCGACGCTGTTGTACGCTAATTTTAATGGTAAAATTCAGAGATTCTGAGAATACTGTTTGAAGTCACACAGAAATGATACTATTATACACCTAAGAAATTGTACTTTTATTAAAAAAGAATCACTAATTCCTCCATAATAGCGGAACACAATGATGTGCGAAATTGACGTGAAGTCACTAAAATTTCAAAACTTTAACACAAATGTGGCACGGGTTCCCGTTGCCCAGTCACTTTAAAATTTTGCTCACATCATGTTCTCACCAAGTGTCACAATTTAGGGGAGTGCGACCAAAATAAAACGGAAGTTGAAAAATAAGGACCATCCTAATGTACATGACGTCGAGTGGTTTCTACGGCGTGTTTCATTTAACTGGATACGCTAGAATATCTCGTTGGCCGTTGAAGATATGAAAAAAGTGTTATCGCGGGAGTTGTAGGTAGGTACATGAACTTATAGAGGAGATTCGAAGATCAAATTAATTATTTTAGATAAAGTAGGTACTATATTTTTTAATGTCTGAAATTATTATTATTATTATTAAACGTCTTTATTGCACAAATACGTATATACAATCTAGCAAGAGAAAAGAGAGAAGAGAAGACAAATGTAAAGGTTTAGTCTAAAGACTGTTTTCCAACCTAACCTAAAATGACACCGGGTGAAATTTGTAGTACGCACCTATAGTGTTACAGAACCCTAATGGGGTTTGTCAAATGAGCCTTCGTTTTTTAATAATTTGAGTTTGAAGTATTGCACGGTAGGAGTATAAGTTCGAATACGTAAGCAATCTTATCAATCAGCGGTAAAGTGTTCGTCTACGATGCTACAGGTCCTCGGTTCCGAATCCCCCTGGGGTAAAAGAATTTTCTATGAGAAAAAGACACACGGGCGTTATACTACTACGATTCTGCACACTCCTGCAATATTGTTAAGGCGGACATAGGAGTGAACCTGCAACGTCTCTGCAATGATGCGGTGCAATGGAGTTGCAGGATCATTGCCACTATTTTGCCGTTTCGTTGCAGGACTACATATTTGTAATGTTCACAACACTTTGCAAAAAACACTCCTGCAATATTGCTAAGGCGGACATAGGAGTGAACCTGCAACGTCTCTGCAATGTTATGTTGCAATATTGCGATCTTGCACCGCATCATTGCAGAGACATTGCTGCAATGTTATGGTGCTGTGTGGGTATTAGCCCCACCCTACCCTACCCCCTTATGAATTTTGAGGGGTGGTTTCATCCCTTAAACATGCAAATGGGGCGAAATAAAAACACACGTATTTCTTATTTTGCGATTCTCTAAAACATATCCAAAAACCAAAGCAATCGGAGGCGGACACCTGGGAACTTCTCCTTGTTAGTAGATAGGTTTAGCGGCCAGAGTATGTATTAGATTTAGTAGCGAGGCGTTACTGCACTTGTAACTTATGAGTGGCAAATGACAGCCCATTCTTCTCATACAGATTTCTCAAGTTGCATTTATGGATATAACACTAAAAATAGCTAAAAACATTTAAACACGATCGAACAATATAGTCAGTAGTTTAAACTTTATTGCTCAGCGT
The DNA here is from genome assembly GCA_963932275.1 of Andrena praecox. Classification (NCBI taxonomy): domain Eukaryota; kingdom Metazoa; phylum Arthropoda; class Insecta; order Hymenoptera; family Andrenidae; genus Andrena; species Andrena praecox. The sequence continues at coordinate 46,316,230 of OZ010729.1, read as the reverse complement.
AAGCTAACCTTCGTAACTGTGTTACATACGTATAAACAAATTACATACCTGTTAATGTTGATTATATGTCCGGGTACATCACGCTTCTTGATAGACTGCGAAAATTCTCGGGCACAAATTGCTGGAGCTAGTAAATTGGTTTCTAGTATTTTACGGAATTCCTCAGTCGGCGAATCTATAACACAAATGTTATATAGGTATGTACTTATAACTGGTGTCATATTTTAACTCAAATAGTGTTTTTTCCTTTTTGAATTTTTATGAATTATTTTTATGGCACATGCTACCCGTAGCAGCCGACAAGTTACTTATTTTAGGTACATGCAAAGTCATTTGGAACTCAATAACGGTTGAGTTTTCGAGCTGTTTACACTAAGGTTCTTTTAATTAGTGTAGTGGATACTACATACCACATAAATCCTTTTATTTAAAACCCTGTATACCAGAGCACGAGCGAATTAGAAAATAGTGTTCACAGTATTGACAATAAGTGAGAAATTTACAATCTTCTAACTAATCCCTCACTTTCTCTGAATAATTTACGGAGAGTGTCAACAAATACATAATTTACAAAGAATATGATTTATGTATATACAAGGTGTTTCATTATATGTGGGATGGCAAGAACAATGAAAAAAATTCATATGCTCTATTTGAACCTGTTTCGGAGTTATAGTGGTTTCTATATTTCAGTAGTATTACCCTCTTCCACTTTTCCTTTCATAGCTATCTTACAGCAGTTCACCACCTGCCTCTTATGATACTCCTATGTAAAATTTGTCATATGATACCGGACGTTCCAAGGGAAAGAGCATCAGCGAAAACTGATGTTCGTGCTATCAACTTGTTTCATATATTATGCACTTCCTACATAAGTATGTATGACAATTGCTTTGGAGACCAGTGAATAAGAAACTCGGGGGAGGTATAGGTAGTTGCAAAAGTGACGTAACCATTCGCGTCAGTCGGCACGGAAAATTACATCATATAAAATTACATTCTCACTGACTACGAATTTCCTTAAGGATACACTATGCCACATCTCTGATTAATTATTTATTTTTATCTAAGAGTATTTCGACATAAAAAATATAGCAGTCAATTAAAAAAGAAAGCCAAGTCGCCGTTAAAATATTATAATATATTAACGAAAGAAAAGAACAAAAAGTAACATTTACCCCACTATATTGAAAACAGTAAAATGTTTCCTCTACTATATTTTTATATCAGTAATTTTCGTGCTACTATTTTATTTAGAATATTAAAATGCATAAATCTGCAGCTGCTTTATACATGCACTTGCATACCACGGCTTAATTCGTGACCGGTCAAAAATGTGACGTGTATTTTGCTGTTTGTGAGAGTTAAAGATGTTCGAATGGATTACTCTATATATTAACTGCCAACAGCTCATAATTCAGATAAAGTACTTGTTTATACTTATATCTTTAGGTGGTGGAATTCTTCTTTTTATAATTATAATGATAATTTCGAAAACGTTCCGCAGCTGCGGTTGCACAAATAAATATTTCTGCCGTTTAAAAAAAAATGCTACTTAATGTATAGTCTTTAGATACATATGCGGTGCATTATCAGCATGCAAAAGGTGTAGAATGTTTCAGTTGCAAGTGATTACGCCACGGTACTACCCATACAGCACACTCCATGGCAGGAACGTTCCCTGAAGGTGGCAGGAAGGTTGCCGTGCAATGTTCCAGCGGAACATTACTGGAACGTTGCAGGAACCTTCCTATGTCCGCCCCTGTGGAACATTGCACGGCAACCTTCCTGCAACCTTTATGGAACGTTCCGGGCATTTTCTAGCCACCTTCATGGAACGTTCCAGGCATTTTCTAGCCACCCTCATGGAACGTTCCGGGCATTTTCTAGCCACCTTCATGGAACGTTCCAGGCATTTTCTAGCCACCTTCATGGAACGTTCCGGGCATTTTCTAGCCACCTTCATGGAACGTTCCGGGCATTTTCTAGCAATGGTCACGGTTAAGGAAATTAATTAAATTACAATAAATACTGACAATTAAATATTCATATATTTTTCTATACAAGCCGACAACAACAACAACAACAACAATAATAAAAACAATAAAAATAATAATAGTTTTGGCTCTGGTGGATCTTCCCAAGTCGGCGGCGTGGTGAAGATCCAGTCATTGTGTGACGTACCTCAAGTGCGACACAACAGGTTGCAAAGCCAAAACACGTAAGAAAGCACACGCGTAAATAGTTAGAGCGTGATTAGTTATTAATTGCTTTAAGTAGTAAAAATGGTTAGAACGTGTGTGTTTTGTGGCGCAGGAGACCTGAGTGAATTGGGTGAAGGTTTGACATATCACAGGTAAGTAGAACCCATGTATATGCTACTTGTAGGTTATGTCGAACTTCTTAAAAAGAAATATTTTTGTTTATTTCATATAGATTTCCGTTGAAGAATGAAAACTATCTGCATCGTTGGTTACAGAACATGGGTCTGGGCCTGAATTTCGTACATTCAAAGAACGTCGTATTGTTGTTCTAATCATTTTGAAAAACACTGTTTCCAAGAAGGCACTTCTAAAGGCTGTCTTCTCCCTGCAAGCATACCTATACTGTATTTGGACAATATAAATGTTCTTGTGGTTTCTGTCGCGATATATAAGAACAGGATAAATACAGATTGTTTCGCAAGTAATATATATGAATTATTCAAATTAAGGAGCTTATTTTTAAGTTAAAGTAACTAATATAAAATATTTTATGCATATTAACCAACTGCTACAAGCTTTTACTTTTCACACAGTTTCCTTGTAAACATGCATGTACTGTACAACTTTCATATCACTTTCCGTTCAATTATTTAAAGTAACGGTGATTGTTATTTTTCCATTGCGTCGCTTCAATGCAGCCTGCGATTGGCGTTACATGAATGTTGTTTTTAATGAAGCCATTTTTCATGACTGAAATAATTTATTGATGACCTTTTATAGATTCATTTACTGAAGAGAAGCTGTGGAAACTGCTGATATTAAATAAATTAATAGAGGATTTTGTGGCAGAGAAATATACAAAAAGAATCATTCATATATTCAAACATATAGTAAAATGAGTAAGTATATTTATTATTTATCTCATTTCAGCACTTAAAGTTGTAAAATTGTAAAATAAATGCATGTATTATTCCAGGTTCATTACACGCTGCATGCAGTACATTTTAAGTAAAGAGAGCGGAAGAGCCTGGAACTCCACATACGCGGGTTTGAGAACATCCACCAGAGCCAATACTATTATTATTTTTATTGTTTTTATTATTGTTCTTGTTGTTGTCGGCTTGTATAGAAAAAATATATGAATATTTAATTGTCAGTATTTATTGTAATTTAATTTATTTCCTTAACCGTGACCATTGCTAGAAAATGCCCGGAACGTTCCATGAAGGTGGCTAGAAAATGCCTGGAACGTTCCATGATGGTGGTTAGAAAATGCCCGGAACGTTCCATGAAGGTGGCTAGAAAATGCCTGGAACGTTCCATGAAGGTGGCTAGAAAATGCCCGGAACGTTCCATGAAGGTTGCCGTGCAATGTTCCACAGGGGCGGACATAGGAAGGTTCCTGCAATGTTCCACAGGGGCGGACATAGGAAGGTTCCTGCAACGTTCCAGCAATGTTCCGGTGGAACCTTCCAGCAACCTTCCTGCCATGGAGTGTGCTGTATGGGTATGTACAACCTGCTCAGTCATCGTGCTTGCTTCTATGTAACAGGGCAACTGCAATTGCGCGGCAAGTTGATTATTTCTAACTCTTATCAAATCTCTCGACTTTTTTTTACTTATTGTTGCTTACTGGGAGCAACAGGATTGCATGGTCGAATTGCAGTTCGAAAACCAGTTTTAAATTTATGAAATAAAATGAAACGCTTGCGGTGGGATATTAAGATCAGACCACAAACGTACACCTAAATGACAAGTGAGTAAATATTTTTTTACCAATAGTTTGTATCCTAAGCAGAGTGATAATATAATGACAACACTCAGACGAGTATCGCTATTTCTCCATTGAAACATTAGCTCTGAAATTATTAGACGTACAATGGAAGAAACATTGAAATACATATGAATTTATCAATACTCTCACATCAATCACATCAAGCAGCATCGACTCGCGAGAACGAATTTATAATTCCGAATAAAGCTATTCGATAATTTAACATAAAAATATTTTTTGAAACGATTTTATTCAGCTTCAATCCTCTGTTTGTTTGTTTGCTTGTTTGTATTATTAGAAACAGTAGATAAGCGGTGGTGCCCATGCTGACGCATACGCTACCACGGACGCGTAGGTATACCCAGAATTCATTGGAATAGTAACAGCAGTTTCACGTGAATATCTTGGAAACCAAGGCCGAGCGGCGGATATATGTATAGGGTAAACTTGTTCAGAACGTTCATTTTTAGAACATATTTAAAGTTCATCAAAATCGGTGTGGAGTACACTTTTATGAGCAATTATCTCGAATAGATCTCGACGAGAGCTTTAAAATGATACCATGCACAGTAGGGTGGACCTTAGCGGCTCTTGACGAAAATTATTTTGCAAGATTTTTTTGATCCCGCCCCCCAGAAATGTGACACTTGTTGAGAAAATGATGTGGAAAAAATTTCAGCCCCATTGGACCACGGGAAAAGGACGCGTCACGAATTTGAAAATTTTGAACTTTTTAAACTTTGACATAAATATACATTATGATATTGTTGCGCCGGGGCGTTTCCCGTACCGGCCACCCCGACGCAAAGGGTAGTATAACAACACTGGTTCACATTAACGACCGGTTACTTTATTCGTGATACATGTAGGCGTCCCGATTATAGTTCGCGTACGTCCTAACGCTCGGACGTACGGTACTCGACTCTCTCTTTGTCGGCCTCCTGATCGTCCTCTTGACGGAGGCCGACCTTCTGTTGTCTTCTGCTGCGAGCACCAGTAGGCGATGCACGGGCCTATACCCGGTGCTCGCAACACTACTCTCCCCTCTCGAAAAGCGGTCGTCCCGACCGCGGTGGTTCCTCTTCGGGATCTTCGTACCCCGGTCTGAAGGAGTGGTCGTATCAGTTCGGTGGTTCCTTCAGACCTCCGCCTCGGCATTTGCCTTCTCGCTCAGGGGAAAACCACTCCAAAAAACCCTGAGCAAGGCGTGGGTACTACCGGACTCTTAGGGGTAGGCTTGTTTCCTCTTCGCAATGTCCAGCGACGAATCTGTCTGTTGCTGTCCCTCGATGAGACTCTCCTGCTCCTTGTCTGGCGCCGTTCCTGGGTCTCCGTTCCTTGTCCTGCGGCGTTCCTGGGACTCTGCTCCTGAACGTCCCACGACGATCCCCACCGCGTCGTGTTGGAGAACTCTCCCGGTGTTTCCAACGACGAATTTCTCCGGAATTCCCCCGGTGTCCTCGTCCTCTCCCGTGGGTCCCGCGCCGTTCCTGGGACTGTTCCGGAGTGTCCCACGGCGACGTTGTCGCTCCGGCGCTGTCGCTCCGACGCTGCTGCTCCGCCGCTACCGTTCCGACGTTGCTGCTCCGCCGCTACCGCTCCGACGCTGCCGCTCCGATGGTCTGGTCCGAAACTCCAGTCCTTCTGCGACTCCGGAGTTCCTTTGCAAAAGAGACAAAGAACATTAACCTTCTGTTTCTTTCGGGAGACTCTGGTGGAGGCGGACAGAACCGAGAAGACGGAACGGCGAGCCGAGCACGAAGCAGAGGATCGCGGCTAGTCACGACCGTGCTAAGGCTCGTTCCCCGAACAATCCGCTCGGAACTCTCTGCTCGTCTTCTCTCTTCTCTCTTCTTCGCCTCCAGTTTTCCCCTCCTTGACTTTCTGATGGCCCCATTCCTCTTCTTGGCCTCTGGTGCTGCCCCAGGGGACCGTCTCGTTGCAGCTCGTCAACGGCCCCGTCTCCGCGATGTCCCCCCCGACCGATCCGTGCTTCGCACGTCCGTCCGGTGGTTGGGGACACCATTTCCCGTCTGCTGTCCACCCTGTCGAGCTGGGCCTGTTGGTACGCATGTACCGGGGAGCCGCCCAGATCCAAGTCAACAGGGCTAGGGGAACGGTTTCACGTATGTCCGCGCTCTCCTGCGGGCTGCTACTCTGTCGTAGCACATTCGGGGAATTCGGGGCCGCATCCAAGCTGCGGCAGCAGTCCCCCGACACCTTGTCCCTCGTCGTGGGGTATCGTGTTCTCTGAAACAATCTAAGAGAGCGGGGGCTGGTCTGCGAATGCAGCCCAGTCCACCAGATTAGCTTATTCTAATCTTCCTTCTTGCGTCTTCCTTTCCCTTCGTCTCGTGTCTCCGGTCTTCTTTAGTCGAAGAACGGCTCATTTCGGTTGAACAGCTCAACTCTCGGGCTCTGTCTTCGTGGGTTTTCAGTGTTCGCGCGACGGTATTCGTCCTCGAACTCCCTCCGTCGTGACTTATGTAACACTCGGCCTTCCTGCGACGATGTTCGTCCCCGAACTCCCTTCGTCGCAGCTTAGCAGCAACTCCACGCCTTTACCGGCGCCTCCACGTTGCTCCGGTGGTGCCGCGCTCCTGGGGACACCGCTCGCCAGCAACACAACTGCATGGATCCCTGGCCGTCACCCAGAGCCGTACACCCACCGATCCTTGGTGTGGTCCATGCCCTCCTGGACGTCCCCGCGTCCTTGTCGGAGTCGCACCCTCCACCACCAATGCTCCGACGCTCCCTCTATAGCGTCCCGATTCGGCCTCTTGTGCTGGTGATTCCCCGACTCCGTCGAGCCCCTCGATTCTTCTTGCCGTTCCAAGGCGAATCGGCATTGTTGAGCGTCGTATCCGGATGGCGTTCGACGACTCACACTTCTCCACGGAAACGTTCTCTCCGTCACAGGAGGATTCGAAACGTCAATGTCAAACGTCAATGTGTCAAACGTCGAAGTTGCTCGATACTCGCGAACGAGCCAACTTCAGTCCGTGCTGTCATTTCTGTTGTAATCGTTTTCTTCGTTATACCATGACACCGATACAACCAGAATTCAGGTTCTTGTTCGTTGGTCGGCTTCCCGAGCGTCCAGAGCCGACCCTGCCATGGTCTCTTCCTTTGCAGCAGCTTCGTCGCCAAATCCTCGGAGCTGCTCTGATGTCGTCGATTTTCGACCGCCGTCGCTATTTCCTCCATTCCCGTTTATCCCTCGCTGTCGGCGGGCCTCGACCGCCGTCGCTGTTCCGCTCCGCTGTTTGTCCCTCGGTGTCGGCGGGCCTCGACCGCCGTCGCCGCTCCGCTCCGATGTTTGTCCCTCGGTGTCGGCGGGCCTCGACCGCCGTCGCCGCTCCGCTCCGATGTTTGTCCCTCGGTGTCGGCGGGTTTCGACCGCCGTCGTTGTTCCCGCTGTTCAGCCCGTCCCTCGCTGGTCAGCTGCTTTTCCGGATGTCGGATCCACTTCTGTCCTCAACGAGGAACTCGCGTCGTACGCAACGGCTCCTTGCGTATCGCACGCAACAGCTCCTTGCGTATCTTCGGATCCGTGATTACGGATCCCACTTCTGACACCATTGTTGCGCCGGGGCGTTTCCCGTACCGGCCACCCCGACGCAAAGGGTAGTATAACAACACTGGTTCACATTAACGACCGGTTACTTTATTCGTGATACATGTAGGCGTCCCGATTATAGTTCGCGTACGTCCTAACGCTCGGACGTACGGTACTCGACTCTCTCTTTGTCGGCCTCCTGATCGTCCTCTTGACGGAGGCCGACCTTCTGTTGTCTTCTGCTGCGAGCACCAGTAGGCGATGCACGGGCCTATACCCGGTGCTCGCAACAATATATCGTTGAATTTGTATTTTTTTTTCTTTTTAAGAATACATACACAGCATATACGATTGTTAACAAAAAAAACGTCCGTGACCTTGAAAACTCGAAAGAGTGACCTTGAAAAAAAAATTTCCTTCCATTATATTCGCCTCTAAATATAAATCTAAATAAGGGGGCGCAAAAATCTAAATCTCAGACTTAATAATAAAGGATTCCAACTCCCATATAAACAAAATGTAAATGTAATTCTTTTTTTTATTATACCTCGTAAATGCAATACATATTAAATAGAAAACAGGTGCAAAAATTTTGGGGGCTCCAAAAATTTTCTTGCATAAGGGCGCCAACCATCCTCGCGCAGCCCTGGATATTGTCTCATTTCGAGCGGGGGAGCGACGGGATTGAAATATATTGCGCAGCATGTGAATTGGACTTCTTGCTCTTTACGAATACGCAAACACGAATACTGTAGGGCCCGTACTCTTGACGATATAACGATTTCAATTATAACATATTTTCGTCATAGGCGGTCGGCCGCACTACACCCTGAATTGTTAGACGTAGTCCTACGTCAAAGTATGTCGAAAATACAGAATAATATTTTTGGATATCACGCTTCGTTTTCGAGAAAATTGATTTTGGAATTTAATCGACCACGCGTGGACCGAAGTAGGGTAGACCGGGGGCGGTAGTAACACTTTGACTTTGGAATACGATTACGCAAAAACTATTACAGTTACAACAAAAGTTTTATTACGAAAATGTTAATTATTTATCTGACATTATTTGAGCCACGACAGTTTCGCGGTATGTCAAGTAATATTCCGGTTATTAATAAAAAATGAGAAGCGGAGAAAGTGTTACAACCGTCCCTGACCCCGGGTCGGTTGTAACACTGCATGGAGTCGATAGTAGCACAAATATAACTTTACAAAATTAAAATATTTATTGATTTAAATTATAATAATAAATGAAAAAGTAAAATCTATAACAAATTATGTGGTATCGCAATTGTGGCAGAAATAAAAGACGTTTTGGCTGGTGCATTCTTCATCTGCTCAATTCTTACATCTAGAGACGCGGTAGCGTCTCGACGCCAAGTACAGGAAAGACACCCTGTATATGTCGACTGTCGCTACCGCTATCATTTACTCGAGAAAGGGCTAATCCAACCTAACCTGAAACTTATTTCATTAATATCTCATCACGCCTGCAATATTTTCTAAATTTAAAGGAAATTTTCTTATGTAAACCGCATATAAGCTGTCGAATAAGACCAAATTCAATAAAATCGGTACACGCATAACAGAGATATCGTAATATCGTCTCATGAATCTGTCGGAAAAGGTAAGATTTTTTGATTTTCTTCTTCAAGAAATTTTTCGTCAAACATTCGTCAAACATAATACGTATATACGCGTTACACGCACACCTTCAGCCAAAAGAAACTAATACATGTTTCGTTCGTCATACGTGTTACACGCACACCTTCAGCCAACAGAAACTAACACATGTTTCGTTCGTCATACGCGTTACACGCACACCTTCAGCCAACAGAAACTAACACATGTTTCGTTCGTCAAACGCTATTACGTTACCTTCACTATGCAATCTACTCCAAATTTTTACAGCTTACAGCAGGGTTGCCAGGCGGTTCAGTACACCGTACTGGCATATGTGACGTCACACGACGGCATAGACCTATATACACTACTCGACTTGTGCACGCCATGCGATGAATTGTGGTACTAATCGGTAGTGGCGTCACTTGGCATACCTTGGCGCTGGTTTCGGTTGGCATGACGTCACGAAGTCACCAACACAAATACACCGTTATTGCTGTAGGTGTTCCCCTTCTCCTACACCGTATGACGTCATATACGTCAGCACACCGCTATTTATTCAGGGTGCGTTCCGTTAGTCACTGCAAGTACTGGCAGTGCATAGGGTACGTGACATATACTATGCACTGCCAGTACTTGCAGTGAATAACGGAACGCACCCTCAGTACGCCTGGCAACCCTGGCTTACAGTCAGGTTATAAACCTGGCGAGTGTCAAATAAGGAAAGTTGTCAAAATTTTCTGAAATGTCACGAGTATTTACACCACAATCCACACAAGCCACTGAATTATTGTCTCAATTAACAAGGTAAGTCGCCAAAATTTTTTAATAGAATTTTTATGGGGATTTGTTTTTATACCAGCAAATTATTTTTAATTTAGGGTTTTTATGTAAAGCTTATCCCCATAAAAACTTTAAAAAAGTAAAAAAATTACGCCAAGTACATGAAATAAAATAAATCACAAAAAATATAATATAATATAATATATATTAAAAATTATCTGAAGTCATTCCCTATGCAAATTATCTTTGTAAAAAGAAGTCATATCCCCATAAAAAACTTCAAAAAAGTAAAAAAATTACGCCGAGTACACGAAATCAAATAAATCACAAAAAATAAATGATAATATAATATTAAAAATTATCTGAAGTCATTCCCTATGCAAATTATCTTTGTAAAAAGAAGTGAGATCCCCATAAAAATAACTTCAAAAAAGTAAAAAAAACTACGCCAAGTACACGCAATCAAATAAATCACAAAAAATAGAAGATAATAATAAGTACAAAATAAAAAAAAGATGTGAAATCAAAATGAGCTGCAAGTACATGAAGGTGATTTCCAACTGCGCTTAAGATAACACAACTACATACATATACACAGCTAAAATGCTGTGTTCATACATTCCATTACTCACATCGCGGACATTTTAATAATGTGAAGATAAAATGTAACGTTTAGACATTTGCCTAGATGTCCACGGCCTGGAAGTCAAATACTTGGCGTGGCCAGGCAAGGTATTCTCAGATCATCAATACCCATACCTTCCCTCCCGCAGGCTTTCAAATAATTTGTCAATTTAAAATTCTGACAATATGAGTACATTTTCATTATATTGCGTTTTTAAATAATTTTTATTCATCGACACCTTGACCTTGCCTGGCCACGCCAAGTATTTGACTTCCAGGCCGCGGACATCTAGGCCAGGCATCGGAATCAGTGATGCCAGAACCGAGGGATTTCGCCCACGGGTGCTACCACCACTCCACGACCAAGCGTACCCCCTCCTAGCGCCCGTACCGCACCACACAAGCATACCCGTCCCTCTATCCGTGTGCCGCACGCGCTGCCTGGCCGGCACTCTCGGCGAGAATTCGTTTTCCCGACATCGAAGCGCTTGCCACGCAAGCAAAAAGTCCAGAGTTCAAATCCCGGTGCCGATATTCTACTTTTTTTTCTGTATTTATTCTCTAAATTCCCTTTCTATATTCTCAAAAGACCAAAGGCTTAAAAACTGTTAATTTACAAAGCATTTTCGAAGCGTGATTTGTTGCTAAAGATGCGATCCCGTTCTGGCTTGTATCGCTGCACTACAAGCGTACCCTACCTTCTGTCCGTGTGCCCTTACGCGATGCCTGGCCGGCGCTCTCCACCGAAAATTCATTTCACCGGGACCCAAGAGCTTGAGTCGCAAACAGAACATCCGAGGTTCAAATCCCGGTGCGAAAATTCTACTTTTTTCATTAATTATTCTCTAACTTCTCTTTCTATATTCTAAGTAGAATAAAAACATGAAAAGTATTATTTTACAAAGCATTTTCGCAGCTGGCTAATGTACGATGTTGGTCTTCTGCCTTTTTATACATAAACAGAAATAATTCCTTGAAATGCTACTTACAGAATAAGCTCCTTTCTAGGATGGACTCTTTAAAATTCACGTCACAATGAACAGTTACTGAATCGGTGATTTTCGTTTCAGGTAAGCGAGCCGCCCGCTCCGCTATTACGGTCGGCTTACCACTCGCATCCCGAATTACTGTAATGAGGTTTGAAAATAATATCGACAGGTCTAGAAAACCGCACAATTTTCACATTTCTCATTATAGCTTGATCAGTAGTATTGCCGATGGATTGGTGAGTTTATGTGGACGACAATAAGTCCAAACAAGAAGCAATACGGTCTATTTTTTATTATGAAAACACGTTTAGAATTTCAGTGTTCCCGTCATTAAGGGGTTACCGCAGTCAGTAAGGTCAGAAAACGAACGATTCTTTGAGAATTCATTTCAGAAAGTACATGCATATTTTTATACAAAGGTTTTTGTATTCAGATGACGAACCGTTTAACAGGTTATTTTAACTGGTTATTATAGCTGATTTCCCGGAAGCTGTTTAAAGAAACAGCGACACACACTATGTTCATTAAAAATGGTTCGAATTTCTCCATGTTTGAACTCATTTTCATCAGGAAATCCTAAAAAATCCATTGGTACTACTTTCACGACCATTTCTCAAAAGCGTGATCATTTTAGTTTTCTGTACTGGGTATTTTACCTGGCCAACGGTGTTATTGTTCTCGGCAGTCAATGGACGGCCTACCCGGAACCTACCTGTGCGGTGGGTAGGTCTTTCCCGATAATTCGGGGCCAAAAGCATTTCAATAATCCGAGGAAGACTGAATGTATCAACCTGATTAACACCAAAAGAGCATCATTGACTAAGAATGGCTTAGTAAAACTCTTCTGTACGTATAAATGATATCATTAAGACGAGTAGGAGACGTGTCGATATTATTTTCAAACATCATTACAGTAATTCGGGATGCGAGTGGTAAGCCGACCGTAATAGCGGAGCGGGCGGCTCGCTTACCTGAAACGAAAATCACCGATTCAGTAACTGTTCATTGTGACGTGAATTTTAAAGAGTCCATCCTAGAAAGGAGCTTATTCTGTAAGTAGCATTTCAAGGAATTATTTATTTTTATGTATAAAAAGGCAGAAGACCAACATCGTACATTAGCCAGCTGCGAAAATGCTTTGTAAAATAATACTTTTCAAGTTTTTATTCTACTTAGAATATAGAAAGAGAAGTTAGAGAATAATTAATGAAAAAGTAGAATTTTCGCACCGGGATTTGAACCTCGGATGTTCTGTTTGCGACCCAAGCTCTTGGGTCCCGGTGAAATGAATTTTCGGTGGAGAGCGCCGGCCAGGCATCGCGTACGGCACACGGACAGAAGGTAGGGTACGCTTGTAGTGCAGCGATACAAGCCAGAACGGGATCGCATCTTTAGCAACAAATCACGCTTCGAAAATGCTTTGTAAATTAACAGTTTTTAAGCCTTTGGTCTTCTGAGAATATAGAAAGAAAATTTAGAGAATATATAAAGAAAAAAAAGTAGAATATCGGCACCGGGATTTGAACTCTGGACTTTTTGCTTGCGTGGCAAGCGCTTCGATGTCGGGAAAACGAATTCTCGCCGAGAGCGCCGGCCAGGCAGCGCTTGCGGCACACGGATAGAGGGACGGGTATGCTTGTGTGGTGCGGTACGGGCGCTAGGAGGGGGTGTAACGCTTGGTCGTGGAGTGGTGGTAGCACCCGTGGGCGAAATCCCTCGGTTCTGGCATCACTGATTCCGATGCCTGGCCTAGATGTCCGCGGCCTGGAAGTCAAATACTTGGCGTGGCCAGGCAAGGTCAAGGTGTCGATGAATAAAAATTATTTAAAAACGCAATATAATGAAAATGTACTCATATTGTCAGAATTTTAAATTGACAAATTATTTGAAAGCCTGCGGGAGGGAAGGTATGGGTATTGATGATCTGAGAATACCTTGCCTGGCCACGCCAAGTATTTGACTTCCAGGCCGCGGACATCTAGGCAAATGCCTAGACGTTACATTTTATCTTCACATTATTAAAATGTCCGCGATATGAGTAATGGAATGTATGAACACAGCATTTTAGCTGTGTATATGTATGTAGTTGTGTTATCTTAAGCGCAGTTGGAAATCACCTTCATGTACTTGCAGCTCATTTTGATTTCACATCTTTTTTTTATTTTGTACTTATTATTATCTTCTATTTTTTGTGATTTATTTGATTGCGTGTACTTGGCGTAGTTTTTTTTACTTTTTTGAAGTTATTTTTATTCAGTATACCTATTGCACCTATTTTTCATTTGGTTTGCTTGTGCTATGCTATAGGATTTCATGCAAATAAGACAATATTATTCGCCTTCTTTGTCCCTATTCGGTTCTGTTGCGGTAAAACCGACCCCGACTGCGGATGTTACAATCGCCCCCGCCCATGCTTTTGAACTTAAATTATAAATGTTGACTAACGAGACGCTTAAAAGTGCCAAGTAACGATCAATATTAGTTTAAAAAAGGTCGAATTACAGATTAAAAAATCGAACAAGCACATACTTGCAAAGGGAGTGTTTATATTACAATTTTAAGTGAGTAAGGAAAAGTTACTTTAGGGTATCGAAAAGTTATTTTCTTCACTATCCACGTCTATTGCGTATCTGTACTTTTAGGGCATGGATGTGTATATTCCAAATGTCATTCTTCATCATATATCCAAAATTGGTGTTAATATCTATTATACATATGTTTTGAGATATTTAGCGTGTTACATTCGCCCCCCTGTTACTACCGCCCCCGGTCTATCCTACAGCTTTTGGAACCTGAGGGGGGAACGCTGTGGTAAGGGGACCGCTTCTAACCACTGCAAGTAGTCCAGTGAAATTAGACGGAAATCTGCCCAATCTTCGGAATAAATCCCAGCAAGCTAAATTTTGGTATGGGCTTTTATTTGGTCGTTTTAAACAATATGTCAAAAGTCCCCATCGATCCGAGTGCCGCTAAAAATTTTACAGAGGGTTGAAAAAAAAAACAGTTTTTCGCGAATGTCTCGTTATCTAGCAGTTTTGCGACAAAAATAGGTCTCGCACAATTTATAACCTAGGAAATTCTCTACAAAAAAGATTGTATGAGTTTTTTTCGTAGGAGTAACCATTTTCATGTGTATCGGGTTACCAAGTTTCAACCCCCATACTTTTGACAAGGGAAGATCCCGAACCCGGAAATTCAGAAAATTATGAAACTCTGTAAATATGTAGCGGAAGTCCTGCTGAGTACAACGCAATTTCGCTTGCTGCCCAAATTCACTCCAAGAGCGTGCAATTGACCCCTGAAATTTTTTTTATTTTGTATTATTACTCGCGAACTGAAGGAGATAAAAAAAAGTGTTCAGGAAAAAGTTACTTCTCTTAATTAGGACTAACATTTGGTAAATTATAGTTCTTACAGTTCTTACGGTGTGTGAGTTAGTTTCCGCTACATATTTACAGAGTTCCATAAATTTCTGAATTTCCGGGTTCGGGATCTTCCCTTGTCAAAAGTATGGGGGTTGAAACTTGGTAACCCGGCACACATGAAAATGGTTACTCCTACGAAAAAAACTCATACAACCTTTTTTGTAGAGAATTTCCTAGGTTATAAATTGTGTGAGACCTATTTTTGTCGCGAAACTGCTAGATAACGAGATATTCGCGAAAAACTGTTTTTTTTTCAACCCTCTGTAAAATTTTTAGCGGCACTCGGATCGATGGGGACTTTTGACATATTGTTTAAAACGACCAAATAAAGGCCCATACCAAAATTTAGCTTGCTGGGATTTATTCCGAAGACAAATCCTAATTTCACTGGACTAAAGCGAGAACTCACAGTGAGGAGGAGCGTACCCCTTGGGTGCCAAAGACTGCACTGCAGCTTGTATTTTTTACTTATTTTTTCACGTAGAATCACCATCTTTTTTATTTTCTATGATTTTGAAATGGATCTAAGCGATCAAAGTTAGGTTGAAAGGAACAGAAATGAGGATTAGAGGAGAAATCTGTTACCAATGACTGGGATTAGTGTGGCGACTCCAGCGTTGTTTATAAGAATATCAGCGCCGCCTAATTCTTTTTCCACGAATTGAAACACTTTCAGGATATCCTCCTCCTTCCTGACATCGCATTGGACGGGGTAGAATTTGCCCTTGCCGAGTGACGCGGTTAGTTCCTGAAGCTTGTCCAATCTTCTCGCTACACCAACCACCTTAACACCATGATCTACCAGTGTTTTAGCGATCACCACTCCGATCCCGGCGCTCGCGCCCGTAACGACTGCTACTTTTTTATTCCAACGATCCATGATTCGCGACACCGTTTGTTCACAGACTGATTTGTCTGTGCAACCCGCCGGCTTCTTTATGTGGTAATTAAACTCTCCAGCTCAACGGCGTAACCAATCAGAGCTGGATGCGCTATATCACTTACGCCACTTACGGTTTAGAGATTGCGCGACACACCGACGCCTTAAGCCGGGCCCACATTTGTTTCCGCACCCTGTTACTGCATACTGTGACGCATCACTTGGTTCGGCCGTTCCGAAGAATGTCTCGAAATCGTCCGACATTGCCAGACGTCGCACAGTGTTACGCGTATATGGGCGTTCGGGACAAAACTCATAACTTCTGAACTAATCAGTTTTCGTCCTAAGTACCCTAATACTTTTTTAAAGAGAATATAAAAATGCATCGATTGGTGTATAAAAAAATATACAGTTCCATTCAAAAAATTAAGGCGATCTTGATTTTTCAGTGAATAAAAAGTTTTTTATTGATATTTACTTTTGCAATTTATTGTCAACTGAGTACTGACTAACTTTTGCTGGAAACATTTTTTTATCAAATTATTTTTATCACGTGTATCGCGTTTGGACTGCTATTTTGAAACTGAAGACAGCATCCAGGATGGGAAAGTCATGGTAGATATCGTATGAACAATTGGAAAAAGCATATCGGATGTGTAGATTAACACAAGTGTTAATTGTTAAAAAAGTACATTATTGTTCTCTTAAAATATAAAAAGAATGCATATTTTTTATTATACTAATTCTGCATCAGATTCGGAACAAGTATCTGTATTTGTGTCGGATGAATTATTTGTTTGGACTGTGTTTTTTTTTTAATTTTGTTGCATTTCTGTCTGTACTTTGACACTGCTGGAGTTTATAATAAAAAAATTCAACATTATGCACGAGGAGCCCCAGCGACTACGCTAAGGGCCGGAGCGGTGAACGTCTTAATAATGATTTTGGCTATTTTTTCTGTTTCGTGCAAATTCGTGCAGTTGAAATTGACGATAATATAAAGTTTAATGATCCCTAAATTTAATATACAAAAAATCAGGGAGGTATATTTTGGTGTTTTTTTTATAAAGTCTCAACGAAGTTGATAAATATTTAACATAAAGAATTAGTACAAATTGTTAGTATTGTAAAAAACTGACTCGGCAGTTTTGAAGGTATGACAGTATTAAACACAACTTATAAAAAGCAAATGAAAAGCATAAACATTCTGCCAATGGCACGTGTTTGAAAAAATGCACCGAAATTTGTAATGAATTTCTAGTATCACTTTTGACAACAAATTAGTAAATTCAGCAGAAGTTATGGGTAACATTGAAACCTACGTTCCTTTATTAACATTATAAGATACAAGAATTTGTGGATCAAACACTTCGGATTCTTGACTTTTGTCCATTACGCGTAACACTGTGCGTCGTCTACACCACAGACGAGGTATAGAATAGACCTATCACGCAATGTAATTTTGTGTCACAGGCTCGGGGGGCTCGCGAGCCCCCTTACCATTTTCGTGTCACACACAACGTTATCGATTCAGTCTAAAATAAGATTACAATGCTACGAGTGGTAGGAATTAAAATTAAATCTTATCGGAAGCCTTTAAAATCTAAAACGGCCTGAATGTCACGACTAATTTCAAGAAACATGTTGCATAATTCCATTTACTAATAGATTTTGATTGAAGCATAATTTGCACTTAGGTGTTTCCATACATTTCGATCAGAAATATTATATAAATACAACGCGTAATAAACATTTATTGTCATGTAGTATATAGGTTATATTTTCTGTCACTTCCAGGAGATGATTTTCGGATCCTCGATGTGACAGAAAATATAACCTATATGCTTCATGACAATAAATGTTTATTATCTATTTCGTTCTTTTACGCTACATTTGTAAACTTTTTATGCCTTAACATCCTTCCAAAATATTATTGTTACGCCGCAACGGTATATTTATGAAGTCGGTTATAGCATATAGGTTATATTTTCTGTCATTTCGAGGAGAGGACCACATAATAATCACGCGCATCCAGCCTGCGCATTTTCTCTTCCGCGGAAAATTGACTTGTGGTCCCAAGCGGGAGAAAAGTTATTTCATTAAATTGTTTATATTTAGTGGGATTATTACTGGGGACTATAGCCATAATTAATTATTTTATATCTCGAAGAACAGTCTTTAAAATTTTAAATAATTAGTTTAAGCCCCCCTGACATTCAATTGACTAACCTGTTAAGAAAACTATTAAACATGTTATATTACGCGTCTAAATACATGCATTTCTGACTTTCTTCCTGCCATAAAATATGGTAAGATCGGATTTTTCGAGTCGGTCTTACATATAAACGTTTTACAACATTTACGCTTGAGACAACTCAATACAGTATTTCCTCTAGTTCCTATCACTCTTCTAAATATGGAAACATAGGTATCAGGTTTATACAGGTTTCTAAAATTGTTCAAAAGCTACCGACTCTTTATGACAACATGTTGGTCGGCGCTTGGAAGGAATACAGGGGCATTAATATGCATTATCCTCTAATAAAAAAATATTTTTTTTATATATTTTCATCATTATGCAAACATCTGCATTGTATGTCAGGTTTTTCTACTAAAATGAAACCAATTACGACGCAGTTTGGTATGAGGAAGGTACGGCAAAAAATTGGTACAGAGAGAAGTAATATAATAACATATTTTTTTAAAGCCCAACAAATAATACGATAGCGAACGTTCAGTCGAAATGCGGCATTTTTCTCATCGATTGTTGAGGTCCAGGCCCCCGAAAAATTCGTCTTTCTTTTTAAAACAAATGCCGTTCCCAGAAACGCGATGCACCCGAAGGTAAAAATTAGAGCTGTTCGAGTACTCGAAAAAAGCGAGCCGAGCCTGACTCGGCTCGAAGAACCGAACCGAGCCGAGTACTCGAATAGAACCGAGAACTCGAATTTTTTCGAGCAACTCGATTTTTTTCGAGCAACTCGAATTTTTCCGAGCAACTCGAATTTTTCCGAGCAACTCGAATAGAACCGAGAACTCGAATTTTTTCGAACGGCTCGAAGGAAACCGAGTGGGCCGAAAGTACCGAACAGTCCGGTGTGTCGAGTAGTTTGAAGCTTGAATGTTTCGAATATTTTAGAATATGTTTATATACTGGGTAATGGTACGTAATTATTATTATTATTATTTCGACCTTATTACTCGTTAAACAGAAAATATAGTACATAAGGCGAAAGTAAGATACGAGTAAAGGCAAGGCCGCAATAATAATGTGAATAATTAAAATGTAAAATCCAAATGAAAATATTCACTAACTATTGAAAATAATTTTTCGCGTATACTATGTATGATTTATTAATATTTCTTCTTGCGTTTTCCTTTATTTTTATTACTTTTTTGCCTTCTCCGTATGGGTTATATTTCTGTCGAGTCACTGTTAACAAAGGCTGTTACCCGTTAATGAAAAATGAATAAGTATATATAAATCAATAATTCAAAGAGTCAAAATTAAGATTATGGGTTTTTTCCATGTGTGTCTAGATGAAATCCGAATGTTTGCAAAATATTTATTTATTTATTTATTTATTCTTACGGGACGTTTTCCAGCTGTGAAAAATTCATTTTCATTTCTTTAGTCATCCATTAAAAAACTTTAATCAAAATATTAATGAAATATGGAAGTAGTAGATAACTTAAAGCCTCGTGGCCACTAGCAATAAACTTGCGACATTTATTGCGCAAGAAACTTGCATGAGTGTTTAAACTACAGCAATTTTTTCCCGCAAGTTCTTGCCTGCAGGTAGTTGCGAGAAAAATCTTGCGGAAGATATGTCCCGCGTGTTTACACTGCAGTGTTAAGCGGCCCCTACACCCCCTACAGCACACATTGTTGCAGGAACGTCTCAGGGACGTCGCGCTGCAACATTTGGAACATTGCTCAAAATGTTCCCGAAACGTTTCAAGCAAATTCCTATGTCCGCCTTGTGTAACATTGCAGGAGATATCTCTGGAACTTTGTTTCGGAATTTTACAGCAATTTTTCGTGGAACGTTTCGGAGATCTTAGAGGAATTTTTCGGGGAACGTTTCGAAGATTTTACAGGAATTTTTCGTGGAACGTTTCGGAGATCTTAGAGGAATTTTTCGTGGAACGTTTCGGAGATCTTAGAGGAAAGGTTACGCAACGTTTCGGGCAGTAGGGCGAAAAATAAAAATAACGATATTCTATTAATTATATATATCGGACGTGTCTTCGAGGGGGGCGACAACACGAATGTGGGCAGAACCATAGTAGTATAACGTCCGTGTATCTGTATTAAATAGAAAATTATTTTACCCCAGGGAGGATTCGAACCCGAGACCCGTAGCACCGTAGACGAACACTATACCGCTGCAGCTGGAACTGTTGATTGAGAATGTTACTTACGTATTCGAACTTATACTCCTACCGTGCAACACTTTAAACTCAAATTATTTAAAAACAAAGATTTGTTTTGACAAACTCCATTACATCTCCCTAATCGTGGAGTCGGATATTTCACAACAAATTAATTTCGACGTTTGATGTTGTATTAAGTTGATGCATATTCTGCTATGAAAGATCCTGCGTAGTACAAGAAAATAATGTTTTTTTTAGTTTTAGCGCATTTTTAATACAATCGTTTAACATCATTTATTTTATTTTCTAGTATTTAGTGTTTGTGGATTTACATTTCACAGCTCAGACTTCTTTGCAAATATCATTTATTGCTGTCTACAGTTTAACAGTTTGCTTAAACCTTATAGTGCTAATTAACTAATTGTATTAATTACTTATATCACATATTGTCCGTGTTTACATATATTCCTTCGGAGGATGCCTGTGAAATGTAACACTGTATTCCGTTTTTCGACATATGTGATATAAGTAATTAATACAATTACTTAGTTAACACTATAAAGTTTCAACAAACTCATAAACTATATATAGCAACAAAGGATATTTGTAAAAAAGAAATATTAGATGTCCCAAGTACTGCCAGTCTCTCTACTATTGCCATTTAATCTATTGTTCATAACAAAAACGTCCCGCGATGTCGAGTGTAAATTTAGAAGTCCGTATTATTGGCGAACGCTGTAGGAACGGCCCCGTGGGCCGTTCAGGCAACATTCGTACTTAAAACGGATTGACGCGGAGCGTTCGTGAAATACAAACACACGGAATACCGTCTTAAATACCACAGGAAACCTCCGGGGGAACATAGGCGACCATGGAAAGTATGTGATATTAATAATTAATAACATTAGTTAATTATAACTATATACGGTTGAAGCAAAGTGTGAAACTGTAAACAGCGACAAAGGATATTTGTAAAAAAGAAATATTAGATGTCCCAAGTACTGCCAGTGTCTCTACTATTGCCATTTAATCTATTGTTCATAACAAAAACGTCCCGCGATGTCGAGTGTAAATTTAGAAGCCCGTATTATTGGCGAACGCTGTAGGAACGGCCCGGTGGGACGTTCAGGCAACATTCGTACATAAAACGGATTGACGCGGAGCGTTCCTGAAATACAAACACGCGGAATATATTCTTAAATACCACAGGAAACCTCCGGGGGAACATAGGCGACCATGGAAAGTATGTGATATTAATAATTAATAACATTACTTAATTATAACTACATACGGTTGAAGCAAAGTGTGAAACTGTAAATAGTGACAAAGGATATTTGTAAAAAAGAAATATTAGATGTCCCAAGTACTGCCAGTGTCCCTACTATTGCCATTTAATCTATTGTTCATAACAAAAACGTCCCGCGATGTCGAGTGTAAATTTAGAAGTCCGTATTATTGGCGAACGCTGTAGGAACGACCCCGTGGGCCGTTCAGGCAACATTCGTACATAAAACGGATTGACGCGGAGCGTTCCTGAAATACAAACACGCGGAATATAGTCTTAAATGGCAATAGTAAAGACACTGGCAGTAGGTACTTGGGACATCTAATATTTCTTTTTTACAAATATCCTTTGTCGCTATTTACAGTTTCACACTTTGCTTCAACCGTATGTAGTTATAATTAAGTAATGTTATTAATTATTAATATTACATACTTTCCATGGTCGCCTATGTTACCCCGTATGTTTCCTGTGGTATTTAAGAAAATATTCCGCGTGTTTGTATTTCAGGAACGCTCCGCATCAATCCGTTTTATGTACGAATGTTGCCTGAACGTCCCACCGGGCCGTTCCTACAGCGTTCGCCAATAATACGGACTTCTAAATTTACACTTGACATCGCGGGACGTTTTTGTTATGAACAATAGATTAAATGGCAATAGTAGAGACACTGGCAGTACTTGGGACATCTAATATTTCTTTTTTACAAATATTCTTTGTCGCTGTTTACGGTTTCACACTTTGCTTCAACCGTATGTAGTTATAATTAAGTAATGTTATTAATTATTAATATTACATACTTTCCATGGTCGCCTATGTTACCCCGGAGGTTTCCTGTGGTATTTAAGACGGTATTCCGTGTGTTTGTATTTCACGAACGCTCCGTGTCAATCCGTTTTATGTACGAATGTTGCCTGAACGGTCCACGGGGCCGTTCCTACAGCGTTCGCTAATAATACGGACTTCTAATTTTACACTCGTCATCGCGGGACGTTTTTGTTGTGAACAATAGATTAAATGGCAATAGTAGGCACAGTGGCAGTAATTGGTACATGAAACACTTTTTTAAAAATTTTTTTTGTTGCTATAGGTAGTTTATGAGTTTGTTTAAACTTTATAGTGTTAACTAAGTAATTGTATTAATTACTTATGTCAGATATTGTTCACGGTCGCATATATTCCCCCGGAGGTTTCCTGTGGTATTTAAGACTGTATTCCGTGTGTTTGCATTTCACGAACGCTTTGCGTAGGCGAGGAGTGAAAATATGTAAGTCCATATTCCACGGCAATGTGTGCGCAATATTTCGGGAGTATTGTACTGCAGTATGTGCGCAATATTCCACGGCAATGTGTGCGCAATATTCCGGGAGTATTGTACTGCAGTATGTGCGCAATATTCCACGCCAATGTGTGCGCAATATTCCGGGAGTATTGTACTGCAGCATGTGCGCAATATTCCATGGCAATGTGTGCGCAATATTCCGGGAATATTGTGCGGCAGTATGTACGCAATATCCCACGGCAATGTGTGCGCAATATTCCAGAAACATTGCACAAACGCGGCCATTGCAATATTCCACGGCAATGTGTGCGCAATATTCCTGGATTATTGTAACGCAGTATGTGCGCAATATTCCACGGCAATGTGTGCGCAATATTCCAGAAACATTGCACAAACGTGGCCATTGCAATATTGCACGGCAATGTTTCCACAATGTTGCAGGAACATTGCAATGCAACCTGCAACCAAACGGCAACATTGCAATGTACTGCAACGGCTGTGCAACGTTCCTGCAACGAAGTGTGCTGTAGGGGACGATGAGACTTGTCTTGAGACATGTCTCGAGACAGGTCTCTCTGTCTCGTGCTGGCAAGGTGGAGAAAATGTTTTTCTTCAAATTTGAAATCTTTTCTATTTCTAAAATGACTTTGAACTAACAAAAAAAAAGTGCAACAATCGTTCAAAAGCCGCGAGAACAAAAGAAATGGTTTTACAGAGAAACATAACGTTAAACAGGTGATCCTTCAATTTTTCAGACCATATCGCATGTTTGACCATCGAGGACATACGGAAAAAAAATCTGATTGGTCCGGCCTTTTGCAGTGTTTACGGGTAGTCTTAATTCGCAAAAAACGTGGACACTTGAATGATTCCCTGATTTCCCTTCAAGTGGCATCATGCTTACCAAAAAATGGTAAATATGTAATTTTTGGGATCATTTTAAAAAGGATTTTATAAGATGCAAAAAAATCTCACTAAATTGACAACTAAAGGTTTTGAAAGGATGATTTCTTAGCTTTCGAAAACACGCATGAAAAAATTTCTACGATCATGCGTTCGCATGTTATAGGCGTTCAAAGTGAAAAGTTCCTTTTTTACTTTGATGGCGAATAACTCGGCCAATAAAAATCATACAACAAAACTAAAAAAAAAAACGAAATTAAAGAGAAATGTTTGCTCTATAACAGCCCTCGATTGGATTTATCTGAAAAAAATTTTTTTGGTCCGTGCATACGTCCAAATTAGACAAAAAAATTTGAAACTTCGTTTCCTGCGCGTCATCTTGATGAAACAGTATCGTAATGGATGAAGAAAAAAATTGAGTCATTGTTTCAAAAACTAGAGACTTCAAGCGTTAAAATGCTATTTTTGAATATTTTTGCGACTATTTTTCGCGGAGATACAGCCATTTGAAAATGAGCAAAATTTTCGGGAAATTATAGTGTTCCTTTAATTTTTTCCAGGAGTGTATATGTATAATGCCCATTTGACACGTCTTTTGTGTTATCGGCAATCATCGACCATGTTGAAGGGGTGAAAGCAGCCCCTAAAGTTGTAGTCGAAAACATATTTTCTGAAATATCTCGAGAACTATTAGGCGTAGAACAAATTTTTGTTTTGAAATGTGAGTTGTTCAAAAACGAATCCAGTCCCCTGCTCAATTTTTACAAATTTTCAGAAAATATGTTTTCCACTATGTAGGGGAAAGGTGGGATAGTTGATCAGCGGGGATACATCATCACATCAGTTTTTTAATTAATATATTGGCAATTTGTGCCTGCTGTCACGCTATCTTGGTAATGTTTACATTATCGCAACACTTCACGTTGCAGTTTTCCTTTGGGAGGATAGAATAATGTTGTTAGAAGCTTCGATCTTATTTGCAGCCAAAAAGTAAATATTTCGGTCCGCTTGTTCTTCCTCCTTTTCGAGTAAATGTTGCATTTTCAACGGTTTGAAGTATACTAAGTAAAAACGGCATTTTTTGGTCTATTAATGCTATTTATTGATTGATCTAAATATTTAAGGTAAGTTCAATTCTTCATCTTTTTCAAATCGAGTGCATTGAGGGATACTTGATCAGTGTGTGAGGTGGGATACTTGAACAGCTGAAAATGCTCCAAAAAAGAACCATAGAACGGCAATGAAACAGAAAAATAAGGCAAAGAAAGTGAGAAGGAAAATCTTTTCCTCATCACCATCTTAATCAGATGATATCTAAGTGAAATGTCTTTTAAGAATGCATTCATGTTGTTTTATGTCATAAAGTTTAATTCTTCGGTTTCATTTTTTCAGTAATTCCTTCAAGTTTGTTATAGTTTACTTTCTTTTTATGATATTCCTTTTATTTCATGTTATTGACGAAGATAATAAATACTTTTTAGAAAGTTAATGTGTTATTTACTCTTAAAGTTCACTGATCAAGTCTCCCTAACCGTTTGATCAAGTCTCCCCTTCAGTGGGGGATACTTGTGCATAACGTCACTGCCAGAAAATGTTGAAATTCTGTCATTAAAATTAGTTTTCAGCTATCAAATTTGTACAAGTATATTGAGAATACTCTAAGAATCACAACTTACATAATTAAATACAAACAAAGCAAACCATTATTATTATTTTAATAAAAAAGCAAAACTGTGATCAACTATCCCATCTTTCCCCTATTGTTTTCTATTATTTCTAGGAAACTAATATGAAGTTTTATATCATGTTTTATTCAAGACAATGTTGTAATATTCTTTAAAATAACAATAGGAATTTTTGTACCTCTTCTTATAAACTTTGAAGGGTGGGGTTTTCACCCCCTAAATATGCAAACGGGCCAAAATAAAAAAACATGTATTTGGTATTTTCCGGTCCTCTAATACATATCCGAAAACCAAAGTAATCGGAGACGAAGCCCTGAAAGCCTCTGCATGTCAGTTTTCCATGATGGCCCACCTGCTTGCTTTCTACTCTCGCCAAAAATTTCCAGCACATTTGGAAGTAAAATCTTTCTCTCCGAGAGAAGATTATCGGGTGTTTCCACTTTTTTTCTTTCGGAAGTCACTTCCCGCAGGTAGTTGCGAGAGAAGTCTTGCGCAAAATATGTCCCGCGTGTCTACACTGCAGAATTACACCTGAGAGTTGACAGCAAATATTTATACGTCAAATATCTACTAAGATGTCGGTCCAGCAAACTAGACAGTTTCGAGTCAGTCACTCTAAGGCAATGATACCTCCATGTATATATACTCTAAGCGTGTTTCGCACGTCGAATACGTTGCGGAGTTTATAAAAGTGAACGCAGTTTTCGTTTTAGATTATTATTTCCTTGATAATGGTCTCAATTATGACCGAAACGTTGGAAATTTGAACTTAAAATTTGCAAAATAACTTTTATTTAATTGACCGAGCCTACGCGCCGATAACATTTATTTTAGAAATTAAACATTACTTCGGTCGAAATTCTGAATCATTTTATTTAATAATAATAATAATTACGAACCATTACCCAGTATATAAACATATTCTAAAATATTCGAAACATTCAAGCTTCAAACTACTCGACACACCGGACTGTTCGGTACTTTCGGCCCACTCGGTACTTTCGATCCGCTCGGTTTTTTCGGCCCGCTCGGTTTCCTTCGAGCCGCTCGAAAAAAATCGAGTTGCTTGAAAAAATTCGAGTTGTTCGAAAAAAATTCGCTTATTTATACGAAAAAAATTATTCGTGCCGCAGCTCGCTCGCGCGGCCAGGTAGCGATCAGTAGCCAAAAGCGGGAACGCGTGTTAGACAAAATCATCTATACTATTGAAAAATGAAAATTTTATATTTTCTATTTTATTTTCATCACAGTATTTGTAACATATTGTATGAAATATTCCAGACGAAAGGAAAGCCAAACACGACGCCCTTCCTACAATTACTCCGATTGCGCATGAATCCGTTACTTATACTTCCTCCTCCTCTACGTCCCATTAAGTGATAATGTAAAAATTTATTTAAATAACTTACAATTAGAATTTAAAGTATATTTGGAGACTAGTAAGAACGGTATCTCAAGAATACATTTCTGCTTTGATTGCACGTTTTTTGTTGATATAGGTACATTGAAAAAAAAACAATTAAACCCTAAAAATTATTTTAAAGAGTAAAACTAATGAAAAAATTAAACCCTGCAACATGGACTTGAACTCGCACCCCAGGAAAACGAAATTAGAATTTTTTTTTAGAACTTACACTCATTTCGAAGCCCAGCTATAATTCTGCCAATTCTGAGGCAATTTTTTTACAAATGTCCACCGAACCAGAAGTGTAGATTCATCCCCGAAAGCAGTGTTCATTAGATTTTCTATAAAATGAACGAATAGAAACATTCGTATATCACATATTTCTTGTAAATATTACAATACACTGATATGCCCGTGGCAGTGTATTTGCTAATACAGTCGAACCTCGACTACTCGAAAACCTCTATAAGACGAAAATTTTCTTCATTCCCTTCCGCTTCGCTGTAAATACTTCTACAACTCGAAATAAACTTCCTTAACTCGAACTATATTTTGCATGTTAAATTATATATTTCACCTCTATAACTCGAATTTAGAAGATTTCCGACCTTTAAAAGTCGAAGTTTACTTCTACATATGTATTACGAAATTTCGTATAAAGATCTGGTACTTGAATCCGTAGACGATATCAATCGATTTCTAGTTTAAACAAATGACTATATACTTAGCAGCTTACGGTTCAAAGACCTTTGCTCCACACTAGGGTGTTTCAATTTTCCAAAGGTGCTATTTTCACGTAACTTTGCTCGCCCCCTTGGTTCTATTCATCTAAGTGATCTGTATGCCAAATTTTAGACAAATTTAATAATATTTAGGGGTTGCACAGTTTCATCACTAGTAGGCCTGGGGCGGTAGTAACACTTTGACTTTGGAATACGATTACGCAGGAACTATTATATTTACAACAAAAACTCTTATACGGATATGTTACTTATTTATCTGACATCATTGAGTCGCAACAGTTTCACTGTATGTCAAGTAATATCCAAGTTATTAATAAAAAATGAGAAGCGGAGTGTTATAGCCCTAACGTTACAGTGTAAAGTGTTGCAACCGTCTCTGACCCCGGATCGGTTGTAACACTGCATGGATTCTATGCAAAGAAGACAATATGATTCGCCTTCTTTGACACTATTCGGTTCTATTGCGGTACAACCGACCCCGACTCCCGATGTTACAATCGCCCTCGGACATGCTTTTGAACTGCAATTATAAATTGTGACTAACGCGACGCTTAAAAATGCTAAGTAACGATCAGTAGTACTTTTAAAATAGGCAAATTACAGATTAAAAAAGCACATACTTGCAAAGGGTGTGTTTACATTACAATCATAAGTCAGTAAGAAAAAGTTACTGTAGGGTATCGAAAAGTTATTTTCTTCACTATCCATGTCTATTGCGTATCTATACTGCTAGGACATGGATGCCAAATGTCGTTGTTTATCATATATCTAAAATTGGTGTTAATATCCATTATATGTTTTGAGATATCAGCGTGTTACATTCAGCCCCCTGTTACTATCGACCCCGTTCTACCCTACATATTTTCGCTTTTTCAGGTTTTAAAAATGTGGGTAAAATAATAAGGTACAGAATTTTTATAGATGTGAACAAGAATAATAATAATAAAATGCAAATTTATCTAAGTCTAAGTCTTCTTTGAAGTTTAGTTTCTTTCTCAAGGACTTGAGAATAAAAATAATTGTCATTGGAAATCGTGTTTCCTTAGCCTACTACATATTATTTAGTGTGCAAAGTGTGCAACCTCTAAATATTACTCAATCTTCCTAAAATTTGTCAGATATTCTTTTTATATTAATAGGAATCAGGGCATGAGCAAAGAAAAAAAGAATTGTAATATTTTAATTTTCACCCTATAATATGAAACACCCTACTCCACACGTTACACCAGGGCTGTCTGCACTCTACAGTCCGAAATATACATACAGTGGCTCACAGCCATAATCGTACACTAATCGCATAACATTTTTAAATTTGGTCCAAACGACTTGAGTTTTTTTTAGAAGCTAGAAGGATTAGTTTGCTAAGCGACGAGTTTCGACGTTTTGAAAAAAATTGCAATTGGCCGGAATAGCAAAAGAATAGTAAAGGTCGGTTTTTACAACTTTTTTTTTGAGCCTGTAATGAAAATTCAAAAACCCGTTTATAGATTTAAGTAAGTTGTATACATGCCGAAAATTTAATGAAAATCGGTTAACGTTGCTCTGAGTGACAAACATTTAAAGATCGCAGATTAAGGTCGAAAATCGCGAAATTCCCGAAGTCAGCGAAAAAAAGTTGAAAAAAAAACGACTTTTATAATTTTTTTTTTCTTTCCGACCGATTGCAATTTTTTCAAAACAACGAAAAACGTCACATACCAAACTAATCATTCTAGCTTCTCAAAAAAAAAAACTCAAGTCGATTGGACCAATTTTAAAAATGTTATGCGATTTTAAAGAGTGTACGATTATGGCTGTGAGGCACTGTACATACACTAGCTTTACTCCATACTCGGCTTCGCCCAAAATTTAAAATCTGATTTTCTAAAAAAAAATTCTAATTTTTTTGGTGAAAATAGTCACATTCATTTGGATTAGCCAGGCATAATGAGTGGAGGCATATTATGTGTTCCCAGAGTTTACCGTTTGAAAGTTTTTAGGCGACAGACAAGCACACAAACATAAACTTTCTGCTTTATAAATTAAAATATATTATATCGAAGAGTATAATAGTCCAAATGGATAATTTTAACTAACGCTATTAATATTGTTATTTAAAAGATCTCTTCCCTAACACTTTATACATGGTATTCTTTTTACAGCCTAGGATGTTATATAAGAAATTATGGCCGTGAGAAGAAAAGGAGTTTACAAATATTATACAGTTATATTATTTTTGTCTATTGTATGACAGCTTTTAATAAATAAATAAAAAGGGCATATTTCATATAAGAAATAGTTCGTTTCTTTCAGCACCATCTCATATGTACATACCCACTTGTCCTAAATGACGTCGTGTTTGATTTTCCTTTTATTAAAAAAATGTCACTAATTTTCCATAAATGCTCGAATAAAGACGAAACAGAGAATGTAAAAATTTCATCTTACAATTAGCTTAGCATGTGCACACTGTACATACATGTTTTCCGCATTTAGCTACTGATTACTACTATTGCAGAATTTATAGAAGAAAGTGAAATCTGCTTCAATGCGGGCGTTTAGGCATAGCTCGTCCGTGGACCGACATCGACATGCGAAAATCAGGCGCACGAAGAACGCAAGAAGACAATGTATCATACTTTGTTGCCGCTGCCAGATTTATCGTTTGTCGCGTAAAGGACCTTCGTGCCGTTTCTCACTTGCTTTCATTCTCTCGTATTCCCTCCCATTTCATCTCACTCGCGAGTCGCGACGTCCGTAAATCCAGAACTTTTTTTTCCCACTTGTGGTTTAAAAAGTACAATAGCTGTGTTCTCATATGTACATATCTAGGAATAATAAAAAAACTAAAAATATAAAATAGTTAATAAGGGGAAACGGCCAATCAATTTATAACGAAACATAGAGTTTTAACTACTAATTCACCGTTCCCAAGTAATAAATAAACTATTGCAAAATGTCCTCGGGTCCCGAAAACTACGAATACAAAATTTTACAAAAACGTTTGGATTCCTTGTTCTCAATGATTTATACGTGTTGTAGGATGGGCACCGTTTATTTAGACATGCGCGGAGTGCGGAGATTTGCGGGATTGTCAGTAACAGCGTCAAGTTTTAATATTTTTCGACGTACGACACGCGAAAATGTTAGTTAAGTGTTCCACAACACGTAAAGTACTAACAATCAATGTCATCTTGCAATTGAGGCATTTGATGGAAAAAGGGCACATACGCCAAAATGCCATTTCGAGTAAATCGGTTTCAAAGCTTTCATTATAGTATAACTTAATGAAAAGTAATGCAATTAAATCCAATTTTTTTAAGGATGTAGTATCATATCCTTAAAACGTTTCGTAAACAGAAGTCATGATTTGAAAATGATATGTGTCTTTATTTAATAGTTTTATGCAAGTGGTTTATGTGCCCTTTTTCCGTAAATAGGGTAAATTCGTAACAAAATTGCTTCTTTGTTTAGTTATTTACATATAATTTTGTTTACATACTTCGTTGGCCATTTTTTATACATCGCTTAAATAAAAATACAAAATGAAGCGCAAAACTAAACAAAAAATGTTATGTTTTAAGTAAGTATTAATTTCTCCGATTTTTTGCAGCAAGCTGTCTTACAAATCACTTTCATCTTTCCTAAATTCGCTTCTTTCCTTGCGGATTCGATACACGCCTCACTTTCCATAGTTCCTCGCTTACACAAAATCAAACGTATTGCACGACTAGACAGTAGACAGCACGGCAGCGCGACCGGTCAGCGACTATGTAGCTGCATGTCGCTCACGCTACGTAACAAAACAGCGTTTAGCTAATTTAAACGTGGGAGAAGAAATGTCCTTGATATATTATATATATATAACATATACCTGAGTCGATTTAACCGATTTACGGAAAAATGGCACATAGGCCTATGTGCCCTTTTTCCATCAAATGCCTCAATTTATAGTTTGTATAAGCTTTTAAGAAGAGCCATATTTCGGCGCCATATAGTCTTCAGATCACCGAAATAGATTTTCGACAAGCCGAGCCAAAGCGTAGCGTAACGAAAAACAAAAGCCTGCCCTCTATGCCAAACTCTCGCTCTAAACAAGTCACACGTATACAAGCACGCACACACCTTTCAGCATTTCAACACATTTCAGAGTAGTTCCGGAGTTGGACGCTGTTCATGATCAGAGGCCGCCAGATTCAGTCCTCGAGTTATGGGTCGGTAACACAGTTTGGGTGGTGACACCAAGTCCCATAAGGTGAGAGGTCTATTCTATACTTCGTCGATGTCTACACTTGTTACCACGGCCGGTCAGATAGGTAACAAGGTCGCGGTAACGGAACGCGGTGCGGAAACAAATGTGGACACGGCTTTATACGGCTTGAACCTAACAATGATTATCTATGTCTATTCGTCGCGGCTCTGTTATGTGATGACTCGACGTCGTCCTACGCACGCTGTAAATACGTCTCTTTGATCTCGTTGAAGTAAATGCACAACAGATAACGCAGCAGGGGAGGCCGGAGTCAATTCGCTGCGAAGTCGCATGAAGACACGATGTGTCATTCTTTGTTTTTGTGCGCTCGAAGTAAATTACGCCGTAATTTCTATGAAGTAAGTATAGGTTATTTCTTAGTATTGACTATAATACTATTGCATTATTCACGTAGTTTAGAGTTTTTTCTAACTTACTGTAATGATTTTTTTGCATTTTTTCAACATTTGGATACATGAGTAGAGAGGTGGGATTTTTTAACGGGTTGGGTCAAGTTGTCGTAGAACATTTGGAAAGAAGCACAAAGCAAAACGAGTTATTTTATCCATAAAGGAAAAAATAAAGAAAGAGAAAAGTATGAACAATTAATAAAGAAGAAAAAGAAAATGAAGAAGACTTTTGCCTTGTGTGCTTGTCTCTGTGTTCAGAAAGCAAATCCAGAGAATTTGGGATTCAGTGATAAAGTTGTAAACTGTTTGTTAATAATGTTTCTAAGTTTAATTTTGTGTTCAAGACTATAGACATTTATAATTACAATAAAAAAATGATATTACTTCCTTAATTGAATCGGCATTTTATTAATAAACTTAGCTATCTAAATTTGTTACAATCAACCCCAGATACTGTGACAGCCAACCCAACCTCGGGGTATATTGTCACAAAATAGTTCCTGCAAATAATGTGAATTAACTCCTAATCTGATTGACAAAATCCACAGGACCAATTTTTTTATAAAGTCGGACGTACGTAGTTTATATTAAACTAAGTATGAATGAACTTCCCTGCAGCTATAACCCGTAAAAAAATCAAAATAAAAAAAATGAGACAACCATACCCGGTTTCCCCTACATGTTTTGAAATTTTCTTATGAAACTTGATTTCGAATGAAATGAAAGATTATCGTGGAATATACCCTAGGTATTGCAAAAAAAGGTATCGCGTAGCTTTTCGTATTAATTTCTCGAGTCAAGATCATCTTTTGCCAAACGTTGATTCCTTTTTCGAGAGTCTTGCAACACTTTCGTGCGCGTAACTACCTCATTAGACAGTTCCTCGTCATGGCGAGGAATTCTGTTCAGGGGAGTGACACACACTGTATTTTGGGGGCGGGATTCACAGTCGCTGCTTATTTCTTTAGCACAAGCTCAAGGCCCCATCTAGATTCATAGTCGGGAAACAAGCATCGACTCAAGAATTTACTTCGTAAAGCAATTATTGAATTGAGATTCACAATCACTTCTTAAGAATGCCTTAAGGCTGCCGTTTCACCGGGCCTTGAATGTGTGCGTACGCTCACACAAGCTAGGAAAAGCGTGTACGTATACGCGTGTAGTAAACAAACCGTAAATTACAACTTTCGTCCTGGAATCGGCCAGAAGGAAGTTTTTGCGGGGACAGTTGCCTTCAGTAGACATCTGTGCAGGGTGGTCTGGTGCGTTTGAACGGTAATAAGCACCGTACGTTGAAATAATAATGAATTTCTGACTCCAGCTAGGCTGGAGTACACCACTAGCGCCACCAACGGAGAAGCCTTGAAACCTCATTCTGTCACTTTTCGAGTCATTAGGGCCTTAGGGCACCGGGTTTGTCCTGGTCTTCTCTAAATACAGTCCTGCAAGAGGTAGTAGGGGGGCACGTTTAGCGGCGAGTACCCAGCAGGGTGTCGGGTAAGACCCCGCTGAGTGACTTCACACCTAAGTCACTGTAGCTCGTATACCTAGCTGTGGGATGAATTGCATTGGTCGAAACCTTGACCCCTGCTGTTAAGGCGTTACTGCATAGCAGACCTGAAGAAGTATTGTCATACCTCCTAATCTAACCAATCGGACTTGCATCCCTCCCAAACGGCCACTCTCTTGAAGAGGCCCTCTTCACGGCAATATTTCCTTCCCAAGGCCTACGCCAGGCCTGCCCCATCGGGTGCAAATACCTCCTGAAGTTCTGGGACCCGGGCAACAGCCGAGCGCGGGACGGTTACGTTGCTAACCACAGCATGGGTTGCGGAAGAACTGCATGAGTGTGCTTGCAGGCTCGTACCACCATGCAGTTCTCTCACAAATTTCGCAACGGGTAGCAATGGAACAGTCCCGCGCTCGGCTGTTACCCGATCCCAGAAATTCAGGAGGTATTTGCACCCGATGAGGCAGGCCTGGCCTACGCAATGTGCATGAGAAGAGCATACCACGCCTCTAATTCGGGTGTCCAATAGACCTTAGTCCCAAGCCCTACTCGCATACGCCTACGCTTCACGTCCCTTGACGAGCGGTGCTCGTCATACCGCCGTTGCGGACAGTTTTCCTATGACAGCGTTGGCCACATCGGGCCATTTGAGAGTACGGTCTCCATGATGTTTACCATAGCCGCGTGTAAGGGGAGCTCGAAAGCCAATGGTAACGAGGGCGCGCCGCGGATAGGGAAAACTGTAAGTGTGTAGGTAGTAGCGTGCAGCGCAGGTTCGTACCCGTAGGAAAGGATTGAATGACTGGGTCCATTGGGGGCCCCGACGGGACCCCTTGTACACCGTCCACTGGAGGTTCACTCGGGCCCCCAAGAATCCCAGTCATTGAAGCCTATCGTACGGGCATGAGGTTGCACCGCACACTACTACAGTTTTCCCTATCCGTGGGGCGGCCACGTTACCATTGGCTTTCGAGTAAACATCCTGGAGACCCACGAATCGGCTGACTCCAACTCTCGCTGACACGTACAGAAGCGGTGGTAATGTGTGCGTGAATTGACGACAACGCGAAGCGAATGTGACGTCACATGCATTTACGTTACTCCAACGTTGACTCGCTGCTAGCGTAGCTTCGGCCGACTCTAGCTCGCGTAGCACACATCCCCAGACTGATAATCTAAACTCAATGATTGAATTGACAGCTGCAATCAAAGAATTAAATTCAATAGTAGACATCGAGCAAAGCTTGCACTTACTCGAAACCTCATAAATAAAACCCGCCCCTGCCGTACCCTGGCAGAAAAATTCCAGGAATTCTGTTCCACACTCCAGTGCCTGGACTAAACGATGCCCCTGCCTGGTATTATGTTGTGGAACGCGTGCTCTATTTCGCGAAAGCGAAATGAACTGATCAGGGCGGCGGCCGGACTGCAAGTCGGCATTATACTTGTCACCGAAACTTGGCTAACTCCTCAAGTTAGCTTCTCACTGCCGGGCTACTCGGTGGTTCGAGCGGATGGCCCCATTAAAAATGGCGGGGTGGCCATCTTCATTCATGAAGCCATGGCACACGGCCCTGAAATGAAGGTCATAAGGCACATTTGCCGCCCCAGCCTGCTAGAGTATCGCTTACATCCCTCGGTTTTCCTTCAGGTGCCTACCCGAGGTCCCTCGGGCCGGATGGGATTTTACTACCGGTTTCTTTTGTTCAAAACCGCAAAATCTCGAACTTTGAGGGCATTTTTCGAGGCTGTCCCATCTGATTTCGAAGTTACAAATGGTATCAATCGATTCGCCTTGGCGAGACCTTTCCAACGGTGTATAGCATATGCTGTAGGCTCTTGGGTCACTAATCCCCTCTAGGACTTAACATTGTCCTTTCACACCGGCGCGTGCCCCACAGCAGGACGCGTGCTTCGTCAGACTCGCAAATCCCAAAATCATCGTCGGCGTCATGTATGCCCCCCCCCCCCCCGTCCTCCATTCGGGATTCAGCTACTTTTGATGCACTCATCCGTATGGGCTCCCCTTTCCTGATCGGAGGAGATTGGAACGCAAAACACACACTGGAACAACTATATGTCCAACAAAGCTGGAAACATTTTATTTACACATATGTGTAAGCATACTTATCGAGTGATCCACCCCGAAGACTTCACCCATCAATCGGGTAGAAGTAGACCGTCCACGCTGGACTTATTTATCACAGATTATAAAGCAGACTTCTCCTGTGCGATCTCGGACTACTTCGACGCGAATCACCGTCCAGTAATACTGAAAGCCAAACAGTCGGTAGGGCCGACCAGCCTAAACCCCACCGTTGACTGGGAAAAGTACAATAAACTGACACATAACTGCAAAATTAAACAGCACATGGGCTCCAAAGCCGAGGTAGACACGAGTATTGTGGAGCTCACCTCTCTCCTACACGCATGCCGGCGATGCGCGAAAAAGGACGACACTATGCCTCTTAAAGACAGTCACCTTTTGACCGACCGTCAAATACTGGCTCTCATTAGGTATAGACGTGCTCTCAGGAGACAGTCGTACCGGCTTGGAGCTCATGTTACTGCTGACGTCATTCGTGACGCTACTGCAACAATTCGTAAGAGAATTTCATACTTACGATATCGAGAATGGGATCGTAACCTTAGGTCCTTCTCTAAACCGGACCCCACATTCTGGGCAACATATCGTAAGATTACAAATTCTAAAAAATTTATGTCTCTACCACCCATGAGCCACGGTCAAATTGTCTGCACCTCAGACTCAGACAAGGCCAACGCTCTCGCCTCTACCTTCGCAGGTATTCATGAACATGCAGCTCAACTTCCTTCGGCTATGGATCACTCAATTTCAGACTTCACCACTTGGCTGGAGGCAGCTCAAGTCGACCAACCAGCGATTATTCCTCTCTCCCCCGGTCGGATAGGGGAGGCTGTTAGACGCATGGGGTCCCGGAACGCCCCCGGGAAAGACGGGATCACGGTTACCATGCTGAGGCACGCGTCACGTAAAGTTATATGTCAACTTTATTATATTTTTACCTGTACCATAGCGCTCAATTATTTCCCCGATGCTTGGAAGATCTCCAAGGTCATTCCCATCCACAAGCCGGGAAAGCCGCGCGAGCAACCGTCTAGCTATCGGCCAATAAGCTTGTTATCGATACTCGGAAAAATTCTTGAACGCTGTATTCACGACTATTTATTTGACTTCCTTGAGAGCAATAATATCATTGTCGCCCAGCAGTTTGGCGTCCGTCCGGGACATTCAACCATCCAGCAGGTCTTACGTATTGCGCAACACACCACGCATGAACTGGACGTCAAGCGCAGCGTTGCTATGGTGCTGCTGGATTTGTCCAAGGCGTTTGATACGGTATGGCATGGCGCGCTCTTGTATAAGCTTCAAGGTATCGGTCTCTGCGCTGGATATGTAAAACTCATAGCCTCCTACCTGGCAAATAGACACATGTTCGTCTCCATCAAGGGCGCATGCTCCGGACTGCACCTGGTTCCTGCTGGGGTGCCACATGTCTCGCTCCTTGGATCCCCCCTTTTTAATATCTTTATTAATGACCTCCCACTGTCAAGCAACTGTGAACTAGCTCTGTACGCGGACGACACAGCTCTATATGCCTCCTCTTGGCAACCCTCGGCACTGGTGTTGCGGCTTCAGGGGTACCTCGACGAGGTCCTCCGTTTTTTCTCCAAATGGAAGCTTCAGATTAACGCCGATAAAACTGAAGCCATATTCTTCTCACGAAGCACAAAGAGCCTCGCAGCAAGAAACAAATTTAAACTGACCATCGAGGGCGGTGCAGTGCCCTGGTCGGATAATGTTAAATACCTTGGCATCATATTAAAATATAGAATGCTCTGGAACTCAGCCATCGAGGATCGAATCACTAAGACCCCCAAAGTGGCCGGCTGCCTCCACCAGCACATCAACCATAGATCCCCCCTCAACACTCACATGCGATTAAATATTTATAAGACTTGTATCAGACCGGTGCTCATGTACGGAGCACAGGTCTGGTGGAATACCACAAGCACAAACCGCTCCCGAATCCAGCGTATTCAAAATAGACTTTTAAAAATTATTACCCGCCGTCCCGCTGACCCGGGAATTCATAGAGAAATTGATCGACGTATACAATGTCTCCTCACATACTAATTTATTGGCCCGCCGTACGGGAACCTACGACATCAATAGGATTCCGTATCGGGTAAAAATACCGTTCCCGATGTCTAAGTGACCTTCCGGAGCAGTACCTCCCCCTCCCTACCCTCCCCTTCCCAAATCCTGATACCCTTTCCTTCCCCCCTGCTTTTAATCTTTTCTACGTTTTTTACCCACAATCAGCAACTACTACTGTGCATCGCCCAGCCGGGCATGTACTCTACGCAGCTTTTGAAGACCCTCTACTATACTCACAACATGGTTTTTCTTTTCTTCTACTTTCGCCTGCACTCTTTTCGCCCAGGGTTCTTCATGCCAACCAGACGCATGCGTAAAGTTACTATCCCCACTCACATTCCTGTACAAGTATTTACCTTTTATATTTTTTCTTCCAGGTTTTGCGGTTTTTTGAAAATTTTCCCCGCATTTAAAATCAATTGGAATCACCATCACACGAGGCCGGTAACGCCACATCTACAGATTGACCGGTGACAGGGCATAAGCTCTGAGGGACGGTCTAACAGACGGGGGCTCTTAAACATAACCCCCCTCTACTCAAGCTACAAATAAAAAAAAAAAAAAAAAAAAAAAAAAAAATCCGCTTTCAAGGGGGTGTATGCCCTGAAGGATATAATATTTAAACTGCGACTTTCAGTGATAGTTCGTCAATACGGAAAACATATTTGTGCGTTTCACATCAGTGAAAAGTGCTCCACAGTTTTCGCCGTGTGTTAGTGTGTGTTAGCGTCTCTGAAATGGCCCCCAAATTGCCACCAGTAGTGTTTTCGCATGCGGAGGACGAAAGATTAATACATGCGGTATCAGCTTATCCTGTGATATATAATACCAGTAAAAATGAGTATAAAAGCTACGATGCGAAGGACAAAATGTGGAAAACCATATCCGCCAAAGTGAAGAGAACAGGTAATGTATCCTTAAATTATATTTATTTGCATCAATCATCAACTAGGGCTAATAATGCAATCGAAAAATGTTTTTTTGTAATTAAAGTACAGTCCGCGAAATATAAGGGATACATACATGAGAAAGAAGAGGGAAGGGAAATGCGGCACAGGGTCGGCAGCCAAAACGAAGAAGGAATGGTCGTTGAAGATTCTGCTATCGTTTTTGGATAAGGTCCCGTTTGAGAGGAGGCAAGTAATTGTTGCACACACTATGATTTCTAAAATACAATGAATTTCAAAATTTTCAAAAAATTATTTTATTTATTCATTATAGTACCCACAGTAATGTGGAAGAGATGCCGGAAAACGTTGCACGTGACAACGTAATTGAGAGTGCGGCCTGCTGGGAAGGTGTTCCACAAGAAGTCCAAACACCGCCAGGGGACAATACAGTAGACATCGCTTCTTCTTTGAACCGGCCATGCGTGGACGAACCCGAAACACCGTCAGAGGACAACCTCGGGGAATATAGCTCCTTCCACGAAACGGACATGCTTGGACGAACCGGAAACACCACCAGAGGACTACATCGGAAATATCGCTCCATACAGGAAACGGTCATGTGGAAATGAAGCAAGTGCAGTCCAAAAAAAGGCACAAAAGTGATTCCAACCCTGTTCTCAGTGCATGGAAAGAAAAGGCTCTGGAACGAGAGACATTGTTAAAAGGTATTAACAGGTCGAAGGGTGAGGATGGTGATCCCACGATGTTATTTTTTACGAGTATGGGGGCTACAGCGAAAACATTTCCGCCGGATGTGTTTTCGCAGGCAAAGGCGGCAGTGTTCAAAATTATGAACGACTGGGAGTACATACTGGCACAAAACACCTCTGCCTTTAGTACTGGGAAATAATGGTATTCCAAGAGGCCACTGAAATCGCGCCGAGGATTAGTGACCGTCACGGCTGGTATGGAATTCCTGAAGTGAATTCTACTCGTAGTGGAGGTGGAACGCGCAATGACCGCCACTATTGTAGGTGTTCCCGCTCCACTACGAGTAGGAATCACTTTAGGAATTCCATACCAGCCGTGGTCACCGTGGGGTTTTAGTCGGTAAAAATCCGACGCTACCTCGATCTCCCACCCCAGGAGGCCGAGGTGTCTATGAAGATTTCCCCACGCTAAAAACAAAAAAAAAACATCGTGTCTGTGCAAAAAAGCAACGAGTCAAACCGAGTGCGAGGGAGGGAGCGAGAAAGGAAGCGAACCGGTAGCAAATGAGAACGCGTGCGAGTGTGACGACGTAAACACGGACCGAGTGCGTGATAGGGTAATTGGTAAAAGGAGAAAGAGAGAGCAGGTCAAAAAGAGCGGCAGAGGGAGGATCGAATGTACCATAGCGAAGAGAGGAATGTACGGGAGAGTATGCAGCAAGCGATGCGATAGCGTACAACGCCTGTAAAAATTGGTAGTCGGGGCGTGATTATTAAGGGACCTGTGGTACTTTGGGTTACGAGAAAAATGAAATATGTGTGTGGCTAACCCGCCTTAATGTGAGGGGCAACATTTATCCTGGTGAAATAGAATATTTCACTCTCTTACACCATTGTTTTTTTTTTAAATATTTCCCAACAAGATTTAAAACCAAATGAGCCTGTTCTATACTTAACCTAATGAACTGTCTATACATTTCGTCGTTATCGAATAAGTGATTTCTTATTAAGACTGCCGTCTCGCTGGGCCTTGAAATATGTGCGTACGCTCACACAAGCTAGGAAAAGCGTGTATGTATACGCGATGTAGTAAACAAACCGTTTCAACCAACTTACGTTGTGGAATCGGCAAGAAGGAAGCTTTTGCGGGTATAGTTGCCTCCAGTAGACATCCGTGCAGGCGGGTCTGGTGCGTTTGAACGCTAATAAGCACCGTACGTTGAAATAATAATGAATTTATAACTCGTGTACTGAGACAGACTCGAGAAATGACAGAATTATACTTCAAGGATTCTCCGTCACCTGCGCTGATGGTATATTCGAGCCATGTACCATCCGAACCGGTGGAAGCCCAAGCTATCCGATAAATGTAGGAAAGACATAGTTGTCGATACGTATCGAGAGTCGTATCGCGCTGTTGCCGCATTTCCCCTATTACTATTTGGTCGTCAAGAAGGCTTGAATGAATCACGGCGAAGCGGCTGGATATTTAGTCCGGTCAAAGTAGCCCAAAAAATAGGGGTAAGGTTGCATAAATTCCCATAGAGCTGAATATTGGTACGAATGTTTGGAATACCATTATAAATGAAGTGTGAAAAGTCCCCATCGATCCCGCGTCTGCAAAAAAATTTATTCAAGATCAAACTTCGCAAAAATGGGTGTATCGCGTTTTTCAGCCAAACGGTAAGTTTTATTATAAAAATAGTTCAGACAAAAATTGTAGCTCGTGTAATTGTCTATAAAAATTGTCTCTACACTTTTTTCCCTAAGACTCGCTGTTTCCGAGATATAATCATTCAAAATGTTGAAAAAGCTGTGTTCTTCATAATATGCATAAGTACGCTGCGTACATACATTATTACACCGCGTTGTGTGGGATTGCGAAGAAACGTTTAACGTTATTTTCGATAAATACGTTCAGTACGTACGTCGACATTTTGGTCAAAGAGTTACTGTTGTATTTGATGGCTATACCGATTGCACGAGAAATATTAAAGCCGCAGAACAACGTCGTCGAGCAACAACATCTTCATCTTCAGATATTTTATTTGATCAATCTATGACAGTTCCCACTAGTCAATAAAAATTTCTAGCAAATGCTCAGAATAAGTCTCGGTTCATTTCAATGTTGAAAGAAAGATTGACCAGTAAAAATATTTCTGTCAAACAAGCTGATAATGATGCTGATGTCCTGATAATTGAAACGGCAGTAGAACAGTTCAACTTGACAAGCACAACTATTGTTGTTGGTGAGGACGTAGATTTACTGGTTTTACTTACTGCTCGAACTCCAGCTAACAACATCATATATTTTTTAAAACCTGGAAAAGCCCAACATCAGTCTGAAATATATTCATCCAAAAGTTTATCTGCTTTTGTAAAGTGTCAAAATCACATTTTATTTTTACACGCAATAAGTGGCTGCCATACGACATCAGCATTTTACAGAAGGGGTAAAACAGCAATTCTTAAAATGTTTGAGAAACAAGATTTAGTTGGTTGTGCTGAAGTTTTTAAAAATAGTGACTCTACTCCACAAGAAGTAATCACCAACGGAATTCGCTTTCTTCTTTCCATCTACGGAGCTGCAAAAAAATTTATTTGCTTAGATAAGTTCCGTTACGTGTGTTTTGTAAAAAATACTCGTAACAAAAAACGAGTGCAATTAGCTTGTCTTCCTCCAACCTCAGCTTCTGCCCAACAACATCTATGTCGGGTATATTATCAAGTCCAAGTGTGGCTTGGTAATCAACTATTTCCAAAAGACGGGGATTGGAAGTTGATCGGCAATACCTACATTGGAACCAATCAAGACTTTACACCCACCTGCACCGGAAAAACTCCTCAACACAATTTTTTGCAATTGTAAAAAGGGATGTAATGCTAAATGTGGCTGCAAAAAAGTTGGATTGTTTTGTTCATTAGCATGTACAAATTGTCAAGGCCAGTCGTGTTCCAATGTTGAATCGCCATCGGAAGGGGGTTCATACGATATCAGCGAGGAGACATTTTATGAAGAACACAGCTTTTTCAACTTTTTGAATGATTATATCTCGGAAACGGTGAGTCTTACGAAAAAAAGTGTAGAGACAATTTTTATAGACAATTACACGAACTACAATTTTTGTCTGAACTATTTTTATGATAAAACTTCCCGTATGGCTGAAAAACGCGAAAAACCCATTTTTGCGACCTTTGACCTTAAATAAATTTTTTTGCAGACGCGGGATCGATGGGGACTTTTCACACTTCATTTATAATGGTATTCCAAACATTCGTACCAATATTCAGCTCTATGGGAATTTATGCAACCTTCAATGTCTACTTTGACCGGACTAATTAGAGATGGGCAAAGATAATAGCTGTTCGGCGGCGGCTTCTGATCTCGGTTCGAGTCTTGGCTCGAAAGCCATAGAGTGTTGCTTGTAGTAGATTATGTATTAATAA
The DNA here is from genome assembly GCA_963932275.1 of Andrena praecox. Taxonomy (NCBI): domain Eukaryota; kingdom Metazoa; phylum Arthropoda; class Insecta; order Hymenoptera; family Andrenidae; genus Andrena; species Andrena praecox. The sequence continues at coordinate 46,273,290 of OZ010729.1, read as the reverse complement.
AATGTAAAACGTAATGTTTTCAGTAACATACTGCTGAGATTTTCCAGATTAAAATGAGTTCAAACACGGTATAAATCGGATTATTTCTAGAACTGTACTAGATAATTAAATATTTCATTACGAGCGATCTGGCAAAATTGTAGGAAGACCGTCAATGGAGAAGAGGAATTACAAAGATTCTCTAGTTTATATTGATAAATTTTTACAAACGTGGAATAACAATTCCGAAGAAAAGCTTGTACAAAAGTATTAATTTGAAATATACTTTTTGTACAAATTGATGTTTTAAAAATATGATTACGTTATTAAATTGGTATTTAAGCAACAGGCAATAATGCAGAGTCGAATGTAATAAGAGGACTAGCGCTCGAAAATGCGAAACATTATTGTCCAAATGCTAAAAAAGTTGGGAAAATTAAATGTTCTTAAACTGTATTTTAAAAAATATAGTGTTGTAAAGCTCGTGACGGCAGAGATTTTTTCTATTTGCAGTTTCTTTATCCAATCATTACTATTCCAGCTAAAAATTATAAAAAAAAATTGTTCATCTTCCAAAGTCAATATTTCTTTAAACATAAATTGCGATAACTTAAGTAAATATTAACGGATCGTTCTGAGACTTAAAACATAACTTCAGAAAACTCTAGCGAAGCCGTAAAGTGTATGCAGAAAACCCCTTATGTTAAAAAATGTAACAATATACGTATAATTAAAAAGTACTACTGGGCCGAACCTATTGAACGTTCACCGATAGAAAGTATCGAAGCAAATTTGAGGTACATGTAACTTGAAGTTCTATACCTGGTCTGTAGGGTGGAGCTTATTTTTCAACTATGGAAATATGATCTTCTCATCATCTCAATTTGTTCCTTTCTATAAAAAACGAAATCCAGCAGAACATGAGCACAATTGATCTATATTTAGGGGTAGCTCAATAATGGTAAAATTTCCAATGTACATGATAATTATATGGAAGGGCTTGAAACACTAAGTGGAACTAGTAAGTTACTACTGATTTGTTCCTTTAGATACACAAACACTATATAAAAACTTTAGACAATACATTCTTATGTTTAGGAGTAGCTCAAGTGAGTCAAAGATTATAGAAATTATGAAAATTCAACATATAATGGCCATTTATACATTTACGTTACATTACATTGACATTTGTATTTGATAATTTGTTAAATTTATTGTTCACAAAGGCTCAGACATCAGACAGTGTCTGTTTCCTGCTGTCAGGGTACAATCTACGATGGTCCTCAACAACTTGCATTAGGAATTGTAGCTGCATTTCATCATGGATTATTAATCCACTGTATTCCTGTATAAGTGCCACTCCACGTTCAGCATGGTCGTTAACAACTTTTAGAGACCTGATTGTTTCCATAGCCTTTTTGTAATCATCTCTAACCTCCCACAAGTCTGGATCAACCGTGAGAAATCCATCTGGAAGTTCCAACATTCTGAAGAGTGTCATTGACTTAGCAGTAACAAAATCTTCCAAGTGTTTGTTCTTGAACGAATGAAGAGCAACAGTGATTCGCTTGGAATGCTTTTGATATTTTTGATTTTTATTTTCTTCATTCTGCAAGGCACTCACCATAAGTCTCTTGGTTAACGAACTAACGCGACTGTCGAAGAAAGCTAATGCAACAAGTTCCTGTGACAAATACCATAGGTGATTACAAATCAGGGGAAATCCTTTTCCAATAATACCTTTTCTCAATTTCTATTTTTCTTAATGAACAAATGAATGCATTTGAAAACACTTACAGTGTTCCATGCCCTTCTATATAATTATCATGTACATTGGAAATTTCACCATCATTGAGCTACCCCTAAATATAGATCAATTGCGCTCATATTCTGCTCGATTTTATTTTTTTATAGAAAGGAACAAATTGAGATGGTGAGAAGATCATATTTTCATAGTTGAAAAATAAGCTCCACCCTAAGCTCCACCCTACTGGTCTGTGGTGTGACGGTCGTCACTCCGGTGGTAAGGATCGGGGATGGTAGATTCAGTCGGTACGATAGAGTTCGATGAAATCCTCTCGTTGTCTCGCTTACTTCGTTTATTGTCTTTGTCTTACAGCTAATGTATCACGAGGAATTAAAAAATTCGTTGATGAGAAGTTAAAAAGATTAAATACTTACCTTACTTCATGTGGAAATGAAAATATAATTATGGAAAATAGATATCGAATTTAAATTACATTGCAGCCACACACAGCCTACAGAGAGTGCCAGTGACAATGGCAGTGGTACGTCAAGTGATCACGAGATGTGAAGTGTTTCATGCTTTGTAAGTAACTCGAAACATTCAAATACTTCATTATTCTTATTTTGATTGTGTTCCATATATGGGAATACAATATACCTTCAAACCAGTGGGTTATCAAATCATTTCAACCAAAAAAATTATGATTTCATTAGTTTCTTTCACATAAATCGATTTTTTCCAAAATCCTGAGGTAGTAGACAAATTTTGCGAACGGATTTGAAATCAGCGTGACAAAATCTACAGGAAATGATGCACAACATGTCAAGAAAAAAATCTAACCGTACATGGTATTGGATAAATCACAATTTTGTTGTAATATTTCAAGTTTAACACAGATTTTCAAAGTTAAAAAACGTTCGTACCATAATCTCTCTAATTTTCCCTTATTCTGCAATATTTCAGCTTTAACCTAAAAAAAAAACCTCGCTCTATCTCATTTCTATCAAAAGTTCTTTGATTTTGACACAAACTTCATCACTTTGCCCCACTGTACGCCGCGCGCTCGGTTCCTCGCGCTGGGACGCTACGTCACAAGAGTTACGAGGCAATACTAACATTTCCCGCGACTCCCTGATTTCGCACCAGGTTCGTTCGCATCCAACACCAAAACAAGGAATCTTCTCTAACCCAGTGGCTCCCCGATTTCGCATCGGGTTCGTCCACGTTTAACCCTCCTGCGGCTCCCTGATTATTAAAGTGAGGTTCGTCCGTGAGTGACTCCATTCCTAGAGGCTCCCTGATTTCGCATCAGGTTCGTTCTCGGTTCCGATAATCCTAGCGGCTCCCTGATTTCGCATCAGGTTTCCCTACGCGTGACGTCACATGGCTGCCCCTACGCGTGACGTCACCCGGACATGGCTACGCACCAACACATGTGTACTGTGATTGCTATAGGTGTATCCCCAACCATTCTACTGCGCGTAGAGAATTGGTAAGCAGCAGGTTTGGAGCAGCTTCTGAGGTTCCGGAAGAGGCGGCGCGGACGCGTGGTCCGTCGCGCCGCCGCGCTAGGAGACTATAGCTGGGGGAGGTGTTAATACTCCCCCAGGGAAGGCCCCCCTTGAAGGGGGTGCTGTGTGCGGAGTTGCTCTTAAAGCGCATGGGGGGAGGGCAGCGAACGAATCGCTAGTTTGCCCTCGCATCAAGTCCCTCCCCTCAGGCGCGCAACTCCGCACACGTGGTAGACAACCTTGGAGGTTTTAGTGGGGTCGAGTCCCACATACGCCCCCGCGGCAGGGGGTATCCGTGGGGATTTCCTCCAAGTAAAGAAAAAAAGGAAAAAAGCTTCTGAGGTTCTGCTCGCAGGTTATGTGAGCCGCAGTTTATTAAATCAGTTTTCTATTTATTTCTAAAGGTATGTATTTTGCCTTTAAGATTACAATTATAAAATAAGCGGCACATATATTAACATTTAATATTTACAATTAGAAAAGGTGATTCTAGACACAAACATAAGACAATTTTCTCGAGAACGAAGGGCGATATCAGAAACTTATTAGGTATTAGTATAAAATTGAAATGATTTATTTTATTAAACGGGCGCTAAAAAGTGCCGATTAGTGTTCATTGCGAAAGTCGAGAGGTAGTTCCCGTTGTACTCAATTAAAATGGGCACTGAAAAGTACCGTTTGGTCTCTTCGCCACTGTAAAAGGAGACACGGCTCTACTTTTAATGGGCATATTTCTGAAAAATAAAATATTTACCGCAGTTAAGGGTCGTTTTCACGTGACAGTAAATCGTGACTTTTACGGTCATGACACTAAATGTCGTAATTTTTAATATTACGTTAAAACGAACTTTCAGAGGTCATCAGGTTCTTCTTCGGGCTGCCGGTCGCTCCAAAAATCGCGGCGCCTTTGGAAATCAGTCGGGGCTGCCGTCGCACGTGGATCACGCTTCCTTATGCGCACCCTCTCTTTCGCGGTCCGAAGTGCTCGCTGCATCGATACTTGAAAATCCGATCGGAGCGGCTTGTCAAAATGCGGGTTCGCAGACACCGCTTCTGAAAAAGTAATGCACGCAAAAGTACGTTAGCATAATTATGTATAAAAACATGAAGATGCTTATTGCTTCGTACCGTAAATCGCCATCGTGATACGGGTGTTGTACAACAGTCGTTGTCCTGTTCGGCCGAACCACGCGAAGGACGTTGACACGTCGTCGATGAGGGCCTCCTTCGTGCAAAAGTCGACCGCAGCCTTCAGGTTGAACCCACCCACGTATTTGAAATATTGAACCTAAACAAAGTAAGTAAATATTGATGTGAGTATGTATTATATAAAAGTAAATAAAAGCATAATTTCGTTTTCACTTACAACATTGGAATAGGTTTCGTCATCGATGGTCTCGAAACAGTCCACCTCCTCCGGTGGCGATAGAGGAATGACGGCTGGTTTTCGCGGTAGACCGTTGCGGGTGGGCTGAATACATTGGAGAACACTCTCCAACAGAGTATATTCATTCTTCTGCAAGCAGAACGGATGGAGACGTAACGTATTAATAAACACGATAACATGCGATACTTACGTCAGCTCCGCCTCCATGAATCCTATACGAGCATGCACGCTTCTGCGAACATTAACATTTATAAGAAAATGTCCTTACAGTAATATTTTTATAGCAAAAAAAAAGAAACATGTAAATTTACCCATTATCAGGAGGTTGGGTCTGCGCTGTATTCCGCTGCAACGGCTTACTATGGATCACAGTGGCGCGTGCAGACGATGTCCCTGGATCTATGAATTCTTCGAGGAGCAGGAACACTGGCCGCATAATTATCCTGAAACAGATAAATATTATTTGTGTTAACAGTAGGAACACCCTTTGACGTTGTTGAACCGTGTTCCTGCAGGACCATACTTAAATCATCGATGACCTGATCGATTGGTGGTCTCGGCGCGGTGGACGTCCTTTGCCGTTTCGGAGCCTCCTCCTCCGAAGAAGTAGTTTGGTATCGTGTGGGTTTCACGATCACCCGTTTGGCTCACTTGTCCATCACAGCCTGTAAGTAAAAAAAGTACATATTACAATACTTAGCAAAGGCGTGTTAGCTGTTTTTTTTTCTTCATTTTACATGCATGCATCGCAATATTCGCGAGATTTAAGTTCACAACTTGACACCCAAAAAATACAATATTTTATGCACTAACTATTCTCACCTTTTCCATATTATATTTGTAGGTATCTTAATTGTACGAAACCTCAAGACGAACCTATATAACGGGCTACTCAATAATTCGAGTGTAACTCGACAAAGGCTACAACAGTAGAAAACGTGAAAAAATGACACATGCAGAAACATTCGAAACAAACAATAAAATCACCAGAGATTAAGGAGGTAGACACGGGTAATGCAGCGCGCTGTCTATACCGACACAATGTGGTCCGAAACATGGGTTTGGGAAATTACGTTGTTTGTTGTTTGTCCTTATATGAGCAGATTTTGGGCTGTGTGAGGTCTCATATGAAAGAGGAAGGTGCAGCGCGCTCTGGTCATGGTTCGACGAGATTGTGTTGATATCTAATAATATGAGTGTTTAAAGTAGAGCAAAATTCGACAAAAAAAAAAGGGTTTTGTGACTCAAACGATAACCAGAGCGCGCTGCACTAAACTTTCCTCGGCGAAACTTCCGAAAACCGGTCAAACCCGATTGGGCTGAAGTTTTGCAAATAGCTTCATTCTGCATAAAAATAACGTTTGCGAGAAGGATTTTTGGCGGCACGAATTTTTTTTTACCATTTCAATGTCGTTCCCTACCTTACCGACAGAGTCGAGAATAGGATATAACAGTTATTCAATGCATTCTCTTTATTATTCTCCTGTATATACATATTTAATATGGCTAAAAATGTTTCTCGCAACATTGTTTCTATCTCTGGAATAGGCGCACGAGTCACGCTACCATGCTTTACGCGCCCGCGAGCGGGCGCGCGCCCCCCGCCCCAATTTAACCAAAACCAATACTAATATCCAGTATCAAGCTGATATCTCTTTCTAAGTTGATCTCTGTTTTATAGATTTTAGGAGATTAATAGGGAGAATGCATTGGAGAATGTTGTATCTGATTCTCCGCTCTGTCGGTAAGGTAGGGAATGACATTGAAATGGTAAAAAAAAATTCGAGTCGCCAAAAATCCTTCTCGCAAACGTTATTTTTATGCAATATGAACCTATTTGCCCAATCGGGTTTGACCGGTTTTCGGAAGTATAGCCCCTTCCTCTTTCGAATGAGACCTCACCCAGCCCAAAATCTGCCCATATAAGGACAAACAACGTAATTTCGTGACTGAAATTTAGTTCAAGTAGTGGATTCGAGATGGCGCCTACTCAGGAGGACTGCCAACGTGGAATCATACAGAGGGCCGTGGCAATGCCCTCTCACTGCCTCACGCAGAAGCCGGTTGATACTCGCTCTCAGTCGGCATGGATGGCAACTGCCTCTCTGTATCGAATGCTTTCTCTCGAAGCCTTACCTCAAGGAACTAAAACTCGTCCATCAATTCCTTCTCTCTAACGACATCGTGGCGTACCTAAGTGGACCTTCATGATAGAAGGAGATAAAAGCTCAACTGCTAATACTGCGTTTCAATTGCTACATTGTACCTACAGACACGGACCAATGGGCTCTTTTCAGAGCATAGGGCCTTTTTTTATTTTTTCTAATTAAACAACACTACAGACTAGAGATTAAGGTTAAAAGCTCAAGTATTTGCTAACACTTTGCTTCAAGTTCATCGACAAAACTACCAAAACATGTATACGTATATTTATATGATCTGTAATTCTTTTCCTCTCTGCTATACTGTACATACGGACCCATGGGCTCTTTTCCGAGCCTAGGGCCTTTCAAACTCAATAAACAACAATACAGAGGGCCGGGTCACTTTTATTTCAATAAAAAAAGAAAACATGTAATCATAGCAAATCTGAAACGTTAGGTGGATACATGTGCCACAGTAAAAGCGTGATGCAGTCAATGTACGCATTTTCGTACGATTAGAGGTTAGGTTATATGCATTTTAGGCATACATTTACTAAATTAACGCTTTTACCGTGACACATACATCACTTGAAATCGACTTTACGTTTAAATTTTTTCAAGTACAACGCAACAACTGAAAATTTATTTCCATATTCAGAATAGAATATGGAAATAGCAAACAACTCTCTCTCGCGTTCACCAGGCAGCCGTTGATTTATCGGTATTACCATTTCTGTGCAGAAAAACCTGCTGTAATACCGACCTGCCAAATCGGCCAGGTCATGTGACGTGTCTACCCCCTTAACAAGGATACGTGTAAATATGGTTTTACTTGTGAAGAGCAGTACAATAGATGAAAATGTAAATATTATAGCACGTCACTCACCAGAAAATAGTCGTAACTTACCAAAAACAGGAGACGAAACTAAAAAGGGAAAACGATTTTTTTTTATACATGGAGGAAATCCCTAACGGATATCTCACCCCCGTGGGAGGGGTGAGATTATGTGGGGCTTGCACCCACTAAAACCACCATGGTGACCGCCTGACGCGAGAGGCTTAAACAAGGGAGAGGGACTGGCAGCGAGATACTTCTAACGATAATAAAGATGGAAGAATTTAAACACTACGGCTTCTCGCTGTGTGTAATAACGGCAACGACATAGCTACAGGTTTCTAAGGGGATGGGATCGTCGTTATTGCCAGTGGGCATATTACCGTGAAAAGGCATTCTAAAACATTTGGCGCCAACCTGATCAGGGGAGATACAGGGTGTCCCAAAAATGTCGGTTTTCCTTGAAAGGGGTGACTCAGGGGTGATTTGAAACAACTTTTTCCTTAGCGAAAATATTGTCCGAAGCTTCGTTAAGGAGATATTAACCAAAAACCCCGACCAATCAGAGCGCGCGCCTTCCGCCCGAGTTCCCGCGGTAGCGTTGGCTACGCGGTAGGCGACCGCGCTTGTGCTACGAACGTATGAACAAGCAAGTCAGCATGCATTGAAGCAAACCGCGTTACACAGTTTTTTTTTAAAGCAGAATCTCAAATAAGAATAATTTGAAGTGAGAGGACAAGAAGTACGTAAATTTCGTTTTTAAATAAGGCATAAACGAAAAGGTAACGTAACAGAAAATGTACGACAAGTGATCGTAATTCGTTATTGAGGTAAAAATCCGTAGTTTAACAACGGCCAACACAACTAAATTTAAAAAATAATATTAGGTGTATGAATAAATTCTTTCCGACTGGAATTTCTATCGCGGTGGTATTCAGAAGCTGCCAGAAAAATGGCAAAAGGTAATTAACAATAATGGAAATTATTTCGATGATCGAGTTGTTTTCATATTTTTTAAATCGAACTGTTATTGTACCCTAAAATCGGAAAGAATTTATTTCTACACCTAATAATCACCAATAAATTAAACAAAACTCACCCTCTCGGACATTCCTTTCTTTGCTTTCCTTCCCTTTTCGGAAACCAGTGCTCAGCTGATCGCAGGGTCAATGTACCGAATATTCACTTCACTGCACGGCTACTAACACTGATCACTGAATTTATTTTTCACGGAACGTGTTGTTCCTACGTTATAAAAATTGGTGGCCGCGAAAGGGGCCGATTACTGTTAATTACTGGGACGAGATTACTACTATTACCCGGCGAAAAGAAAACTCGTGGCAGACTGTCTCGAGCTGTGCAGTCCGCTGCTGTGCAGCGATCAGATACGGATCCGACCGACGATCGTCAAAACAAAAGCGTAGGCTACGCTTGGTCAAATCGCTGTATCCCACTCGATCTCGTGTTTCGTTCGATCGCTTCGTCGCGCGGTGTGACAATGTATGTGGCAACTTCAGCCAATAACCAAAATACGTGTGCCCCGTCTTTAAAAGTGTGCCCAAATAGGTGACTCGACCAATCGTCACAGCAGCGGACTGCACAGCCCGAGACAGTCTGCCACGAGTTTTCTTTTCGCCGGGTAATAGTAGTAATCTGGTCCCAGTAATTAACAGTAATCGGCCCCTTTCGCAGTCACCAATTTTTATAACGTAGGAACAACACGTTCCGTGAAAAATAAATTCAGTGATCAGTGTTAGTAGCCGTGCAGTGAAGTGAATATTCGGTACATTAACCCGGACGCAGTGTGATCAGCTGAGCACTGGGCGCTACCCAACCATAAAGTTTTTCGTCCACCGATAACCAGGATCGGTACAGTGACCCAGAGACACAGGTTTCCGAAAAGGGAAGGAAAGCAAGGAAAGGAATGTCCGAAAGGGTGAGTTTTATTTAATTTATTGGTGATTATTAGGTGTGAAAAACAATTCTTTCCGATTTTAGGGTACAATAACAGTTCGATTTAAAAAATATGAAAACAACTCGATCATCGAAATAATTTCCATTATTGTTAATTACCTTTTGCCATTTTTCTGGCAGCTTCTGAATACCACCGCGATAGAAATTCCAGTCGGAAAGAATTTATTCATACACCTAATATTATTTTTTAAATTTAGTTGTGTTGGCCGTTGTTAAACTACGGATTTTTACCTCAATAACGAATTACGATCACTTGTCGTACATTTTCTGTTACGTTACCTTTTCGTTTATGCCTTATTTAAAAACGAAATTTACGTACTTCTTGTCCTCTCACTTCAAATTATTCTTATTTGAGATTCTGCTTTAAAAAAAACCTGTGTAACGCGGTTTCCTTCGATGCATGCCGGCTAGGTCTGTGAAGTTGGCACCCCCAAATTCGAATTTTTGGAAAAACTCAACGGCATTCGTTTGTCCATCGTTTGCCCACGTTTGCCCATAAAAAATTTTCGTTTGCCCACCCTTCAAAAAAAAGTTATGGCAAAAAAAAAAATTTTTCATCAGCACCCCCATGAAACCATTTTAATGATTTGACAGTGGGATATGATTGACCATCGTTTGCCCACGTTTGCCCACCCAACAATTTTTTTTTCCCACCCTTCAAAAAAAAGTTATGAAAAAATTAAAAATTTTGTCATCAGCACCTTCCATGAATAGTTTTGAATTTTTTAAAAATAGGAAACGATTGTCCACGATCTAGCTTCGTTTGCCCACCCAATAATTTCGTATGCCCACCCTTCAGAATCGAAATAAAAAATAAAAACCGCGAAAATGAAGAGTTCCGGAGACGCGACCACGTATAAGTTCGATTATTTATTAACTAAACGTTCGAATCGTTTGTCCAACGACGCATTTCGATAGTGTAGATGTGGAAGACGTTTGCCCACCCCATAATTTCGTATGCCCACCCATCAGAATCGAATAAAAAAATTAAAAACCGCGAAAATGAAGAGTTCCGGAGACGCGGTCGCGTTAAAGTTCGATTATTTATTAACTAAACGTTCGAATCGTTTGTCCAACGACGCATTTCTATAGTGTAGATGTGGAAGACGTTTGCCCACCCCATAATTTCGTATGCCCACCCTTCAGAATCGAAATAAAAAATAAAAACCGCGAAAATGAAGAGTTCCGGAGACGCGGTCGCGTTAAAGTTCGATTATTTATTAACTAAACGTTCGAATCGTTTGTCCAACGACGCATTTCGATAGTGTAGATGTGGAAGACGTTTGCCCATCCAATAATTTCGTATGCCCACCCTTCAGAATCGAATAAAAAAATAAAAACCGCGAAAATGAAGAGTTCCGGAGACGCGGTCGCGTTAAAGTTCGATTATTTATTAACTAAACGTTCGAATCGTTTGTCCAACGACGCATTTCGATAGTGTAGATGTGGAAGACGTTTGCCCACCCCATAATTTCGTATGCCCACCCTTCAGAATCGAATAAAAAAATAAAAACCGCGAAAATGAAGAGTTCCGGAGACGCGGTCGCGTTAAAGTTCGATTATTTATTAACTAAACGTTCGAATCGTTTGTCCAACGACGCATTTCGATAGTGTAGATGTGGAAGACGTTTGCCCACCCCATAATTTCGTATGCCCACCCTTCAGAATCGAATAAAAAAATAAAAACCGCGAAAATGAAGAGTTCCGGAGACGCGGTCGCGTTAAAGTTCGATTATTTATTAACTAAACGTTCGAATCGTTTGTCCAACGACGCATTTCGATAGTGTAGATGTGGAAGACGTTTGCCCATCCAATAATTTCGTATGCCCACCCTTCAGAATCGAATAAAAAAATAAAAACCGCGAAAATGAAGAGTTCCGGAGACGCGGTCGCGTTAAAGTTCGATTATTTATTAACTAAACGTTCGAATCGTTTGTCCAACGACGCATTTCGATAGTGTAGATGTGGAAGACGTTTGCCCACCCCATAATTTCGTATGCCCACCCTTCAGAATCGAATAAAAAAATAAAAACCGCGAAAATGAAGAGTTCCGGAGACGCGGTCGCGTTAAAGTTCGATTATTTATTAACTAAACGTTCGAATCGTTTGTCCAACGACGCATTTCGATAGTGTAGATGTGGAAGACGTTTGCCCACCCCATAATTTCGTATGCCCACCCTTCAGAATCGAATAAAAAAATAAAAACCGCGAAAATGAAGAGTTCCGGAGACGCGGTCGCGTTAAAGTTCGATTATTTATTAACTAAACGTTCGAATCGTTTGTCCAACGACGCATTTCGATAGTGTAGATGTGGAAGACGTTTGCCCACCCCATAATTTCGTATGCCCACCCTTCAGAATCGAATAAAAAAATAAAAACCGCGAAAATGAAGAGTTCCGGAGACGCGGTCGCGTTAAAGTTCGATTATTTATTAACTAAACGTTCGAATCGTTTGTCCAACGACGCATTTCGATAGTGTAGATGTGGAAGACGTTTGCCCACTCCATAATTTCGTATGCCCACCCTTCAGAATCGAAATAAAAAATAAAAACCGCGAAAATGAAGAGTTCCGGAGACGCGACCACGTATAAGTTCGATTATTTATTAACTAAACGTTCGAATCGTTTGTCCAACGACGCATTTCGATAGTGTAGATGTGGAAGACGTTTGCCCACCCCATAATTTCGTATGCCCACCCTTCAGAATCGAATAAAAAAATAAAAACCGCGAAAATGAAGAGTTCCGGAGACGCGGTCGCGTTAAAGTTCGATTATTTATTAACTAAACGTTCGAATCGTTTGTCCAACGACGCATTTCGATAGTGTAGATGTGGAAGACGTTTGCCCACCCCATAATTTCGTATGCCCACCCTTCAGAATCGAATAAAAAAATAAAAACCGCGAAAATGAAGAGTTCCGGAGACGCGGTCGCGTTAAAGTTCGATTATTTATTAACTAAACGTTCGAATCGTTTGTCCAACGACGCATTTCGATAGTGTAGATGTGGAAGACGTTTGCCCACTCCATAATTTCGTATGCCCACCCTTCAGAATCGAAATAAAAAATAAAAACCGCGAAAATGAAGAGTTCCGGAGACGCGACCACGTATAAGTTCGATTATTTATTAACTAAACGTTCGAATCGTTTGTCCAACGACGCATTTCGATAGTGTAGATGTGGAAGACGTTTGCCCACCCCATAATTTCGTATGCCCACCCTTCAGAATCGAATAAAAAAATAAAAACCGCGAAAATGAAGAGTTCCGGAGACGCGGTCGCGTTAAAGTTCGATTATTTATTAACTAAACGTTCGAATCGTTTGTCCAACGACGCATTTCGATAGTGTAGATGTGGAAGACGTTTGCCCACCCCATAATTTCGTATGCCCACCCTTCAGAATCGAATAAAAAAATAAAAACCGCGAAAATGAAGAGTTCCGGAGACGCGGTCGCGTTAAAGTTCGATTATTTATTAACTAAACGTTCGAATCGTTTGTCCAACGACGCATTTCGATAGTGTAGATGTGGAAGACGTTTGCCCACCCCATAATTTCGTATGCCCACCCTTCAGAATCGAATAAAAAAATAAAAACCGCGAAAATGAAGAGTTCCGGAGACGCGGTCGCGTTAAAGTTCGATTATTTATTAACTAAACGTTCGAATCGTTTGTCCAACGACGCATTTCGATAGTGTAGATGTGGAAGACGTTTGCCCACCCCATAATTTCGTATGCCCACCTTTCAGAATCGAATAAAAAAATAAAAACCGCGAAAATGAAGAGTTCCGGAGACGCGATCGCGTTAAAGTTCGATTTTTTCCGAAAATATTATCAAAATCGATCTTTCAACGATGCAGTCCGTTAGTGTAGATGTGGAAGACGTTTGCCCACCCAATAATTTCGTATGCCCACCCTCCAGAATTGAATTAAAAAATAAAAACCGCGAAAAGAAAGATACAGGTGAAGCGATTATGTTAAAGTTCGATTCTTTTCGAAAATCTATCAAATTCGTTTGTTCTTACCGTAAAGGTTTAAGGTGTTTTGTGGTATATTATCAAAAAAATTGCACACACTTTTTTCCGTCACTTTATTGAAACGACACTTCAATTTGTAGCTCTCATCGAATACTTTACACTTTTCACACATCTGCAGCATGTGCAGCATAACACCAGAGTTTATCATTGGTTTTCTAGGCATTTTTCACTAAGCACAACATTGAAATCGCAAAACGGAAAATAATATAATATTCTCACAGTTACTTCACAAGCCGTAAATGAACGCGCGATCTTGCAAGAGCTGTGGCCGAACTCTGAAGACTGACTGACTTTCGTGCGTCGTTGGGAAAATTGGACAATGTCGTAGACATCTGTTTACGTTTCAGCAGTGACACTTGATGCCGCGACCGTTTTGGGCTTAGGGCGTCAGGGTTGCGTGCCGTCAGCGAAAGCATTTAACTACGCATTTATAAACATTTCTGATAACTTGTCACCAAATGCACGAAACTCTTACGTTAAAAACAATCGGTGGAATTTGCTAACAAATTTGAAATACATTTCAAAATTCCAGTGGATGAAGAAGAAAGAGAAATAGTGGATAGCATTATTGTTTCTAACGAAAGTAATACTAGAATTTGAGAATTCTAGCCTTACAATAATCCAAATAAAATAAATAATATACTGTCGCAATTATATTTTGATATTACATTATCTGAGTAGCAATGGGTAAATATTAATCCGAGACAATGATCACCTTTAAGTGGAATTTTGATCAAACTCTTTGACCAGCTTTAAAAAAACTTAGAGAATGAATGCTTTACATTAATTACTTATTACATTTTGAAAGAAATGTGACGTTCCACTATTCGTCCACGTGTGTCGACCAAGTTTGAAAAAATCCGTAAAAGATGTCTTCGCGAAACACGTCTAAAAAAGTTTTACATTTTCTTCAGATTTCTTCAGATCCAGTAACAGATAGTTTTCTATCTTTGGCAACAGAAAACCAAAAAGTTTTTTAAAATCGGCTCAGTAAGATTCGGCATTTTGTTAGGAACAAATGCCATGTTGAATTTTTCCTCCATTTCTTCGGGTTGAGGCCCACTGTGCATCGTGACAAAAACAGGCTGACAATCAGAGCGAAACAAACATTCTAAGGGCAATCAATAACGTGCTACGGTCTTTAAGAATTTTAGTCATTCTTCGGCCTGAGTTAATCTATATATGTATTGCTCTATCGGTTCGCGGACTCGGGGGGCAATACGGTTATAAACCGCAACCCTGGCGACGTACTCTGACCGATCAGCCTGATTAATTTTTGGGGACTAGGGATGGTACCCCAGTCAGCCTCCTCAGTTTTTACATGAATATGCCAAATGTAAGAAAGGTGCCATCAATGTAGCAATTAAAAAGTATTACCCAACATTAATACGCCTCGTGGTTCAGTAACTTCTGACAATTACTCCAGCTAATTTGTAAACAAATTTCGTATATGCAAGAAACATGAAAAATACCCAGAATATGCAAAATTACAAATATATTTTTAAAATCCTCTTAATGATGAAATATAGATCGGTCAAAGTCCCACTTGTTTAATCCATTACTATAAAAACATGCATTTGCATAAAATTCCGCAGTCTATATTATACCTATTTCTTTATTTATTCATTTATACTTAGTTAGACATTAACGGGCAATACCCTTTATTAAGGGGTTACGCCACCCCGAGACGTTTGGAACAACAACAAACTAGACGATTTTTTTACAGATACTGTGAGGTTGAAAATTATTTCTCTACTTCTTATGTGTACAGCATGTATTAAGGCGTACGTTGTATAAATATTGTTCAAAAATATTTAAGAATGGCCGAGTTATTTTTTGTCCCGCGAAGCTTCTCCGCCTTTACGTGCGCGAACGATGTATCCAATTATGACAGCCCAGTTTATCTAACATGAGAAAGACCATGATTCTAGTGTTCATTAATAAAATATCTACAATGTAGCATACGGATTTGAGAAGAAAAAAATTTATTGTACAAATGAGAGTAAGGTAAATATCACTATTCATTTTTTACCTCACAAGGCAAACTTAAAACATTTATTATATACGAATGGGTTATCGTATAAAAAAATGATGTGCTACGTTTTAAATAATACCATTAAGAATATATGTACCAAGTTTGAAATAAATGGGACAAATAGTTTTGGAGATATTTAATACACGGCTCACGCGGAGGAGCTTCCCGGGACAACAAATGACTCGACCATTCTTTAATATTTTTGTACACCCTGTAAGAGGGACAGGGCTGTACAATTTATAACGGCAGGCAATGCTTGAGGTCTAGCCTGGTCGTCTGCGTTGCAGATGTGTACAACTCAGGATTAGGCCCGAATTTTCGTCGATGATAGATGGGACGTGACCTTGAGTGTTGCCAAATGCACGTTTGGGGAAAGTCGAGTTGTCTCCGCCCGTGACGTTTTCCCACCGGGGTCTGGCTTTCGTCCACTGTTTTCAGGCGGGTAACACTGTCCAACACGATTTTTGGTCTGCAATATCCGCTAGGTGATTCTTATAGAGTTTTTCGCCCTGAACACGAATCCGCAAGCAGAAATGCTCTATCACCCTCAGTTTTTTGAGAAAATCGATTTTGAAAAAAAACTGCAAATTTTCAACTTTGAACATTTTTTGTGTCGAAACGGTAATAGTTATTCGGTTGCTCGTTACGTCAAATTATTCTACGAACCCTCCCGAATACAAAGATATAAGTTATTATTGCATTATGATCATTTAAATTTGTTTAAACAACGATCAAAGGGAAAATGACACCCGAAATGCACCCATTTTTGAAGATATCTTTCAATTTATTTCCAAAACTAAGGGTCCAGGAAAAAATCTGACTATTCCACGCGATGCAGCAGACATTTTTCCTTCGGAACTCATCAACAAAACTGGTAAGTCACGTTTTGTTCTCAATACAGAAGCAAAAGAGTTTGGCAAAACGCGCGGTATCGACAGTGGTAGTCAATGGCGGCGCGCGGTACACTGCCGCTCAGCGTAGCACAATCGCTTAACGCGCCTGAGTACCACTGTTGACACCGCGCGTTTTGCCAAACTATTTCGCTTCTGTATTGAAAACAAAACGTGACATACCACTTCTGTTGATGCTTTCCAGAGGAAAAATGTCTGCTGCATCGCGTGGAGTAGTCAGATTTTTTCTAAGACATTTCGGGTGTCATTTTCCCTTTGATCGTTGTTTAAACAAATTTAAATGATCATAATGCAATAATAACTTATATCGTTGTATTCGGGAGGGTTCGTAGAATAAGTTGACGCAACGAACAACCGAATAACTATTACCGTTTCGACACAAAGAATGTTCAAAGTTGAAAATTTGCCGTTTTTTTTTCAAAATCGAATTTCTCAAAAACTGAGGGTGATGGCGGCAAACGGTTTGCGGATTCGGGTTCAGGGCGCAAAACTCTACAAGAATCACCCAGAGGATATTGCGGAACAGAAAAAAAGATTCATTTTGTTGGACTGTGTAATAGCAAACGTGTAAATAACATTTAAGAAAATTGTTTGTAATAGATTTTAATAATAAGCCAAGATTTTAAACAAAATTTTCTTAATTTTGTTGCGCAATTCTTCAGTATACACATATGTATAAAATTATGCAAAAATAAGAAAAATCTTATTTTTAACTTCTTTAAAAATAGTACCATTTACATGACATTTGGTTATAATTTTAATGGGGAAAACGCCAGGAATCCATTGGTGTCACCTCCATATAGGGCTGGAAGGGATTGGATAAGATATTCTCTAAGTTTTTTTAAAGCTGGTCAAAGAGTTTGATCAAAATTCCACTTAAAGGTGATTATTGTCTCGGATTAATATTTACCCATTGCTACTCAGATAATGTAATATCAAAATATAATTGCGACAGTATATTATTTATTTTATTTGGATTATTGTAAGGCTAGAATTCTCAAATTCTAGTATTACTTTCGTTAGAAACAATAATGCTATCCACTATTTCTCTTTCTTCTTCATCCACTGGAATTTTGAAATGTATTTCAAATTTGTTAGCAAATTCCACCGATTGTTTTTAACGTAAGAGTTTCGTGCATTTGGTGACAAGTTATCAGAAATGTTTATAAATGCGTAGTTAAATGCTTTCGCTGACGGCACGCAACCCTGACGCCCTAAGCCCAAAACGGTCGCGGCATCAAGTGTCACTGCTGAAACGTAAACAGATGTCTACGACATTGTCCAATTTTCCCAACGACGCACGAAAGTCAGTCAGTCTTCAGAGTTCGGCCACAGCTCTTGCAAGATCGCGCGTTCATTTACGGCTTGTGAAGTAACTGTGAGAATATTATATTATTTTCCGTTTTGCGATTTCAATGTTGTGCTTAGTGAAAAATGCCTAGAAAACCAATGATAAACTCTGGTGTTATTCTGCACATGCTGCAGATGTGTGAAAAGTGTAAAGTATTCGATGAGAGCTACAAATTGAAGTGTCGTTTCAATAAAGTGACGGAAAAAAGTGTGTGCAATTTTTTGGATAATATACCACAAAACACCTTAAACCTTTACGGTAAGAACAAACGAATTTGATAGATTTTCGAAAAGAATCGAACTTTAACATAATCGCTTCACCTGTATCTTTCTTTTCGCGGTTTTTAGTTTTAAATTCGATTCTGAAGGGTGGGCATACGAAATTATTGGGTGGGCAAATCTCTTCTACATCTAGACTAACGGACTGCATCGTTGAAAGATCGATTTTGATAATATTTTCGAAAAAATCGAACTTTAACGTGGTCGCGTCTCCAGTACTCTTCATTTTCGCGGTTTTTATTTTTTAATTCAATTCTGGAGGGTGGGCATACGAAATTAGTGGGTGGGCAAACGTCTTCCACATCTACACTAACGGACTGCATCGTTGAAAGATCGATTTTGATAATATTTTCGGAAAAAATCGAACTTTAACGCGATCGCGTCTCCGGAACTCTTCATTTTCGCGGTTTTTATTTTTTTATTCGATTCTGAAAGGTGGGCATACGAAATTATGGGGTGGGCAAACGTCTTCCACATCTACACTATCGAAATGCGTCGTTGGACAAACGATTCGAACGTTTAGTTAATAAATAATCGAACTTTAACGCGACCGCGTCTCCGGAACTCTTCATTTTCGCGGTTTTTATTTTTTTATTCGATTCTGAAGGGTGGGCATACGAAATTATGGGGTGGGCAAACGTCTTCCACATCTACACTATCGAAATGCGTCGTTGGACAAACGATTCGAACGTTTAGTTAATAAATAATCGAACTTTAACGCGACCGCGTCTCCGGAACTCTTCATTTTCGCGGTTTTTATTTTTTTATTCGATTCTGAAGGGTGGGCATACGAAATTATGGGGTGGGCAAACGTCTTCCACATCTACACTATCGAAATGCGTCGTTGGACAAACGATTCGAACGTTTAGTTAATAAATAATCGAACTTTAACGCGACCGCGTCTCCGGAACTCTTCATTTTCGCGGTTTTTATTTTTTTATTCGATTCTGAAGGGTGGGCATACGAAATTATGGGGTGGGCAAACGTCTTTCACATCTACACTATCGAAATGCGTCGTTGGACAAACGATTCGAACGTTTAGTTAATAAATAATCGAACTTATACGTGGTCGCGTCTCCGGAACTCTTCATTTTCGCGGTTTGTATTTTTTATTTCGATTCTGAAGGGTGGGCATACGAAATTATGGAGTGGGCAAACGTCTTCCACATCTACACTATCGAAATGCGTCGTTGGACAAACGATTCGAACGTTTAGTTAATAAATAATCGAACTTTAACGCGACCGCGTCTCCGGAACTCTTCATTTTCGCGGTTTTTATTTTTTTATTCGATTCTGAAGGGTGGGCATACGAAATTATGGGGTGGGCAAACGTCTTCCACATCTACACTATCGAAATGCGTCGTTGGACAAACGATTCGAACGTTTAGTTAATAAATAATCGAACTTTAACGCGACCGCGTCTCCGGAACTCTTCATTTTCGCGGTTTTTATTTTTTTATTCGATTCTGAAGGGTGGGCATACGAAATTATGGGGTGGGCAAACGTCTTCCACATCTACACTATCGAAATGCGTCGTTGGACAAACGATTCGAACGTTTAGTTAATAAATAATCGAACTTTAACGCGACCGCGTCTCCGGAACTCTTCATTTTCGCGGTTTTTATTTTTTTATTCGATTCTGAAGGGTGGGCATACGAAATTATGGGGTGGGCAAACGTCTTCCACATCTACACTATCGAAATGCGTCGTTGGACAAACGATTCGAACGTTTAGTTAATAAATAATCGAACTTTAACGCGACCGCGTCTCCGGAACTCTTCATTTTCGCGGTTTTTATTTTTTTATTCGATTCTGAAGGGTGGGCATACGAAATTATTGGATGGGCAAACGTCTTCCACATCTACACTATCGAAATGCGTCGTAGGACAAACGATTCGAACGTTTAGTTAATAAATAATCGAACTTTAACGCGACCGCGTCTCCGGAACTCTTCATTTTCGCGGTTTTTATTTTTTATTTCGATTCTGAAGGGTGGGCATACGAAATTATGGGGTGGGCAAACGTCTTCCACATCTACACTATCGAAATGCGTCGTTGGACAAACGATTCGAACGTTTAGTTAATAAATAATCGAACTTTAACGCGACCGCGTCTCCGGAACTCTTCATTTTCGCGGTTTTTATTTTTTTATTCGATTCTGAAGGTTGGGCATACGAAATTATGGGGTGGGCAAACGTCTTCCACATCTACACTATCGAAATGCGTCGTTGGACAAACGATTCGAACGTTTAGTTAATAAATAATCGAACTTATACGTGGTCGCGTCTCCGGAACTCTTCATTTTCGCGGTTTTTATTTTTTATTTCGATTCTGAAGGGTGGGCATACGAAATTATTGGGTGGGCAAACGAAGCTAGATCGTGGACAATCGTTTCCTACTTTTAAAAAATTCAAAACTATTCATGGAAGGTGCTGATGACAAAATTTTTAATTTTTTCATAACTTTTTTTTGAAGGGTGGGAAAAAAAAATTGTTGGGTGGGCAAACGTGGGCAAACGATGGGCAATCATATCCCACTGTCAAATCATTAAAATGTTTTCATGGGGGTGCTGATGAAAAATTTTTTTTTTGCCATAACTTTTTTTTTAAGGGTGGGCAAACGAAAATTTTTTATGGGCAAACGTGGGCAAACGATGGACAAACGAATGCCGTTGAGTTTTTCCAAAAATTCGAATTTGGGGGTGCCAACTTCACAGACCTATGCCGGCTTGCTTGTTCGTACGTTCGTAGCACAAGCGCGGTCGCCCACCGCGTAGCCAACGCTACCGCGGGAACTCGGGCGGAAGGCGCGCGTTCTGATTGGTCGGGGTTTTTGGTTAATATCTCCTTAACGAAGCTTCGGACATTATTTTCGCTAAGGAAAAAGTTGTTTCAAATCACCCCCTGAGTCACCCCTTTCAAGGAAAACCGACATTTTTGGGACACCCTGTATATAAAATGTCTTGGCTCAATGTGGCGCATTTATATATGCCAAGAGCCGAAGACATTATGCCGAGACCATAAAAATCATCGACCTCTAGAAATTTTTTAATACCTAAACCAGGCATCGGAATTAAGTGAACGCGGCGGCCGATTTTCAGAAGCAACGCCTCCTTTCTCCCGCCGCGCGTCTTGGCCCCCGCGGCGGCCTAAGTGCTTGGAGCGTCTCAGGCCCGTACCATATGAACCGCGCGTGGCGCGTTGACAAAATAAAAACGCATCGACAATCGTGCTCTCTGGGCCGATGTGGAAACCTATTGATACAATGTCGCCCTAATACGCCACGCGCGGTTCACGTGGTACGGGCCTGAGGCGCTCCAACTGCTGGGCCGCCGCGGGGGCCAAGACGCGCGGCGGGAGAAAGGAGGCGTTGCTTCTGAAAATCGGCCGCCGCGTTCACTTAATTCCGATGCCTGACCTAAACTACACTTGATTCCACATTGGAGCATCTCGACGCCCCTACCGATTTGCGACCGATCTGCGCAGCTCCCACTAATACCCACGGTTTGAACCGCATGCGATTAGTCGTGGTAATTTTCAAGGAATAATTGGTACATCCCAAACGCGGGACCTGACCGTTGTCAACGTAAACAGTCCCGCACGAAGAGTGAACAGAGAGAGTAGAGAAGGCCGTGCGACGGAGAAAAACATAGGCGGTTAAGTGGGGAGGCGGCGTAGCAACGTCACCTGAGGGTCGTGCCTGCGCGAAATCTTGATGCTCTACTGTGGAATCAAGTGTATAGGATTTATCGGAGGTCATGCTAATGTTAAAAATTAAGCAGATGGAGCCGTCGACTGAGATGCAACAATTAACGCGTACATCTATGCCCAGAGAAATGTTATTGAACTCTATCTTATGGTATTGAGAAGAATTGGGGTCGTTACTAAACGGTCTAGATCCGCGAATAGAAAAATCGAGATTGCAATGAATATTTGTGCCATGAAGTTGTCTCTCCCTCATCCTATTGGAATATTGTTGGAGAGGAAGACTTGGCTGACTAAGAAATTTACTAAAAATGGACACGTTGTTTTCATATGGAAAAGCAGAACATGAATCTAAATTACCAAGACGTCTGACATCGTTGGTTAAATGAAGAAGGCCATGGACGTTATAACTATTAAATGTTGGGCCATAAAGTTCTTCGTTACGAAGAACAAATTTCTGCAAAGCTAACTCTGCGAAGCTCAAGTGTGGGATCGAAGGGGATTGTGAAACTAAAAAAAATGCTTGTATACGGTTTTCTCCAGTACACGATTCAGTATAACGGGCCCTGTATACAGATAGCTCTGGGACGTCTGGCAAAGTCTGAGGGGCAATATCTGCTAAGACTATCCAGTCTCGCAGACAGTAAAGAAATGTCTGCGCGGCGCAATTTTGAGAAAGGTGAATAGTCTCCATGTACCCACGCCGATAACAGTTTCTTCACTACGCCCTAACATACAAGATGCATATACTCTAAAGGTACTTGCGAAACCATTCCCACCGGTAGCGATGACAATGGGCTTGTACCTTCCTTGTGATGCTTCTGGTCTAACCGTCTAATGTAATCCTCGTCGGTTCGGGGAGAATGATTTATGCCATCGAAGGCGGCACATGCCTGTCGTTCAGGGTACCAGAAACCGTACATTTGGAACAGGGACGGCTAGACATATGCCCACGATGATTTAACACGAATGCTCAAGCTGGTGCGTCAGCTATGAAACACCTCAGGTCGTATGGGCAACTTACTGGAATAAAAATGTATGCCTCCGTTGGACATGGTGGCTCTGACGTCTGCAATAAATTTCTCAAAGAAAATATTGGGGTCGCGTGGTTTTTGGGGACCTTTATAGATGCCTACCACTATCGGCTTTATATGAGAAATAATTGAAATCCTACATTGGACGGGCCAGATATGAATGGAACCTGATTTACCCAAACTACATCCATCGGTATGAAAATCTAATTCCAACTCTCTAACAAAAGATACGGACACAGTATTCGGGAGACTTTTAATAATTTCTGCTTCCAGATCAAAATGAGTGTATTCTCCTGGTTCCACGACGAATGTAACAACAGGATTACGTGGCGTAGCAAGAAGTGTTCCTAACATCCTGAGGCAACTTGGAAAACAGGAATGCGTTCGAAGGAGAGATAATGTATTATTTCCTTGAACGTGTGTTAAATTGTTATCTACGAAACAAGACGCTAAACGTTGGCAAGAAGATGGCTGGGAGGAAGTACCACAGGACAATGAAACTGTATCGTCGATATTAGAAACGCGTAACGTGGAAGTAGAAGGACCGGCGTCTTCTACATTTATATCGCGGCCTAGCACTGACAATGAGACCAGAGCCCTGCAACGGGCGAGTTTGTTCCACCCGTCACCCGCTCGATGCGCCCGAACCGCCCGGACCCGAACTTTCACTAACCCGCGGCTAACCCGCCCATACCCGCTCGACGCCGCCGAGCGTTCATCCGACCCGCCCGTACTATACTGAATCCACCCTAAGAAAAACCGAAGCCCATACCGTTTTGCGACGGATCTGCGCAGCCCCCACTACTGCCTACGGGCCCGACGCAGGCGATTGCTCGTAGCGCTTTAAGGCTCGTATAGACTGGGCGATAATCGCCGGCAACTTTGTTGCCGGAGTCGCTGGCGAGTCGGTGGGATAACCGACTTGTCGCCAGCGACTTGTATCTGGCGACTTTTATCCGGCGACTTGTGTCCGGCAACTGTGTCTGGCGACTCGTCCTTTAAGGGTAAAGAGATACGAATATACCTGGGAAAGTCGCCGGAACCTGTATCCGGCGACTTGCAACAATCGCTGTGGGATACAGCAACTCGACCCTTGCCTCAAACGGCCTTCTAGAAATGACTGTTGGCCACATGTTCCCGAAAAACTGTATTCAAGTGGACGGTGAGCAACATCGCCCGAGTGTCTAGTGCCTGTATTTCTGTTTCCCGTTCCGAATGGGAAACATCGCCGACTCTGTGGCAACACACCACGCACTATATATATTGAAGTACATCCTATAGTAAATGTATACGTTAAAAATGTAATATATCTATAAATATGTGTATATATCTATAAATATATGTATATATATATAATATATATAATACATTTTTAACGTAAATATCTACTATATGATCTACTGCGTGGAAAAACATCACACATATACATATTTATTAAAACATTAATTTATTTTATATATATATATTAAACGAATTTATTATATATATATATATATATATATATATATACGGACACTCCCTTGACGAGGCTCTCTTCACAGCAATACATATCTCCTCTCCGAGGTCCACCTTCTTTCGCACGGAACAGGTCAACGCGTGCTCTTGTTTTGCAATTGAAGCGCGTGTTTTTACTCGAGAGATAAGGGATCCGTCTCGAATTTGCTGGGAAGACGGCGCAGGCCTATATCTGGCACATTTAGGTAAAAACTGAAGGGATTGGCTTGTGTGCCACGTCTGGTTCCCAAAAATTAATCAGGCTGATCGGCCAGTGTGTTCCGCCAAGGTGCGGTTTATGACCGTATTGCCCCATGAGTAGCGGTTGACAACGGTACCTGCGCGTCCGATGTCACCGTGTATACCACCCATTATCGACATCTGGTAGACAAATGTTTCCCAACGAACACTTCGAGAACAAGCTATTGCCTAGTCGTAAAGAAATGAAGAAATTTCGCTTCAAAAATACTAAATTGCCAGCTGTAAAAGATAACTGAATTTGGACGCGCAGGTAGCGTTGTCAACCGCTGACTCACGGGACAATACGGTCATAAACCGGGACCCTGTCGAAACACTCTGGCCGATCAGCTTGATTAATTTTTGAGAACCAGGTGTGGTATACAAGTCATCCCCTTCAGTTTTTATCTAAATGTGCCAGGTATAGCAGTTAAAAAGTATTATCCAACATCAATACGCCTTGCGAAGAGAGGGAGACACAAGAAGAAAGAATGGTAGTCCGCTGACTGCGCGTGGTCCCGCCTGCGCCGTCTTCCCTACAAATTCGACACGGATCCCTTATCTCTCGAGTAAAAACTCGCTTAATAGAAACTGTGACATTAAATCATCACCGTAATGTTCTCCATTTCTCAAAAACGCCTTTTTTCACCAACGCCTTTTTCTTTTTCTTTTGGTCGATGCTATTACAATGAACGCGGCGCCAACACCAATAGCTATTGACGGATCCATGGCTACTAAAAATAAGGTTTGGAATGGACGCCGAAGAAGGGTCTTGGTCAGTGATGCCAGATTCGAGACGGGTTCACTCGAGAATTTCCCCCACCTCGCGCATACTACGGCGGAGCAGCGTATCCGTGAGCTCGGCGCTTCGGAGTCCAACTCACGGACACGCAGCTCCGGCGTAGTGTGCGCGAGGTGGGGGAAATTCTCGAGGGAACCCGCCCCGAATCTGGCATCACTGGTCTTGGTCATAAGGTGGGGGACACAAGTTGCCGAGTCGCCGGACACAAGTCGCTGGATACCAGCCGCTCGGTAAAAATCGCTGGAGACAAGCCGATGCATCCCAGCGAGTCGCCAGGCGACCCGCTGGAGTCGCTGGCAACGAATTTGCCGGCGATTATCGCCCAGTCTATACGAGCCTTTACCTGCCGGTTTCCCTGCCCGTCCTAGGGCGGGACGTGACCGATGTCAATGTAAACACCGCAGGTTGCGAAACGGTTAACAGAGAGGTAACAGGCGGGAAGACTGAGAAAAACGTAGGCGGTTAAGTAGGGAGTCTGACCAATCAGCGCCTCCTCAGAATCATCCCTGCGCGGACAAGGTTTTTTTAAGGATGGATTCAGTATAGCGGCGGATGAGTCGGGCCATCGTTGATTTCTATCCGCCCGAGGCGCCCAAACAGTCTCCAGTCACGGGTAGGTCACGTCATGACTGGTGACTGCTTCGGGGTCATTCCACGCCAAATCGATCACTTTTTTTCCTCGATGTCTCGGATTTTATTCAAACTGGAATATGTTGTAGTCCTCGTGAAATTAGGAGGGGTTTAATTCACCATTTTGTCGATTTCTAGTTTGTTTAAAAAACACAGGGCCTTGAATTTTGCGATTTTTGCCTATTTTCGTGAAAATGGGTTGTACTTATGAATTTTTATCTCGGAAACTATTTATCGGATTTAGTTGATTCTTAGGGACCGCCTCTCGTCGACGTCACGACCAATCCTCGATTCCAAATCCGCCGCCTCGATAGCCGTTCGCCAGAATTTCCTACTCTCTGTTTCTCTCGAGCGCCAGCTAAGCTGGAGGGGATTTGTTAAAACCTGCAATAGCGATCCCTTCCCTTTGATCTCGTGATGCTCGGGAGGGAGGCGTTGAACTTGCTGAATTCCCCATGTAATGTAATCAAGAGGGACGAGAAATTACCTTTCTATGCACTACCTATAATATCATCGTTGAGCATTTTCATATTTAAGGTATTAGGATTTGGTTTTGTTATTTTATGTTCTATTTTATACTTTTATTTAATTGTACGCGTATTGTTTTTGCATTTGCATTTGCAATTTTTCAGTCCAGAGTTTAGAGTTTAGGTTCGGTAATTTGTCCGTGTAATATTGCTTGACCCTCGCGAAATAGTTGCGCGGGCTTTTCATTTAACGCGAGTTCATTAACTAGAGAGGTGTTTGAATTTTTTCCTCTTTTCCTTCTGGCTTCCTTGAGGATAAAAGACAAAAATTGTCTTTACCCCTTTATCTTTTCTTCTTATAAGTGGTATTTGCAAGGCCGGCGCGCGGTGTCGATCGTGAGAATCTAAAGGCGTGACCTCCTACCCGCGATTGGTCGCAGCGACTGGTCGCAGTATACAGTAAATCCTCGTTAAGGCGGGATCTCCTACCTGCGACTGGTCGCTGCCGGTCGCAGCGACCCCACTAGTGCAAGGGAGAAAGAGGTGTCATACTTCTCCCTTGCACTAGTGGGGTCGCTGCGACCGGCAGCGACCAGTCGCAGGTAGGAGATCCCGCCTTTTAGGAGCCCGTCGAACGGGGCTGGCGGCGGGCGCCTAAAGGCGGGATCTCCTACCTGCGACCGGCAGCGACCAGTCGCAGGTAGGAGATCCCGCCTTAACGCGACTGGACACTATTCCGCGCGGCCACTGGCACGAGTGAGAAACCCCAATGAGCGAGCGAGAGGAAACGAAAGCCGACTCGTTCGTTTCCTCTCGCTCGCTCATTGAGGTTTCTCACTCTCGTCCGAAGGATTCCAAGAAATGGTGGGGATAGCCGCCGGGCTCCTAACGTGTGGTAGAAACGGGCTCCTAACCAGGATTTACTGTACTAGTGCAATGGGAAAGCATGTAGGGTAGATGTCCCAATTACTGCCACCTTAAGATTATAACCGAACTTCATTTAATCATTTCGCATGTTGTGTAACTTAAAAATTGTTTCAATTTGAAACATAATATTATTTAACATCTCTTTCATTAAAAAAAATAGTTTTATGAATTAAATCAGAAGAATGTATTAATAATTAATTAAAATTCGCGAGCGATCCTTGTGTACCTATAACTGTCACCTAAAAAATCATCTTGTCCTAGGTACATATGAGTACATATATTTTTTTATTTTAATGTAAATCAGAATCTCCATTTAATAATAACTATTTTTTGTACCTTTCTTTTTATACGTTACGCTTTTATTACATATAATAAATCAAGTGGCAGTAATTGGGACACTGGCAGTAATTGGGACATCTACCCTATCTGTTCTCCTACAAGCGACTGCGATCGTCGGGTATACGCCAGACGTAGGAGCCTGACGCGAGTCTGTTTGAGTACCAGCCTAGGCTACTCGAGAGGCAACACAATGCGATGAGGGTCTGTTTCCCATTATACCTAGTCGCAGACTGAGCACTGCGACCCATTGCCACAGTGTGACAGAATCCCAAGAAATAAGGAAAGAAGTCAGAATTCAAAAGATATGGGAGTAGGGTCATTCCACGCCAAATCGATCACTTTTTTCCCTCGATGTCTCGGATTTTATTCAAACTGGAATATGTTGTAGTCCTCGTGAAATTATGAGGGGTTTAATTCACCATTTTGTCGATTTCTAGTTTGTTTAAAAAACACAGGGCCTTGAATTTTGCGATTTTTGCCTATTTTCGTGAAAATGGGTTGTACTTATGAATTTTTATCTCGGAAACTATTTATCGGATTTAGTTGATTCTTACGGCATTTTAATGTAGAAGGGTCGGCCTTCCTGAATAATTTTTTTCCAGATCGAAAACTTAATTTTGCAACATTGAAAATTATAAATAAAGTTTTATTTTGCCAATTGAGGCTCAAGGTCACGATTTTAAAAATCCGAAAAAAATTCCACCATATTCGCTGAAGAATTTCCTATAAAATCAGCCTATCTCTTGTTGGTAATTTGCATATTCAACGTCGCAGAAAGCTGTTAAAGACAGCGGCGCGCGCGGTTTCAAGTATAACCACACCAAGGTGAACACGAACAAAAACATTTTCTCGCGAACATGTTAGCTAACACGGTGTTCGCCTCGGTGTGGACGCCAAATAACAGTGTTCGCTAATAAATGACCCTCGTAATAGGCAATAAATCTTCCGGATGGTCACGGTAGACGCCGAGAGAGAGTGTTTGTGAGCAAAGTTCGGTGATCTACCAGGCACGAGCATTTGTGACGAACATCGGCTATTTTCTCGTTCTTGTCCCTTTTCAAACCCATGAAACTTGGGCCTTGCAATCCCTTTCCATTGTGTGACTGCTCATAAACAGACGACCCTCCGCGCCCCTCCACCGGCAGGTACTCCACAGAATTAGCATGCGTGACAAGCACGACTAAAATTTTTATATTTTTTGTTTTAACATAATGAGAATATTTCCAACGTATGGATGAGATTTTTCTAATAAAAATGCGACCAAACACGACGCAATTCGGACAAATTTGAGTTCCGTTGATAATATATAATGGTTTTATAATATAAATATGTTTTTATACCAGTCAATAACAGATTTTCATGAAAAAGAAGATAAAATTTTTGTTAGGTGGTGATTCGTGTTTAATGCTGTGGGATATTACTAGGAAATAAGGATAAGGTATTAACGAGTTATATGTGCATTTATAACTATATACTGTATAGATATGCATATACATAGATATATTTGTCATAAAATGTAGTTGCTACATCAAGCCACTCTGCTGGCATTGATGGGAACTGGACCTTTACTAGTATAAATAAATCAAGCGAAAAATATTCATAAACAAAAGTTAACGCATTTTAGTAACACCCCCCCCCCCCCCTCCGTGCGTTGTCGAGTTGTTTGTCACACTCGTAAACTTTGATTTTTAAAATATAGTTCCCGAAATCGCTCCATCTTCTTCGAACCGCATATTTTACTGAAAAATCTCTAGAGAATCTGAGAATATATTTCTTTAATCAATCTAAGGGTGGGAACAGCATTGAATTTTCATTTTAAAATTCAAATATTTTATTTTAAATATTGTTACTTCCCATACAGCACACTCCGTTGCCCGAAGCTTGCAGGAAGGTTCCATGGGGGTTGCCGTGGAATGTTGCCTCGGTGCGGACATAGGAACCTTCCTTGAACATTTCAGCCATGTGACGGTGGAACATTGCCACTTGGAACCTTCCTGCCAGCCTCACGGAACGTTCCGGCCATTCTCAGGCAATGGTCACGGAGCGTTCCGGACATATTCTGGCAATGCTCACGGAGCGCTCAGGACATTCTCTGGCAATGCTCACGGAGCGCTCAGGACATTCTCTGGCAATGCTCAGGCAACTTTTCGGACATTTTACAACAAAGGTTCCAGAATCGATTCTTATATCGACTTTTCTCTAATTGCTATCAATAATAATTATTGTAGGTGCAATAAGAAGGACAATAAGAACAATAATAACAATACAAATAATAATAATATTGGCTCTGATGGAACTTCGCAAGTCCGCGTGGTGAAGCTCCAGGCATTGTGTGATGTCACTCACATGCGTCGCGACAGGTTGCAAAGCCAAAGCACGTAAGGAAGCACAAGTGTAAATAGGTAGAGCGTAATTACTTATTAATTGCTTGTAAATAATAAAAATGGTTAGAACGTGTGTGTCTTGTGGCGCAGGAGACCTGAGTGAATTGGATGAAGGTTTCACATATCACAGGTAAGTATATAGAATCCATGTACATACTATTTGTAGGTTAAGTCGAACTTCATAAAAAGAAATATTTTTGTTTGTTTCATATAGATTTCCGTTGGTTACAGAAAATGGGCTTGCGCCAGAATTTCGTACATTCAAACAACGCCTTATTGTGTTATAATCATTTTGAAAAACACTGTTTCCAAGAAGGCGATTCTAAAGGCTGTTTTCTCCCTGCAAGCATCCCTACTATATTTGGACAGGATAAAAACAGATCTTTTGCAAGTAATAGATATGAATTATTTAAACTAAGGAGCTTATTTTTTAGTTAAAGTAACTAATATAACATATTTGATGCTTATTAACCAACTGCAATTGTTTAATTATTTAAAATACATATATTTCTCTGCTTTCTGTGCTACAAGCTTTTACTTTTCACAGTTTCCTTGTAAACATGCATGTACGGTATAACTTTCATTTCACTTTCCGTTCAATTATTTAAAGTAATGGTGATAGTTATCTTTTCATTGCTTCGCTTTAATGCACCCTGTGTTTGGCGTTACACAAATGCTGTTTGTAATGATGCCATTTTTCATGACTAAAATAATTTATTAATCACCTTTTATAGATTCATTTACTGAAAAGGATCAAATAAATTAATAGAGGATTATGTGACAGAAAAATATAGTTGGTACGGAAAATAGCAAAAACAATCATTCAGTACATTCAGACATGTACTAAAATTAGCAATGAGTAAGTAAATTTATTATTTATCATATTTCAGCACTTAAAATTGTAAAATTGTAAAATAAATGCATGTATTATTCCAGGTTCATTACATGGTGCATGCAGTAAGTAAATTTTAAGTAAAGAGGACAGAAGAGCCTGAAACTGCACATACGCGGGTTTGAGAAGATCCACCAGAGTTTTTCAACAGTGTTTTTCAAAATAATTATAACGCAATGAATTGTACGTTGTAGGAATGTACTAAATTCTGGCCCAGACCCATGTTCTGTAACCAACGGAAATCTATATGAAACAAACAAAAATATTTCTATTTAAGGAGTTCGACATAACCTACAAATAGTATGTACATGGGTTCTACCATTTCTTTTGTATCAATGACACACTGTGTCCTCTCTTGCGTCAGTCTTAATCTTGGTGGTCGAACTATACCGGACTTACCCTACAAATATATCTATTTTGTGCTGTACCATTTCATATTTTATGTTCAGATTAGTTTTATTTACATATATTTTTTATAAGATAGGACTGATAACGTATCGATACATATCGATACTATTTTTTTTTTTATTGTTATTATTGTTGCTGTTGCTGTTGTCCACTTGTACAAAAAAATATATGAATATTGCCAATATTTATTGTAATTTAATCAGTTCCGTGACCATTGCCAGAGAATGTCCTGAGCGCTCCGCGACCATTGCCAGAGAATGTCCTGAGCGCTCCGTGAGCATTGCCACAGAATGTCCTGAGCGCTCCGTGAGCATTGCCAGAGAATGTCCTGAGCGCTCCGTGAGCATTGCCACAGAATGTCCTGAGCGCTCCGTGAGCATTGCCAGAGAATGTCCTGAGCGCTCCGTGAGCATTGCCAGAGAATGTCCTGAGCGCTCCGTGAGCATTGCCAGAGAATGGCCGGAACGTTCCGTGGAATGTTCCAAAAGGGCGGACATAGGATTCTTCATGCTACATTGATGGAACCTTCCTGCCATGGGAGTGTGCTGTATGGGTTATACTAACAAAATATATTTATTGTATATTATTGTAAAAGGCATTCTTTCAGTTTCAAGATGAGTATAAACACACAGCTCTATCTCGATGTAATTCATAGATATTGAGGGCGAAAGGATGGTGTGTCGTGCCGTTTGGCTCGAGTTTGCGAAAAAATAACAATCATTATCTGGAGAACCATTTGCACTACTTAGGAGTCTAAAATTTAACACAAACTGTTTTCGTGTGCGATTCGACGTGAAATGGCTCATTAGTGGGTGAAGGGTAGGTTACAATAAACTTGAACGTACGCTTATTCTTTACCATATAATCATAAGTATCTATTTTAATAAAAATGTAATAAAATGGTACATCATTAAAAATGTGAGGATTTTACATTTTACATTAAACATTAAACATTCTCGCTTGTCATTAACTCGATGACCAAATTCATACTGTCTCGCACGCTTCCGTTATCATCCACGCTAGCTTCACGCACTCATTACTCACCCCAATCAACACTCATTCCGCAATCTCGAACGCGCATTCGTCCATCCATACTCATGTCACTCATACCACGAAATTAATCTAAGCTACTAATAACTACATTAATAACTAGATACAGAACACGTTAATCAGAGCTGCTGTGAGACGCAAATGACAGTTGCGAAGAAGCAGCTCCGCTTTCGTCTCGCTGAATAACAATTAACATGTTGTAAAGGATGTCATCCATCTGGCGTTGTGCCAGGGTACGATGATAGTCGCTAGGCAATTGCCGTAATTTGTGCGCTATCAGTTCCCCATACGTTGCGGAAACATCTTTGCATTTATCTTTCTTCTCGCGCACCACAGCTTGCAGGGTTTCGAAAGCTAGGTCTGCTTTATCTGTAGGCTTTAGTCGCTTTGCTGGTGGCTCTTCCCGTCTTCTTCCGGATACCTCATCGCCAATATGATGATTGCCATCACCAGCAGGTTGTCCGTCACTCCCCTCCCCACTTGTCCCGGGATTATTTTCACAGTTTCTTTCATTCGCAGATCTTTCCTGTAAAAATTTTATATACACCAATTTCATATGTTGCGCCCAAATATTTGAAAGAAATATTATTATTTGCCATAAAAAATTTAAATGCTTACCTCTGTGGGAATTAGTGACTCTCTCGTTTTTCTTGGCCTATTGATGTGGTGCATGAACTTCATATTGTCATACGCAAACCACTTCGGCGTATAGATGGCATCCGTTCCACTTCCGGATTTTGTCGACTCCCTAACTTTCCGCTTCTCTCTGCGGTAAGCAGCGAGCAGGGATTGCATTTTAAGTTCGGCTTCCGAGACACTTACATTTAATGCGCTACCGATATCATGCCACGCATCCTTTTTTAGATTTAGCTTTTTGTACCGTGGTATATTTACGTTCCAAAGACAATCAAATTTCTCGTATTGTGCTATTAAAGCATACATTTGTTCGCGAGTCCACTCCATTTTTGTTACACTGCGCTGGGAAAATGAATGAGACGAAACACTTTGGTTCGACACGATGTTTCAAACTTCAATGATTTCTGCAGCCAGGTACGCCGCCTTTTATAGACATTGGTTTCAAAGGATGGCCACTAAATACCCCCGCCGATACCCTGGCCGCAGCAAAGAATGAGCGACCACTCAGTGACCGAATATTAAAGGAATATATATATATATATATATAAGCTGCGCCTGCAAAATGTACTAGTGGGGAAAAGATAATTTTTCATGAAAAAATAAATCGAAAATATACAACAACACTTTTCCTTTCAAACAATTAATGCTGAGAATTTGATGTAGATGATCATTTGTAATCTGTCATTTCTACTACCTCCACATCGATATAAATTGGTAAAGCGTGCACAACAACAGAAAATTTGCATTTTAAAAAACTGATGACGTAATGATGCTCCGTAGCAAATTGCAAAAAATGGCGGCCGTGTAAGCGCATGAACAACCACCACCCTTCTGCTATCAATATTTCCACTCTGCTTAGAGATACCACTTTATGCTTATAGTTGTTTCAATACTCACCGAATGACCTTTTCAAAGACGCACACAACTATTTATTCATTTTTAATATCAAATGACTATAACTCCGAAGTTACACTTTTGATCCTGAAATTGATGCTGTTCCCACCCTCAGATTGATTAAACGAATATATTCTCAGATTCTCTGGAGCTGTTTCCGTAAAATAAGCGGTTCGAAGAGGATGGAGCGATTTTCGGGAACTATATTGTAAAAATCAAAGTCTACGGTAGTGCACACTGCGAACGAGTGTGACGAACAACTCGACAACGCACAGTGGACTACGGATCTCCGAAATTGCGGAAAACAATGTTTACGTTAATAGCACACGACTATTCATAAAAACGGCTGATAGGGTTTTTTTAGGCTGCAGAATTTGATGTTGTGGTTACAAATTGTATTCGAGTAAAGTTAACCCCTCCACAGAGGGGGGGAGGTATTACTAAAATGCGTCAAATTTTATTTATGCATACTTTTCGATTGATTTATGCTAGTAAAGGTCCAATACAGCTTAACTTATGGAAAAAAGAATCGGGATCATGTTCTTCACGCATAAAGTGACGAGTAAATTATCTACCCACTCCTAACAGATTTTTTGTGAACGTAAAAACCAAATTAGCTTCATGAAATATATTAACAAATGCTGTTTCTGGCGGGGGCGATTTTAAAAAAGTTAGTTTTGAAATAAATGACAACACTCTGAATTAAACGTTCAATCTTTAGACATGAAAAAAGAAGATGAATGAAATAAAGAAATTCGCGCCGCCAAAAAACTACATAATAGTGTACACAAAGCCATATGAAATTGGAAGTAAATCGGTTGAATGGTTTTTGAGTAATAGCGTGTCCCGTGTTTGAATACCTGGTTTCGAGAAAAATGCATTTGATATTCTCATCAACGTATGGCAAAACGTGAGCGCACTTCATTCCTACTGTCTACCCATATTTTTGCAAATTTCGGTTCCAAATTCTGGGAAAACATACTTAACATATCAAACACTGGGACATTCCACGCGAAATCGGACACTTTTTGGAGTAACGTTTCGGATGTGGCTCAAATTTGAATATGTTGTAGTCTTTAGGGATGTATAAACATATCTCGAAGGATTTTTGAAAATTTTGAAAAATGTAGATTTTATGGAAGTAGTAAACGGATGGAGATGAGGTTTACGGTGATTTGTAGAGAAGACATTGAAGTTTTAAGAAAAAAATATTTCAGTTTTTAAAAAAAAAATTTGAACCATTTTTATGCAATTATTATAAACAAATGCAGTTGTTTAACATCGGGCGCGATTTTAAAAATCTGAAAAAAAAAACAGAATATAGTTCTATCCTTCCCCTTCATGGTCTAATTGTCAAAAATATGGACACTTTAAAATTGGCCAAATGAAAATTAATTGAATGTGACGCTGCACAGTGGTGCCTTTTCCCGAAAAGCTGGCCAAAAGTCAATTTCTGAAGTGAATAGCAGCTTGTCGATAGTATGGTACATTTAATATATATACATCAGTGCAACAAATGCCGCTTGAAAATTTAAAATATAGTGGTTGGTTAATGAGATATAGGCTGTCAAAGTTGACGAAATTTCGTACTTCTTAGATGGCTTGAAAACGCTCGCATGTTTAATGTATCAGGCAAAGTTTATTTTTAAAAAATTCATATGTAACACATTTTACCATTAAGATACGTGTTATAAACATACATTTTGCACATGAATAATGCAAAATATCTTTGAACTTACTCTTGTATTTCCCTTCTCAAGATGTCCTAAAACCTACTCATATTTTAGTACAACGGAAGGAAAATAGTTACTTTATTCACGGAACTTCACACAGTTAAAGGTTTCTTGACGTAAAGTAACATGTGAAGTATGATATCCAATTGAAAAATCTTGCGCATATTTGCGCTTTTTTAAGATATCCGCATTTAAAGTGCCTATTAGTATCTATCTACGCTCTCCGTGAACGAACCCTTTTCATTTCAAACAGCATTTATAATTCCAACTTTGTTTATTACTATTTTCAACCACATATTTGAACTATGCAATCTTCTATAAACGTAGGAATGCCGCATTTTTGATAAAAAAAAATAAAATTTTCACAGTAATTAATTTCAAGAATGTTTTAAAATTAAGATCGCCATACTAAATTCGACATTTTGATTATATAATTTTAGGCGAATATTTGGAAATTATCACAATTTCCGCAAAAATGAATTTAAAAAAAAGGTTTATGCCAATGCTATTAGGTCTGCGATATTGAAATTTGCATTTTGGACAAGATATTCGTAATCAGCGACCCGAAGAACAGTAGGATACCAATTTTCGTGCAGACCTATCCATTTTTTAATATACACGTCCGCCATATTGGATTCGCCATTTTGTTTTCAAAATTTTGAAGCTCAGATTCGTAATCAGCGACCCGAAGAACAGTAGAATACCAATTTTCGTGCAGATCTATCAATTTTTTAATATACACGTCCGCCATATTGGATTCGCCATTTTGTTTTCAAAAATTTGAAGTTCAGATTCGTAATCAGCGACCCCAAAAACCCCCGACCACCAATTTCTGACAAGATTAAAGTACGTTTTGAGGGTTTTGCCGCTTTTTTGCGATTTGGAACCACTGTGCGCTGCGTCGCGCCGGGTAGTGACGTATACAATGTATTCGTGTACGAAGTGTAACGTCCCACGCGGACTCGAACCCAGTATTACCGACAGTCGGTAAAACAGCGACACATTATGACACGCGTAGAATCACTGTACATATTATTACATATAAAATTATAATTAAGCAAATATAAAAAAGACGAATATTACGAAACACATTAGGAATAGTTGATTATAAGCGTTGTTAAGAATATAAGATAAAATATAAGATAATAAGCGAGAAAACCACTGCGCGTGCGCCAATCCGCCAAAATCATGGTATAAAAGGAGGTTCACGTAGCACAGTGATTCAGTCAAGACTCTGCTTGCGAGTGCACAAGCGTAGAGGTAGCTAAGGTCTGACCAGTAAGATTGAGCTCGCTCCGGTGACGGTAGCGGCTGGTCTTCAGTGGATAGATACAGGTGCTCCTTTATCGGTTGTGCATTCAAAGGTTATAGAACCTCGCTCTTGCAAAGGCATTTAGCTCGCTCCGGAAACGGTAGCGGCTGCTGCACTTGGTAAAATCAAGGTCATAAGAGTATAGAACTCAAACTCTGCCACGAGTAACTAGCTCGCTCCGGAAACGGTAGCGGCTGTTCTTACTGCAGACGTTGCCAAGAGTATTAGCTCGCTCCGGAGACGGTAGCGGCTGTACACTGCAAGACACATACATGTCTTGTACATAATACGACACACATATATATATATATATACATAAAATATAAGAAAACCAAAAATACTGTAATCATAGTTGTAATTAATATTGATTTGTTACTTAAAGTATAATTAGTTGTTGAATAAACAAGCCATTGTTAATGTTTAAGTTGGATTTTACTCCTTTACTCTATTATAACGAAACCCCACCTATCCTATACTCGAGGGGACGCCGCTCTCCTCTCGAGAACCAGTAACGATCAGTTGTCCCTGGCAATCGGACGTGACAGAAGCATACAGTAAAAAATGGTAAAAACGCTACCAAGCTGTAAACATGTATTTAGTAATTAAGTAGTTACGAACCGGTACAAACGCGCCAAAGGACGCCAGAAGTGTGAAATACAAAGACAAAAAAAAGGAGGAACGCAAAGCGACGTTGCCGCATTTCACTCACATACTTATTTTGTGCTACTTTTAATGAAAATATTGTGTTTCTAACTGCATTAACCATACTTTCTGTACAATTGAATTCGAAAACAAAATATGTAGTAATAATTTTATTAGGAATAGATATGTAAATGTTGGATTTAGAAGCGACGGGATCAGAAGCAGTGTAAATTAAGGCGACTCGCGTACCACTAACCGAGTTTATGATAATTAGGTATGAATATTATGTACGTATCGATGGTCCATGTTCCACCCCATGTTCTTCCAGAACACACACACACACACATCACACTCCCATGCCACGCGCCACCATGCACACCGCACACATTCGTACACAATTTCCACGTGCATTCTCAGAATCATTCCCGCTCGCAATCGTCACCCAAACCTAACTATTCACTCGCCGCGCATATCTCTTTCACCCCAAACATTCTTCCCTCGCGCCGACCAGTGTAGGAGATTACCTCCTCGGATTTCTCACACCCACATAAACAACATTTTTGTCTACATAATTTTTTTTATCTAAGATTGGTATCACTGCACAGCTCCCATGTATAAGCATAGACTCACCCCTCTCGCCGCCTGCCCCGCAAGTGAGGTATCAAACCTCGGCATTGGGACAAACTTTATTTTCTTTATCCCATGCCTTCGTGCAGATTTCCCTCAGACTTCGAGGACGACACCTCTTGTATTGGCTACTAATTGTAAGCCAGATGATTGCACAATAAATTAACGAGTTTTTTAAAACGACGAGTTTTACTTAATCCACCAACCCTTAATCGGGAATACGACACTTTTCCTTTTCCTGGTCTAATACTTTCTGTCGATATCTCCCTGCCTAAATATGTATTTACTTGTAGTTTCGAAAAATTTAGATTTATTTATATTCAAACTGAACCCGGCTACATCGAGTGTCTTTAATCCGCGTTCTAAAAGATCTAATCCTTCCTTAATCGTTTGTGACAGAATCAGAATATCAAATAATGTATTTTTTTAACTTTCCAAGGACGGCGTTTACAGCTCTCTGAAATACTGCAGAGCAATTAGCTAAACCAAAAGGCATACTCAGAAGCTCGTAATGACCGTCCGGTCTTAAGAAAGTTGTCTTTTCTACAGAACAAGGCGCGATGGGAATTTAGTAAAAGCCGGAAGCCATGTCTAGCAGGGTGCAATATTTCTCTTTGCCCAAGCGGTCGAGTTGGTCGTCAATTAAAGGCAATGGGTTTGTATCTATTATGACTTTATCATCTTGATCGTCACGATCGATTGACTTTATGAAGAGCCCGGAAGTACACACAATCGGTCTTGACCACTCTTTTTCTTAACAAGGATTATCGGACTTGCAAACGGTGAAGTACCTTCGATTATCACCTCGTTAATCAACAAATCATAGATTATCACTCGGACTTTTTCACGCTAATACATAGATAAGGGATATGGGCGATAACTTATTACCTTGTCTTCTTAAAAAGCGATTTTGAGTTCGCCCGTACTCACGCATCGCACTGCATTTCCCGTTGTGACCATGTGCTGCTCCAGCAATTTCTCCACGGCGTCACGAACTCCGTCGCTTCCAACGTTGCAGTCTGACGGGATCTGCACTCCGTGTACACGTGTGGGTCAGGTTAGCCCCCCAATTTGTGGAAAATTAAAAGATCATTGATGTACTAGTTTGTACTAGTTTTCTACCGCGTTGTATCGCTGTACAAACTAAGTAGTACAGAATGATTTTTTTATTCTTCACAAAATGGGGGCTAACTTCACCCACACATGTACCACCGATTGTGATACACTTCGACCGGTCAAGATGTATCTCTGTGGATTTATCTCACACTGGGAATTCAAATAATGATTGGGTGATAATTATTATTGAATACAAATAATGGGCAACTTTGGCCCTTTTTATACTACGTGAATAAAAAAATGCATTTTTCATCGAAATGGCTAAACGTTAGCGACTAATATTCTGGGACTTGCTTGTAGATCTCTTGAACATTTTCTGCCCGGTTCCGTTAAAAAATCGTACACCCCGATCGTAGAATCCCTCGTTTTTTTTACAGCAAGATCTTCTGACCCAAATCTCATTCTATTTAATAACAGCATACATTGCTTCTGCCCTATAGGTACAATTCACAAAGAGTTGATGTTTTACAGGGTATTGAAAATTTATAATGAACACTATAGCAACAGGGGAAAAGCGACGAAGCTGTGCAAATTAAGGTAGAATGTATGATACTCGTGATCACGTAAAGGAAAACTGTAGTTCCAGTGCACAAAGATTTTATAAGGAATTTAAGACGGAATTTGTGGATGACGTGAATGTAATTAAAGAAGAAATTATTGGCAGAAAATACCATTACCTTTTATTACTGTACATTAGACAAAGAATAGAATTCTGTATTCTTATTCTATATTGCCTGGTTTTGTATTTTAGAATAATATAACAAAGTTTTGCACACTTTTCTCTGTATAACTCAATTTTAACGTGTATTTTTGCTTTACATTATTGATTTGCAATTTTACGATATCTAATATTGTGACACTTAAAACATAATATTTTATGGTTTATAAGTTTAATAAGACAAAATCAAATCCAGTGGTTCATTTGTTACAGCGCCAACGCCAGTTTTGATGTAACTGTGACCTCATGGATCTGAAAGGAACGTTGAAATCGTGTATACGTATACATATATGGGACATTAATGCTTCCAAAATATGTCACGAAATGTGACATAAAACACGTTTATTTGCGCTCACCTCTACACGTTCTGGCGTCCCTAACGCATAAACCACTGCATCAGCGAGGTCCGTGTCTTGTAAAGGATTCAGTTTCTTCAGGTGGTCTTCATTCTGAATGAATCCTGACAACATTTCTGTTAACACTGCTCCAGGACTGATATTCTGTAGGAACATAAACATATAGATATATCTTACAATTTGGTTATCGTACAAAATGAATTGAATCAATTACCAGTAATTCATTTATTCGTTAAATTATCATCGAGTGTAATTATAACATGAATTATAAAATTGTAATTTTAGGTGATATGTACAAACAAAGTCACTCTAAATCAGTACAGTCGGGCTCATGACATGATTTGGATTGAAAAAGGACTTTCATCCTGAATATCGTAGAATTTTTATATTACAAGGAGTACTGAAAAATTGAATTCTCGAAACAAATTACAAAAAATACCTATTTAACAAAGTTTTTTATTATGCTATAGTTGTGGGGATGTTATACCACTTGGTGATGTGCAAATAAAAAGGTCAAGTCTACTTTGAGAGAACACTGTATCAGTTATTATATTGACACGTGAAAATGTGGAGACATTGAGGTGACAATTGTCTCTACATTAAGTCTCACCGTAATTTTAATGGGTAATTTGGCTTGCTTCATTTCATGACGAAGTTCCGTTCCCAAAGCTCTCAGGCCATATTTGCTAGCACTGTACAACCCAATTGGCACCTCTATGGCTTCCGCGTAGAGTCCGGCTACGCTGTAAGTGTAGGCGTGCATATATACAGTTGATATTTCAAACACTAAGAAGTTAGATATTGAAACTTAATCCCTTCGTCTTTTTTCAATTCATGTTATACAGCAATGCCTCGTTACTAGATCACGAATTGGGTCCAGCAAGGATCTTCAATGATCTCCTTTTTAGAGCTTCCAGCTCCACCTCCCCCTAAGCCCGATGGTGACCGTGGGGTTTTAATGGGAAACAAATCCATACTACCTTTGTCTTTTGTAGATTTCCCCACGTTAAAAAAAAAAAGAGAAAGCTGAAGCTTGTATATACGGTTCAACGGAAAAAGCTAGGAAGACACGGATTTGTTGATCAAAGTGACGGTTCGAGTCCGAACGCCGCGGAGTCATCTGCCACGAAGGGGAAATATGATGACACCCACAATCAATTTTCTGTCGCTCATTCGCAGTCTATCTCATTTGCCGCGGCAACAACAGAAGAAGTCGAAGGGATAGCGAACACCTTATTTCGAAGCAGAAACCCGCCAGTAATTTTAGATAATCTACATAAGAGTCGGACTAGTGGATTGACGAGTTTTTCCTGATGAAAATAAGTCCAAACACAACCTATATGGATTATTCTCATTTATTGTATATGTAATTTGAATTATATTGAATTCTGCGAATCAATCACACATTAGGTAGTTCAATCATGGCCGACGATTGAATCCCCATGATTGAAGTAGTTCAACCATGACTGACGATTGAATCCCCATGATTTCAATCACGAGCGCTTCGATTAAAAATTGACTCGGGTTAGTCTTATTCATGAGTCTCGAATAAAATTTTCGTCTTTTAGTCGGATTCAATTTTTTACGCACCTTTAGAGGACCGAAAAATAAGATAAACGTGTTTTTTTTATGGCGGCCCGTTTTCATATTTAGGGGGTGAAACTACCCCTCATAGTTCATTAGGGGTACAAAGTTGTGTTGAATAAAACTTGATATAAATGTCATTTTGCGTCATAACTTGCTGTATGGTGTCACGTCCCAGCCCCACCATGGGTCCGCGCCTGGTTAGTCTTCGCCAGCGCCGCTAGATGTCTAATCTTCTCACAAGTCCCCAACTCTAATCTCGTTCGTATATATACAAGTTCCAAGTTTATTCCTCTTAGTTCCCGTGTGTCTGGGGCAGGGGCCGTCAGCTGTAGCCCTACTGATGAGTCTGGCTGACGGTCCCAAGACGAAACACAAATCTTTCTTTTCCTCCTCGATCTTCAAAATGCCAATCCACCTGCCCTGCACAGTACTCCAAAAAGCGTGACCGGCCTGAGGGATTACGGTTACGCCGGAGGCGACGGGGCAAGATCCCTTTACGTTCCGGAAATCACACACACCCATCGGTTTCGGACGTAACAATGGATAATGTTTTTTGTCGCCAGTCACCGTTATTAGGGGATCAACTACTCAAGGGGTGGTTCACCCCTCATTGTCAGTAGCGATGGGAGGCCATAAAACCACTAATATGTCATCCTATAATAAATTATGTCTAAGGTTTTTTAAGAATTTTGTGAATTTTTTACGCGTTTCAAGTCTCTCAAATGCGCAGTTAACGGATTACGGGTTGTTTACCCCCTAATAACGGTGGCTGACGACAAGAACATTATCCATACAGCAAGTTATGACGCAAATTATATTTATATCAGTTTTAGTCAGCACCATTTTGTACCCCCTGATGAATTTTGGGGGGTGGTTTCACCCCTTAAACATGCAAATGGGGCGAAATAAAAAGACACGTGTTTCTTATTTTTCGATCCTCTAAAACATATCCAAAAACCAAAGCAATCTGAAACGGGCAGCATCTATTCTTATGAAATTTGAGGGGTGGTTTCATCCCTTAAACATGCAAATGGGGCGAAATAAAAAGACACGTATTTCGTATTTTTCGATCCTCTAAAACAGGCCTGCACAACGAGCCTTTTTCAGCGCCTAGCGGCAAGCAACCAGCCGTACGCCGTTAGTAAGGGTAGAATCGGTGAGGCGAACTGCAATAGTGTAGGTGCGGGCTCGTAGCCGCGTAGCGTAAGTATGTATGGTTGGGTTCCTTGTGGCCCCAGTGTTATTAGTAATAAATGTTTTATTATCAGTAGAATCGAACCGTCAAATCATACGAAATGCCGATAGTAGCAAATGTTTTGGAAATTTCATGACCTAACCGAATTATATTACGGGACCTGCTCTGCACTAGGGCTGTTCGAGTACTCGGAAAAAGCGAGCCGAGCCGAGTACTCGAAACAACCGAGTAGCTCGAATAGAACCGAGCAACTCGAATTTTTTCGAGCAACTCGAATTTTTCCGAGCAACTCGAATTTTTCCGAGCAACTCGAATTTTTTCGAGCAACTCGAATTTTTTCGAGCAACTCGAATAGAACCGAGAACTCGAATTTTTTCGAGCTGCTCGAAGTAAACCGAGCAGGCCGAAAGAACCGAGCGGGCCGAAAGTACCTAGTGGGCCGAAAGTACCGAACAATCCGGTGTGTCGAGTAGTTTGAAGTTTGAATGTTTCGAATATTTTAGAATATGTTTATATACTGGATAATGATTCGTAATTATTATTATTATTATTATTATTATTATTATTATTATTATTATTATTATTATTATTATTATTATTATAATTAACGGGAAATCCCTTGGTATACAAGATATATACATAATATAGAGCCTATACCGTCTGAAACATAAGTGAATATTAAATTAATTATCGATACGTGAATTTGCTAATTGACTAGATAGCCTTGCGCGAAAAGAGGTGAGCGAGCCTAGGAAAGGGTCCACATCATTGAACTGCAGATTAGCGTACCGCATAGCCCTATTAATAGGGTCAATTGTGTAATAAGAATACAACGGCAGTTTATGGGCGAAAAGAGGCTTTTTCCGCAAGGGCCTCTCCGGGGCATTGAAAGTAATTAACTCAACTAGGTCCGAGCGGTTTACCAAGCCATTTATGGTTTTGTACAAAAAAACCATATCGGCAATCTGTCTGCGATCTGCAAGGGTGGAGATGTTCAAGGATTGCAGAGCAGGACCATAGTCATGGTCGGTCCTGTCCATTGGGTTACCAAGGACACGAGCAACGAACCGAAAAAATTTATGCTGTACCCGCTCGATTAGTTTGAGATATTTCATGTGCCGCGGATTCCAGATAACCGAGGCATACTCAACGTGGGGTCTAACAAGGGCAACATACAACAGCCTCAGAGCTTCCCCGTCTCTAAAATGCTTCGCAACTCTGCAAATAAAACCAAGAGTTCTCAACGCCTTATTAGTGCAACGCGTATAGTGGTTTCTAAAGTCAAAACACGGCGTTATAGAGACTCCAAGATCTTTCACTTCAGAAACCTCTGTCAGCGGTTCATCCAGCAGCCTGTATTGATAATTCAGGCAGACTCTAGCTCTAGACGCCCTGAG
Source organism: Andrena praecox (assembly GCA_963932275.1). Lineage (NCBI taxonomy): Eukaryota > Metazoa > Arthropoda > Insecta > Hymenoptera > Andrenidae > Andrena > Andrena praecox. The sequence continues at coordinate 46,228,528 of OZ010729.1, read as the reverse complement.
AACAACACACTTTGCCATGTGAAGCTTCATGCCATTAGCGGTGCACCACCGCCCAAACCTGTCGAGATCCTCCTGTAACGCAATCGCATCCTGGACAGTGCGAATTCTTTTAAAAATTTTCAGGTCGTCAGCAAATAGCAAGAATTTTGTATTCAGAAACACATCGCCGAGATCGTTGACAAATAGAATAAAAAGCAGCGGACCTAGATGAGACCCTTGGGGAACACCAGAGGTAACATTAATGGGAGAAGATAGACAATTTGAGACTTTTACCAATTGCTTACGACCCACAAGGTAGCTATCTATCCAGGCCAGGAGGGGGCCACCAAAGCCCCAGTGTGCCAGTTTCCGAACCAAAATGCCATGATCAACTGTATCAAATGCTTTCCTGAAATCAGTATAAACTGTGTCCACCTGATAGCCTGCATCAAGAGCATCGGACACAAAGCTTTGGTACACCGCTAAATTTGTAGTGGTGGAGCGCTTGGGAACGAACCCGTGCTGCTCCTTACACAGGATGCTGGTGAGCTGTGGGGTTAATTTATCCGTGACGATCTCCTCAAATATCTTAGGCATGATGGATATTTTACTAATGGGTCGGTAATTACCCATTTCCGATCGGTCACCAGCCTTGAAAATTGGAGAGATTAGGCTAGTTTTCCACAACGAGGGAAAAGAAGCACTGACTAAAGACGCATTAAAGATATTCCAGAGTGGCCTCGATAAAATAAAACTACACCGTTGGAGAAATAGTGGAGGAATGCCATCGGCTCCAGGTCCTAAGTTGGTATTAAGCGAATTTAGTTTAGAAAAAATGTCACCGATTGAGATTTGAGAGTCGATTAAGATTCACGCTATTATGGGCGTTGAAATCCACATTCAAGGCTGGAGAACACGATGGAGAGCTGTATACAGAGCCAAAAAAAGACGCAAAGAGATTGGCAATGGTAGAGTGCGAGGAAGCTGAGCGGTCGACATAGCGCATATTTTCTGGAAGACCATCGATACCACGTTTGGCATTTACAAAGTTCCAAAAGGTCTTGACATTGTTCCGGACACAACTCTCTATATGCGTAACATGCGCACGATAATCTATTTTTGACAATAACTTACACTGAGATCGGATGCCAGCAAAATTCCAGTAATCATAAGCGTTATTTGAGAGTTTATACGCTTTATGCGCTCTCTTCTTCTCCCGAATCAGATACCTCAAGCGCTTTCTTAATAAAGTCAAAATAATTAATCCTCGGTCCTCTAGACCTAAATAATAATAATAATAATTACGAATCATTATCCAGTATATAAACATATTCTAAAATATTCGAAACATTCAAACTTCAAACTACTCGTCACACCCGATTGTTCGGTACTTTCGGCCCACTAGGTACTTTCGGCCCGCTCGGTTCTTTCGGCCCGCTCGGTTCTTTCGGCCCGCTCGGTGCTTTCGGCCCGCTCGGTTTACTTCGAGCCGCTCGAAAAAAGTCGAGTTCTCGGTTCTATTCGAGTTGCTCGAAAAAAATCGAGTTGCTCGGAAAAATTCGAGTTGCTCGAAAAAATTCACGTTGCTCGAAAAAAATTGAGTTGCTCGGAAAAATTCGAGTTGCTCGAAAAAAATCGAGTTGCTCGAAACAAATCGAGTTGCTCGAAAAAAATCGAGTTGCTCGGAAAAATTCGAGTTGCTCGAAAAAATTCGAGTTGCTCCAAAAAATTCGAGTTGCTCGAAAAAATTCGAGTTGCTCGGTTCTATTCGAGCTACTCGGTTGTTTCGAGTACTCGGCTCGGTCCGATTTTTCGAGTCTCGGCTCGGTCCGAATTTCAAGCTACTCGAATATTCGAGTACTCGAACAGCCCTACTCTGCACTGGGGCCCCACAAGGAACTCAACCATACATACTTACGCTACGCGGCTACGAGCCCGCACCTACACTATTGCAGTTCGCCTCACCGATTCTACCCTTAGTAACGGCGTACGGCCGGTTGCTTGCCGCCAGGCGCTGAAAAAGGCTCGCTGTGCAGGCCGGCTCTAAAACATATCCAAAAACCAAAGCAATCGGAGGCGGACACCTGGGAACCTCTCCTTGTTAGTAGAGAGGTTTAGCGGCCAGAGTATGTATTAGATTTAGTAGCGAGGCGTTACTGCACTTGTAACTTATGAGTGGCAAGTGAAGTGACAGCCCAGTTTTCCAGAAAAGTCAATTAATATTGTCAAACAGAAACGTAAATATAGATTTCTCAAGTTGCATTTATATAACACTAAAAATAGCTAAAAACATTTAAACACGATCGAACAATATAGTCAGTAGTTTAAACTTTATTGCTCAGCGTAAGTTAACCTTCGTAACTGTGTTACATACGTATAAACAAATTACATACCTGTTAATGTTGATTATATGTCCGGGTACATCACGCTTCTTGATAGACTGCGAAAATTCTCGGGCACAAATTGCTGGAGCTAGTAAATTGGTTTCTAGTATTTTACGGAATTCCTCAGTCGGCGAATCTATAACACAAATGTTATATAGGTATGTACTTATAACTGGTGTCATATTTTAACTCAAATAGTGTTTTATCCTTTTTGAATTTTTATGGTTTATTTTTATGGCACATGCTACCCGTAGGAGCCGACAAGTTACTTATTTTAGGTACATGCAAAGTCATTTGGAACTCAATAACTGTTGAGTTTTCGAGCTGTTTACACTAAGGTTCTTTTAATTAGTGTAGTGGATACTGCATACCACATAAATCCTTTTATTTAAAACCCTGTATACCAGAGCACGAGCGAATTAGAAAATAGTGTACACCTTATTGACAATAAGTGAGAAATTTACAATCTTCTGACTAATCCCCCACTTTCTCTGAATAATTTACGGAGAGTGTCAACAAATACATAATTTACAAAGAATATGTTTTATGTATATACAAGGTGTTTCATTATATGTGGGATGGCAAGAACAATGAAAAAAATTCATACGCTCTATTTGAACCTGTTTCGGAGTTATAGCGGTTTCTATATTTCAGCAGTATGCAGCTGGTTATTTTTATAGGAAGTGCTCGAAATGGCTTCGGCCTGAATGCAAGCCTGCAGTTGTGGTGTTATAGATTCTCCGCAAAAAAATGTAAAAAATTTGGCTACAATGTGGCGGTGTACTAGAATACATACATTATTACATTATACCTACTATTTCTATTGGCATTAAGAATTACTGGAACATAAAATTGGCTATAACTCAGCAACAAGTACCACGTGACCACTGCTGAAGCGAATCAAACATGTTATGAAACATCCTATATACTGAAACTGACGTAACGACGCGGTGATACATACTTGGAGGAAACATTTATTGTTAAAAAATGGTGTACGATTTCAGACGGTTTAGAACTAGGTTCGTCGATTACGAAATAATGTTTCTTGATGATTCTGCCGATATAATAAATATCCAAAGTAAAACTGAAATCACATATGTGATGAACGCAGTAGCATTATCATTGAATATATATGTTACATAATACGTGCCACTTTTGAATTACAGTGATTATTGCTGAAAGACAAAGTTACGATTTTTAAATTATTAATTGATATTTTGTGCAAATGTATACAATGTGTTCCAAGATGAGAGCAGATAAAAGTAACGTCCAAACTATTGGCGTTACAAAAGATTAATACGCGACAAATTTTTACTGGTTTTGTAGTATCTGATAGGATAAAAGTAATTTTTTTATTGTCTTTCTTTAATGGTAATTTAAGATCGACTCGATTTTCTGTTTTAGTCGAATGTTGTATTTTTTATATCGCAAGTCAATTAGGTAAATGAAATTCAACAACATTCACGTGTTGACTAACCCGAATGGTTGCTTCTACTTTTGCAACCGGAACCCTCTTCCACTTTTCTTTTCATAGCTATCTTACAGCAGTTCACCATCTGCCTCTTATGATACTCCTATATAAAATGTGTCATATGATACCGGACGTTCCAAGGGAAAGAGCATCAGCGAAAACTGATGTTCGTTGCTATCAACTTGTTTTATATATTATGCACTTCCTACATAAGTATGCATGACAATTGCTTTGGAGACCAGTGAATAAGAAACTCGGGGGAGGTATAGATAGTTGCAAAAGTGACGTAACCATTCGCGTCAATCGGCACGGAAAATTACATCATTTAAAATTACATTCTCACTGACAACGAATTTCCTTAAGGATACACTATGCCACATCTCTGATTAATTATTTTCTTTATCTAAGAGTATTTCGACATAAAAAATATAGCAGTCGATTAAAAAATAAAGTCAAGTCGCCGTTAAAATATTATAATATATTAACGAAAGAAAAAACAAAAGATAACATTCACCCCACTATATTGAAAACAGTAAAATGTTTCCTCTACTATATTTTTATATCAGTAATTTTCGTGCTACTATTTTATTAAGAATATTAAAATGCATAAATCTGCAGCTGCTTTATACATACACTTGCATACCACGACTTCATTCGTGACCGGTCAAAAATGTGTTAACTTGTGATGACGTGTATTTTGCTGTTTGTGAGAGTTAAAGATGTTCGAATGGATTACTCTATATATTAACTGCCAACAGCTCATAATTCAGATAAAGTACTTGTTTATACTGGTGGTGGAATTCATCTTTTTATAATTATAATGATAATTTCGAAAACGTTCCGCAGCTGCGGTTGCACAAATAAAGATTTCTGCCCGTTTAAAAAAAAATGCTACTTAATGTATAGTCTTTAGATACATATGCGCTGCATTATCAGCATGCAAAAGGTGTAGAATGTTTCAGTTGCAAGTGATTGCGCAACGGCACTATTTACTACCTGCTCAGTCATCGTGCTTGCTTCTATGCAACAGGAGAACTGCAATTGCGCGGCTAGTTGATTATTTCTTACTCTTATCAAATCTCTCGACTTTTTTACTTATTGGTGCTTACTGGGAGCAGCAGGATTGCATGGTCGGATTGCAGTTCGAAAACCAGTTTTAAATTTATGAAATAAAATGAAACGATTGCGGTGGGATATTAAGATCAGACCACAGACGTACACCTAAATGACAAGTGAGTAAATATTTTTTTACCAATAGTTTGTATCCTGAGCAGAGTGATAATATAATGATAACACTCGGACGAGTATCGCTATTTCTCCATTGAAACATTAGCTCTGAAATTATTAGACGTACAATGTAAGAAACATTGAAATACATATGAATTTATCAATACTCTCACATCAATCACATCAAGCAGCATCGACTCGCGAGAACGAATTTATAATTCCGAATAAAGCTATTCGATAATTTAACATAAAAACATTTTTTGAAACGATTTTATTCAGCTTCAATCCTCTGTTTGTTTGTTTGCTTGTTTGTATTAGAAACAGTAGATAAGCGGTGGTGCCCATGCTGACGCATACGCTACCACGGACGCGTAGGTATACCCAGAATTCATTGGAATAGTAACAGCAGTTTCTCGCGAATATCTTGGAAACCAAGGCCGAGCGGTGGATATATGTATAGGGAAAACTTGTTCAGAATGTTCATTTTTAGAACATATTTAAAGTTCATCAAAATCGGTGTGGAGTACACTTTTATGAGCAATTATCTCGAGTAGATCTCGACGAGAGCTTTAAAATGATACCATGCACAGTAGGGTGGACCTTAGCGACTCTTGACGAAAAATATTTTGCAAGGTCCCGCCCCCCAGAAATGTGACACTTGTTGAGAAAATGATGTGGAAAAAATTTCAGCCCCATTGGACCACGGGAAAAGGACGCGTCACGAATTTGAAAATTTTGAACTTTTTAAACTTTGACATAAATATATATTATGATATATCGTTGAATTTGTATTTTTTTTCTGTTTAAGAATACATACACAGCATATACGATTGTTAACAAAAAAAACGTCCGTGACCTTGAAAACTCGAAAGAGTGTCTGGAAAGAGTCCATTATACAGAAGAAAAGCAGTTCTAAGACTGAAAATAAGTTAGTATAGCTATTATGTAAGTTACGAATAGAAATGTCTTCAAAGTATTGCGTCCCAGATCTGCTCGTGGACTCGTCAGTAGGGCCCAGCAGAACCTGCCTCAATTCCCGATACAACGTCTCAATACGCTCACCTTGAATTGAAAAAATCGAAACGATATTGTCAGGGCCGGCGGAACCCATTAGGGCGCCAGCCGAAGGGGGCGCTAAAATCTAAATCGCAGACTTAATAATAAAGGAATCCAACTCCCATATAAACAAAATGTAAATGTAATTCTTTTTTTTTTATTGTACCTCGTAAATGCAAAACATATTAAATAGAAAACAGGTGCAAATATTTTGGGGGCGCCAAAAATTTTCTTGCATAAGGGCGCCAACCATCCTCGCGCCGGCCCTGGATATTGTCTCATTTCGAGCGGGGGAGCGACGGGATTAATATATATTGCGCAGTACGTGAATTGGACTTCATGCTCTTTACGAATACGCAAACACGAATACTGTAGGGCACGTACTCTTGACGATATAACGATTTCAATTATAACATATTTTCGTCATAGGCGGTCGGCCGCACTACATCCCGACTTGTTAGAGGTAGTCCTACGTCAAAGTATGTCGAAAATACAGAATAATATTTTTGGATATCACGCTTCGTTTTCGAGAAAATTGATTTTGGAATTTAATCGACCACGCGTGGACCGAAGTACAGCTTTTGGAACCTGAGGGGGCACGCCGTGGTAAGGGGACCGCTTCTAACCACTGCAAGCGAGAACTCACAGTGAGGAGGAGCGTACCCCTTGGGTGCCAAAGACTGTACTGCAGCGTGTATTTTTACTTATTTTTTCCACGTAGAATCACCACCGCAATCACCATCTTCTTTATTTTCTATGATTTTGAAATGGATCTAAGCGACCAAAGTTAGGTTGAAAGGGACAGAAATGGGGATTAGAGGAGAAATCTGTTACCAATGACTGGGATTAGTGTGGCGACTCCAGCGTTGTTTATAAGAATATCAGCGCCGCCTAATTCTTTTTCCACGAATTGAAACACTTTCAGGATATCCTCCTCCTTCCTGACATCGCATTGGACGGGGTAGAATTTGCCCTTGCCGAGTGACGCGGTTAGTTCCTGAAGCTTGTCCAATCTTCTCGCTACACCAACCACCTTAACACCATGATCTACCAGTGTTTTAGCGATCGCCACTCCGATCCCGGCGCTCGCGCCCGTAACGACTGCTACTTTTTTATTCCAACGATCCATGATTCGCGACACCGTTTGTTCACAGACTGATCTGTCTGTGCAATCCGCCAGCTTCTTTATGTGGTAATTAAACTCTCCAGCTCAACGGCGTAACCAATCAGAGCTGGATGCGCTATATCACTTACGGTTTAGAGATTGCGCGACACACCGACGCCTTAAGCCGGGCCCACATTTGTTTCCGCACCCTGTTACTGCATACTGTGACGCATCACTTGGTTCGGCCGTAACGAAGAATGTCTCGAAATCGTCCGACATTGCCAGACGTCGTCTACACTTGTTACCACGGCCGGTCAGATAGGTAACAGGTCGCGGTAACGGAACGCGATGCGGTAACAAATGTGGACCCGGCTTTATACGGCTTGAACCTAACAATGATTAACTATGTCTATTCGTCGCGGCTCTGTTACGTGACGACTCGACGCGTCGTCCTACGCACGCTGTAAATACGTCTCTTTGATCTCGTTGAAGTAAATGCACAACAGATAACGCAGCAGGGGAGGCCGGAGTCAATTCGCTGCGAAGTCGCATGAAGACACGATGTGTCATTCTTTGTTTTTGTGCGCTCGAAGTAAATTACGCCGTAATTTCTATGAAGTAAGTATAGGTTATTTTTTAGTATTGACTATAATACTATTGCATTATTCACGTAGTTTAGAGTTTTTTCTAACTTACTGTAATGATTTCTTTGCATTTTTTCAACATTTGGATACATGAGTAGACAGGTGGGATTGTTTAACGGGTTGGGTCAAGTTGTCGTAGAACACTTGGAAAGAAGCACAAAGCAAAACGAGTTATTTTATCCATAAAGGAAAAAATAAAGAAAGAGAAAAGTATGAACAATTAATAAAGAAGAAAAAGAAAATGAAGAAGACTTATGCCTTGTGTGCTTGTCTCTGTGTTCAGAAAGTAAATCCAGAGAAATTGGGATTCAGTGATAAAGTTGTAAACTGTTTGTTAATAATGTTTCTAAGTTTAATTTTGTGTTCAAGACTATAGACATTTATAATTACAATAAGAAAATGATATTACTTCCTTAATTGAATCGGCTTTTTATTAATAAACTTAGCTATCTAAATTTGTTACAATCAACCCCAGATAATGTGACAGCCAACCCAATCTCGGGGTATATTGTCACAAAATAGTTCCTGCAAATAATGTGAATTAACTCCTAATCTGATTGACAAAATCCACAGGACCAATTTTTTTATAAAGTCGGACGTACGTAGTTTATATTAAACTAAGTATGAATGAACTTCCCTGCAGCTATAACCCGTAAAAAATCAAAATAAAAAATGAGACAACCATACCCGGTTTCCCCTACATGTTTTGAAATTTTCTTATGAAACTTGATTTCGAATGAAATGAAAGATTATCGTGGAATTACCCTAGGTATTGCAAAAAAAGGCATCGCGTAGCTTTTCGTATTAATTCCTCGAGTCAAGATCATCTTTTGCGAAACGTTGATTCCTTTTTCGAGAGTCTTGCAACACTTTCGTGCGCGTAACTACCTCATTAGACAGTTCCTCGTCATGGTGAGGAATTCTGTTCAGGGGAGTGACACACACTGTATTTTGGGGGCGGGATTCACAGTCGCTGCTTATTTCTTTAGCACAAGCTTAAGGCCCCATCTAGATTCATAGTCGGGAAACAAGCATCGACTCAAGCATTTGCTTCGTAAAGCCATTATTGAATTGAGATTCACAATCACTTCTTAAGAATGCCTTAAGGGGTAAAACCACTCTAGAGGCAGAAAAAAAGAAATAAATTTGACAATTTATTTTGGGCGTATGACAAACGGAATAGAACTTCTTTTCAGAGGGTTTATTTAACACATATTGAAGTACGAAAAACAATTTTTTTTATTGTCATTTTCATACAAAATGACGAGGACAGACCCCGTCGTGGAAAACAGCTTTTTTGAAAACAACGCCACGGGAGGACGGATTTCTCGGCATGTATGAGTCCCGGAACAAAAAATAAAAAAAATTTATAATCTATATACAATTGGCTTTGGAAGTACGTAGGGTTTTTTTTTAATCAATTTTTGTGGAAGTGGTGCACTTTTCAAGAAATGAATCGATTTTTTGTCCTAAACATGAGCATTAAATTGTTTATAAACAAAAAGTTTACATTCAACCAAAAAACGACTACGTACTTCCAAAGAGAATATTGTTGTGAAGCTACTGTAAAAATTTAAAATCGATCCATTCAATAGTCTCCGAGAAATCCGTCCTCCTAGTTTGAAAGAAGTGGTTTCGACGACGGGCTCTGTCGCCGCCATTTTGTATGAAAATGACAATAAAAATTGTTTTTCGTACTTCAATATGTGCTAATAAACCCTCTGAAAAGAAATTCTATTCCGTTTGTCATACTCCCAAAATAAATTGTCAAATTTAGGTCTTTTTTCTGCCTCTAGAGTGGTTTTACCCCTTAAGGCTGCCGTCTCAAGGCCGAGTTTCCTAGCCGCGATCGGCGGCGGCGGCTGGCGGCGGTCCCACTAGTGCAATGGAGAGGTATGCATCTGTGTCTCCGTTGCGCTAGTGGGACCGCCGCCGGCCGCAGCCGCCGATCGCGGCTAGGAAACTCGGCCTTCACCGGGCCTTGAATGTGTGCGTACGCTCACACAAGCTAGGAAAAGCGTGCACGTATACGCGTGTAGTAAACAAACCGTAAATTACAACATTCCTCCTGGAATCGGCCAGAAGGAAGTTTTTGCGGGGACAGTTGCCTTCAGTAGACATCTGTGCATGGTGGTCTGGTGCGTTTGAACGGTAATAAGCACCGTACGTTGAAATAATAATGAATTTATGACTCCAGCTAGGCTGGAGTACACCACTAGCGCCACCAACGGAGAAGCCTTGAAGCCTCATTCTGTCACTTTTCGGGTCATAAATTCATTATTATTTCAACGTACGGTGTTTATTAGCGTTCAAACGCACCAGACCACCCTGCACAGACGTCTATTGAAGGCAACTGTACCCGCAAAAACTTCCTTCTGGCCGATTCCAGGACGAAAGTTATAATTTACGATTTGTTTACTACACGCGTATACGTACACGCTTTTCCTAGCTTGTGTGAGCGTACGCACACATTCAAGGACCGGTGAGACGGCAGCCTTAAGTGCGCATGTATTCACAGTCAGGCTGTACTTCCGAAAACCGGTCAGACCCAATTTGACTGAAATTCTGCAAATAACTTCATTTTACCTAAAAACAATGTTTGTGAGAAGCATTTTCTGCGACTCGAAAATTAAGGTCCAAATTTTGCGAAAAATGTATTTTACCATTTTAGTGCCACTCCCTGCAATTTTGAAAACTTCCATCTTTCGATTCGACTGAAATTCAGAAAATAGGTTTATTTTACTTAAAAACAATATTTGCGGGAAAGATTTTCACTTTGGTCACCACTTTTCAACTTGTTCCGGATATTAGCACAGACCAGGTATAGAATAGACCTATCACCCAATGTAATTTTCTGTCACCGGTTTGGGGGGTCCTAGGACCCCCTTACCATTTTAGTGTCGCATGCAACGTTACCGGTGAAGTCCCGAAACAGATTGTAACGCTACGCGTGGTAGGAATTAGAATTCAGCACGGGTAAAACTAGGTCATTTTTTGAGAGTCGAAGCCCGCGATTTACAAATGTTTCTGTCGGAGTAACAAGTTAAAGATCGTCTTATGAACATATTCCGTTAAACGGAAGAGAAAGGAGAATCAAAATAAAACGATATCACATTCGCCTTTTAACCTTGTTGTCTTATTCGGGTTTATTTAACGCAAAACAAATTTTATTCGCTCGCAATAACGTAATTTCTAAAAAGAGTGCTTTAATGTTTTTTTTTAAGAGCACCTGTTGCTGAACCCCACCCATACATCATGTGTTTGCGCATACATTAATGATGGTCTATACGATATCATACAGACATATAGTAATAACAATAATAATTAATAATAATATCCTTCTACCGTATAATATTATTTAAGAGTAACATATCAAACCCGTACACACCGATATGGTGCAACTTTGCAAGTCTGTAGAGTAGCCAAAAATATTTGATACATATTTTTTGAAAAGGGAATTCATTCTCCTCCATAGCTATACGAAAAATTTATTTGTTTAAACTATGTACTAACAATTAACATTTATTTGTCCATTTTTCTGGCGAAAAGTTAACTGATGTTTCAGTAAGTTTATACAGTATGTCCGATTTGTTCGTATACACGCTATTCTTTGTCTAACTATTGAAAAAGCAAAAAAATGTTTCATATTAAAGTTTTTTTTTTATTTGATGGAGGAAACTGAATAGAATATTAGGATTTACGTTTGAACTATTATTTACAGAGATTTCAATATCATCGTATTTTTTTTTTAAATGGAACTATTGTATATTTTTTGTTATGCATTTCAAAACGCGCTCAACGATGTGTATGGAGCGCATGTTTGAACAATAATTTATTCGGATATCTTTATGAACATTGGTGGCAAATTTCAAGTAAATTATGGACCAGTATAACAAATGCGGATATTTTGGATTTTTTACTTTTAGCCGTATAATAACTATTATTATATGCGTAGTTTACTCCTATACTGTGCAAAATCGCGTCTTCGAGAATATGTCGTCGAAGATGTTATAAATTATTATGATGTTTTGGGTAATTGCACTGTGGCATACGGCGCTAAGATGTCCTCTGAATAGCCAGCATAGGTACACTAGGTCTAAATGTGGCGCGGTACTAATCCCCGCAATAACAGGTATAGAAGGTCTACAGGATCATCCGTTAAAACTGGAACCTATGCGCGCGGGAACAGACGAAAATGTCAACACCGCCTCACGGACGCAGTCCACTACAATCATTCACTAGCCCCGCGTTCGGAGGGTTTCCAGCGACCGCTGGATGCCCGAGCTTCGAAAATTTTAGGATGGTCTCTTTCAAATTAACGTCGCAAAGAGCTATTTGAAATTTCCCGGCCCGAGTTGAAGAATTTGGGGCCTTTTTCGTATAACTTGTGAACAATAAAAGATATCGGAATGCAATTTGCGCCGAAACATGAGGAAAAATTATTCCCTGCTAATGATGGATAATTTAAAATATTTTACGTTTACTTATTTTTTCTTTTATCAATTTTTTAACCATAATATTGTTGTGAAAAGCTTTTGCAAACTGTTTATTTGATACTGTATTTAATGTTCTTTTTAAAATTCATGGTGTTGATAAACAATAGGCTACTTACAAGGAGAGTATTTTGGGTGTCCGCCTCCGATCATTTTGATTTTTGGATATATTATAGAGGACCGAAAAATAAGAAATACGTGTTTTTTTATTTTTCCCCGTTTTCATATTTGGGGGGGGGGGGGGGTGAAAACTGCGTTCAAAGTTAGGGTTAAAAACTCATTTTTGTGGAATATCTCGAGAACTATTAGAGATAGGGGAATAGTGTCAATGGACGAATTTTGTGTCTTTGAATGCGAAATATGACTGACTCACCAGATTTTCAAAAAGTCCACAAAAATGATTTTTCACCCCTAACTTTGAACGCAGTTTTCACCCCCCAAATATGAAAACGGAGAAAAATAAAAAAACACGTATTTCTTATTTTTCGGTCCTCTATAACATATCCAAAAATCAAACTGATCGGAGGCGGACACGTAAAATACTCTCCTTGTTGGTTGTTTCTGTATCATTATACTTTCATAAATTGAGAAATTAAATTTTTATTCAATTATATGTTAATTCTGCAAACCTCAGAATCAATTGTCCTGTTTTTTTTTATAATTTTATGCTTAATGCAGTGCATGCATAGATCAGACGTATCGGGTAACTAATGGGACGTGTCTTTGATTGTAGCGGTGTTGAATTTTTTTCTACAATTTTTGTGTCTGAATGTTTTAACCTTTTAGCTACTCAACGCCACGACTATAGCGGGTTCCGTTAATGTCATTTTTTGGATGCGCCATTATTATGGCTTTTACACGCAGGTGGCGAAAAATCTCTCCGTACAGGGGTATAGCGCCGCGGTCAACCCTGTCGTAGCTAAAAAATTTTAAATTTAGACGGGTACGAGACCAGTCGACATTGTTTTCAAACCTCATTACAGTAATCTGGGGTGCGAGTGGTAAACCGATCATAAAAGCGGAGCGCTCGGCTCGCTTACCTGGGCCGAAAAATTCCGCACAGCTCTTTGCGACGTTAATTTGAAAGGGACCATCCTAAAATTTTCGAAGCTCGGTCATCACCGCTGTCCAGCGGTCGCTGGAAACCCTCCGAATGCCGGGCCGGTGAATGGTTGTACTGGACTGCGTCCGTGAGGCGGTGTTGACATTTTCGTTTATTCGCGCGCACGTAGGTTGCAGTTTTAACGGATGTTTCTGTATAAATGTTTACAAAGAATCACGTGAAGCGGCACGCGTTTCAACTGCATTATTGACAGAAGCGTGGTTTTCGCTCAACCCGGGGATCCCTGTAATTCTAATGTTGTATTTATAATTAAAAATACCCCAATTTGCCCCACCATCGGTTGAGGGTCTTTTGTTGGTGCGCTGTTTCACGCATTCTCGGTTTCTCCTTTTTTACGACCCTGATGGGTTCTTAGGTGTATAAGCGTTCGAACGACGCGGCTCGGGTGCCAAAAACTACGAATATAAATTTTACAAAAACGTATCAATTCATTATTTTCAATGATTTTTACGTGTCGTAGGATGGGCACCGTCTATTTAGACACGCGCGGACTGCAGAGATTTGCGGGAATGTCAGTAACAGCGTCAATTTTTAATATTTTTCGGCGTACGACACGTGAAAATGTTAGTTAAGTGTTCCACTACACGTAAAATACTAACAATCAATGTCATCTTGCAATTTATAGCTTGTATAAGCTCTGAAGAAGTACCATATTTTGGCGCCATATAGTCTCATGATCCCCGAAATAGACTATCGAAGAGAAATCCGCGTGAGTCGTTGACAACCGAGCTAAAGCGTAGCGTAGCGAAAGCCCGCCCTCTATGTCAAACTCTCGCTCTAAACGAGTCACACGTATACAAGCACGCACACACCTTTTAAAATTTCATCGCATTTCAGTGTAGTTGCTGAGTTGGACGCTGTTCATGAACAGAGGCCGCTGAATTCAGTCCTGAAATTTTGGGTCGGTAACACAGTTTGGGTGGTGACACCAAGTCCCATAAGGTGATAGGTCTATTCTATACCTCGTCTGTGATATTAGTATTGGTTGGGGCTAGATTAGGGCGGGGGGCGGGCGCGTAAAGCATGGTAGCGAACCGATGTGAGTTCGGTATTTATTTGTTTTAATAGTTTTGACACAGACGAGGTATAGAATAGACCTATCACCTTATGGGACTTGGTGTCACCACCCAAACTGTGTTACCGACCCATAACTCGAGGACTGAATCTGGCGGCCTCTGTTCATGAACAGCGTCCAACTCCGGAACTACTTTGAAATGTGTTGAAATGCTGAAAGGTGTGTGCGTGCTTGTATACGTGTGACTTGTTCGACATAGAGGGCAGGCTTTCGTTTTTCGTTACGCTACGCTTTGGCTCGGCTTGTCGAAAATCTATTTCGGTGATCTGAAGACTATATGGCGCCGAAATATGGCTCTTCTTAAAAGCTTATACAAACTATAAAATGCAAGATGATATTGATTGTTAGTACTTTACGTGTTGTGGAACACTTAATTAACATTTTCGCGTGTCGTACGTTGAAAAATATTAAAAATTGACGCTGTTACTGACATTCCCGCAAATCTCCGCACTGCGCGCATGTCTAAATAGACGGTGCCCATCCTACGACACGTATACATCATTGAGAACAAGGAATCCAAACGTTTTTGTAAAATTTTGTATTCGTAGTTTTCGGGACCCGAGGACATTTTGCAATAGTTTATTTATTACTTGGGAACGGTGGATTAGTAGTTAAAACTCTATGTTTCGTTACAAATTGATTGGCCGTTTCCCCTTATTAACTATTTTATATTTTTAGTTTTTTTATTATTCCTAGATATGTACATATGAGAACACAGCTATTGTACTTTTTAAAGCACAAGTGAAAAAAAGGTTCTGGATTTACGGACGTCGCGAGTGAGATGAAATGGGAGGGAATAAGAGAGAATGAAAGCTAGTGAGAAACGGCACGAAGGTCTTTTACGAGACAAACGATCATTCTGGCAGCGGCAACAAAGTATGCGTTCTCCGTGCGCCTGATTTTCGTATGTCGATGCGGTCCACGGACGAGCTATGCCTAAACGCCCGTATTGAAGCAGATTTCACTTTCTTCTATAAATTCTGCAAATGCAGTAATCAGTAGCTAAATGCGGAAAACATGTATGTACAGTGTGCACATGCTAAGCTAATTGTTAGATGAAATTTTTACATTCCCTGTTTCGTCTTTATTCGAGCATTTATGGAAAATTAGTGACATTTTTTTAATAAAAGGAAAATCAAACACGACGTCATTGGGACAAGTAGGTATGTACATATGAGATGGTGCTGAAAGAAACGAACTGTTTTTTATATGAAATATGCCCTTTTTATTTATTTATTAAAATCTAATGAACACTGCTTTCGGGGATGAATCTACACTTCTGGTTCGGTGGACATTTGTAAAAAGAATTGCCTCAGAATTGGCAGAAATATAGCTAGGCTTCGAAATGAGTGTAAGTTCTAAAAAAAAATTCTAACTTCGTTTTCCTGGGGTGCGAGTTCAAGTTCATATTGCACGGTTTAATTTTTTCATTAGTTTTACTCTTTAAAATAATTTTTTAGGGTTTAATTGTTTTTTTCAATGTACCTATATCAACAAAAAACATGCAATCAAAGCAGAAATGTATTCTTCAGATACCATTCTTACTAGTCTCCAAATATACTTTAAATTCTAATTGTAAGTTATTTAAATAAATTTTTACATTATCACTTAATGGAAGAAAGAGGAGGAGGAAGTATAAGTAACGGATTCATGCGTATTCGGGGTAATTGTAGGAAGGGCGTCGTGTTTGGCTTTCCTTTCATCTGGAAAATTTCATACAATATTTTACAAATACTGTGATGAAAATAAAATAGAAAATATAAAAATTTCATTTTTCAATAGTATAGATGATTTTGTCTAACACGCGTTCCCGCTTTTGGCTACTGATCGCTACCTGGCCGCGCGAGCGAGCTGCGGCACGAATAATTTTTTTCGTATAAATAAGCGATCTGGCCCGCCGCGCACGTGAAGGATGCAGTATCAGACGCCCGAAAGACGAGAGCGAGACAATGTATCAACGCATCGTCTGTCTCACGTCTGTCAGCACTCAACCGATGCACCAAACTCATCATTACTGAGCACATACATACATACAGATGTACATACTTAAGAATGTTAGAGACGGTGCAATTTTAATTGTTAACATCCTGTCAAGTTCTAGCCATCTGCTTGCAAAAAGTGTTATTGGCATATTTGACTTGACAAGTGCTACGAACTGGAAAAGATTCGTTAAGAGCAAGCGCCTGATTTAGCGAGCTCTGCTTGCAAGACATTTCAAGTCGTATCGATTTTTACCTTCGGGTGCATCGCGTTTCTGGGAACGGCATTTGTTTTAAAAAGAAAGACGAACTTTTCGGGGGCCCGGACCTCAACAAACGATGAGAAAAATGCCGCTCGACTGAACGTTCGCTATCGTATTATTTGTTGGGCTTTAAAAAAATATTATTATATTACTTCTCTCTGTACCAATTTTTTGCCGTACCTTCCTCATACCAAACTGCGTCGTAATTGGTTTCATTTTAGTAGAAAAACCTGACATACAATACAGATGTTTGCATAATGATGAAAAAATATAAAAAAAAAAAATTTTATTAGAGGATAGTGCATATTAATGCCCCTGTATTCCTTCCAAGCGCCGATCAACATGTTGTCATAAAGAGTCGGTAGCTTCTGAACAATTTTAGAAACCTGTGTAAACCTGATACCTATGTTTCCATATTTAGAAGTGTGATAGGAACTAGAGGAAATACTGTATTGAGTTGTCTCAAGCGTAAATGTTGTAAAACGTTTATATGTAAGACCGACTCGAAAAATCCGATCTTACCATATTTTATGGCAGGAAGAAAGTCAGAAAAGCATGTATTTAGACGCGTAATATAACATTTTTAATAGTTTTCTTAACAGGTTAGTCAATTGAATGTCAGGGGGGCTTAAACTAATTATTTAAAGTTTTAAAGACTTTTCTTCGAGATATAAAATAATTAATTATGGCTATAGTCCCTAGTAATAATCGCACTAAATATAAACAATTTAATGAACTAACTTTTCTCCCGCTTGGGACCACAAGTCAATTTTCCGCGGAAGAGAAAATGCGCAGGCTGGATGCGCGTGATTATTATGTGGTCCTCTGCTCGAAATGACAGAAAATATAACCTAATATGCTATAACCGACTTCATAAATATACCGTTGCGGCGTAACAATAATATTTTGGAAGGATGTTAAGCCATAAAAAGTTCACAAATGTAGCGTAAAAGAACGAAATAGCCAATAAACATTTATTGTTAAGAAGCATATAGGTTACATTTTCTGTCACTTCGAGGATCCGAAAATCATCTCCTCGAAGTGACAGAAAATATAACCTATTTATATGCTATATGACAATAAATGTTTATTGGCTATTTCGTTCTTTTACGCTACATTTGTGAACATTTTACCATCCTTCCTAAACATTATTATTACGCCGCAAAAGTATCTTTAGGAAATCGGGTATAGCGTATAGGTTATATTTTCTGTCACTTCAAGGACAGAAAATCTGCTTCTCAAATCCGCTACTGAAAATGCGCAGGCTGGATGCGCGTGATTATTATATGGTTGGCGCCGCAAAGTGACAGAAAATATAACCTATGTATATGCTATATGAGAATAAATGTTTATTGGCTATTTCGTTCTTTTACGCTACATTTGTGAACATTTTATCATCCTTCCTAAACATTATTATTACGCCGCAACAGTATCTTTAGGAAATCGGGTATAGCATATAGGTTATATTTTCTGTCACTTCAAGGACAGAAAATCCGCTTCTCAAATTCGCTACTGAAAATGCGCAGGCTGGATGCGCGTGATTATTATATGGTTGGCGCCGCAAAGTGACAGAAAATATAACCTATGTATATGCTATATGAGAATAAATGTTTATTGGCTATTTCGTTCTTTTACGATACATTTGTGAACATTTTATCATCCTTCCTAAACATTATTATTACGCCGCAACAGTATCTTTAGGAAATCGGGTATAGCATATAGGTTATATTTTCTGTCATTTTGAGGACAGAAAATTCGCTCATCGAAGTGACAGAAAATATAACCTCACTAAGAAACTGTACAAATGCTTATTACGCATTGTATTTATATAATATTTCTGATCGAAATTTATAGAAATACGTGCAAATTATGCTTCTATCAAAATTTATTAGTAAACGGAATTATACAACATGTTTCTTCAAATTAGTCGTAACATTCAGGCCGTTTTAGATTTTAAATGTTTCCGATAAGATTTAGTTATAATTCCTATCACGCGTAGCATTACAATCTGTTTCAAGACTTCACCGGTAACGTTGCATGCGACACTAAAATGGTAAGGGGGTCCTAGGACCCCCCAAACCGGTGACACAAAAATACATTGGTTGATAGGTCTATTCTATACCTCGTCTGTGATTATACAGTATACGATATTGCGTCGGTAAGGTAGGGAATGCCATCGAAATGATAAAAAAAATATAAATTCTCAACTTTGGAGTCGCAAAAAATCGTTCTCGTAAACATCGTCTTTATGCAAAATAAAACTATCTTGAAAATTATAGCTAAATCGGGTTTGACCGGTTTTCGGAAATTTCGCCCACAGTCAAATAAGAAGTTCTTATTCGAATATAAGCCGATCGTATTCTTCGAAAGTGAGGTTATATTTTCAAGTCATCGTTGGACACGACTTAAGAATAGCTTTCATCCTTTGGCGTGTAAATTAGTTCCATTATAATTATAAAATAAATGTAATCATAAAAATATTTTTGAAATCCATCAGAGAAAAATGGTAGAACACAGCGATATTAGTATCGATGATATTCTTGATATTCGGGATATTAGTGATGGGCGTGATACCGCTCAAGCAGTATCGATACCTAACGGTGAAGTATCATGGCATCTCAAGCAAGTATGAGTACCGTAGGTATCAGAAGGTATCGATACCTAAATCACAGACCAGGTATAGAATAGACCTTTCACCCTATTGTCTTCAGTGTCACTCGATTTTGGGGCTCTAGAGCCCCATTACGATTTCCGTGTCGCATCCAACGTTAACGGCTAAGCATGAAATAAGAGTGCAGCACTACAAGCGGTAGGAATGAAAGTTATAATAATGGTGAGAATTTAGATACAGGGTGTTCAGATGCCAAATTAATACAGAATATTCAAGAGGCAAATAATTGAGAAGGTCATATCGAAATAAAAACTTCTTCATTTGCTTATCAATCAGCAACTCTACAGACCCATACAACGGTGAAGCATGTATTGACTCTCAGCTATCTTATAATTCCTTAATAAATTATTTGCGAACATGGGTTTATATTAACTTTTTTCAATTATTTGAACTCCTAAATACGCTGTATCAAATTGGCACCAACCTACCGAGATACTCTGTGTATGTACAGAGATACACTTTCATTTATCATTTTGAACACTTCCTATAATAACTAATTAAAAAATGATTAATAAATTATGGTAATCTTATGATGTGTCTCGTACCAAGCAGCAGAGTAGTGGTGGGCCTATATGTACGTGTAACTCTACACAATCACGTTGTTCCGAAATATTTACCAATTTTTCCTAGCCATATGGCTTCTTTCAAACATTTTCCCTTCTCAACGCGCAGAATATGTTGATGTAAAAAAAATTAATATTAATTTTCAATGTTATAAACAATTTCGCGGACACTTTTTTTACAAATGTCCACCGATCCAGAGGTGTAGATTCACCTCCTAAGAGCCACGACCAATAATTTTTCTACACAATGTACAATAAATGTGGAGAATGAACAGATAGGTGTGTTCTGCACGAGAGAGTACTGTTTGAAACTTGAAAGAGTGACGTGTGACGTCATTTCGGTGTGGCTGATTTTTGGGGTGTATGATTGTGGCAGGAATCAGTTGTCAGGCAGCGCGCAAAGAATGGTTGGGAGGGTCGCGGCTACAATAATCTGGGTAGACGGTCATCGGGTAAGTGGTTGGGGAAAACCCAAGTGGTGTAAACGATACTCCTGCAGGTCAGGATATTAATTGTAATTTTTGCTTCTCATTTTGGAACCATTTTCGCTTCCAAACTTTTGCCTGTCTTCTAACATCTATACATCGAGAAATGGTTTGGAATGGTTTAAAGAAAAAATGTTTCAGACAGAAGTTGCTTGTTTTCTAACGTGGATTACGAACATAATTGGTTTCACCTCCGCTTTAAATACAAGGACAGATGAGTGCGAGCCAGTATTAATACAGATTTAAAAGCCCCTGGGATACATGGAACTCGAGACCAGACCGATATATTAAATTAAGCTATCAAAACTTACGCGGGTTACTCTGCATAATTAGGTAAAACAAAATCGAAATACGGATCCTTAAACGTACTACTATATTATTGGAAAAGAAGTGCAGAAGTGGGCTATTTTTAGGATGATAAACCTTAAAACAGTCTGATGTATGTCGTGTTTGGACTTATTTTTATCGGGAGGACCTCACCAACCAATTCGAATTATTTTCATTAATGTAGGATGAGAAATGTGGAAAGTGAAATTTTTAAACGCGCGCGGCTTTCGTTTCAAGTATGTACATACCGGACCCCCAGCACTCGAAATGTTAAAGGACGGATAGGATAAAAAACAAAAAGGTAGCGTTTAGAGTAGTGCAGACCGACAGTTTGACTGTCATGTGACATGGAGAAAGGGACTGCGGGAGTCGGGATCCCCGAGTCCCGGAATACCTAAGAAAATGTATAGGCTAGTTGCTATGGTCGGGCTATTGTAGTTCGAGTCGATGTTGGTCTTTAACCGACCCATTGAAAGGATGGCGCAACCGACACAGCGCGAAACACTGTAGTGGTGCATCCCTATCACTTATACTACTATGACTTGCTGCCGCCCTTTCCCTTGAAGGTGTGAAATAGTTAAAAGAGGGAAGACAGGTAGCTAAAAAACAAAGTCGCATCAAGTTGGATATAATATTATGTACTCTACGAATGCTTCAAATACTTCCAAAAAATTGTTTGAACCGGTTGGAATAGGTATTCATTATATTCTACTGCGTGATAAGTTGAATTATTTGTTTAATTTCTGTATTATATCATGTTTTAATAAGTATATCAATAGGTTTGAATTTATATTAAGTGTCGTTCATTTGGTTTATTACACACCCCTCACATGGCATATTTATATTTTCAAGAGTAAAAAACCGCCCTTTCACGTTCGTATTTATCGTTTTATTGTATTATTTCCGCATTCAACGGCCGGCTATCCGAAATGAACTGAGCATAGCTTCGAATATGTTTCATAATCAAAGTAATAGGATGGACAATGTTGAATATCTCAGAAACAATAAGTTTTAGGATTTCATTTCAGGTACTTTCATACTCAGAATTCGCTATTCTATTGAATTTGAAGTTAAAAAATTTGAGAGTCCATTTGAAAAAATAAAATTGACCTCCCAATTCGATCTATCTTTGTAAAGAAACTAGTTCCACCGTGTTTTGTGTTTCTTACAACCAGACAAGTTTTATAAATAATATTTTCGCTTATGACTTGAAATAATAGATATTTGAGGTGAACCGAGTTAGTGGGACACCCTGTATAACACAGCTTCTATACTTTTCTCGGTGATACCGGTAGCTTTACCTGTGGCAATGCTAGAAAAACATTATGTTTCCCGCACCCACCGCTCGAAAATCGGAGAGGGCGCTCGAAAACCAGTGGTTGTTTCAGAATATCGGTACTTCAGAACGGTGACACTGAAGACAATAGGATGAGAGGTCTATTCTATACCTGGTCTGTGCCTAAATGATACGTACTCAAAAGGTTCGATCCTTGTAGGTATCAACATCCTGGCTGGACTTGGTATCGATACTATTCGAACCCGAAACAAGCATCCATAGGTATCGAAACAGGAATGAGTACTTGGAAAGAATCGTTTCCCAAATGATACCTACAAAAGTCTCCGTCCTTTAAACTCGACTGCGTTCGGGTCCGACGAAATGCCGCGTGGCATCCAGATGGCGAGGACCCCCCCCCCCCGGCGATGCCTTTATGAGTATTGCGACTTTCGACCCTCGAAATGGTTGGAATAACCATTAACGGCCGATTTCTTCACCTCTGACTAAAGTCCCGATCAGTTAGTCTCTAGTCAGATGCTAGGTGGTAGTTAACTGTCGCGCGTGTTTCTTTGCGCTATTGGATCCTATGGTTAAGTGACTGAAGGTTTGACGCGGCAACGCCGCAAAAAACGGTAAAACCACAACTTCATGGTGTAAAAGTGATCGTGAGTTGTGGCGGTCTCGCCACCGCGCCGTTTGTGCCTCAACAATTTATTTATTTGAGGCATGAAGTATTATAATTATAGTTAAATGTCGCTATGAATTATTATTGGAAAGTAAAGAATGATATGATAAACCAGTATTTTGTAGTAAATTTATTCAATATGCGTTTTTTGTTTTTCATATACCTACAGGCAAAAAAACGAATTTCACGGAATATGAAAAGGAGCTACTGATTAACATCGTGATGGAATATCGACACATTATCGAAAATAAATAAACAATACCGTCTATTATTTATTCTATTAAATATTTTTTCGTCTTCCTCATCTTCCACATGCTCGAAGATGTTAATATTTACGAACCTATTCATTTTTTTAAATACAAGCGCTTTCTTCCATAAAAGTAAAATCATATACAAAAGCGTTCAGAACAGTCTACAAGCATAATTCTGTTCTCTGTTCACATTTCATATTTCCCCCACTACTGCAAACACGAGTTAACTGCCACTTCTGGCAGTTAATCGGTGCCCGAACCTCCGGTAAAATTGACTTGGAGATTAACTGGCAGATCACGCTTGACCAGAGGTGAAGAAACAGGCATGTGTCAGTTATGTGGAACATAACTCTAATCCGAAGATTACCGGAGGTGAAGAAATCGGCCGTAAGAAGTGAGAAATCTTTCAGTTCCGCACTTCTCATCAGATCTCTGCGAAAACGACGCCAATCGATTCCTTATGTTTCGCCAATGAAACTAACACCAAGATCGACGTAATTCGGAGCATAATGAAGGAAATTACTTGAAAAATTCATTTCCATAATCTCCACCTAACTTCGTTAAAAATAGTCCGATTTACATGATATTCAGTATAATTTTCATTGTAACAACATAACGAATCCATTGGTATCAATTCCATATCGATACAATAAAGAATAAAGAATGCAGTTTTTCTGAAACAGGTAGGTATGAATCCTCGGCCGACCGCAGCGAAAGGAGGTTGGCGCCTCGCAGTCGGGGATGAAATATTCATTTCAGCGTATTAAGAAATTCTTTATTCTGCATCGTATCGATATGGAATTGATACCAATGGATTCCTGGCGTTTTCCCAATTAAAATTATACCAAATTTCATGTAAATTAGACTATTTTTAACGAACGTAGTTTGAAATTATATAAATCAATTTTACATTTAAGTTCTTTCATTATGCTCCGAATTACGTCGTTCTTGGTGTTAGTTTCATTGGCGAAACATAAGGAATCGATTGGCGTCGTTTTCGCAGAGATCTGATGAGAAATGCGGAACTGAAAGATTTCTCACTTCTTAATGGTTATTCCAACCATTTCGAGGGTCGAAAGTCGCAACACTCGTAGAGGCATCGCCGGGGGGGGGGGGGGTCCTCGCCATCTGGATGCCACGCGGCATTTCGTCGGACCCGAACGCAGTCGACTTTAAAGGCGGCCACACACGGTCCAGCCGGCCTGTCAGGTCTGCCTGCGCAGGCAGGCCTGTGCAAGTCGGCTGGACCGTGTGGATGCACTACGCCGTCCGGCCGGCCTGCGCAGGCCGACCTGTGCAGGCCGGCCTGACGCCGCACAGTGGTCGGGATAAGGATAGTTAGTGACATTCATTGTTGTATAATTTTTAAACTATAAAAGATATCGGAATGGCGCCAAAAAACATAAAATAAAAAAATTATTCCTTTCTAATGATTTATAATTGAATATATTGTACGTCCATTTAATGTTGTTTTTTTCAATTTTTTCAACTTAATTGTTATAAAAAAATTTGAAAACTGTATATTTAGTAGTTTATTTAATGCTCTTTAAGCGATTTAAATCACTTGTTGGGAAAAGTTTTAGTTTCCGATTATAAGGAAAAACCAAATAGTACTATTTTAGAAATTGTGACGAAATCTACAGTTTAGTTAAACATTAGTATTCATTTATTATTTATTTATTCAACGGATTATTCATTTCAGCGTATTAAGAAATTCCTTATTCTTTATTGTATCGATATGGAAGTGATACCGATGGATTCCTTATGTTTTTCCGATGAAAATCATGCAAAATTTTATGTAAATCGGACTATTTTTAACAAATTCAGCTTGAAATTATATAATTGGATTTTTCATAGAATTTCCTTCATTATGGTCCGAATTATGTCGTTATTGGTTTTGGTTTCATCGGCGAAACATAAGGAATCGATAGGCGAAACATAAGGAATCCTGGACATTTCTGACTTTTTAATGGTATTCCAACACTTTCGAAGATCGAATGCCATCAAATTCGGTGAAGCAATGGAGGATCCTGTTCTCGCCTCGGGGTACCAGGCGGCATCTCTTTGACAGGCGTCGCTGTAGAATCACCCTGTAGTATACATTCAGTAGATTTCGGTAGGAGAAAGTTTATTTTTCCTGCGCAATAATGACTGTGCAGGCCGACTGGAGCAAAATTGAAAAACGATTCGGTCGGCCTGACGCCGCGGCCAGATCTGAACCGGACGCCACTTGAGACTCCCTATTCTCCATTGTAGCGTAGTAAGAAATTCATCATTTTTTATCGTATCGATATGAAAGTGGTATCAGTAGATTCCTGGCGTTCTCCTGATTAAAATCATAACAAATTTCATGCAAATCGAACTACTTTTACACAAGCAATTTGTATTCCTTATGTAAAAGTAGTCTGATTTACATGAAATTTTGTATGATTTTCATCAGAAAAACAAAAGGAATCCATTGGTGCCACTTTCATATCGATACGATAAAGAATTAAGAATTTCTTACTACGCTGAAATGAATATTTCACATTTTCACTCCCGACTGCGGGGGTCGATCTCAATTCGCTACGTTCACCCGAGAATTCATACCTGTTTCAGAAAAGAATAATTATTTATTCTTTATGGTATCGATATGGAAGTGATACCGATGGATTCCGTATGTGTTTGCAACATTTTTTGTAGCTAATAATAAGCCTACTACGGCTAAAACGTCGTCCGTCGATGTCATGTTCGGCTGACAAAACTGTGAACACTGTAGGGCTGTTCCCAGGGGTGCGCGGGAACCCGACTTTTCGGGCTCGGGACGGGCCGGAAACTTTCGGGTGGGGTCCCGATACTTTCGTATTGCTCGAGATCCCGACAGTTTCGGGATCCCGAAACTCGATTCGGGCTACAAGCATAGCCGCCATGAGCGGGTAATTTGATTCCAGGTCGGCTCGGCAAAACTCGGACGCGATCGGACGATATCGTTACCAGTAATAGATCAAAATTATTACCCGAGAACATAGTAAAATTATGTTTTTACACGTTAATTTGAAATAATAAAATATTCGCCTTCCTGTATATTGTTGTTACTATGAATCATCCTGGAAATATTCCTTTCTGTAGGCTTATAGTTGTCCGTACATTTTCTATTTTAAATCCGAACCTATCCCGAAAAAGATAATACCCTATTAAAATATATTTTACTTGAAATAGATAAAGATTCTATTTTAAATCTGAACCTGTCCCGAAAAAGATAATACCCTATTGAAGTATATTTTATTATGATTTTAAAATATTGTCGATATAATAATAGTCTTCCTTCCAAGTTCTGAACATGGTATTTATTTAAGTACGTATATGGACATATTCAGTATTGGGTAGCAATGAAAATACATATATATGGAAATAAATAATAAGATACAAATTATGATTCAACAGGAGACAGAATAGTAAAAACTTATCACTCTGGTATTGATATAAATTGATATACATAATTCTTTCCGTCTCGGTTCTCTCGTAGTAGCTGGCTTTCGAGCCGATCGCCTCCGAGTTTTTCCGAGCCGACCTGAAATCAAATCGCCCGCTCATGGCAGTCATGCTTGTAGCCCGAAAGGAGTCTCGGGATTCCGAAACTGTCGGGATCTCGAGCAATACGAAAGTATCCGGACCCCGCCTGAAAGTTTCCGACCCGTCCCGAGGGCCGGGAACTCGAGCCTCGGGACGATCATCACACTCCTATATAGCTGTTCCAGTGCCCGGAAAAGCGAGCCGAGCCGAGCCGAGCCGAGCTGAGCCAAGTATCCGTAAAAACCGATTGGTCCGAAACAACCGAGTAGCTCGAATTTTTCCGAGCGGTCCGAAAAAATCGAGCAGGCAGAATGTGTCGAGTAGGTTGAAGCTTGGACGTTTCGGCCAATGAAAATGTTAATGGTTAATGTAAAATGGTAATGAATAATGGTTGTTAATAATGTGAATAATTATAAAGTAAACTGAAAATGGAAATACACTGGTGGACTAAATTAAAGGAACACTATAATTTGCCGAAAAATTTGGTCATTTTAAAATGGCTGTATCTCCGCGAAAAATTGTCGCAAAAAATATTTTAAAAAAGCATTTTAACGCTTCAAGTTTCTAGTTTTTGATTTAAGGACACAATTTTTTTCCAGCCATTATGATACTGTTTTATCAAGATGAAGCGCAGGAAACAAAATTTTAAAAATTTAAAATACCGTCAGGCCCACCGGAGCGTGTGGATGCACCATCCGGCCAGCCTGTCAGGCCGGACGGAGCGTGTGGAGGCAGTACGGGCGTCAGGCCGACTTGCACAGGCCTGCCTGCGCAGGCAGACCTGACAGGCCGGCTGGACCGTGTGTGGCCGCCTTAAAGGACCGAGACTTTTGTAGGTATCATTTGGGAATCGATTCTTTCCAAATACTCATTCCTGTTTCGATACCTATGGATGCTTGATTCCGGTTCGAATAGTATCGATACTTTACTGTTGCCGTGATACCAATTCCACTCAGTACTCATTTTAGCTCCTACTGGTATCAAATGTCGATACCAAGTACTTACAATTTCGATACGTGTCGAACCTTCCAAATGAGTACTTTGGGTATTGAACTACTGGAAACTCATGAGAAAGACTGGTATCACGCCCATCACTACGGGATATCGTTGCTGCAGCGTTGCCGTGCAATATTGCGGTGCAACGTTTCAGCAACGTTGTAGCAATATTCCTGCAACGTTCCTGCAATATTGCTGCAACGTTGCTGGAACTACCATTTAAACCTAAAATATCTCCGTTGTTTTTAACGATACAAGAAAATGTCTAAGGAAGAAAATGTTTGCTTCAGAGAGATAATTATTGTGATGTAGAAGATTTTTTTCTCAAGGTTATATTTTCCGAAATTTCAAGATCATCAACGGTGTTTTTAATGGGATTGCGTTTTTTCATTACTGTAACGTGTTATAGCCAATAAAAATAAAAATTCAATCATGTATAATATGTTGTCCTTTCTGCCCAGCAAACATTTTTTTTCCTGCGACATTTTCTCGTATCATTAAAAACAACGGAGATATTTTAAGTTTAAATGTTAGGAGATTCACTCTGTGTATTTTAATGTGCAGAATGACACCGGGTGGAATTTATAGTACAAACTTAGTGTTACAAAACCCTAATGGAGTTTGTTAAAATGAGCCTTCGATTTTGAATAATTTGAGTTTAAAGTTTTGCACGGTAGGAGTATAAGTTCCATTACGTAAGCAATATTCTCAATTAACGGTTGTAGCTGCGGCGGTAAAGTGTTCGCATACGACGCTACAGGTCGTCGGTTTGAATCCCCATGGGGAAAATAATTTTCTATGAGAAAAAGACAACACTGGCTTTATACTGCTAACAACAACAAATCTCTGCACACATTCATGTGTCGGCGCATCCCTCACATCTCTAAATTTATATTTGTTTTCTGCATCTTGTGCTTCATTATAGGTACCTAATAATATCACGCATGACACAAATATTTTCCAAGCACCTTCTGTATGCATTTCTTTTGCTACACCATCGAGTCTCTCCTGATAATATCAATTTTTTACCACCTCTTGTAAATTAGGAGACCTAAAATCTTTTATAATGTTATTTACTTTTTCATCGAAACTAGTATTAATTAAAGATTTAAATAATAGGTTGCCACTGTGGCCATTACAAGTAACAATGCCACAAATCCACTCTTGCTCTTATATTTATCATATTTGAAGCGTTGTCAGTAATAACAGCATAAATGTTAATATTGTACTGATTATATGCAATTTCTACACACTGACTCACTAAGTCACTTAAAGCCTTTCCAGTTTCTCTGATTTGGTTGAAAGTCCAAGACTCCAAGAACAAGTTTCGTCCACTTGTTAACTGTAACATGGCTACAACATTCTTTGAATTTGCAGCTGAATTCTTCCAGCCATCAATTGAAAGTACAGCACCTTGTTGTTCATTTTGTCCAATGGAATTATATAAATCTTCATATTGTTCATTTAAAAGTGTGGTACTTAACGTTTTTCTGGTTGACGTTTTCTAAAATTAACGTTTTCTAAAAACTTTAAAGTGGCTTGATTCCATCACACTTAAAGGGATATTGCACCCAAAAATGAAATTTGATAATAATTTATCAATTTCATTTTTTCTGAAACAGATATTTTTATTTACAGCGTTTTGCCAAATTGATTTGCTTCTGTATTGAAAAAAAACGTGACATACCAGTTCTGTTGATGCTGTCCGAAGGAAAAATATCTGCTGCATCGCGTGGAACGGTCAGATTTTCTCATAGACCCTTAGTTTTGGAAAAAATTGAAAGATATCTTCAAAAATGGGTGCATTTCGGGTGTCCTTTTTCATTTACTCGTTGTTTAAACATATTTAAATGTTCATAATGCAATAATAACTGATATCGTTGTATTCGGGAGGGTTCACAAATTAATTTGACGCAACGAGCAACCGAATAACTATTACCGTTTCGACGCAAAAGATGTTCAAATTTGAAAATTTGCTGTTTTTTTTTCAAAATCGAATTTCTCAAAAACTGAGGGTGATGGCGACAAACGGTTTGCGGAATCGCTTTCAGGGCACGAAAGCCTATAGGAAACGGCTATTGAATGTTACAAGTCCAGATGGCTGTCGAACCGTGTAATTAATTCGAGTCGCGCGTAGATGCAGTTCTTCTCGCAAGCATAGAATGATATTACTTCTCTTACTCTCTTTACTAACATTCATATACATTCAGTACAGATACAGTTAATTATCTTAATCAAATATAACATGATTTTGAAAACGTATTCGCTTGATGTGTTTACAAAATGCATCCCGTATTGTCGTCTAATTTCAAATGTTCCGCCGTTTATTGGGACTTCAATACCGTAAAGTACGAGACGGATGTTTTCAACACCTGAGAGCAAAATATAAGGATGTCATCTATCTAATTAACGTTACTTTGTAGTAGGGTTTGTCGGTTTTTTTTATAAATTTGTAAAATTCGAAAACCGGTTTTTAAATTTAACAAAGCCGGTTTTATGTACTAGAATTAATATGTAAAAAATAATTAATTATTTCATTAAAAACGTTAACATTTTGACTTGAAATCGCTTCGCACACAAGCATATTGTAGTAAGTAACAGTTTACTGTAAAACTAATTTTCATGAGTTCATATTTTCGGAAGAAAAATACTAAATGAAATTAAGATTTATAAATTATATTTTGTACGGATTTTAGTTATTTTAGTTTTTTTCATTTGGTTTTGAATGCAGTGTATTTTCTTGTGTTATATTTTTGTGGATCCATAAATATTAAATGAACTCCAAAATTGTACGGATTTTATTAATTTTTTTTATTTATTTGGTTTTGTATAGATAGATTATATTTTATTTTGTTATAGGTTTGTAATTCAATGAATATTGAAAGAACTGAACATTTTTAAAATAAATATAAATATTTTCTATTTTAAATATATTTTTTGGTGAAAATTCGAAAACTGGTTTAACCGGTATTTTTGGGAATAGTAGAATTCGAAAACCGGTTTTTCCAAAAGTCGGTTTTTGTATAAACCCTACTTTGTAGCAGTTAACAAAGTACCTCTGCAAAGGTTTCCAGGGTTAGCGGCAGAAGACCGCCGGCTGACAAAACGGGGGCAGTTAGGGCTCCCCTTAATGCCAGTAGGTACAACAGTTGCGTCTTGCGCGAAGTGTTGTACCACTGTCCCCCGTACCTGCAAACAGGGTCAGAACGATCACGCAACCCGAACAGATTGAAAGTCCCGTTCACATAGGCTCGCTACTAAATTCAATACTCACATTTCATTGTAAATTTCATCGTAGGCATTTTGTACGAACTGCCCCTGACTGGTCAGGAAAAACAGGTGAATCAGCTGAACCACTAGAAATCCCAAGTATTTGTAGAACTCAAAACCCATCTCCGTTAGTGACGTCTGACCTCAAACAATCCGTTGCACGGCTATTACAGAAAATTTCATGTAATAGGTAAACGATACAGTAGTTGACCACCTAAGAGCTTCAGTTTAGGTAAACGCTATGGTAGAAGTAACTTAAAATTTTATAAATCAAGTTTTGTTATGCCAGCCGGAAAGAGAAGTATCGAAGATGATTAAAACACCAAAGAAACTTTGAGAAATCAGTAGTTTCGATGTTACGCTATTATAAAGAAACATAACTCAAAGTTGTAGTTATTGACCAGTCGTGGCATAGTTGTTGACCGGTTCAGATACTGTTGTTGACCACTTCCTAAATGTAAAAGAAAATGGTATATTTTTTACTTTAAAATCAATTTATTAAAACCATCTGGCAACATATCAAAGTTTTAAGATTTTCGTCAGTTTTTTTTTTGTTGCAATTTTGACTTAAAATTCGTAATGAGCGATTAAGATTCAAAAGTGCAACATTGATGCGGAAACGCGCCGGTTCATTAGACTATGGCGGCTGAAATTTGAAGTGGTCAACTTCTGTACCCTGGTCAATAAATGTATCGTTTACCCGAAGATGCATTCCTACGAATCAACACTTTACCTTTACTAGCGTGATACTGAACGCTGTGATCACTAGTACGACTATAATTGCGAGATAAGTCGAGTGGAGTTCTTGGATATCCTGGATAAATCTGCATTGTTAAAGATGGATGAGACGTAAAAAGAAACATTAAAGCATGCAATTAGGCCGCGACTGATCGAAACATGTGGCCATGTTTATTTTTATCCTGTAACTATACAGTATGCGCACTCAACAAATAACTTTCATCCGCTTAAACCAGGCCTGTCCAGGGATTTGCTCGCACAAGCAGCCGCGAGTTGCTCTTTGGTCCAGCGAAATTAGGATATGCCTTCGGAATAAATCCCAGCAAGCTAAATTTTGGTATGGGCCTTTATTTGGTCGTTTTAAACAATATGTCAAAAGTACCCATCGATCCGACTGCCGCTAAAAATTTTACAGAGGGTTGAAGGTAAAAAAATGCTGTTTTTCGGAAATATCTCGTTATCTAGCAGGTTTGCGACAATAATAGTTATTATACAATTTATAGCCTAGGAAATTCTCTACAAAAAAGGTTGTATGAGTTTTTTTCGTAGAAGTAACCATTTTCATGTGTGTCGGGTTACCAAGTTTCAACCCCCATACTTTTGACAAGGGAAGATCCCGAACTCGGAAATTCAAAAAATTATGAAACTCTGTAAATATGTAGGGGAAGTCCTCCCGAGTACAACGCAATTTCGTTTGCTCCCAAATTCACTCTAAGGGGGTGAAATTGACCCCTGAAAATCCGTTTTTTTTTTTGATTTTGTGTTATAACTCACGAACCGTAAGAACTGTATGAACTATAATTTACCAAATGATAGTCCTAATTAAAAGAAGTAACTTTTTCCTGAACACTTTTCTTCTATCTCCTACAGTTCGCGAGTAATAATACAAAATAAAAAAAAAATTCAGAGGTCAATTGCACCCTCTTGGAGTGAATTTGCACAGCAAACGAAATTGCATTGTACTCGGGAGGACTTCCTCTACATATTTAGAGAGTTTCATAATTTTTTTAATTTCCGGGTTCGGGATCTTCCCCTGTCAAATGTATGGGGGTTGAAACTTGGTAACCCGACTCACATGAAAATGGTTACTCCTATGAAAAAAACTCATAGGACCTTTTTTGTAGAGAATTTCCTAGGCTATACATTGTATAATAACTATTTTTGTCGCAAACAAATTTTTGTCGTATTTTTTTTCAACGCTCTTGCCGTCGCTCTTGCCATCGCTCACAACCACCCGCGGCTGCTCTTCGAGGGCAAGAGCAAAAGTTGGACAGGCCTTTTCTACCGAGAGATTTGCAAAATAGTTTCACCGACCTCAGAGCTTGTTTGTGCCCGTGAATCGAGAAGCATACATTTCTGTACGCCCTGTCCATCGTCTTATCCGATTCTTTTTCGTCGTAAGCGTAATTCTCGACTGCACTCTTGAAACGGTACCTACGAGCATTAACGCTGACACCCCAACTGACAACTGTTTCTCGTGAATTCTGATTAAAAGTCGATTGCTACGAATTACTTACCCAGCAACTGCCAACAATCCGCACGCATGCTGCACGCCGTACAGGTATAATGCATCACAGGCGGTATACACTATCGCAACCATACATATTCCACTCGCCATGTGCGCCCAGAAATATATGTAGTATCTGTCTTCGTCAAAGGGATAATATGCCGGGTAAATGTAATATCTGTACACCGTTCCGTTTTCGCTCCGAGCGAAGTACTCCACGATACCGGCCGCACTAGGCATCATTATAAACACGACCGTGCCGAACAGGGCGGTCACTAAGGAAGAAATAGAAAAAGGACACTGTACATGTCTCGGTGGGAGACAGAATGCTTATTAACGCTTTGAATGGCGCAAAGTTTTGAAAAATGCTTCTTTGAGCCGGTCAGGCCTTTCTGAGTGATCACTTCTGCGGGAAAGTCTTGTACGAAGCGTACAAAGCGTACAAAGCAAACTCTCCCAGTAAATCGAAACGCGGAAATACGCTGAAACGATGTGCATCGTACAGTATGCAACTTGCTCGACCTAGAAACACGCCGACACCACTCAAATTTTTAACCGCCGAAAGTAATTCTAGCGAGGAGTTGTAACTGTCACATGTAACTAGGTCTGTTTCGAATAGCGTTACCGCGATGTTCCACAGAAATGAAAGTAGCTTATCTTACATACATATATAGGCCATTGTAAATAGCACTCCTCTTTTGCCATAAACGTCCATAATTTCGGTCTCGGCCGGTGGCCTCTTTATATCCCAGTCGTGGTACACGCCATTAATAAGGCCCTTCAACTGTAATTTCGTTAATTTCATCTACAAGTAAAGAAATGACTACAATAGACAAATATCTCCTCACCTTGTCATAGTTCAGAGCGTAATTAGTGAGCTTTAATATGATCCCGCTCGCTGCAACAAGGAAAGGGCATTGCTCTATTAAAACATCCGGACTGAAGAATACTATCATCCTCAAAATCTGTAAATGACGATAGCACGGTAACTGGTAAATTAAGAGTTTGGACAGGTTCGGTAACACATACAGTATTTTTACGCTGGGTAGTAAATCAGTCAATTAAGATTAGGAATAACGAAGGTGAAAGTATGGTGCTTCTACGAGCTATAGTGACTTAGGTGTGAGGTCACTCAGCGGAGTCTTAACCCTTCAGCGTGGAGGCTTTCTGCCCAGAACAGTATAGTGCCTATACGAGCTACAGTGACTTAGGTGTCAGGTCACTCAGCGGGGTGTTAACCAATACCCTGCTGGGTACGGCCCGCTGAACGTGCCCCCCTACTACCTCTTGCACGACTGCATTTAGAGAAGACCAGGACAAAACCGAGGCCTTAGGGCCTTAGGGCCCCGATTTTGCCCTGGTCTTAGGGCCTTAGGGCCCCGGGTTTGTCCTGGTCTTCTCTAAATACAGTCCTGCAAGAGGTAGTAGGGGGGCACGTTTAGCGGCGAGTACCCAGCAGGATGTCGGGTAAGACCCCGCTGAGTGACTTCACACCTAAGTCACTGTAGCTCGTATAGGCACTATACCTAGCTGTGGGATGAATTACATTGGTCAAAACCTTGATCCCTGCTGTTAAGGCGTTACTGCATAGCAGACCTGAAGAATTATTGTCACACCTCCTAATCTAACCAATCAGACTTGCATCCCTCCCAAACGGCCACTCTCTTCACGGCAATTTTTTCCTTCCCAAGGCCTACGCAATGTGTATGAGAAGAGCATACCACGCCTCTAATTCAGGTGTCCAATAGACCTTAGTCCCAAGCCCTACTCGGTACGCCTACGCTTCACGTCCCTTGACGAGCGGTGCTCGTCATACCGCCGGTGCGGACAGTTTTCCTATGACAGCGTTGGCCACATCGGGTCATTTGGGAGTACGGTCTAGGACCCCCGCTGCGCGCGGTGCGAGAGCTTCGACCCGAGAACCTTTCACGGTCATAAAAAAAGACCGACCTTTCCGTGATTTCAGGACTCCGTCAGTCCAAATGCCCAAATATCGTTGGCAACCAAATTTTAGTTTCACTGAACGCATAGGGGTTCTACACTGACATCTGCTGACAGCCCTGACACGGACAAGTGTGCGCTGCTCCATTGTAAAGCACGCAAACGATATTTTTTAACACTGATCCTCACGGCCCGGAATTGACGGGTACGGAGAGACCGTCGAATTTCACGGAACTGACAAGTGTGCGCTGCTCCATTCAAAAACAAGCAACCGATACCTTTTACGTCCACGGAACTGACACGGAACTGACACGGAACGGATATGTGTGCGCAGACCTTAAGTTTGTTTCAAGGACAGAACTGTTTGTGAAACATTTTTACCATGGTAGAGATGGCCGATAGAGAAACAGCGTACGCAAATGTTCGTGCTAAGTTTCTGCTTATATTTGTCTGATACGGCCATACACCCGCGAGTCGACAAAGCACCTTATTGTAGTTCAAGTATCGTTTGTCCACCTCTTCCTTCTTCATGGCTAAACTGGAATAACTGGGGAGATCCAGGAGACACGCACGAAAG
Organism: Andrena praecox; assembly: GCA_963932275.1. NCBI lineage: Eukaryota > Metazoa > Arthropoda > Insecta > Hymenoptera > Andrenidae > Andrena > Andrena praecox. Next base: position 46,192,890 of record OZ010729.1, on the reverse strand, counting down.
CGGTAAAATCTATCGATCGTCTTGAATCATTTCGTTGTCCGTAGCCATTATTCCTGCGGCGATTACACCGGCCAAAGAACGTCACCATTACACGAACATCTATTTTCTTACCGGCGTAATCGTCCATGAATTACTCTGCATTGGTTTATTTATGCCTACTTTAATCTATTCAACGAGTCGCGTTGCCAGCTGTAAATAGAATATTCACGCGGGAGGGTCCGCGGCTACAGCTATTGCCTATTTGCTCATGCCGTCTCTGTTTCGTGAGAATGCCGTTACGTGGCGTCATTGCTTGTAGCTGTCACTCGAGTCGTTAAACGGGCATTATTACGTTCCACAGTATCGAGTGCAATCTACTCCGCGACAATATAAGTGGGCAATTGGAAAAGCAATCTTTAAAATTATGCTCCGAATGGTATGCGTGCCTGTTGAAGCGGTGGGGCAAAGTTGCCACGATTGTCGAGGTTTCCATAGTAAAAACGCCACTGGGCGGGAAACATCTTCTTCGTCAGGTCACGGAGAGCTCAGTCGCTATTACCACGAAGGAGAGTGCAGCAGGGTTGAGGCACATTCAAACTCACTCAATCCTACGGTGAATGTGAATACTACGAGGTTTATTCTGACTTTTAATTTAGCTGTGCGTTAATTGGCGTGCTTCACTGTTGCGGCGAACGTTAGTGGAATGGAACGGTGTCGGTCAGGAGCCTCCAAGCTGTAAAGGACTGATTCCTCTGACATTCGATGCAAGTCGAGTTCAACAGGGATCGTGAGTATTTATTTTCATCTATAAAGGAGTTTGAAGTCCAATAAATCATGGTATACTGATAATATTCATTCGGCTATTAACATTATGAACTATTTATTCGATGCGCATCTACAGTAACTACGGAAAATAAACTTTGAAATGCCTCGACTAATGCAGGTTACTGGTATTTTTGACGTGAATACGACTTTAAAATCGGAACAATAGGCACTGGAGGGCATGCACAAGAAGTCGAGCGTTACGAAAATTGTGACAAAAATGGGTGATAATGTTTCGTCTTATAACTTCTGTAGTATACTGCATTCCACTTTAGAGTAGACTCGTTCCGCGCAGGTATATACAGGGTCATCGTTTAATCCTGCAACCCGCGCTCGCGCGAACTTGTAAAATGGCAACAGCGCCTCACGGACGCATTCCGCTGCCATTATGGCCGATACTTCCGCCATCTATGAACTGTTGATGAAAGCGTGCGGTCTTTTAGATGCCAGTAGAGAGCGCAGGGTGCTTTTGGCTTTCGCCAGAGGATATTAGATTTGACGTAGCAGACGGGGAAGAAAACGGTAGCGATTTTAAGAGTGCGATCGCACCGGTTCCGTTCTACGTGGAAATATCTACCTTTGCGACGGTCCAGCTGAGGTATTAGACCACGCTGACGCGATAGTGCCCCGGGTTGAAGAATTTGGGGCCTTTTTCGTATAACTTTTGAACTATAAAAGATATCGGAATGCAATTTGCGCCGCAAATTGGGAAAAAATTATCCCCTCTTAATACATATTTTAACTAGATAATTTAACATATTTTTCGTTCACTTAATTTTTCTTTTATCAATATTTTGACCATAATTACTGTGAAAAGCGTTTTCAAACTGTTTATTTGATACTTTATTTAGTGCCCTTTATAAAATTCATGGTGTTGATAAACAATTGGCTGGTTGTTTCTGTATCATTACTTTCATAAATTGAGAAATTAAATTATTATTCAATTATATATTGGTTCTGCAGGTCTCCGAATCTAATGTTCTGGTTTTCTTTTTTATGATTTTATCTTTAAGGAGGGATTCTCGTCTAACAGTCCCAAAAGTAACTTATATTTAAGAATTTTTTTCGAAAAAACTGTTCGGCATGTTGGATTAAACTCGTTTGTAATATAAGGAGGCATTTTTATATTTGTGGAAAATATTTTTTTTATGTCGATCCTTTTTATTATTTATTAGTTACTGTGGAATCTTCTCCAGCTATTCAGCGATGTAACTCCTGTTGGCGGGATGTGTAGCACCTGTCACAGTCATCTGATTGCAAAAAAAAATAGAAGTTTCTTAAAGTTAGATAATTTCCGCGGGGATTGGTCCACTTTAAAGAAAAAAAAATGAAAAATTGAAAGAATTATAGCGTTTGAGAGAAAAAGTAAGTTTTTTCCTTGTACAGTTGATTGGTAGGAAACCGAGCAGGGAAAGTGCTACGACCAGTCGCGTGTGTCAGATCCGTGGGAGCTGCGAAGATCGGTCGCAAATCGGTAGGGGCGTAGGGTAAATGTACCTATTACTGCGGGGACAAGATTTAGTCGCACTTTGTTCGACTATTTCTCTTGATTTTTTATGAAAGAACAATTCATTAGGTGCTTTGTTTATAAGAATGATGTACTTTGTGTTAGAAAATTCGTTAACCTTCAAAACCTAACATAACAAAATATCGAAAAATCAAATGAATGACACTTTGTACTTATTATTGCGGGCGAAAAAGAGCCGTATGCAATTACTGTGTACCCAATACTGCGGATGGGCACAGGGCTGGCGCGAGAATGGTTGGCGCCCTTATTAGGGTTTGTCGGTTTTTAAAAACTGGGTTTAGAAACCGGTTTTTTTTTATACATTTGTAAAATTCGAAAACCGGTATTTAAATTTAAGAAAACCGATTTTATATACTAGAATCAATATGTAAAAATGAATTAATTATTTAATTAAAAACGTTAACATTTTTACTTGAAATCGCACACAAGCATATTGTAAGTAGTTGGTAACAGTTTACTGTAAAACTAATCTTCATGAGTTCATATTTTCAGAAAAAAAATACTAAGTGGAATAAAGATGTATACTTTAGTACCACCTTATAAAAGATTTATATTTTGTACGGAGTTTAGCTATTTTAGTTTTTTTTTCATAAATATTAAATTTTAATGCACTCAACAATTTTACGTATTTTTACGGATTTTAGTTATTTTAATTTTTTTTATTTGGTTTTGTATATGACGAGTATAGTGTATTTTGTTTTATTTTTATAATTCCATAATATTAAGGAAACTGAATTTTTTTAAAATAAGTAAAAATATTTATTTACTATTTATAATTAAAATTCGAAAACCGGTTTTAACCGTTTTTTTGGAATAGTGGAATTCAAAAACCGGTTTTTTCAAAAGTCGATTTTTGTATAAACCCTAGTCCTTATGCAAGAAAATGTTTGGCGCCCCCAAATTTTTACACCTGTTTTCTATTCAATATGTTTTGCCTTTACGGGGTACGATAAAACAAAAGAATTACATTTACATTTTTTTTACGTGGGAGTTGGATTCCTTTATTATTATGCGTGCGATATAGTTTTTTAGCGCCCTTCAGCTGGCACCCTTATGCGGCGCGTAACTTGCATAATGTTATTATACAGCCACCCGTGGGGCAAGATGGGGAGAAACGACTTTTTCTGAATTTTTTTATTTATGCCCTTGAAACCTGTAAAACTTAGGTTGATTCACAGTTAAACTGAAAGACTTATTACCAAAGGATGGTTCAGACATAAAATTGATTAGTTGATTATAAAAATCTGTGTTTTTTTCATCATCAAACCTTAACTACCCCGTCTTGCACCACCTTCCCCTACCTACCCATGTCGGAATCAAATATGAAAATTAGGATTTTTAACTAACGCCTTAGCATATTAAGAAATGCTGTCAAATTTTAAAATCATCGTAAACTTCCTTATTTTCCTGCAACACACAATTGTTGAAAACAAAAATAGTTTAGCAATATCATTATTCTCACTCTCTCACTTTTAAATATAGTGCACACATTAAATCATGCACACATCCCATATTTCTAGGTACTTCCGAACGTCTTCAATAAAAATTGCTATAGCTATAGAATCGGTCATAATCGTTGCAGGCATTTCGGGCCTGTGTTTTACGGAATAGAAAAATGCTTATAACTGCAAAACTAAGTGTTACTGGACATTTGTGCATGCCAACTTTTTGTTATTACTATTGTGAGTGGAACCGATCCTGAGAAAAAGTCCCACATTTTTATGAACACCCTGTATGTACATGCAAATACGGTAGAAATTCCTCTTTCCCGTTGTGGTCCCAAATCGACCAGAAAGATTGCCATTTAATGCCCCGCAATGGATGCGATTCTAGACTCCCTATGTGATACAGTGTTTTCTAGAAAATCAGAAAGTGCGCATCACCGCCTACCTTTCTAATCGCAGAAGTATCGTTAACAGAGCTCTAGAAACGTGGAATTTCTCGCTTAGAGCATGCATTGCAGTTTCAATGTCGGTGCACAAAACCTGGTACGAGACGTACATACATACATACGTACCCCAAAGCACAGCAAACAGGTTAAACAGGCTTCCAAGATATCTCATGACTGGATGAACTGATGGACTTCAATATTTACTCGTATATAAAGTAGCTGCCTTCCCATCGCCACTCATATAATTAACTTTGCAGTAGCCGTTTTTCCACGACTTTCACAACACGGAAAATGAATGAAAAGTATGAACATTTGGTTTATAAACATGCTATTTTGTTCAATTATATTCTCACCGTTTCTTCTATTAAGAACGACACTACACTGATTTCAATTGATTTTCCTGCTTTACTGGATCATGGATGCCATAGATGAAAATTCTATTCACACGCTGCAGGCAATAACTGATACTAACTTTACAAGTACACGTGTGCCAAAATATTTACCTAAATAAACTGAATAGTATGGTTAGTCTTGTAGGACATTTTAGGGAATGTGACCAAGGTGAGTCATCGAGAGGACATTTGACTTGGCTTGGGTCCTCGCGAGTGTTGCTATAAACATCTCTCGAGTGGGTCTCGAGTTACTACCTGCATCGCTGCAAGGTGCAATACTTTCTCCAGCTGAAGAAAGCGAGCCCCCGGAGAAAGTTACCGAGCGTTCAAGTGCTGGCTCCAGGCTACAGCTTAAGGCTTACGGCCAATCAGTGCGGCAGAAATCCTCGCCATGGCGAGGAACTGTCCAATAAGATAGTTGTGCACGAAAGTTGCAACAGCCTCGAAAAAGGGAGCAACGTTTCACAGAGGATGGTCTTGGCTGGAGGAGTCAGTACAGAATGCCACGCGATGCGACGCGTTTCGACTCTCCGCGCATTCAGCATTGTGAATAAAGTTCTCGTGAAAGAAAGTTTCGAATAAGTACCGTGTTAACTGTCGCACACTTCCTTCTGCAAGATCAAAGGGGCGCGCTTACATCGTGCGCGTAACGATGCTGCGAAACGTTGCATAAGAGAGGTGCAACTGAATAGTCATTGTTAGGCTCCGACTCTGATTGGTTAACACATTCAGCAGAGGCTCGAATTACTGTACAAAACTGGGCGGCAGATTACACGGACAGATCATTCTGTGAAACCGTGTCGCGAACGATGGATCGTTGGAATAAAAAGGTAGCAGTCGTAACGGGCGCCAGCTCTGGGATCGGTGCGGCGACCGCAACAGCTCTTGTACGTCATGGCGTTAAGGTGGTTGGTGTAGCGAGGAGATTGGACAAGCTTCAGGAACTAACCGCGACACTTGGCAAGGAGAAATTCTACCCCGTCCAATGCGATATCAGGAAGGAGGAAGATATCTTGAAAGTGTTTCAATTCGTGGAGAAAGAATTAGGCGGCGCTGATATTCTTGTAAACAACGCTGGAGCCGCCAGTCAAATGCCAATCATTGGTAAAAGATTTCCCTTCTAAGCATCACCTCATTTCTATTCCAGATAATAAAAATGTATACAAGATGCTCGGTCTAGCGGACCACGCCATTTTTTATTCGGTTGCGGTAATATGCCAAAGAAGCTGTTAATAATTATTTGTCTGTATCACGTGGGCAACGTAAGGGAATACAAAAAATTTTGAAAATATGTTTCGAGCAAAGTCTGGGTGACATTATGTTTTTTAACGCTCAAACACCACACTATATTTTCCTAACGCGACCCAGGATTTTCTTTCCTCTATAGATCAGGATTTGCTGCAGCAATTTGAACAATTTTTTTTTAATCAATTAATCAGACAATGAATAAGGAAATGGAATATATCGATTGTTTTGTAAAAAATCTTTTGATGCTCATGATAGTTTGAAAGGAACACGTCCGTGTTCTGAGAGTTCCGATTTTTCTTCTTTTAATCGCAGTTTCCCCCTAAAAAAGTTACGGGGATTTTATTATACATCAATCGAAAGGTTTTGAGTCATACTTCAAGGAAATATATATGTCATTGTGATTGGTTGCAAAAAATATCATTATTTCGAGAGGTGACGTCGAGTGATTTTTTACTTGTTCCGAACGAATTTTCTCTGTGAAATTATACAATGGAATGGTTGGAACAATAATTTGTCTGATTAAAACACATATAAGTCACTATGACATCATTTATTTACACTGACAAGGGAACACCGCGAACCCGGACTCATCGATTGGAACGCAACTTTGTGGGTTTTTGGAGTGACTCCAAACAAGAACAACCGGTGTGTTTCATTTGGGCCCTGTCGCCCTTTAAGCGGGTGAAAACTAACCTCAAAGTCAAATTGGCACTTCCACTTTTTCGCGAATAACTCTCAAAGTACAACAGACAGAAAAAAACGTTTGAAACAAAAGTTTAATGGTGCAAGAAGTGCCGAAAACTTGCGTTAACAAAATTTTGAAAAGAGTTTAAAAAGAAAAATGTCTGATGAAAAAAAACTTTTTCAAATATTTTGTTAACGGAAGTTTGTAGCGCTTATTGTACCATTAAACTTTTGTTTGAATCGTTTTTTTCTGTCTGTTATACTTTGAGAGTTATACGCGAAAAAGTGAAAGTGCCAATTTGACTTTGAGGTTAGTTTTCGCCCCCTTAAGGGGACTAGGCAGTCGAAAAATCGATTTTTTTATTGCATTTTCCGAAAGTACTATCTTTTCTGAATAAAATGCCGTTTGGGTTATATTAAAATGCGCAAAATTGTTGATTTGGCAGCTAAATAGATCAAGCGGTAACTTATTGCGTCGCCTTTGCCCAGAAACTTTAAACGCGATTTTCTCGAATCTTTTTTTCTCTTGGTTTTTTCCTGATTGCGAACGAATGGAGGTTCAGATCGACTTGAAAAAAATTACAGGATGTGTAAAACATGTGCCATTTCGCCCCAAACCTCTGATATGATCCGTAAAAATTCGAGATTTTTATTAAAAAATTGAGGAGTCACCGGATTTTTGCAGCGCATAAATAAGAACGAATTTTTCTCGAAAAAATCGCCGTTTTTCAGCCACCAATCGCATGATTTTGATTTAATTGTTGTTTTTATAGGTTTGGGCGGAAACTATGAATCCAACAAACAAGAATCTCGCCTTTGAAATCGGATTACGTCACATTTTAACACCGATATTAAAGCAAAACGACAGAAAAACGTTAAAATGTTTACCCGTCGGCAGCGCCATTTTTAAAGCACATATATATTTCTTATTACTTTTTTTTCAATCTGTATGGTAGTAATAAACATTGGGTAAAAGCATATATCTGGATGTGCTTTCATTTGTTTACAAATAAATAAAGGACAGACTCTATTTCTCACGAAAAACGACTGCCTAGTCCCCTTAAGGGGGTATAGGACTATTGAAATCTCGAAAAATCGCTTTTTTTATTATTATTAATTCTGAAAGTGCCATGCTTTGTGAACATTTACAACAATGTATCGTGAGGAAATTCGAATAATTACGGAAATTATAGCGCTGAGCGCAATTGAGTGCACCGTCGAGTAACGGCCTCGCAGAGCGGTATTGGCGTATGGGACTTAACTTTGAAGCCGTTTATCTCAAAACTACATTTTCAAACACGGTGTACATCATAACTCTTGAACGAATGAATATTTTCACTTAAAATTTTAACTGGAGCTGTATAATGCCTTTCCCTATCGTGTGGAATTTCCGCATCAACATTGGATGTTTGTAAACACATTTTATAACTGATTAAAGACGATTTTTTTCAATAAAAGTGTGGAAAAAACTTAATCCGTGTGTAACTTTTACAATTTTTGATTGAATTCGCCACCAAAGTTCCACACGATATGTATTAGTGTAGACACTAATCATCCCAAAGCAATTTGCTTTTAGATAATTGGTTCACCTGAGACTATGTACACCAATTACAGTTGCGCGCTACGCGGGACCATTTTTAGCGTCAAATTAATTAAATAATTTTCAACATTCTGACAATTTTTTTATTTTACATTACTCGTTAATGCGTAAATAAAAAACTGTGAAAACTGCCAGTATGGTGATTATTTGGTATCTAAGCAATCCAACCGACAAGAAACCGCCAATTTCAGTCGGTCAATAGTCCTATACCCCCTTAAGGGGCGATAGGGCCCAAATGAAACACACCGTTGTTCTTGTTTTGAGTCACTCTAAAAACCCACAAAGTTGCGTTCCAATCGGTGAGTCCGGGTTCGCGGTGTTCCCTTGTAAGAGCAGACGCAACATATTTTCGCCACATGTTCCCTACTAGGGCTGGGACTATTTGTCGAATTTTTCGGTATTCGAATAGTCGAATACTTCAGTTGCTCAATTATTTGGCGAATATAATTCGAATATCCAAGTATTCGAATACTATTCTATTCTAATACTTAAATATTCAAATAGTATTCGAATAGTGAAATATTCGAATAGTATTTGAATGCTGAAATATTCGAATAGTATTCGAATGCTGAAATATTCGAATAGTATTCGAATACTGAAATATTCGAATAGTATTCGAATACTGAAATATTCGAATAGTATTCGAATACTTAAATATTCGAATAATAACATTCGAATACTCAAATATTCGAAGTTTATTCGTGTCATTCGAATACTTGTAAAATATTCGAATATTAAATTATTCGAATAGTCCCAGCCCTAGTCCCTACATCTGAAATTATACAATGAAATGGTTGGAACAATAATTTGTGTTATTAAAACACATCACTATGAAATCATTTATTTACACTAAGAGCAGTCGCAAACATATTTTCGCCACATGTTCCCTACACATCGACCGATCGCATTTTAAACACTTTGTATCTATTGGAAACTACTGTGCCCCGATGGAAAGAAGAAACTCGAAATGTCAGGGGGGCGAGAGGGGTTCTTCGCTCCCACCGCCTCACTCTCTCGCGCGACACTCCTCAAATCCCCACTCTTAGGTTCTTAGCGGCACACGCTGCATAGTCGTAGGATGCCCGTATCTACGGGGGATACGTTCCATCATGACATACCGCGAATATACTAAACCGCGGATACGGGAATCATATTGAACTAGCAAAACGTGACTATTGTCACTTCTATTTCACAAAATTAAGAGCATCTTTAATATGTACATGAGATATAAGCACAGAGAAATAAAATTATGACATGAACATTATTTTTAATGTTTTTATGTTTTTATGTTCCGTAGCTACCTGTGCCGACTATGATAGGAGTCGCCCCTATTTACTTATATATTAATATACCATTTATACTAACATAAATGATACATTTTTATGTCATAAGACCATGCATACAGAATACATCTTATTTATAATAATGTGAAGGAGAATTTTTAAAACAAATCATGATATTCGTTGAAATGACTCCGATCGAAACCGCCAGGCCGAAACTCTTAACTTGTATGCAATTGTGGGCAACATTGTTGACACTATGAGACGTCTACGCTATTGCTTTTCGTCGGGTCCGTGGATATAGCTCTATTTCTCTCGAACTCTGTGTGTTTCGCTCGCTCTCTTCGTCACGCGATGCTACTGACCGATTCGGCGATGGTGTCGCGTCGGCCAATAGCGGCAATACGTGTGCCCTACCTCTACGATTTTGCTACAGAACGCGGGCCTATGGGGATAAGCCATTTAGACTCTAGAGCAGGCCTGCCCCATCGGGTGCAAATACCTCCTGAATTTCTGGGACCCGGGTAACAGCCGAGCGCGGGACTGTTCCATTGCTACCCGTTGCGAAATTTGTGAGAGAACTGCATGGTGGTACGAGCCTGCATGGACGGCCGTACACTCATGCAGTTCTTCAGCAACCCATGCTGTGGTTAGCAACGTAACCGTCCCGCGCTCGGCTGTTGCCCGGGTCCCAGAACTTCAGGAGGTATTTGCACCCGATGGGGCAGGCCTGTTCTAGAGTTTCTCAAGTATCTTCTTTCCATCGGGGCACAGTATGTGTTCCACTTTACACAGCGTAGAAATACTATCGGAATAACAAATCACTGACCAAACAATAATGTTTTGTAGCATCTGTTAACTCCACTTTTCCGAAACTAGTGACGTGGATACCACACTGGGTCAGCGTGACCCATAAACTACCTTTTTCACGATGCCACTCGGCTTCTTCAGGCAAATTAGGGGTCTCGTGGAGCGTCCCAAAGATTTTTCCCCACCATTTGCCGTTTAATAATGGCCACGAATGTTCCAAACGACCTGGGTCACGATGACCCAGTATGGTGTTTGAGGGTTAAATGGAACCATGGCTTTCGAGCTCCCCTTCCGCACGGCTATGGTAAACATCACGGAGCCGGGGCTCCCAAATGGCTCGAACTGGCCTTCGCTGCCCTGTTATTTCGCGCAGCTTGACAATGTATTCCATTGTAGTTCTTAACAACATATGTTCTTTCCGTTTCACGACGTTTTACTGGATAATTGAATAATTTGCACGTGACAGTTGTAATCTTCCTGATCATGAGATACGACCGGATAATTTCGACGGTACAAACATATTCTGGACAACAAAAGAATTGCACCTGCCATATCCAATTATAAAATGTAACATAATTTTCATTGAAACGCCATTACGTAACATTCAAGCGTAAAATTCACCGTAAGTTGTTTATGCCTGAACATTTTATTCAGGTGAAAGGCAACGGTAATAAAAAAGTCTCGAGGGATTTGATAAGAGCAATAAATAATCAACTAGGTTATGTTTGCCCGGGAATGTACGAGGGTCAGACAAGTATGTCGCGAAAGTGTGGGGAAGTCAGTCAACATGTTTAGTACTCGCTGCGCACGATTCGTCTAGCCGCGTCATTGTCCTGTTAGATGCTAGGACAATGAACGAGTAAGGAGTACCTAGCGCCGTTGCGCAACGTCGATTTTCGCCATGAACGTAGGACGATTAATGTTGCGTTCCGTAGCTATCGGTCCAAAAGATGTGACGTTGTTACGTGATAGAGAAAACACACTCGTGTTTCTCAAATAACGTTAATTATTGTGTAGAATAGACTTTTTACAATCGAGAAGTCTTGGGTATACGTAGCGCGTGAAGATGTAGTGTCTACTGTTGCCGCAGTGGAGTCTGAGGCGTCGCTAGAGCTCCGGAGGTTATAAAACCTTGAGGGGTATAAACCCCTTGAGGGCGTGACACTGTACTGTCCTTTTTGGCGGGAAAATCAGGTGGGAAGATTTGACGGGAGGACTTGGCGGTAAGATTTCCTGGAGAGATCTAGCGCAGGGAACCGAACCCTAACCCGCACCGGGTTCGGTACGCCGCACAGTGGCGTGTTTATAGGGAAAAATTGTGAATAAATTATTTTATGCCCTATTCCTACGTATTTCGACCTGCTGATTTCAAATATATTGTTATTTTTGTTGTAAACTAAAAAGTGGTAAAAATGAAGGTTTTATTTGTTTACAAAAAAAAAACATAACTCATAAACTATTTATATGCATGAAAAGAGGTTATCCAATGGTATTTCTGCATATATTTACAAAATACAAAAACTGAATTTTAAGGGTTGGTGGTGGGGGTAACTTGAAAGGTATGGATGTTTTGAAACTTAATTTTACGCAGTTTTGTAGATATAAAAAAAGATGTATCTTCTATTTAAACTTCTTTTCGATATCTCTCATCATTCTCGAGATATCGCACGAAAATGAAATTTTTTTTTCGAGAGAGGTAATTTCACCCCCTATTACTTTACTTAGCACACCATGTTTCATAATTTTCTGAATTTCCGGGTTCCCCAACTTCCCTCGTTAATCAACTATTGACCATTCGGTGGCTAAGGGGACATTCTACAGTCTCGACTGAAAGTTTTTATAATGAAATTAACATTTAACGTTTTCAAACTTTTGGGGGTATATTCTACCACTCTTGAAATACAAAGGAAAATTTTTGTTGTTTCTTTAATTCATTTGTTTACATAAATATTCCTATTGTTAGTTTAAAGAATATTATAACATTGTGTTGAATGAAACCTGATATAAATTTAATTTGCGTCGTAACTTGCTATGTGCATGATATTCTTGTCGTCAGTTACTTTTGTACCTCTTCTTATAACTTTAAGGGGTAGTTTTAACCCCTAAATATGCAAACGGGCCAAAATAAAAAGACACGTATTTCTTATTTCTCGGTCCTCTAAAACATATCCAAAATCCAAAACAATCGGAGGGAACCTCTTCTTGTAAGTCATAAAAAATGAGACGGTTTGCTGCCTAGTTACTTTTACTTTACAATGGTTTTCGGCACCTAACACAAAAAGGTGCACCTACCAGCAGCTGATTCCTTTTCCATTTGCGGCCTTTACACGTACGTTCTTGCGTGGCACTTTTGCGCGCCACACACCAGTACGGCACGCATTTGGCGTGGCGCGCCGGAACGTCGGAAGGACCGCGCTCCTTCTCGCAGGCCAAAAGGTCGTACCCGTCACTACCTAGAGACAGCGAGTTCGGGCCCCCATTTCTACGTCGACGTTCCTTCCGACGTTCCGGCGCGCCACGCCAAATGCGTGCCGTGCTGGCGTGTGGCGCGCAAAAGTGCCACGCAAGAACGTACGTGTAAAGGGCCCAATTCGATAGTATACACTTCTGCCTTCTTTATAAAACAAATTTCAGCGTGGCACATTTTTTATATACGTAAAATTTCCGCAAATAAAATGTGCTTACCTAAGAACGTTACAGAATACGTTAAAAGAATTGGAAAACGTTGATCTATGGGTCATTTTGTTCGCCTTGAAATATACTATACTGTCAACTATATCACAGATTTGTTGCAATCTTTGATGCGCCAAACACAGAAGAAATAGAACGCCCCGAGAAGTGCCTCGAAAATTTTGTTCAACTTTAAACGTTTATAGAGCAGTCGGTATTACTGTTAAAGAAAAAACAAACTTTGACCATTATACTATATATGTAGACATATTTAAGAACATTTTCACGTATTTACATTTTCATTATCTGTCAAGTCGGAAATTGAATTTATTCACAATTCCCTAGAAAATACGCCACTGTGCGCCGCACAGTGGGCCGGATTTGAAATTTGCCGCCTTTTGGGTCTTTTTTTTAAGATATCGGAACGAAATTTGCGCCGAAAAAGAGGAAAAAATTATTCCGTTCAAATGATGTAAAATTTAATATTTTTAACATTTATTTATTTATTTTTCTTTCGTTTTAACTTATTTGTCATAAAAAAATTTAATTCTGTTTATTTGATACCTTATTTAATGCCGTTTACAGCAGTTTAAGCTAAAATTTTTGGGAAACTTTACGTTTCCACGCTATAAGGAAAAGTCGAATAATAAAGGAGAGTAGCAAAAAATCGGTTTGTTTAAATTAAAGACCAGGCTTTTGCGATGAATATCTTCTTTTATTAGTAATTAATATGAACAATCCATTACAAAAAAAATTTTATATCTAGTAACGAAAACAGCGACATTTCAAATTTGACAAGAAATAGCTTCCAGACGCCAAAAGTTCCACTTTCGGACCAATTGCAATATGTTCAGCACACCCTCCTCTAAATAATCACGCAACGTCACACTGTTCAAATTATTAGTGTTTAAGAATTAATTCTGAGTAATTAGGGCAGGCCTGCCCCATCGGGTGCAAATACCTCCTGAAGTTCTGGGACCCAGGCAACAGCCGAGCGCGGGACTGGTTACGTTGCTAACCACAGCATGGGTTGTGGGAGAACTGGATGAGTGTGCGGCCGTCCATGCAGGCTCGTACCACCATGCAGTTATCTCACAAATTTCGCAACGGGTAGCAATGGAACAGTCCCGCGCTCGGCTGTTACCCGGGTCCCAGAAATTCAGGAGGTATTTGCACCCGATGGGGCAGGCCTGAATTAGGGGATTAGGAAGATTGTAATTTTCTCACTTATTGTCAGTAAGGTGCAGTTGTACAATGTTTAATTACAGGGTTTTAAATAAAAGGATTTACATGGTAGATAGTACCCACTAAACTAATTAAAAGAACCTTGCGTCGAAAACTCCACTGTTTTTGAGATCCAAATGACTTTGCATTTTCGTAACATAATTAACTTGTCAGCTTCTGCGGGTAGCATGTGCCATAAAAACAAACAATAAAAATAGAAAAGGATAAAACACTACTTGAGTTGAAATATGACATGAGTTATAAGTATATATTACATTCTGTTATAGACTCGCCAACGGAGGAATACCTTAAAATCATAGAAACCAATTTACTTGGTCCCGCAATTTGTGCCCGAGAATTTTCACAATCTGTCAGGAAGCGTAATGTGCCCGGACATATAATCAACATTAACAGGTATGCAATTTTTTTTATACATATGTAACACAGATACGAAGGTTAACGTACGCTGAACAATAAAGTTTAAATTACTGACTATGTACCTACATTGTCCGATCGTGTTTAATTATTTTTAGTGTTATCCTTATAAATACAACCTGAAAAATCTAAATGGTTACATTTCTTTTTGCCAATCTTAAATGAATTTTCTCGAAAATGAGCTGTCATTTGTCACTCACAAGTACAGTAATGCCTCGGTACTGAATGTACATACTCTGCCCGCTAAGCCCCGATACTAGTCCGCTGATGTCACCCCTACTTTTGGGAACTACAGAGAACTATTTAGCGATCAACTCACATTCAACAACCGAAATCGGTAAAGCCTGTGTGCTGTATGTCATCCACTAATGAAAATAAAAAAAAGTAGTATTATCAATGTCAACCGAATTTTACACATAAGTATTATCACAATAAAAGTATTACCAATGGATTGCTGAGGTTTTCCCAATGAAAATATTCCTGAAAATTTGGGACCGAAATTCGCAAAAATATCGAGGATGTAATATGTAGACATCCTGATTTCGAGAACAGTGCATTTGAATACCTCACTTCTGATGTCTGTATCTTCGATATTTTTGCGAATTTCGGTCCCAAATTTTCAGTAACATTCATGACATATCAAACATTGAAAATAAGGGGAAAATTTTTATTATCTTTTTGGCATATCTCGGTATATGCCCCCCCCTTAAATGTTTAAAAAATAGATCCCGAAAATAAAAATTACAGTTTTTGTTCGCCTTCATAAATAAAAAGTGTTCGAGAAGGATTCAAAGTTTCACATTTTGAAAAAAATGTTTTTTTTGTATTTTTTCGGGTTTTTCTCGAAAACCGTTTGTCGCACGAGAAAAAGTAATAGAACATAAAAGATGCTCCTTGTCTGGATCTACAACTTTTGTTTGACATATTTTTTATGAAATCAATAACTTGGAGGATATTATATAAAATCGACTTTGTGCGCTGTTAAATAATTATTTAAATGTTCAATGGCCCAGGGGCATTCTTTTCCCGTTATCCGATCGGGCTTAAACTTTACACAGATTTTTGTTTATTATTTTGAACTATTCTGGGGGGTTGCGCGAAGAAAATTCAAAAGTAAAAAATAAGAGTCACCCTTAGTGTATGACGCATCGCAAGCACAAGCTTTATGACGACTGATTGTTAATCACTAGTCCAAGATAAATTAAGGTAATAATGGGATTCAAGACGTCTTGACTTAAGGCTCGGAACTTAAGAGATCCCAAAACGTTTTGCAATACCCTTGCGTTTTTGGTAGTCATGTACAATCTTGCAAATATTTTAGTCTTGACGGTCCTGCGTCTTGGAATTTTTGTTTTCTTTCGTTTTGATTACACTAATTTGTGAGATCAACGCCAACAAATTCTTCAGTATCATATCGATATCAAGAAGCAAGATTCTGGTTTGCAAGTCAGAATATATTAAATACTTTCAGACCTATCTCAAGAGTTCGTGCAATATAGTATCGTAAAGACCCATTATTAGAATAAGACTTACTCGCAATTATTTTACCGCGTTCAACTTTGGTGAACAGACATGTTTCGAAACAAGGACGGGGTTTCTGTCTCGAAACAAGTTGATCGCTACTCCCTCCACTTCTTCCGTTGGTGCCGCGGCGAATGAAACAGACTGCGAATGAGCGAATAGAAACTGATTGTGAATGCCATCACATTTTGGCTTTTTTTTTATTTTTTATTAAGCATTTGGAACTTCGGATGAGGTTCGTTTCAGCTATACCTGAATACTTACATTTTGTTCGGTTTGTACATTAGATTTTTAAGTTACAGTTTATTTTTGCCCTCTTCGTGGCGTCTTTCAGTCCCTTTCGCTTATTCAGAATCTTTCTCATTCAATAAAGGCAAGTCAAAAAGAATATCCGTTTCGAAAGAAGGTGACGTTCGGGTCCCGAACCGTCACCTTGTTTCGAGAAAAATTTGTATCTCGCTTGATCTTTTCGTTGAACCGTACATAGAAGCTTTTCATTCGCGCCAGATGGCAATTGGGTGCTACACCTCGTTCGAAGATCATTGACCCAATTCGTGATCTAGTAACAAGGCACTGCTGTATGACATGAATTGGAAAAAGACAAATTTGAGGGGGTAATGTTTCAACACCTAACGTCTCAGGGTTTGAAACCGTAACTATACGTTTGCACGCCTACAATTTATAGCGTAGCTGGACTCTACGCAGAAGCCATACAGATACCACTTGGAATGTACGGTCCTACTAAATATGGTCTGAGAGCTTTGGGTACGGAACTTCGTCACGAAATGATACAAGCCAAATTACCCATTAAAATTACGGTAAGACTTAATGTCGATAAATTGTCACCTCAATGTCTCGACATTTTCATACAGGGTTGCCAGGCGGTCCAGTACGCCGTACTGGCATATATGACGTCACTTGGCTTGGATTGGCTTAGCGTTGGTATGACGTCACGGCGTCACCAACCAAATATAAGTGTTCTCCTTTTCCGTACGTCCAAAGAGAAGATATGTACGACGTCATATGGGCCAGCACACCGCCATCTATCCAGTACGCCTGGCAACCCTGCAATTTCGTGTGTCAATATAATGACTGAGGCAGTGTTGCCTCACCGTATACATGATATATGTACATGTTCCGGTGCCACCCCCCTTTTATTTGCATATTACCAAGTGGTATAACATCCCTACCTAAGTAGTGTAGCACAAAAAAAACTTTGTTAATTATGTATTTTCTGCCCTATATTTGAAGAGTTCATTTTTCTAGTACTTACTTATTGTAATACAACATTCTACGATGGTTAGGATAATGTATTTGAAAGTCATTTTTTCCAAACGGATCGGGTCAAGAGCCCGATTGTATTAATTTATTGTGACTGTTTTTATAATTAGTGTTATATAATACTCAATGATAATTTAACGAATAAATTGATGGTAATTGACTCAATTCATTGTGAAATTTAACGAAATCATAAGATATTTTTAATATGTTTATGTGCCAACAGAATGTCAGTCCTGGAGCAGTGTTGACAGATATGTTGTTAGATTTCATTAAGAATCAATTCGAGTCCAAGAAACGGAATATTCTACAAGACAAGGACATCGCTGATGCAGTGATTTATGCTTTAGCAACCCCAGAACGTGTAGAGGTAAGCACAAATACAGGCAAGAGCAGACATTTCGTGACATATTTTGAACGATATTGTATACCATCAACATTTCTTTCAGATCCGTGAGGTCACAGTTACATCACAAAATGGATTAATCCCTCAACCAAAAGAATGACTGAATTTGACTTTGTCTCAATGAAATTATAAACCATATTTTTTAAAAGTTATAGTTGGATATTATAAAATGGCAAACCAGTGATGTAAAACAAACATTCACGTTGAAATTGAATTATACAGAGGGTTGCAAAACTTTGATCTATTATTCTAAAAAAAAAAAAAAAAAAAAAAAAAAAAAAAAAAAAAAAAAACAGACAGAAGAGGTAGAATAAGAATACAGAATTCTATTGTTTGTCTAATGAAGGTTAATGTACAGTAATAAACGGTATTTTAAATGGTATTTTCTGCAAATAATTTGTTTTTTAATTACGCTCACCTCATCCACAAATTCCATCTTAAATTCCTTATAAAATCTTTTTCGACTGGAAGTACTGTCTTCCTTTACGTCATCGTGAGATTCTTACATTCTACCTTATCTACTTTGCGCACTTTCATAATAAAATTTCAATACCCTGTGTTTGTAGAGCAGAATCAATGTATGCCGTTATTAAGGGGGGAAGCCATTGTGAAAATTTTTTTCCCCGATTTTTTGTTTCGCATTTTCTTAATGCTTGGGGTCTCAAGATTATACCTGCACAATTTTAAAGTGGATCTCGAAAAATTCTGGGAGATATAGAAGGTTTTATATAGGTAGCGCAGCGCTCAGAATCAAGTGCACGCAAATGTATCTAATAACAGGGATTATGAGCTTATATACATATTGTTTAGAACTAGGTAGAGAATCACTGGCCACGACGAGACTGTATACAGCTGCGATCTTTGAGTTGCAGAAAATAACTTCTGTCAAAACTTTAAACGCGATTATCTCGAAACTACCTTTTTCAAACTGGGCGCATTGATAACTCAGTCAATTTTTATCGCATTCACTTGAAATTTTCAGGGAATATTCGTAATACAATTATCTTCAGTTAAGCGTACCAGTTTTTTGATCGAATAATTCATTTAATCGTAACATTGAAAAAACATGTTGAATGTTTATACTTTTTGTTCCAGATTTCTTCTTAAGTCCGCAATTTCTTCAAAAATTAATATTTACTTAAATCTGCACGCTTAACTGAAGCTATTGTAATATACTTTAAGAAACCGTTCGAATTTTTCAATTCGGAGCAAATGTTGGAAAGTTACACGAGCGCCCGTTTTGGAATTTTTTTTTGCAGAGCCTAACGTTATCGTATGCTGTGGCCGTACTACAGAAAATTGTTTCAATCTGGGAGCATAAAATATTAGTTAAATATATGTATTTTCAATTGGTAATAAAGATTTTTCGTAGAAAGTTACATTTCATGATAAAAGAATGTCTTGAAAATAGCCTTTATTTTCGAACGTCACAGTGGCTTCCCCCGTTAAATACAATGAGATTTGAGACAGAATATCTTGCTGGGGAAGAATTGTATTCATGAGCGGAGGCTACGATCGGACCCAACGATTTTTTAAAGAAACCGGGCAGAAAACGTTAAGGACAATCTGTGCAAACAAATCCCAGACTATTAGCCGCTACCACTCAGCCGTTTGGATAAAAAATGCAGCTCTTTTTGTAGTAGAGTAGGTACTGTAATTTCGCTTGAGAAGATTCTTTCAATTGTTGCACTATTGATTGGGAATGAATAGTTCTCTCCGCCGACGCACTCTCGATCACCGCAGCACCTCCTGGGCAGCGGAAGTCGCGGTCGATCCGCGATCAATCGACCAATCAGCGTCCGTCTTGTCGATCGACGCTCGAGAATGTTCGAGAAGACGCCGAGGCGGAAATGCGCATCCATCTTAACGATCGTTCTGTTCACAACCGTGCGCAACGAACCACGTATTCTTGTTCATTGTTTTTTAACCCGTTATTCAACCAGTAAATCAGTGCTCAAATCACGTTAGTTTCACACGAGTAAACTCATCACAGTGTTCGCGTCACAATCAGTTAATCTAAAGCGATTTATCGTGGATTCGCGATTGTGCGTGTCCACGTGTGCACGTTCTGATACGTGAATTGTTGTACAAGAGAGTGTACGGGGGCTCAACCCTCTGTTTTCCAGTGCGCACAACGGCTCATCCGTTGGCACACTGTTTTATAATAAAGACCTCACATTATTGTGCAAACAGTGTTTTGGTGCAAATCACCGGTCATAACCTCACCAGCCTCCTCGTGCTCACCCTAACCTAACCTTTTTACAATTACCCTAATTACAAGTATGTAAGTTATAGTGCCTATACGAGCTGTAGTGACTTAGGTGTGAAGTCACTCAGCGGGGTCTTACCCGACACCCTGGTGGGTATTGGCCGCTAAATGTGCCCCCTTACTACCTCTTGCAGGACTGTATTTAGAGAAGACCAGGACAAAACCGGGGCCCTAAGG